>CM054057.1:707348606-707948606 GCA_028641055.1 Alopecurus myosuroides | reverse complement strand
ACTGACTTTCATCGTCCTCCCAACGACGCAGACACGCACGGGGGCTCACCTAGGGCTTGCGGTGGAGGATGGCAAGGCGATGAAGATGCAGCAGGAGGTCAAGGCCATGGCTCGGAGGCGCCATGAGGAACAATTTCGACCACCGACACGGGTGAAGCCGAGGACGGGCTCGACGGCGTCGTGGACGACGTCTCCGTTCCTGAATGCAAACAGGGATGGGATGTTGTCAGGCACATGTGCCGTGGCAAGGGAAAGAAAAGAAGCCAGGAATAGCGGGGTTTGAGAGAGAGACATGGTGAGGGTCTGGGCCGTCCTTCTACTCGGGTGAGGGTGAGAGAGAGCTCCTCCTCGCTCTCACAGAGTGAGAGGAGAGCGGAGACGAGGAGGAAGGGTGGTTTGGTGAGGAATGATGTGGGTGGCGAGGCGAGAGGCCGTGGGGCGGATTATAAACCCGAGGGAGACAAGTCTCTTCTCCTCGAGTTCTTCGGGTGTCAATGGGAGGTCGTGGGGGACATGAGAGATGGCGATGAGCACGTCTACTGCCGCGGTGAGCATGAGGGTACACATGCAGAAGAAGCCAATGTGGAGGGAGCGGTGCAACGAGGCCGGTGGGGTCGAGGGTGAGCTCGGGAGGATGACAACTTGACCCTACCTTCCCTTCTTCTTGGCTCCATCCCATCTCTCTCTGATCTATCAAAGGACAGGTTTTGGAAGAGGGTAACATGTAGATCTCCAATGGCATGGTTGGTCACCACAATTCGAATTAGAACCATGAGTTTGAGTTGATTTGAAATCTGTCCAAAGCGTAAAAATTCAGAAACTTCAGTTATAGACTTGGTGAAAATCTGCCAAGTCCTGGATTCCCGTTAATTTCTGACATAAGTTTTGACATCAAAATAATATCAAATTAATTATAATTTATAAAAAAATCAAATTGTAGACTTGCGGTGACCGAGCACACCACTGCATGTGTAGTGCACAAGTCGTTGACATAATACTCACAGAAGGACACATCCCTCAGAGTGGTACAACAGAAACATAGCAGGTCCAAGCAAAGCTATAGAATAGAAACTTCATTACAAAATCTCGAGAATATCTTAGATAAATCAAAGAAGATCTCATGAAAATGAACCATCAGAAGATGCCATTTGAAGCTCCGATCTGGAGAAGATCTGTAGCTCAGAACCTAATCCACTATGGCTGATGTCAGCCCTAATCTATGGCTTGTGAGAATCTAATACCAAGAATGGACTCCACCTACACCTTCATAGCTTCTCCTCCAACAAAGTTGTTGATGATGATGCTTCATTGGCTAAGTAAGAGATGACTCCACCTAGCTTCCTTAGATAGCGATGGCTTCACGATGACGATTCCATAAGGCTTCAACACCTAAGCAGGGACGGGAACGAATGAGTAACGAGCGTTAATCAACAAGTTCATGATAAATAGTGGGTAGTATGATGCAATATCTATAACTTTAGACTCAGAAGAGTCATAAGCTAATGCATGGTTTTTTTAAGTATTTCTTGAAGAGATTCCTTTTAATTCTGAAAACTATGCCCGCCAGACCATCACAGGAGCTAGAACTTCATGGAGTTTCCTTTCCTGTAGCGTCCGCAGTTCCTTCCCGGAATAGGGGGTAACATGCCACATCCTTTTACCCTCTGCAGAGGTGCGTTACTTTACCTATGGGCGATCAAGACCATGTTGCACAACCAGGTGTACATTCCTGTCCACTCCCAGTCAGGTGTGGTGCCCGGTTGTTGATCCAAGCCAAACCATGCTTCTCCGCACAACGCATTCCCACCCATTTCTGCCAGCAGGTTGAACCCCTGATTCCACCCCTCACGATGGAGATCTAGGCGCCCCTGGCAGACACTCATAGAACCCAGAGTCTGTGGGACGTAAGGGCTCGCACCCATGTGCATGTAGTCCCGCAAGACCTACAACATACGTCTCTGGCAGTCCGTTCACATGCGAACAAGAAAAGATCACAACTGACTTACTCGCCCCATACAAGACCCATGGTTAACGTGGTATTTACGGTGCACCGAGTTCTGACAGCATTTGTGATTAATTCCTAGGTAATACATCCCCATGTAGATGGAACCTTCCTTTGACCTATTCATCTTACCATAGTCCCATCCACCCACCAAACAGAACACTACCACTCGGGTAGTCATCCAAGTACTCATATTATTATAAAAATAGGATCATGCATTCTTTTGTGAATAGGTGGTAATACGATAGGGTTTGTGCAAATAGTTCGTTAGGAAGTATTGCAAAGGATATGAGCAAGTGATGAACTTGCCTGAGATAGAGACAATGACAATAACAATCCATGTCTTCAGGATTCGAGGTACGCGTAGAGAATCCTGAGATCTGAAAGATAGCAAAGTAGTCCCGGTAAGGAATACTGAAAACACTGGCAAGATGATGCAATGCATAGTAATGAGATGTATCATGAAATACCTTGGAAAATACCCCAGCTTACATGTGTAAGCTATGATCGATATGATACTAAGATTACAAAGGTTTTAGGTGAGTTATTTCATTACTTGTGGTGATGATGGTGTTACTTCTTTTAAACTTATGTGTTTTTCACTTTTATTTAACAAGCAATTGTTATCATGTTTAAATTATAAGTATTTATCACATGGTTATAACACAAGGTGATATCAAATTGAAAACAACTTTAAGGAAATAACAACACATGTTGTTTTTCGCTTTTGAAAAGTGTGGGGCTAAGACTAAAGAATTTAACTGAAAATTATTACATACTACAATCATCTCTATCAATTAGTAATCCAATAATGTTTTCAAGAGGGTAAGGAAGTAAAAAACTTATTTGGGTTCAGTATTAAAGAATATAGTGTGGTGTTGGTTAGTCCTCGTTTTATTGGAATCCTATAGACTTCCCTTATACTTCTTAAAATGGAATTCATAAGTTAAATAAAATAAGTTTCTATAGACATAATGAGTTTGAAAATGTTGTTATCTTTCATTTGGTATATTATTTGAATGTTTCTGAAAAGATTAGAATAAGTTACTGATTTCTTTATTTTAAATGAATTAAGTGACTAGCAAAATATTGCACCCATGAAAACTTGGTCAAATGACCTTGGAAACATCATAGATGAGTTGCATTTTGTCATTTGGAGCATTTTGGTATATAACTTGTATTTTTTGATTTTATGAATTATTTATTATTTTCTCATTTTTAAATGATTTAATATAATTAAAGAAAATGTTTAATTTTAAACTTTGTCAAACATTTTTGAAAATTTCATAAACATTTAGATTATATTTTTCTAAGCATTTATCAATTTTATTTGTATTTTTATGATAAACATAATTAAAGTTATTGAATTAATAAAATTTAATTGTTTTCTGTTATTTTTGAATTGACAGGTGGGTCCCACCAGTCATATACGGTTTTAATTCAAGAAGAAAAAGCAAAGGTAATATGACATCACTATGATGTCGTGGTTGCATCATCAACAGAGAAATTCATCTCTGTTGATCTCCAATCGGTGGATTTACTTCGAATTAAATCGATTGGAGGGTACCACAAGGTGGAGAGCGACTTGGGGATCCTAGGGGTGGTGGCGCATCGACCAAATGGTCGCCGGAGATGAGCCGGCGAGCAATGGCGCGGCGGCGCGGTTCGGCCAACGGTGGCGAGTTGCATCCGACGCTCAAATGTGAAATTAAATGTACCCAAAGGTTCCCCTTCTCACCCACAAGCTCGTGGAGGTGTCGGTGCCGCGCGCTGAGGTCTTAGTCGCCGGCGATGAGAGTTTTTCAGCGACGGCCGTGGTGAGGAATCTTGTCCGATTCCATCGATTCCGGCCATCCCCGCCCTTGTTTCTTCTCGACGAGGAAGAGGACTTCACGTCGCATCTCCTCATGGTCTAAGTTGGTCTCGACGTGACCGGAATGGACGGCGGCGAGCGGCGGCTGTCCTCGGTTAGGGTTAGGGTTTCGTTACGGGTCATGGGATACAGAGAGAGTGAGTGCGAGGGATGAGGAAGAGTGAAAGGGAGGCATAACGACCAGCTGCTTCTTATCCTCGACGAGGAGGCGGCCAAGCAGGACGTGGCGCACAGCAGCAGCAGCTCGACCACGTCTCCTCTGCCTTCTGTCCAAGGTTGAAGAAGAAATAAATAATAATTTTCGGATAACCCCCTAACAGCTTTTATAAATTACAGAGAGGTCCTTCTTTCTTAAAAACTGAAAACAAAACACTGTTTCAGAGCTTTCTTGTAAAGACAAAAATTATTAAAAATCAGTTTTGAATTCCCTATCAAATTTCCAAACTCACCATGTTTTTCTTTTTTAATTTTGAGCAAGATTTAAATTTTATACTTAGGGTGCTAGATTAAGTGGTATTTTTGTTTTCCTTCAATTTGATTTCAAATGGACTCAAAATTCTTTTAGGCATAATTGACATGAGCACACACAACAATCATGTGATTAACATAGTGTGTGTTCCAAAATTAGATAATTTTGATACCCGTCTTATAGAAAACAACTCATAAAACTACTTAGTAATGTTTTTATGTATTATAGAAAAATCACCAACCACTGAATATTATTCCAAAACATGCCAGATGATTTTGATTAATGAAAAAAACTTGTTTTCTTTTATGTAACTTGGTTATTCTCATAGTTCAAACTCTTAGCAAGTTTTGTTGACATTTTAATTGGGTGTGTATAAATCATGTTTGTTATTTTAGGTCCTCGATCAAGTAGAAAATATGAGTGGCTTAGGCTCACATTGTTTTCCCATATCAAGAGACTATATGTTTGTTTTCCAACCTTGTTTACAAATATGGATATTATCCCATGTTGTTTTCAGAACATGTAATCATTTACATGTGGTTGTAGTTGTAGTTGTAGTTTTATTGTTACATGTTAGTCTTAGGTATAAAAAGGATCTGTAAAACATAGTATTAAGCTTGTTACCATTAAACTCCACATATCACAAGACATGTGGATGCAATGATTGGTTATTATTTCATACTTGATAATTGTTTCCATTGAAGATAGTATTATGAGTTCCTCATCTCTGATGAACTTGACAGAGATTAAATGTTCTCTAATATTTCCTAATGATTCACGGGATAATTTCTTATGCTCCATCATTGAGGAAGTGCTGCTTCTTGTAGTCCTCTATTGCCTGCAATATCCTTGCCTCTAGTTGCTACTAGCCTTCAGGTACTGCCTTTGTCACTTGCAAGTAAGATCAGCTCTTGGATTCCATCTTCAACTACCTCACCTTTGTGGTGAAAACAACCATTTATTCCAAGCAAAGATTTTACTTAGATGATTATATAAGTATGTGAGTTTGTTTTATGACATCAAGTTGTCCTATGCATATAAGAAGAATTTGTTAACAAGGTAGCTAGTCTTTCCTCCAAATTACTACTCATATACAATAGGCTGAGATGTACTAGGTTATTCAACTTTCTGTTTGTTTGTGTATGACACTCAATTTTTTGAGTATACAAAAGTGATCTGCTAACAAGGTAATTAGTCTTGTTACCAAACTACTTCTATATAACACTAATATTGGAATATCACACTATTTCAAGAGGGGTTAATAAGATCAGATCAAAATATAAGAGTTTCCAAATACTCTTATAATAGATTGGAATAACACTTCTAGAACAATCTTAAGAATCCTTTTGAACATCTTCTGGTGGTAGTTCCTTCTTTTCTTGGGGTTGCTTCTCTTGCAGAATAACTTCAAGAAGATTGGAAAACAAGAAAATAAGATACTCTAGACAATGTAGAAATATCTAGATTAAGAGTTAGTTCATGCTTTTATTATCCTTCCATACATTTGTTGTTGTGTTTCCCATAAGATATACACTTGCCTCATACATGATTGGTTTTACTTAGCTTTCAATCCAATTCCTCTAATAGAGGTTATAACTTGTTCTTATTCATTAATTGTTTCCAGAGATATAGTTTAGTTACTAAATGTTATTTTGGATAGAGATGTGGAGTGTTTGTGGAATGAGGACTTAAGATAATAAGTTGATCAAATGGTTCATTGAGGTGTTGATATCTCATATGTTCACCTGTATAAGATGAATGAGACAATGAGCATGTGAAGGTTATTGGGTATAATGATTTAAATCAAAGTTGTTAGTTGTTTTCTTAGGGTGTCGCGTTTCTACTTTATATTCTTCTTTTGTAAACATAATGCAGACATAGAGGTTTGGAAGTATCATATGTGATGATCAAGGTTTAACAGTAGTTTAAGAAGATTTATTTCTTCTTTTAGGTAGTTCTTTTTATGGTTGATGAGATATGTACATATTCGATAAATATGTTAATACAATTATTATATCATTTCCCACTTGTGGGTTTTGAGTTAAGACTTGTGGGTGCCATTTGTGTTCTATTGAACCTTTGTTATTTACTTGTGAAGGTGCACTTAATAGTTACGAGATAATTTATAAAGATGTTGTGTGAATGGATGATAACTTAAAGAGTTCATGATTAGAGAATATAACATCTTTACTGATGTGATGGATCAAATGTGCATTACTCACTTGTGGAAGTATAATCATTAGTTATGTAATTTGGATACTAACCCCTCTTTGAGTTCTAGATACCTAGTGATTTATCCCGAGTCACTTATAGACTTGTGGTTAAAGTTTTTGAGAGTTTGTGTTGATCATCACCAATTATGGATTTGTCTTATCAAATGATTTTGTTTGTAGAGACACTATGTTATAAATATCACTCAAAATGTACTCTTGACTAGATGAACTAGACCTATTTCATCATGTCAAGTGAAACATTGGTCACTTTGATTCGTTTAAACTTCCGCGCTAATATTTCCCGTATTTTGAGATGCATGCTTTGCGAATCCACATATTATATTTAGATCCTTATAACCTCCCAAACACTGGGATGTTACAAGATTGTAGATGACGACCTCTAATTTCATAAACTCATGTTTAATTATTTTTAGAAAATGGATAGGGCCATGATAACAAGAAAAAAAGGGCATGTTTTCCCTGTTTTCTGTTTTCCTGTTTTATCAACTAGGCTAGAAAACAGGCAAGAAAACCATATCTATGCCACTTAAAAAATGGATATTTGAGCATGATGAGTAATTTCGTATACCTAGTATGGATAACAAGCAAGGATAACAAGGTTTTGAGTTCTGTTTCAAAATAATTGGAAGGGCTCAAAATTGAAAGAAATAACAAAATTGAAAAGGAAAAAACTAGCCATTTCTTAGGTCTTTTTCATAAGATCAAAGTATGACTAAGAAAAAAAATGATAAAGTATTTAAGAAGAATAAGGAGATAATGAAACAAAAGAAACAACATTTCCAAACTTCTCATATTCGATTAGCGTCAGCGATTACATACGGATCACGATTATCCACAGGATTAAATGATAAACATAAATCTTTTTGTTGGTCCTCAAAATTGTGTTTTCTCACTTACAACATGCTACTCCAAAATGAGGATGTGACATCTAACATTGATTTGCAACTATCCATAGAAAAATACCGTAGAGTCCACTCATAATACTCTAATATTGATATTCATACAACATATGGTATTATCAATTGAAGAATCATAATATGAATTAAAATCAATAAGGATTTTATTTTGTAATTCCATCAGAAATACATATGCGAATACTTCTCATAATATTATTTGTAGTTATACAAAATTCCACTGAGTCGTTTTAATACTTTGTAATATTACCGTTGAATATTTATGTGAGAAACTTTTCACCATAATATTACTAGGTTTTATCACAAAAAATTAACTGCATAAGAAAAACTTTTTATTAAATCTTTCTCCTCTATGCCGGCTTGACTAAAAAAAAATTAATCAATGGAAATTTATCGGTTCTTGTGTGCTTTTCCTAGAAGTCCGGATGGAACCCAAGGGTGTCTACTATGAAGCACCTGATCTTTATGGGGGAATGGAAGGGGTGGAGTACTAGATCACCTACGGGACCAAAGACGATGACGTGGAGGTAAACACTTAGGTGGATCTATGGATTATAGTAAGCTAAACTACCATAGTTTAGCATCGGTATGATACCGAGTGCTATCATGATATTGTGTATTGTACTTCTAATTGTTATTTATTTATGTAAATTGTTACCAAGTTTCCCCACTGTGCAATTGAAGAAGTTGAGATTTATGTACACCTTTGGTTTCTAATAATTAATATATAATGCTAGACCATGCAATGCTTCTCTTGTACTACTCTAGGGATGTAATGTCCGTAAAACGATGTTCCATCAGTGTTATGTCAACAACTAGCGCAATACAACATGAATTGGTGTGCAAGGTCACTGTAACACGATTCCGAGTTGGCAACTGAGTCAGCGCCCACATCAGCTTGACAGTTGGGGTTGTACTATCAGAACATGGCCAAATGGTTAAAGGGGTAATACTTGCCACACATTCATATTTTGTGGGTTAAAAATGTAGCAAGAAAATTTAAATGAGATGACTAAAATAATCACAAACAAAGGGATAAAAGGTGAAATTCATGTATTTAGAAGAGGAATATAGATATTGCTGCAAATCTTCTCTTATTTGAATGCATAGAAGTACAATATAAGAACATATTTTACAAATGTTCACCCGGGAGAGAGGTTCCCTACCAGGTTTTTCAGTGGAATGGACCCACAGAAGCGTTGTACGTTGTGAGAGGTTGGATGTTTTGGCTATGAGTGAGGCAATTATTCCATGGGTCCGCGGGCATGTTGGTCTACATAACTTTGGAGTGCATGTACGGGATAGCTATCAGCTGCAAGTTGAACATTCTGCGCACATTGATGCCAAACTTCTCCGACATGTCCATCAACTCCGGACTGGATCCATTAGGGATCTCCCAGTCAAAGTGGTACAAAAGGTTTGCCAATACGATCTCCACGGTTGATGTGCCGAACTGCATTCCAGGACACTGCCGTCTCCCGGCCCCGAAAGGTGTGAACTCAAAATGTGCACCTTTGTAATCCATGCTGCTATTCTCGAACCTCTCTGGCTTAAATGCTTCAGGGGCGTCCCAGTATTTACGATCCCGAGAAATCGCTGATATGTTAACTTGTACATTAGTGCCTTTTAAAACTTTGTATCCCATGATCTCACAGTCCTCTCTTGCCCTTCGTGGGAGTAGAGGAGCTGGGGGATGCAATCTCAAGGCCTCCTTGATCACCATTCTCATGTAGTGGAGGTCAGCTAGGTCGTTATTGGTGATGATGGCTCGTTGCTGACCTAGCACTTGTCGGACCTCTAGCTGTGCCCTTTTCATGGTTTCAGGATTTTTCAAGAGCTCCGACATAGCCCACTCCACTGTAATTCCGGAGGTCTCAGTGGCACCTGCGAACATGTCCTGAAAATTGGGGGGTTGTGCGTTATACATATGAACACATTACACATATAGTAGAAGCAACAGAGGAAATACTAGATGATCACAATATTTAGCACAAACGGGGCCAGGGTTAGCCTTCATTTCTAACGAGAAAGCGTTGGAAAGAATACTCACAAAGATAATAACGCCTATTTCTTCCAAAGTAAGAGGGTGTGCCAAGGAGTTCGAGTCCTCGTCGTGCAGCCTGAGCAGTACGTCCAACAGATTCTCCTCACCGGAGCCGGCAGCAGGCACCGTGCACAGCTCCTTACGCCGGCAATGGATAATGTCGGCGATGATGCGCTGGATGCAGCCGTAGCTCCTCCGCATCTGCCGCTCGCCGCTGCTGAGCAGCCGGACCAGCCGCCACGATGGGAAGAGGTCGACGAGGGAGAAGCCTCCAATCAGCTCGGTGACATTCTCCAGCTCCCGCAGGTACTCGTCCTGCCGTGTGCACGTGCCTCCAAACACCACCCGCGCAATGATGTCGTTTGTCAGCGCCGACACCATCTCCGTCAGGTTGACTGTGACGCCGCCGGTCGAGGCGGTGATGGAACGGAGGAGCTTTTCGACCTCCTTAGCCCTGATGCCTTGCATGCGTTTCACCTGTGTTCAAGTATAGTATTGTCCACACCAACATCAAGATTTTTCATTTATGGAATCTGCTCTATCATCTATACCAAGCTTTTGGATGAACTGGTATTTAATTAGGCGCATGCTGTATCTCTTTTTTTTTTTTGGAAAATGGACGTACGTACGGCGGTGGTGCATGCAACTTGGTAGGTGCAATTTAGCAAACCTGCTTCGCGCTCAGGAGCTCCACGACGCAGACCTTGCGGGCCTGTTGCCAGCCGTCGCCGTAGGGGGCGAAGATGATGCCCATGCCGCTGCCGTGTCCCAAGACGTCCAGCGTCACGCTGCGGGGCCGCGACGCGAACAGCAGGTCCTTGCTCTTCATCACCACCTCCGCCGTCTCGGCGCTGGACACCACAACGGTGGGGACCTCGCCGAGCTTGAGGAACATCACTGAGCCGTGCCG
Source organism: Alopecurus myosuroides (assembly GCA_028641055.1). Taxonomy (NCBI): domain Eukaryota; kingdom Viridiplantae; phylum Streptophyta; class Magnoliopsida; order Poales; family Poaceae; genus Alopecurus; species Alopecurus myosuroides. The sequence continues at coordinate 707,938,160 of CM054057.1, read as the reverse complement.
CCGAGAAAGCTCCGTCAGTGTGCGGTGCGGGGGCATGCCGCTGAAGACGACGTGGTGGAGGCTTCCGACGATCGGAAGTTCCCATGGCCCGGGTGGTTGCTGTTTCTTTTGCTTGGTTTTGTCGGTGGACGAGGTTTTGAGGTGAAAAAACCAAAGGACGAGCACGATGGCTAGGGCAACGGAAGGCAAGCTTAAAATTACCTCCATGGAGCCAAGATTACAGCTAACTAATCCGTTAGCTTTCGTCTTAATGCTCGATATGTATGCTGCCATACTTATATACATAGGTATATAAATGTAGCAACGGCCACGAGATTGGTTGGAATTTCGATATCATGCTTTGCCTGCTAACTGTACCGTCGTGATGAAATGAAGATACTGTGGGTAATATTTTATATGCACATGCGGATCAACGAGATCACGCGGGGGCAAAGATATAATTGTGTATTGGTTTAGGTAGGTACTTTGATAGAGTGACGGAAGGATTCCATTAACTAAAGTAGTGCTGTGTGGTTGAATGCTACTTTCGGGATAACTTCATTTTGGGGATAGCTTTATGCAGAATTAGATAATTATGCAAGGACAGACACAGGTAAACCCTATGTACTCATTGGCGTACGCCCTTTTTGTCCAACACGAGGGCACGTCCTGTAAAAACGTTGTGTTCATTCTTAACTGCTGCATGATAATCAGAGTACGTATCACAATATTCCCATACTCCTTGCGTATTCAGTTCACATGAAAAAGATCATTACCACTCCCTCCTGCCAGCGGGCCGTGGGATCCTTGGCTCGAGGTTCTGGGCACTCCATAGGGAGAGCTTGGACGAGGAGGATGACTTCGCCGATGGGCTGGATGAGGCAGTAAGAGCATCTCCACTCGAACACCCCAATAAGCGTCCGGATTGGCATTTTTTCGGAGGTTTGGGGCGTGTCCGGACGAAATGGGCGTTATGGGGCGTGTCTCTTCTGTCTCTCTTCCCAGTCACGCCCCCTAGAACCACTCCTAGCGCGGCAGAGCAGAGCCGCCGGTGCTCTCTGCCTCGCACTGCTCTGCCTCCTCGAGGCGCATTCTGCCGTCGCCTAGAAAGCCACGGGCCCACCGCCACGTTGGTGGCTCTCGCCAAGAAGACGCTAGCCCTCGCTGCCACACCGACTACCACACCCTCTGCCACCACCGCTCCGGCCGCAGCGCCGCCCACCACCCCGGCCACGCCTACCCCCGCCGCGGCGCCACCCACCACCCTGGCACCTGTCAAGACTCCCGCCGGACACCCAAGAAGGCCGCCTCGCCCCCTGCCCCGGCGCCCAAGGCCCTCCTCCGGCCTGAGACAAGGCCCCGCCATCCACCCGGAGACCTTCGCCTTGCTCGCCTACAACGAGAACGCCGCCGAGATGCTCGACCTCACGCCGCACGTCGTGCCCACCATCGACCAGGGCGACGCGCTCGTCCTCGGCTTAGATATTTGCACGCTCTTCCGCTCTCAGAGCGTCGTCGCGTTGCACAAGGACACCTTCTTCGGGGAGGTCAACCTGCTCAACCCAATCCTCGTCCACGCCAGGACCTCCGGGAAGCCCTTCTACGCTATCCTGCACCGCATCGACGTCGGCCTCGTCGTCGATCTCGAGCCGGTCAACCCCGCGGACATGCCTGTCACGGCCGCCGACGCGCTCAAGTCCTACAAGCTCGTCGCCAAGGCCATCTCCATGCTGCAGTCCTTGCCAAATGGGTGGGGAAACTGGAGTACGAGATCGACATGCTCGACCGCTTCGTCAGTGGAGACATGGGGGAGAGAGAAAAGATGTGCAGTAGGTGGGGAGGAGAGAGAGAGGATGGGCACGTGGAGGCACGTGGGTTGTTGATCTGGACAAAAACTCCCGTCCAGGGCTACCAAAGGAACCCTTGGGCGAAGTGGTTTGTTTGCGGTTTCCGGACAACAATTAGGGTGTGCCCGGATGGGAAGCGATTTTGGGGGCAGGGAGTGGAAAGCTTGGGAGTGGCCCCGATGGGAAAGGGCCTTGGGGGACGCTTGGGGACCCGAGTGGAGATGCTCTAAGTACACTGTCAACCCTTAGGTCTAGCTCATCTCACGTGACCATGGATCGTCAAGGCTAGCGGTTCGACCACTTTGCAACCTGCAGCTTGTTGGCGTGCCGGGTAGGAGGCCCTTGCTGGTGTAAGGCCAGATCTTTCTTTTAGAACAACAGGCTGGAGAAGAGCCCTGCTTTAAATTAATAAAGCCACCACCGGCGAAGTTCCAAACAGTACATAAACATAAGTGACAATACTCGTGAGCAGCCTCGGCGCAAAGTACGATGGACTGAAAGCCAAGGAAAAGCTAACAACACAACAGGAACAGAGATACATAGGAGGCTACACTGCTTCCCTAAGAGAGTGAAGAAGCGTGCGGATCCTGTCAACCGCTGCTCCAATCGCCGCACGATCCGTCCGTCTAGCGACGGCTCTCCATTCCTGCAAATAAGATACCATTTTGTACAGCACATGAGAGGGCTGGCTCTGGAAAATGCCTTCTATTGAAAACTTGTTCCTAGTAGTCCAAAGTGCCCAATACAGGGCAGCGATGCAGATCTATAACACCCTCTTGTGTTGACCTTTGTGCTTACACACTTCCCTATGAACCTCGACATGGCATGCCGGATTCCAGTCACAGAAGAGGAGCTCCCTAGCTGCACTCCACATGAAATGAACAAGGGGACGGTGGAAGAAAATGTGATTTGTGTCCTCATGGTCCTCGCAAAGGCTACACCTCCCATTGTTGGGCCCGTGCCTCCGGCAGATGTTGTCTCCTGACGGGAGACGCTTCCGGGTCAGTTGCCACAGGAAAATCCTAATCTTAAGAGGCACCTGAATCTTCCACATAGGAATCCAATGCGCCTGGGGAGTACTGATGCATGTAAAATGCATAGATGAAATTTGCATATTTTTCACATGGTTTTCTATTACATATTGCATCATATAAGGGTATAATTCAATGTTTTATAGTATTTTGGGGTTAAATTACAAAGTCCCCCAACTTTTATGGAATTAACCCTGCCTGTCAGAAACCCCGTTTTCTATATTTTTGACGTTTCAGGGGGCAAACTTCCACGAAATCACCTGAAAATCTGCGGGGGTTATTTTCTTGGAAGGAGAAGACTTGCGCGCGAAGGATCCACGAAAATTGGGCAAGGAGGCCCAAAAGAGGACCCTCCACGCGGCCAGATTCCTTGGCCACATGAGAGGCCCCCTTTTGGCCCCTGTGGCCCCAATTCCTTCCATCTTCGACTTACCGACTCCGTCTTGACCTAAAACCGACTATAAAAAGGGTCCCCCGTACCCTTACGGAGAAGAGCGCCGCTGAAACACCGAAACTGAGACCTGGAGTTCCAGATTGGAGGGGGAAAACTCCGGCGGGGCGCCGCCGGTGTGATCTCCTACCCCTCCAACGTCATCTCCATGAAGAGGGAGTAGTCCACCCCAGGGCTATGGGTTTGTGGAAGTAGCACTTGTATCTCTCTCTCTATGTGCTTCACTAATTAGATCCGTATGAGCTGCCTCACATGATTACGGGCACCGTTGTAATTCCTATGTGGTGGATCTTTTCTATGAGTTATTGAAATCTGAGATTGCAATTGTTTCATGAGTTATTTGAGTAGATGTATCTTATGTACCCCGTTCTTATTTGCTAGCTTTGATCAATCTAGTTCTTGAGAGCGTGTGTGGGGTGATGGGTGCATTAGTTGGAGTAACGGGGGGTGGCTAGTGCTGTGAAAGTGACAGAAATTCAGCGATCCACTTAGGTTTTGTTAAACCTTTCTTAGTTACCTCACTAGGGATAAAAAGGAGTACCTTGTTACCGGGGATTTGAAGTGACACTAATCAATCTCCATGACTAGATCTAGCAAGTTCTTACTTCAACTTCATGTCACATTGCTTAAAGCTATACTCTGGTTTTTCCTTAATTATTGAGGTTATGATTTATTTCGCATCTGGGGAATAAGAGGGATCAATATGACCGTAGAGATCTCTATGCTAGGACGTGATGCCCATATGAAAGTACTCAATGTTAAACATGTTATTGTAATCTCACATGTAATTCTTTATGTCCTCCGTCTACCACTTTATTTGAGAGAATGCAAGTGTGAAACCATGAAACCCGGTCCTATTTTAATTATAAGAAAACACTCTAATTACTTTGCTGCAATTTACTTTACGTGCACTTTACTTTACTTGCATCTCCAATTCGAATTTACATTATCTCCATCACCACTTGCATCACAAAAATACAAAAACAATCCATTGCATATTTATTTTCTCATTTGCATTTATTAGTAGATTTAATTATTGCACATTTACTTTCAGTTTTGCATTGCAATTTAGAAGTCTCACACCTTGTGCTTGACAACCACTTGGTGAGGTTGAGGGCACAAAATTCTCTACTTGTTTGCAGGATCCTGGAGGAAGCTTGGAAGACAACTGCTGAAATACTGGCTCCCCAAGAGTTCGATATAAACCCTCGAGTCACCCTCGTGGGGAAGAAGGCTTGCCACTTGCTACACACTCTGCACTTGGAGTCTCAACCTAGCCATCAAGCGTTTTTCTAGCGCCGTTGCCGGGGAGCCATAGGTGAAGGAGTTGTCCAAGGGAGCTCACAAGAAGTCTTCATCACCAACAAGGTGCAAAACACCTAAGCTTGGGGAGGTTGCACCTACGTGAGTACCGTCCTTTCTATCTCCACCTTCTTTCAAGTAGATTGTTTTGTTTCTCACTAGTAGAAAACAGGGCATTGAGCCAAGCACATTGGAACCGGATTGGATATAAACCGGTTCTAAAGGGTCTGTCCGCTGGGCCCCCTCCCTGCAGCAAATGGCCGCAAGGCCTTTAGGACCGGTTTGTGTTACAAACCGGTCCTAAAGGCCTTGTGGCCATTTGCTGCAGGGAGGGGGGCCCAGGGGACAGACCCTTTAGAACCGGTTTGTATCACAAACCGGTTCTAAAGGTTTTCTCATTTTTTGCAGCAACTGCGGGACCCGCTGTCAGACCCTTTAGCATCGGTTGTAACACAAAACGGTCCTAAAGCCTCCCCTAAACCTATATTCCACCCAGAGCTCAGCTCCATTTTTTCCAGCTCGATCTCAACTCCTTTTTTGCTCTCTCCTTCCTCTTGTGAGCTCTAATCCATCCCCATTTTTCTCCACATGTCAAGATTGTTGGTACCCATCGGTTCTACGGTTAGCATCAACACTCCCTCTTCCGGCATTGCAAGTTTTGCTCGTTTTCTTGCTCATTTCATTTTTGTTGTGCTAGCTAGGTATTTGATGAAATGCCTAAGCTAGAGAGAGTTAATCATTTGTTATGTATACATATGCAATTTGAGCTCAAATTTAATTATGATTTGTGGTTTTTTTTAGTGTCGCGCGCCTTGTCCCCTTCCTCACCGCCGTCGATCGCCCCGTCACCGACACAACCTTGGTGAGCCTATTGTTTTTATTTACCAAAACAAATTTTTATTTGTATGATTTACATATTTACTTGTATATAATTTTTTTATTGTGTAAGATTTTTTTATATATATAGCGCCATGGTTTTGATATCCGTCCCCGTTGGCCCCCGTCCAGTCTATGATTCGGATGTGGTATATTATCTTTTATAACTACATATTTTTATTTCCTGATTATATGACAATTAATTACGCCGACCAACTTGACATAGATATTTTTATCTAGGAATAAGTGGAACCGGAAATGCCAATCGACCCTATTGTTGAGAAGTTACACTTAGTTGAACAAGAAAATGTTGGCTTGAAAGAAAGATTCAAAAAGACTGAAGAAAGGTTGGAAAAAACTGAAAGAGAGAAGATGACCTTGGAAAAGGTTCTTGCCGGTCGTCGATGGTCACAAGAGCGAGATGGACGCAATGCGCCTGAAGATTAGAAATATTAGAAAATATGCAATTAGTAAAGAGGCTTGGTATCATTATGCCGTCGGGTCAATTGTTACCTTTTTTTCGATTTTGATCGCATTTGTTGTTGTTTTTAAATGCATTAATTAGAGAGAGTTTTAACGTGTATGGTCACTACGCTACTTTGGTTTTAACGTGTGATGAACTATTTGTATTTAATTAATTAGTCATGATGATTTAGCATAATGGTTGTTGATAAATTTATATAATGCAGATGAACCGGCAATGGATGTACAGTGATCGACGTCGTCCCGAATTCCTTAATGGCATGCATAGTTTTCTCAATGTGGCTGAGAAAAACAGGCAGAATGGATTTATTTTTTGTCCATGTAAAAAATGCCAGAATAAGAGGAATTTCCCTAACTCAAGAACCATACAGACCCACCTGTTGCAAGAAGGCTTCATGCCCAGTTATTTTTGTTGGACCAAGCACGGAGAAAGAGGGGTTGTAATGGAAGACAATGAAGAAGAAGAGGATAATGATAATTATCCTATGTTCGCTGAACACGGTGATACTGAAATGGGGGAAGACGAGCCTGAACTTGAGGACATTGTTGATGAGTCTGATGACGATCTTCATCAGGTCATTCGTGAAGAACAGATAAACTGCGCAAGTGAAAACGAGAGGTTGAAGTTGGAGCGCATGTTAGAAGACCACAAAAAATTGTTGTACCCAAATTGCGAAGATGGCCAGAAAAAGCTGGGCACCACCCTGGAATTGCTGCAATGGAAGGCAGAGAATGGATTATCTGACAAGGGATTTGAAAAGCTGCTGAAAATAATGAAGAAGATGCTTCCAAGAGATAACGTGCTGCCCTGCAGTACATACGAAGCAAAGAAGGTTGTCTGCCCTCTAGGATTGGAAGTGCATAAGATACATGCATGCATCAATGACTGGATCCTCTACCGCGGTCAGCACGAGAATTTAAATGCATGCCCGGTATGCGGTGCATTTCGGTATAAGATCAGGCGAGATGACCCTGGTGATGTTGAGGGCGACGATCGCCCCAGGAAGAGGGTTCCTGCCAAGGTGATGTGGCATGCTCCTATAATACCACGGTTGAAACATTTGTTCCGAAGCAAAGAGCATGCCAAGTTGCTGCGATGGCACAAAGAAGACCGTAAGGAAGACGATATGCTGAGACACCCCGTTGATGGGTCGCAGTGGAGAAACATTGACGATAAGTACGAGGACTTTGCACGTGACGCAAGAAACTTAAGGTTTGTTCTGAGTACAGATGGCCTGAATCCGTTTGGGGAACAGAGTAGCAGTCACAGCACCTGGCCCGTGACTCTATGTATCTATAACCTTCCTCCTTGGTTATGCATGAAGCGTAAGTTCATTATGATGCCAGTGCTTATCCCAGGCCCGTCGCAACCTGGCAACAACATTGATGTGTACCTGAGGCCACTGGTTGATGAGCTTTTAGAGTTGTGGGCTGACGAAGGTGTACGTGTGTGGGACGAGTACAAACAATAGGAATTTGACCTACGATGGTTGCTGTTTGTAACCATCAATGATTGGCCCGCTCTTAGTAACATCTCAGGACAGTCAAACAAGGGATACAGCGCATGCACACACTGTTTAGGCGAGACTAAAAGTATACATATAGGCAAGAATGTGTACCCGAGGCATCGTCGATTTCTTCCAGACAGGCATCCCGTAAGAAAGAAAGGAAAGCATTTCAAAGGCGAGGCAGATACACGGAGGAAGCCAATCATCCCTAAAGGTACTGATATATATGACATGGTCAAAGATATAAAAGTAATCTTTGGTAAGGGTCCTGGCGCACAATCTGTTCCGAATGACGCCGACAACCACGTAGCCATATGGAAGAAGAAATCCATATTCTGGGAACTAACCTATTGGAAATTCCTAGAGGTTCGCTCTGCGATCGACGTGATGCACGTGACGAAAAATATTTGCGTGAACCTGCTAAACTTATTGGGCGTGCATGGGATGAAGTCGAGAGATACACCAAAAGCACGGCTGCACCACCAACGTATGAACGAACGAGACGACCTGATGAATCCAGATAATTTCAAAGGTCCTGCCAGCTACGCTCTTACCAAGGAAGAGAAGGAGATCTTTTTCCAAGTCCATTGGCTCATCCCCAGGCCAATGGACAAGTGGAGAGGGCAAACCAAGAATTGCTTCGCGGATTAAAACCACGATTGCGAGTTCCCTGTGTCAGGGCCGCTGGTGCATGGGTCGAGGAACTTCCTTCTGTGGTTTGGGGTATCAACACTACACCTAACAGATCCACTCAGATGACACCCTTCTTCATGGTCTATGGTGCGGAAGCAGTGTTACCAAGTGATTATTCACGATTCGCCTAGAGTAGCTTACATCGAAGTAGAGAACGAAAAAACCGGCAGGACGTAGATATGTTAGAAGAACAAAGAGAACAAGCCCTGGAAAGATCAGCCATATATCAGCAAGATCTGCGGAGGTATCATAGCCGGCGCGTGAAGACCCGGGTATTCCAGGAAGGAGACTTGGTTCTGCGTCTGGTACAGTCAAACGAAGGAAAACACAAATTATCACCACCATGGGAAGGACCATTTATCATAAGCCGGAGCCTACATAACGGATCATATTATTTGATAGATGCAAGGGAAGAGTCGGCTACAGTCAATGACACCGCACACACCACTTCATCTATGCAAGAAAGAGATAGACCATGGAACGTGGCTCAGCTGCGTCCGTATTATACTTAATAAAGACTATATTGGCAAGTGGAATTGCACGATGTAATAGGCAGCAGGTTTTCTGACGTACTCTTTTCCTATCCAGGGCACCTTTGGGGACTGGACGGGTTTTTAATGAGGCGGCTTGCTGACCTACATTTTTCATATCAAGTAAAGAGATGGTTATCAAGAAAAGAGATGGTTGTTATCAGTTTTTCATATCAAGTAAAGAGATGGTTATCAAGAAAAGAGATGGTTGTTATCAGGTTATGTATTCTCAGTACGATGCGTATATCTAGGTCTTGGGGGCTGGTCGCTTAAATAGCACAGTTACAAACTCAAAGACCCGGCCATGATGCCTATGAGTTATAAGGGCCGATTACTCGCAAACGAGTACGGCTACAATCTTATAACCGGACAAAGAAGTCCAAATTTCTTGGCTACTCTTACTTAAGCTCGATGTGACTCGCATTAAAGTGGCATGATTTGTTCGCTTACGATGGCAGTTAGTCATGAAACCCGACGGGAATTGGCTGGCTACGTCTTCGTATTGATGTAACAACATGGTATCCACGCGAAAGCCGGCTTACAGTACAAGACAGTCAAAATGGTCATCTAAACCACAAGTTATGCAGAGTACAAGGCTGAATAGCTGGAAACTCAATGACTATTAAGCATAACTTCAAAACCGATGTGAAACAACTCATGGATCTTTGTGAAAATAGCAATAAGCATTTTGTTGCCTTTTCAAGATCAAGTGTCCTAGGCTCGGCAATCCGGGCCCGGTAGCTTGAAATCTTGAAAGAACTGGCTTACTTGTATAGTTGCAAAAATCCAAATATCCGAGTCTTGGGGACTTGGGGACTTCGAAGCAAAATCCGCTTGTCAATACCCATGAGACCCGGAAATTGAGTTTTTCACAAAAGGAGCAATAAATAAAACCAGATATCGAGAACAGATGAGCTTAAACTTACAAAGGTCGGAACAGGCATCGAGTATATCAAGGCCTTAGTGTGCATTACAAAATACTGGTGAAAAAATATCAAAGGTGCACAGGCGCACCGCCTAAAAAGTGACTGTTTCAAAAAGTATGTCGACCGACTGACGCTTAAGAGGCATCGGAAACCATATATCACTCGGCGCCCATCTTGGCCTTACCCTTGCCATCATTGGTGGTAGCAGCAACACCCGGATCGGCGGCGCCAGCCCCTGCAGGGGGCGGAACGACTGATGTTGAGGCAGCAGGAGCAGAGCCGGCTTCAGCTTGTTTCTTGGCAGCCTCCGCCCTTATCGCAGCAGCTTCCTCCTTCCACCGGGCCAGCATGTCATAAGGCTCAGGAAGATCCGACTTAATTGCTTTGTCAGCAGAATCATATGCTGGAACAAGTATGTTAACATCCAGTTCATCAGCAATTACGCTGGCCGGGTAACGGACCTCCTTCTGGACGGCCTGGAAATCCTTTACTGAAAACTTGGATCCGTCAAGCTTGAACTATGGGAATCCGCCCATAAGCTTCGCTAACTCGAGCTTGGGGAGATAAGCTTTCGCAAGCGCAAGCCCCCGGGTCACTCCAACCCGGCAAGATGAGCGCTTCCAGTGCCGAATCCACTCGGGAACAGTGGATAGGGCGTCCAACAGCCTCCTCAGGTCAACATGTCCTCTACCCGGACACCGTAACTCGTCAAGGATCCATCTGGTCCCGGCACATAGCTGCCGGATAGCACTCTTTATGGTTTTCAGCTTGGCAATGTCATCTTCGTCCGGCATGGCTTCGTCCGGCCTGAAGTAAAATGAAGATATAAGCCGGACAACTTTTGCTGTTTGTCAAAAGGATAAAACCGGAGAAGGAAGCATACCAAGCAAAGAACGATAGGTGTCAGATATTTCGATGGAAAGGCTTGTCAGGTCATCTTCGGCTTGGTGAGCCCTTCTTCGGTACTTCTTCATTAATTGCCTGTTCCTCCTGGCTTCAGCCTCTGCTTCACGTAAAGATATCTCCTTTTCAACGAGCTTGGCGGCGTCCGCAAGTTTCTCCTCGTATTGAGTCACGTAAGACTGCATGGATGTTAAGAAAGCATTGGTCAGGTAGAAGAGCACAGTTATCAGTCATTGGTATAATAGTACCGAGCAAGTCATGAATGAACTCCCTCGGAACTTGGGGACTGGACAAAGGTACAAGCAAACATTAATCAAACTTACCTCGTGTTTGGTTATCAAAGACCCCAAGATATTTTCCTCGTTAGCCCTTAAGGCGCGCAGGGTCTCTAGCATCTGGGCAAAAGTTAACTCCTCGGAGCGAGTCCCGGAAGAGCCGGCAGCTTGATCATCTGGTAGGGGGGTTCCCCTTGCATTTGGAGTGGAGACCCGGACAGTCTGAGTGTCCGGGTTGGGAGGGCTCATCCTTGTATCTAGAATTTCTATCTCTTCGTCTACTGGTTCCGATAAGGAAGGAGATCCGACGGTTTGGAAAGTGGATTGTTCAGAGAGCCTTGTTCCCGGTTAGTGGCCGCATCACCACCAGTTGCGGCGTCTGCGTCGTCAGTCGGCTTCTCCACCTGGGGGTTATCCGTTTCTGTGTTTTCCGGGTCACTGACGGTGACCTGAGCACTGAAAGAAAGACGAAGAAAGGCAGTTATTAATGATGACGGTGGCTCGGATGAAAGTTCGCTAGAGGCAAAAAGAAATAGTAAGGCAAAAACTTACCGGCATTTACGGTGTAATCCGATGGGAGCTCGCCACTTGAAGTAGATGAGGTATTCGCAGGAACCACTAATGGAACCCGGAATTGCCCGGCACGTGGGTGGTTAGGAGAAGGGTGGCGCTGAGGAGAGTTGGAAGAGCGAGATGGAGGAGCACTGCCACGAGGACCGAGGGGGCGGAAATGCCCGGGTTAAGTGGATCTTCACCTGGGGAGCTCCGAGTTACCCTGCGCTTGGCTGGGAGGGAATCCTTCAAGCATGATGAATTTGATAATTGATGGTTAAGTCGTCGCATGACGTCAAAGGAGTAAGGTTCAGAGGATAATGAGGAAAAAGGAACCTTGGACACTGTCCCCCTGCCTTTCCTCTTGGCCCCGACTGTTGCCTCTGGGTCAGACTCGGTTCTCTCCGGGTCGTCTTCATTGTTTCCACCCTCGTCTTCTAGCCCTGCGAACCGGGTGTGCATTCATTGGAAAAAAGACAGACGAGAGGAAAGTAATGCAAGTAAAAATATGCAGATCCTGAGTGAATACCTTCGCTATCGTCAGTCGCTTCGTCCTCCTCTTCCGGGTCTCTGGAGGGGGGGAGTGGTTCAACTCTCCAGAAAGGGTCATCAGCCTGAGGTAAAAAGATAAGATTAAAGGCTTAGAAGCAGTATCGAGTTGAATGCGGAAACAAGCTATGAGCGCCGGGTATTACCGCTGGAGCTGGATTTTCCCGGGTAAACGGAGGTAACCCGGCGATACCCTTTACGCCTCCAGCTTCTCCGCCAAGAAGCCCTTGATAGTCTTTATAGTATCACCGGTCGCAAAGCTCTTGGTGGAGTAGCGGAGCGCGTCTGTGGCCCCGAGTACTCGCACATCAATTTGGCGCGAACGGAATTAGGTTGGATTCGGAAATCGACCCAAGTTTTTATTAAATTGAGCCCTAGGAGGCCCTGGGCTGAGAGAATGGCTATCTTGGCTAGCGAAGGAAGGATTGCCTCCCGGTCTGAGTCTGATGCGAAGGCATTGAAAGACTCGGAGAGCTTGAGGGGCCTCTGAGTAACCCGGCAGCTTCTTTTCGCTGTCGGGGGAGGTATCGTGGCAGTAAAAGAAGGATAGCTGCCAATGTTTAACGTGGAGTGCAGGTTGAGGGTTGGCATCAGAGAATTCTTACGGCGTTGGATAGATACCCCGCCGCAAGTGAGAAGCGCTCCGTCGCCGCTTTCGCGGCACGGCTTGCACTGGAATAACTCAATGAAAAGAGTCAGACTCGGTGGCATGCACAAGTACGACTCAGATAGAACAATGAAGTGGGTAATGTTTAACATGGAGTTAGGCCCTATGTCAAACACCCGGAGTCCATAATGATCTAAGACCTCCCTAAAGAAAGGATGACCCGGAGGACGAAATCCCCGGGTCACGTGGTCAACGAAGCAGATTACCTCGTTTTCTTCGGGGTGGGACGAGTCTCATTACCCGGGACCCTCCAGTGGATGTCTTTTTGAGAAGGGAGGGTTCCTAATTCGGCTAGCTCGTCCAATTTGGCTTTGGTGGTTGTGGAACGCCCCCAGTTGGCAGATATGGTTTGGGTGGTCCTTGTCGGAGCTGGCTGTTTCCCTTGTCGCTTGGGAGCCATGGGGCCAGCCTGCAAAACATAAAGAGAAGAGGCGTGTGAAATAAGACCCGGGAATACTGAGGCATCCGAATATAAAAGTATCAAGAAGGTGCGAAGTCGAGAACTGTCCGGGTATTGAGCACACTTGTGAAATTGTTGGTCACTTACATAGGGAAAGGTATTCGGGGATGACGGATGGTTGCCCATATTTATATCGCAAATGAAATGGCTGGAAAAGGAGGGTTTTTCCGGGTGTTAATGCAATAGGCGGAAAATTGAGGAGGAACGGATCTAGATGGAAATGCTTGCGGATGATTTTTAAGTAAAATTGGTAATCAATGAGGGTTGGAGGATCATTTGTGACTATAGGGCAGATGATTAAAGGAGTTGGCAAGCCTCGAGTCGATCTAGTTTGGTGCAATCGGACAAATGACTTGCGGGTTGACCTAGATCCGATCTTGGGTAAATTGAAAGTTGTGAGGATTGATTGACTGGTTGCGAGGAGCTTACCGGGGAGATTGGAGTCTAATACGATGGCGACGGGCGGCGTGGCTCGAATGAGAGGAACGGAGGAGCAACGATGACACTTGACGGTGGCGTAAGGCGGCTCAAGGGCGAGCGCGGTCGCTGGTGAGCTTGCGTTGGTGACCGGTGCGAACTCCTCACGGTGGTGTCGCGAGGGTGTTGGGAGCAAGGAAGAAGAAGGGAAGTTGCGGCGTGGTGAGAGGCTTAGGGTTGCCCGTTAAGTACTATTTATAAGGCACGGGTGAGCCTATCCTAACGGCCAGTAGCCGGAAACCGCGGGGTAAAGGTTATCAGCGAAGATCTTGCGGGATATGCGTTGAGTATTGAGCGAGGCATTGGGACAGAAGAAGGAAAGGATTAGCCCGGCAATGACGGGGCTGATTATCGAGCATGAGATCTTGGCATTTTTGTGGTAGTCTGGACCTGGGAATTTGAACCTAAATATCTGGAGGCCAAATCCGGGTTATCACATGGCCACCATGGAGTGAGGCCTAGCCGAATATCAAAACATCTTAACCCGGTCTTCATACGCCCGTATGATCTATATCTTTGCAGGGAATAGCAAGCGCTTCAAGGAGATCCATGAAGCCCAGGCTATTCTGGGGACTACTGACAGGGGGATGCTAACCCGGTATGCCAAGCTCTAAGGAAATAACCCGGCCCGAAGGATGGCGTGCAGGATTCGGCTAAGAATAAAGAAGCTTGTGGAGGCTCAAACTTGTGGGCTTAACAGCCCGGGTTATGGGCCATTGTAAGGAAAGTTATGGTTAGTGCGCCGTGTTCATGTAGGATCCGGAATATGCCTTGCCGAATAAGTTAGGGGGGGGTGCTTTATAAACCGACCCTCAGGTATAGTTTTAGAGAGAGATCTAAGAACCCTAGCAATATCGTGTGGTATCGAGTATCCAGTGTAAACCCTAATCGAGTTATTGTATCGAGAATAGAGATCCGGCGACTTCGATTGCCGGCTGTCAGATCAAGTTGTACCATGTCTTCCCTTGAGCTAAACCCTCTCCCGAACGCCTGTGTCGACTTGCCCCAAGATCAGTTACCCCTGGTAACATCTGCCGTGATTATCCCACGACAAGTATCAAGGTCCCGTCTGGCTACTCGTCGAACATAAAAGGAATACTAAACCTAGAAGAGAAAAAGTTCCAAAACCTAAAGTCTCATGACTGCCACATGATCATGACCCAGTTACTTCCGATTGCATTGAGGGGGCTTCTGCCAGAAAACGTGCGAGTACCCATTGTGAAGCTATGTGCATTCCTCAACGCAATTTCTCAGAAGGCAATCGATCCAGCAACTCTACCAAGTTTACAGAAGGACGTGGTCCAATGTCTTGTCAGCTTCGAGTTGGTGTTCCCACCAACCTTCTTCAATATTATGACGCACCTCATAGTTCACCTAGTCCAAGAGATCTCCGTTCTCGGTCCTGTATTCTTACACAATATGTTCCCCTTTGACAGGTTCATGGGAGTCTTGAAGAATTATGTTAAAAACCGTGCTAGGCCAGAAGGAAGCATGGTCAAGGGCTATGGAACAGAGGAGGTCATTGAGTTTTGTGTTGACTTTATTCCTGACCTGAACCCGATCGGTTCCTCAGTCGCGCCATGAGGGGAGACGGCGTGGAAAAGGCACGCTAGGAAAGAAATCAACAACATGTATGGACGAGCAATCTTTCACTCAAGCACACTACACAGTTCTAGTTAATTCGAGCTTGGCGGCTCCATATATCCAGGAACACAAGGATATTTTACGCTCGGAATACCCGGAGCAACCTGAAGATTTCATTGCTAAAGAACACGCGAAGACTTTCGGCGGTTGGTTGCAAAGACGTCTCATTAATGACAACATTGTTGAAGATGAGCTATACTTGTTGGCCAAGCAACCATCTTCGACTGTATTGACCTTTAAAGGGTACGAGATAAATGGTAACATATTTTACACGACAGACCAAGATAAAAAGAGCACCAACCAAAACAGTGGCATCCGGTTTGATGCAAAAGACGACAACGGGCAAAGGGTCATATACTATGGTTACATAGAGCAGATATGGGAACTTGACTACGGACCTTCCTTTAAGGTCCCTTTGTTCTGGTGCAAATGGTTCAACCTGTCAGGCGTGAAGGTAGACCCGAAGTACGGAATGACAACAGTGGATCAGAAGAATCTTGGGTACGGCAATGATCAATTCGTCCTAGCCAATGATGTGGCTCAAGTTTTCTATGTGAAGGACATGTCTAGCAGACCGAGAAAAAGAAAAGATAAGGAAGCGAAGACATCAGACGATGAGCCAAGGCGCCACATAGTTCTTTCAGGGAAAATAAACATCATGGGAGTCGAGGACAAGACAGACATGTCAGAAGATTACCATAAATTTGATGAAATTCCTCCCTTCAAAGTCAAAGATGATCCAAGCATTCAGTTAAATGATGAAGATGTTCCATGGTTACGACGCAATCAGAAGAAAGGCAAGAAGAAAAATAGAAACGGATCATCCCTTTAGTCCCGGTTGGGGACACCAACCGGGACTAAATGGGTTAGGGTTTCGTTTGGACCAATCAGATAGAATCACACGGATCGTGTGTTTCTTTCAAGCGCTTGTGAGTCATTGGATCTGGGGTGTGTTTCTTTCGAGCTGTTGTGAGCCGTTCGATCAGGGCTACGGTGTGTTTCTTTCGAGCTGTTGTGAGCCGTTGGATGAGGGTGTTTCTTAACCGTTGGATCAAAACCCTAGCTCAACACTTTGTGAGCCAGAGGACCCTATATATAGCTCACCTTCATACACCGGTCAGTTCATCGAGCAAATACAAAACATCCGGATTCGCCATCATACGTCCTGCCGTGCATTTGGTATGCATATATGCACCCAGTAAACACGGTAGCAGATGCCGTCCCATCTCAGCATAGAAGCAGCGTGGGTTCCACGCAGCTGCAGCTAGAAGACGGTCGTGCAGTCGAACCGTCGGCGCCTCACTACCCCGTGGATGATATCACGAAGAAGACAAACTGTGAGATACATATTCCAATGGGGAACATATCCTTCACGGTGGCGTCAGGCTATGCTTTACCGAATCAACCTAGAGCAACCTACCATGGTGGTCAGATTCCAGCATCCCATGCTCGTGTCGGGTTGTCAACAATTATGCCGGGATGCCATTCCATTGAGCTCCATATTCCTGGAGGTGAAGGCGAGAAGACACTGGGAGAAATGGAGCTTGGTATCATCTTGTGGAATAAGAAACACATCGTGTTTCCTAACGCGGCGCCAAGGCCACCGAGTCCTCCAGGTACAAATGCACCACCTCCAACAATTACTGAATGTTGCACCACATGTAAGCCTATTTTTAATAGTTTTTTCACTTTCGTACAGATAATGCACGACCTCCAAGTCCACCCCCCAACGCACCTCAAAGTCCACCCCACAACGAAGATTGGGAGCCCGAGGCCGAGGGTCCATCGCCCGTGCACTCCCGTGAGCCGACGGATGCGCCCACTACGGGTACGGCAAAGCGGAAGCTGTAGTTCAAAAGAAACGGGACTCCTCCCAAGAAGAGAAAAAGTAAACCCAAGAAAGTCAAGACTCCCCCGCAGTTACCAGGCCTGATGACTCCGGAGGAACTAGACGAGGTCGTTAAATCCAAAAACAAAGCATGGTTCGCACGGTTTCCCCTGAAGCCCCCTCCAGACGTCTGGAAGGAAACTCTGAAGAACATACCAAAGTGGCAAATTGAGCGCACCATCGACAACTTATATTATCCTGCACCGCCGCCACCGCCACCGCCGCCCCTTTCAGACTATGAACGGTACATTGAAAAGATGCACACCGCACAGATGAAGCAGGCGGAGCAGACGAAATGCGGGAAACAAGTTCCCCAGCTCGGACAACAAGAAGCACGGTCAATTTCCCCGCTCAAGGTGTTATCTGACCAGGCTTCAGTGTTCGGTCCACGCATGGGCGACTCCGGTTACGCTAATGCTGATGTGGTATATAAATATAAGCCCGAGCACCCTCTGGTCGAAAATCCTACTGCTCTAACAACCCAACTATGGAATTTACATGTTTGGTACTTGGAGGCCGCAAGGCAAAAGAGAGACTGTATCATGGCGGCAGTTCTGGATCAACACTACTTCAGAGAGTACGGTGTGGAGCTTGGGTTCGATGACTTTTTCCAGATGTACAATCAACGTGCCCTCGACAAGTCTATCCTCAGCTGCTACTGTTTGTAAGTGATTTATTTGTGTAATTTAATTATTTAGTTAAGCTCACGTTCATTGCCCGTATAATTATCACTCACGACATTCTTTTTGTACGCTACTATGCAGAATGAAGATTCGTGAATGCAGGCTGGCAGGAATCTGGGACTTTGGGTTCATTGACCCGTATTCGTATCATCAAGACACAATAGAAAAGTTAAACAAGGATACACCGGATGATTTGCTAAGGTTTTTGAAGCGACAAAGTACCAAAAAATAAATACTTTGGCCCTACGGATTCAAATGAGTGTTACTGTCTTGTAGACATTCCATTTTTCTTACCTGATGTTAAGTGTAATTGATGAGTATGCATGACTGCGTGTGTACATGTGCGCAGGTCCCACTTCATATTGTTCATCATTAGAATCGATCAAGGACAAGTTGAAGTCTGGGACTCGTTAACCTGGGACGCTGACACATGGAAGAGCGCGCGTCAGATGCTTCAAAGGTATATATATATCGGCCTCTTTCGTTCATTGACCTCTTTTTCGTTCATTTCCTGATATCAAGTAAGTAATAATTAACTTTTGTATTCATTTTTCTTTTGTCGGCCAGGGTTTGGCAAATGTTCATCCAGGAAGAACCTGGTACATGGGAAGACAAGCTCCACTTTCAGATTAAGAAAGTAAGTAGTACTACGTACCCTGGTTTCAATACCGTTACCATTCTGTTGATTATTATTAATTTGACTGAATTATGTTCTCGTATATAGAGCGTCCTGCAACAACCACAGGGAACTGATTATTGTGGATACTACGTTTGCGAGTTCATTCACAGTATTATCAATGAGAAATCCCGTACTTCCAGAAATCTAGAGGTACGTAACCGGATTTTCACAACTTTATTTATGTTGCCATCAATTATGTTTAGTTTTGTTCATAACTTAATTGATTTCATCTACTTCTTTTAAAGATGCAACGAAAGAGGGCGATGCTCAAACCAATCCAACGTTGCAAGGCAGTTGCAGAGGAATTGGCACGATTTCTCCTCACGCAAGTCATAGATGAAGGCGGAGAATTTTTCCATCCTATGAACCAATGTTGATGCTCCCTTCTCTATGCAAGTATACAGCTATTGGAAACGAAGTTCAGATTATGTAATGCTCGGTCGAGTACTTCGTGCTACATGTATATATATATATGTACTTTTATTTGGTGCATCAGCATTTAACCGCAAACACGGAATCGAAAACACTTAACCGCAAACACGGAATCGGTGTTTCCGGATACGTATTTCCGATTACGTGTTTCCGATTCCGTGTTCGTAAAAAAACGAAACACGGACACACGGAATCGGAAAGACGTAAACGGAAACACGTAAACGGAAACCCTGAAAATACGGAACACGCCCTAAACCCTAAACCCTAAATACGGAATCGGAAACCCTGAAAAGAAAAAGGAAAAAAAAAGAAAAAAAAAGCATTAGCACCGGTTGGTGTTACCAACCGGTTCTAAAGGTCCTCCGCCTACACACACTCTTCGGCGCCCACGTGGAGGCTTTTAGCACCGGTTCGTGACAGACCGGTTCTAAAGGGGGGGGCCTTTAGTCCCGGATACGTAGCACCGGATGTGTATCCGGGTCCGAAGGCCCTTACAAACCGGTGCTAATGCCCTGTTCTCCACCAGTGTCTTGTCTTGTTTTTGTTTTTGTTTTGTTTTTGTTCTTGTTTTTGTTTTGTCTTGCATATTTTATTTTAGTTTGCATTTTAGCTTTGCATTTAGTTATCTAGTTTATTTTAGTATTTCGAATTTGCCTAGTTACTTTACTTTTCAGTTTTGCATAAAAAATTAAAAACTACATAAAAACTGTTAAAATGGGTGATAGAACTAAATTAAGTGACTACACAAATACACCCAATGACCAATTCATTGCTAGGCCAATTACTACACCTGAAATACAAGCTGAAAGCTATGAAGTAAGTCATAGTTTATTGAATTTAATTACTAGAGAGCAATTTGGTGGTAGATGCCTCTATGCATCTTCATGATTTCATGGAAATATGTGATATGCAAAAATTTAAAAATGTGGAAAGTTGTGTTTTAAAACTGAAATTATTTCCTTTTTCACTTAGAGGAAAAGCTAAAGAATGGTTACTTTCACTACCTACAGCTAGTATAAAGTCTTGGGATGATTTAAAAGAAGCTTTCATTAAGAAATATTATCCTCCCGTTAAAATTTTGCAAAATAGGAATAATATCCTCTCATTTAGGCAAAATGATAATGAACATGTAGCCATGGCATGGGATAGAATTAAATTAATGATTAGAACATGCCCATCACATGGAGTAAATGAATGGACCATACTACACTCTTTTTATAATGGTCTAAACTACATGTCTAGAAATATACTTGATTCTGCTGCTGGAGGTGCCTTTATGAGCAAAACTGTAGGTGAGGCTAAGAGCATATTAGAAAGAATATTGCAAAATTATATTCAATGGAATACTGAAAGAGCACCCAATCCCACTAAGAAAATAAACTCAATTGAAGAAATCAATGATTTGTCTTCTAAAATGGACACTATTCTTGCCTTTATTAATAACAATATGGAGAATGTGCCTTTGCAGGAGCTAGTTGGTAGTAATTATGAAAGTGTGGATGTTAATTTTGTTAGGAATTATGGTAGCAATGGTTTTGGTAATGCTTACAGTTCATATAGTAAACCTCCTTATGTGCCAAATAAACCTTTTGTTCCATATCCTAATGATAATGAAAATAAGTGGAAGCCTTCTAGTGAAATTTCTGAATCTAATAAATTGCTTATGGAACAAGTTGCTAGTCACAATGCTATGATACATGAGTTAAATAAGTCTATTGCATCCATTAGTAGTGATATTAAAGGATTGCAACTTCAATCTTCGAATTTAGATAAAGCATTGTCAAAATTAGCTGATAATCAAGCAACTCTATTAAGCATGTCAGCAGGAAAAGACACAAGCACAACCTAGTGTAGGAATGAATTCTATTACTATTGCTGATCCTATTATTGAAAATATTGATCATATTGCTGAGAATACAAGTGAGCATGTCCCTACTAGCTTAGAAGAAACTTTGAATGAAATAGTGAAGTACCCTGAATATTTACTTCCATATATGTCTTATCTTGCTAGCAAAGATGAAATTAGTCCTCATGAATCAAGCATGCTAGCTAAATTTAGAGAGTAAAGTAGAGGAAATTTATGATGCTTACTGAATTAAGGATCCATTGCTTGATTTAGAAAAAAGTAGCTTGAAAGAACTTATTGCTACTCTACAAAAATTTGCTAGTGATACCACTATAAATGTTAATCAACCTGGCTTTGGATCTTATATTGCTAATCATGTCTTGCAAGAAAAAATTGCTAGGTACAAGAATGAGGCCATGATACCTCCTAAGCTTGGGGATGCATGGATCCCCAAGGTGCTAGTTTCAATTGGAAAAAAATTCACCATGCTATGTTAGATCTAGGTTCTAGTGTATCGGTACTCTCTAAAGAATTATATGAATTGGTAGAACTAGAAAATTTAGAAAAGTGCTCAAGTGAATTTGTCCTTGCTGATAACTCTACTAAACATGCTGTAGGACAAGTAAAAGATGTTATGATTGAATTGCACATGACTTTTGTACCCGTTGATTTCATTATTATGGATATGGGGGATAAATCCCCTAGTCCTATTATTTTGGGTAGACCTTTTCTTCGTACTACAGGTGCAATCATAGACTCCAAGGAAGGGAATGTCAAGTTTCAGTTCCCTCACAAGAAAAGCATGGAGCACTTTCCAAGGAAGAGGGGCACGCTGAAGAACAAGATCCCTCATGAGCTTTATCCCTCTTGATTATCAAGTAAGTAAAACCTAGCTATATGGCTATAAAGAAAGCGATTTACGGGAGGCAACCCGGTTGTTTTTGTTTGGATTTTCCTAGTGTCCTGTTTCTGTCTCAAGAGATTAGTTTTTTTTTTTAATTCTGGAGTTTTCAATAAAGAGTCAAGTCAAACCCATTTGGACTTATAAGTTGCTATCCTAGTGCATGAAATTTCTGTTTCAGCACGAGTCTGCTAACCGTATGATTTTACGTTTTTTATTGGTATGTAGGATTGATCTAATTTTCTAGTATGTTCTGCAACTTTTCGTCCTCTGTAAGCACAAAAATTGTCTTAATTGTTTGACGAGTCTAGCTTAGGGAAAAACGTTCGTTTTGCTGCTGTTGCTTTTCTGGACAGATTCTGCCTTCTTTTGTTTTATGCACTCTTTGGGCTTGGGAATCGAATTTCCATGATTATTTCAAGCAAGAGAGTGAACATACAACATAATGAAACTTATTTTCTATCTACTGGATCATTTGATTTGGAATTTTGCACAGCAAGCATGTGATTTGTTTGTCCTTGCTAATCTCACCCCACAGAAAAAGAATGGGAGAAGCATGTTTTGTGAAGTTTTTTCACAGGGAATAGAGGAGCTGCGCCTCAAGACATCCAAGAATCGTGAAATCCATAAGCTTGGGGATGTGATGAAAACCCCACTGGAGCTACACTCTTTTGGTTAGCACACGTCTACTTTCTGTTTTTCTAAGCAAAGCATTTATCGTAGAGACTTGAAGCGTCTAGTTTTTGTTTTTATTTTTGTTTTGATAAGACCACCATCATTTTATATGAGATTGAGCTACTGGAGTTTGGGGTTGGAATGTATTAGATGCTAGTATTATGACTTGGAATAGGGATTCCATGGTTGATTTGAAGAGCTACATATGTTTGCATGATTTATAGGCTTTTTATGTGTAGAAATTTGCAATAATGTTGTGTTGAGCTATCTATTATTCATGTCCTTGATGTTAATTGCTGGTTTATTTAGTTTGTCATGAAATGAGTAGTTCTATTTACATATGCATGCATAGTAGCTGGTCAACTATCTCCCTCTTGCTAGCCCAAAAATTTAAAAATTCCAACAAGTAAAAACTTGTTTCCAACACTCCTTAGCCAAGTATTTCTAGTGAGTCCACCATATCTTCCCATTAGCTTCATTGCTATTCCGAGTATGTTCACCATGTTATTGTGTTATTTATGTTCTAAATTAAGATATTCACTTTATTAATTGTCATGGGTTGAACTTGGGATAGGACTCTCACGAACTTTTGAAGGCACACTTTACTTTTTATGCATCTAATAAACATGACCCAATAATGGGAGCCACAAGTTTTGTGTTTGACAAGTGTGTGGTTGGGAGCTAGCTATAAACGTGTATCACCGGAAAGCTTTCAACATTGCACAAAAAAATTTACATTTGGTTGATATCATTTACTTTGTTTTTGGACTCCTGCCATGCCGAAATGAAATAGAGGAATAGTAAGTTTTGATGAGTAAGTATCTATATGACTAGAGAAACTCATTGGGCCGCTAACCCAAGCCATGCTTTATCATGGTGGAAATTTACTTACAGCTTGAGTGACTCTACAACACATCCTATAATAAAATAAGAGCTATAATAGTGAATGAAAAAAAGGATGATGAGTCTACTCCGTTTGTTCATCTTGTCATTGTAACATGGGTTTGTTTCCATGTCATGGGGCAAGAGGTACCTCTTTGCGGTTCTCTATGATGTCATTAATACTTATTATGATTGTACAAAGCTTATTAGGAATCTTAAGTTGAGTAATCATGGAGTAGGTTTTCACACTCACGGGGCATGAGGCTTTCAACCACCTGTCATTCTCATTACTTCCATACTCACAATTTAAGATGCTAGTGATAAAGGGGCTATGAGAGTCCTAGATCAATGGATACCACATTTCAATTAGTAATTTTAGTTGAATAATTTAGAGGCTAAATAAGACTTGATGATGTTTTACCTCTACTCAATTTTCTCCAAAGTGTCCACCATATTTTCTATTCTCCATTATGCTATTCTTTGACCAATATAGGATTTTATTTTTCATTTTGTGTATGCATTTGGTCCATAGTGCTTTTATTTCATTATACACTTTGTGAACTTTCATGAAGCATCTTTGCTTGCATATTTGATATTTCTTACAACATGAATTGTATATTGCTACTCATTTCTAGTATTAATCATTTGATTATATGTAGCATGAATAATCCTCCTTGATATCCCATGATTGTTTCAATATGCAAAACCCATCTTAGTTTTATCACCTTCATACTCGAGGACGAGCATGGGTTAAGCTTGGGGATGTTGATGCATGTAAAATGCGTAGATGAATTTTGCATATTTTCACATGGTTTTCTATTACATATTGCATCATATAAGGGTATAATTCAATGTTTTATAGTATTTTGGGGTTAAATTACAAAGTCCCCCAACTTTAATGGAATTAACCCTGCCTGTCAGAAACCCCGTTTTCTATATTTTTGACGTTTCAGGGGGCAAACTTCCGCGAAATCACCTGAAAATCTGCGGGGGTCATTTTCTTGGAAGGAGAAGACTTGCGGGCGAAGGATCCACGAGAATTGGGCAAGGAGGCCCAAAAGAGGACCCTCCACGCGGCCAGATTCCTTGGCCGCGTGAGAGGACCCCTTTTGGCCCCTGTGGCCCCAATTCCTTCCATCTTCGACTTACCGACTCCGTCTTGACCTAAAACCGACTATAAAAAGGGTCCCCCGTACCCTTACGGAGAAGAGCGCCGCCGAAACACCGAAACACCAAAACTGAGACCTGGAGTTCCAGATTGGAGGGGGAAAACTCCGGCGGGGCGCCGCTGGTGTGATCTCCTACCCCTCCAACGTCATCTCCATGAAGAGGGAGTAGTCCACCCCAGGGCTATGGGTTTGTGGAAGTAGCACTTGTATCTCTCTCTCGATGTGCTTCACTAATTAGATCTGTATGAGCTGCCTCACATGATTACGGGCCCCATTGTAATTCCTATGTGGTGGATCTTTTCTATGAGTTATTGAATCTGAGATTGCAATTGTTTCTCATGAGTTATTTGAGTAGATGTATCTTATGTACCCCGTTCTTATTTGCTAGCTTTTATCAATCTAGTTCTTGAGAGCGTGTGTGGGGTGATGGGTGCATTAGTTGGAGTAACGGGGGGTGGCTAGTGCTGTGAAAGTGACAGAAGTTCAGCGATCCACTTAGGTTTTGTTAAACCTTTCTTAGTTACCTCACTAGGGATAAAAAGGAGTAGCTTGTTACCGGGGATTTGAAGTGACACTTATCAATCTCCATGACTAGATCTAGCAAGTTCTTACTTCAACTTCATGTCACATTGCTTAAAGCTATGCTCTGGTTTTTCCTTAATTATCGAGGTGTTATGTTTTATTTTGCATCTTGGTGGAGTATAAGAGGGATCAATATGACCGTATAGATCTCTATGCTAGGACGTGATGCCCATATGAAAGTACTTAATGTTAAACATGTTATTGTAATCTCACATGTAATTCTTTATGTCCACCGTCTAACACTTTATTTGAGAGAATGCAAGTGTGAAACCATGAACCCCGGTCCTATTTTAATTATAAGAAAACACTCTAGTTACTTTGCTGCAATTTACTTTACTTGCACTTTACTTTACTTGCATCTCCAATTCGAATTTACATTATCTCCATCACCACTTGCATCACAAAAATACAAAAACAATCCATTGCATATTTATTTTCTCATTTGCATTTAGTAGTAGATTTAATTATTGCACATTTACTTTCAGTTTTGCATTGCAATTTAGAAGTCTCACACCTTGTGCTTGACAACCACTTGGTGAGGTTGAGGGCACAAAATTCTCTACTTGTTTGCAGGATCCTGGAGGAAGCTTGGAAGACAACTGCTGAAATACTGGCTCCCCAAGAGTTCGATATAAACCCTCGAGTCACCCTCGTGGGGAAGAAGGCTCAACCTAGCCATAAAGTACCCTCGCACAACTTGCGGTAGAGGGATCGGACCGAGAACCGCCCCGATGGTTCTAACGCCCAAGTGATCACATCCGGCCCAGGCGCAAAGCTCGCCCCGTCGAGACAACGGCGGAAATTTCACCACTCGACACACTCGTGAAGACCCAACTCTCTTCTTAGTGGG
This sequence comes from Alopecurus myosuroides, assembly GCA_028641055.1. Taxonomy (NCBI): domain Eukaryota; kingdom Viridiplantae; phylum Streptophyta; class Magnoliopsida; order Poales; family Poaceae; genus Alopecurus; species Alopecurus myosuroides. Next base: position 707,912,420 of record CM054057.1, on the reverse strand, counting down.
ATCACCCACTGGCCATCCTAAAAAGCACGTTTGACCGAGATCCCCTGTTCCACCGGCATCACAAACAGAGCAGGGAAGCGCTCTTTTAGCGGGAATCCCCGTGCCACCAATCCACCCACATTCTGGTGGATCTTCCATCACAAATATAATGTCTTGCCCCCAATAAAAAGACATTCTTATGTTTTTGGATTGCGTTCCAAGATTGGAAACCCGGGCGATGATCGTCCACCAAGATGTCCCTCCCCTGCATGTACTTGGCCCGGAGGATGTCCACCCAAAGTCCCTTTTCGTGAGTGAAGAACTTCTAACTCCTTTTGACCATTAGGCAAACATTCATGAGCTTAGTTTTAGTAATACCCATGCCCCCTAGCCTCTTCGGTTTACACACCGTCTCCCACCTGACCATGTGGTATTTACTTTTGACCTCTGCGCCCTCCCAGAAGAAACGCGCTCTACATTTGTCCATAGTCCTATGCACCCCATCACCCAGCATGCACATTGCATGCATCGACATATTTGATAGATACGCATTGGTGAGAGTGAGGCGAGCAGTAGAGGACAACAACTTACTGATGTCTACGCACGCTTCTATTCTTGTAGAAAGTTGATACGTCTCCAACGTATCTATAATTTCTGATGCTCCACGATCATATTATGTCAATTGCTACTTGTTTTCTCCCTTATTTATAGCATTTTTATATGTTTTCCGGGACTAACCTATTAACAAGATGCCAAGTGCCAGTTCCCTGTTTTCTGCAGTTTTTTGTTTCAGAAAAGTTGTTCTGGAAACATTCTCGGAATTGGACCACACAATGCCCGAAGTTCCTATTTTCCCCGGAAGCATCCAGAACTCTGAAGAGGAGTCGAAGACGGGCAACAAGGAGGCCACACCATAGGGTGGCGCGGGTCCCCCTGGTCGCGCCACCTATGGGTGTGGGCCTCCTGGAGCTCCATCGCCTTTGCCCTTTCGCCTATTTAATCCTCCCGGATGGAAAACCCTAAGGACCTGATAAAAAATCCCTGAAAAGTTCCACAGCCGCCGTCACCGTCAACCCTACATCAGGTTGGTTCTGAAGCTGTTTCTGGCACCCTGCCGGAGAGGAGATCATCACCGGAGGCTTCTACGTCACCATGCCTACCTCTGGAGTGATGTATCATCCTTGGACTACGGGTTCGTAGCTGTAGCTAGATGGCTGTCTTCTCCTCATATGCCTCCATGTTTAGATCTTGTGAGATTCCTATCATGACCGAGATTGATCTTATGTAATTCTATATGCTGTGTTTGCTTGGATCCGATGAATATTGACCTTATGCCAAGTTTATTATAGTCTTTATTTGCATATGCTATTTGTGATCTTGCATGCTTTCTGTTGCTAGTGGTTGCTCTTGCCAAGTAGTTGCTAGTGACTCCAAGAGGGAGTATTTATGCTCGATAGTGGGTTCATGCCTCCTCACCACCTTGCTCGAGTGACAGAAACGTGAAGGGGGGATGTGTTGTTGCTATTATGGAGAAAACAATGGTGAGAGTGCCCGCGTGCATAATCATTGCTTACATTACACACTTTGTTTAATGCAGTTATCCATTGCTTGCAACTTAATACCTAAGGGGGTTCGGTTGATAACCTGAGGGTGGATTATTAGTCATAGATGCAGATGGATGTTGGTATGTGTATATTGTTGTAATGCCCGCACTAATTATCACAGTAATCATCATGTTATATTGTGCACTACGTTGCAACCTCTATTTGTCAATTGCCTAGCTGTAATTTGTTCACCCAGCATGCTATCTTTTATGGGGAGACACCACTAGTGAGCCTATGAACCCCGGTCCATTTTTCCACACTATTAAACAGAACCACAACTATTTACTGCTTTCTTTACTTATTGCAAGCATACATCATTTTCCACACTATACGTCTAATTTTTGTTTTCAGCAAGACCGGTGAGATTGAAAACCTCATTGTACCGTTGGGACAAAGTATTTTGGTTGTGTTGTGTGCAGGTTCCATGTTGTTGCTGACATCGGTGAAGCGCCAGCACTACCGTCAGTGGCATCAACCTTCCTGAGATCCTCTTCCTCCTATTGGATTGATAACCTTGGTTCTTAACTGAAGGAAATTCTTGCCACTTGCTCATCACACCTTCCTCTTGGGGTTTCCAACACGCCATCCATAGCAATCAAGAATTTCTAGCGCCGTTACCGGGGAGGAAGAAGTCTTCTGGCAAGGGAAGTCTCTCACTCTCAACCTCTTTATTTTGTTTATTGTCTTGTTTTTATTTTTTTCTTGTTTTTCTTCTCTAAATTAAAAACACACAGAAAATTAGTTTACTTCATATCTTTTATTTATTTGCTTGCTTTTATGTCTAGTTTTGTTCCTGTCATTATGTCACCGGAAGAAACAATATTTACTTTCAAACAAGGGAATGATTAGAATTTCAAAGAAGCCTAGTCTAGAGATTTTGATTCCTATTGCAAAATTGAACCTAAAATGACTCTAAATCTTTTTCTTCGTAGCTTTTACTTTGGTCTTGTTCATTGTTATAGATATGCTTTGGATACTCTGGTAGGAGGTGATTTCCTTAATTGTGATAAAGATCAAGCTTTCAATGCTATAAGAAAATTAATTGCAACCTACAGCTTACGCAGTAGTTCTGATAAAGCCTTTGCAGATATTTATGCTATATTAATACTCTTGAGTCACATATTTCTATCTTAAAAGAGGGATATAGCCAAATTCGTGAACATCTTGATCATGTCCCAATAAATTTTGAATCAACAAATATGATACCTTTGGTTAAAGTTGTTATAAATGGTGAAACATTTCATGCTCATTGTGATATCATGTCTGAATCTTGTCTTATGCCTAAGGAAATTTATGAATCTTTGTACCTTTGGGGCTAGCTGATGGAGGAGAAGAAATTCCTCTCATTAATAACGCCACTATATTTCCCATTGGGATAGATGAGGGAGTGTTTACAAAACTCCTAGGAAAAACATTCTCCGCCGATTATCTTGTTATTTAATGTGCAGAAGGAGGAAAAATTACCCTTGGAAGATCTCTGCTGAAGCTCTTAGGAGCAACTATTGATATGGGAAAAGGTACCATGACTTTCACTCCCAAATCATGCTTGGACCATAAGTTCCCTAAAAAGAATAAGGGTAAGAAATGTAAACCTAAGCTATGTAACAATGTTGATGCTTCTTCACTTGAAAATACTTGAGTTGTCCTTTTTATGCCTAGCGGAAAAGCGTTAAAGAAAAGCGCTATCGGGAGACAACCCGTTTTATTTCTCTGTTTTCAACCCGTTTTCCTTCGTTTTCTTTGGTGTGCTTTGCAGCTGGGTTTTTTTTTGTATATTTCCTTAGCAACCCTGCTGTATCTTTTCTTTTGTGTTTTTGTTGAGCCAAGTAAAGCCTCTAGTGGAAAGTTGAGGTTATATTTAGGATTTCTTCGCAGGAAACAGATTTCTGCTGTCCACTGTTCATTCCGATAAAAATCACAGAAAATTCAAAATGACCTGAGTTTTTTTGTGCTTAATCCTGAGTTATATGCGCAACTTTTCTTAGTTGACCACTTTTTGATTTGAACAACAGAAGATGTTTAAAAAATCGATCTTTACCTGCTGTTCTGTTTTGACAGATTTCTGCCATTTATCGCATTTGCATCTTAATCTCTTTATTTTGGTGTTATTTTGAGAAAAAGAGTTTTAAAAGAAGTTGTGACAATAGATAATGTGTTTGTTATACTTGTGTTGAAACTGAACCATGTGAATTTATTATTTCAATTGCACTAACATTGCTAATGAAGATTGTGAGAATTTTGGTGTGAATGAAGTTTTCAAGGGTCAAGAGAAGAGGATGATATGATGTGATCAAGAAGAGTGAAAAATCTAAGCTTGGGGATGCCCCGGTGGTACAGCCCAGAAAATTCCAAGAAGACTCAAGCCTCTAAGATTGGGGATGCCCAAGGCACCCCCTTCTTCGCCAACAAATTATCAAGTCACTTCTAGTGAAACTATATTTTTATTCGGTCGCATCTTACGTGCTTTACTTGGAGCGTATTTGATTTTTGTTTTCAGTTTGTTTTTAATTTTTCAATAAGCTTGGTTGGACCCTAGCATTCTTTTATTGGAGAGTGACACGCTCCGCTTTTTCATGAGAATACTTTGTATTCTTAATCTCTGTCTAGCTCCTACATTTGTTTAGCTCCTGTTTTGCATGCATCTCTTATTAGAGTTCTTAGTTTTAGTAGTGTTATGTGAGTACTCTCATGTTTGTTTTCTGTATCATAAAGAGTATTTTTGTTAAATCATGTTTGTTATGGTGCTTGTTCGGAGAAAGGAAACTGTTGCTTTAAGTAGAATTTATAATAGTGCTAGTAGAAGCTTGTATAGACTGTGGCTAGAACTTTTTCGTGCCATGCTAAATGTTATTTTAGTTTTAAAGCCTTGTGTTTGTTGAGTAGAATTATTAGCCTCAAATATACGGGAGTGCTTAATATGTCTTGAAAGATTCATGAGTTGTTCTTGTCATAGTAAAGCATCAATATATGGTATTCTCTTTCGATTGTTTTATTTGGTTGAATTGGCGCATGCTCACACCTTGTTTATGACTAGAAACCAGTCACGAATAGCCTCCATGACCACTTAGTTTTTGAACTTGTGATACTTCTTATGCTTTAATTAATGATGCTTATGTCGCTATGCTTGATTATGGCTCTTATGCTCTCTTGATTTGTCGCTCCCAGTCTTTTGCTAGCCTCCACCTGTACTGAGTATGAGCTCTACTCGTGCATCCAAACTCCCTTAAACTAATTTTTTTCCCATTGTGTACACCATACCTACCTACATGTGGTATTTAACTGCCACTCCAAGTAAATTGCTCATGTGTTACCGTCAAAACCTTCAAAATTACTCCTGCTTTATGTTCCTGTTTTTTCTCATGAGGACGTAAATAGAGAATATTTATATCAATTGTTGATGGGATTTCACACCCTCGACTAGTGGCTTCATCTTCTTATCCAAATGATAGAAGAGCTGACAGCGGGGTGCGCAGCCCCAAATTAATACAAAAAAATTATCTTCACTATTTTGCCCCTGATTTATCAGTCAAAGCATAATTGTGTAAACAAAAGAGAAAAAGGGATGACCTTCTACACCAGTTGCGTCCTTCACCATGGGAGCCGCTCTTGCGAATCCATTTGTCTTGTGACGTACTGTATTTTCTGTTTACCATTCGTTGACATTAGCATACATCTCCCAAAATATAGACACTCCTCCACCGTATGTGATTGTTGGCAGGCACCCGAGGATTCGGTTAGCCATGGTTTGTGAAAGATGGATGGGAGGAGTGTCAAACTTTTAATACCTCTGTTTAAAAAAATAAAAGCTCTAGCACATGAGTTATCCCTGCTTCCCTCCGCGAAGGGCCTTTCTTTTACTTTTATGTTGAGTCTCCATCTTCTAACTTTATTCACAGTTGAGAGAGCATTTTTGCCATTCTGATTTCTATGTGCATTTGTCCCATAACCATCAATAATTACTTCATGATGTGATATTATTTGTTCTTAAATTATTTTTTCTAGTCTTCCTCATGAACTTTGAAGGTGTCCTGGCATTTATGTTTTGCCCCACTCTTAAGGACTAGCGAAATATCACTTTGCCATGCTTTCTCTATACCTGAAACAAACGTTTACCTTTCTTTGCATTATTATTCATGCTCCTTTATTGAGTTACTCTTCGTGATGCAAAGTAATTGATATGCTTTATTATTAAATTTCTATTTATCATGTTTGTGTTTGAAGTTCTATGATCTCAGCGTGCATATGCTTTTACATTAGATTGATCAATTTTATGTTAGTAGCATGTCACCTTAGAAATTATAGTTTTATCATTTACCTACTCGAGGATGAGTAGGAACCAAGCTTGGGGATGCTTGATACGTCTCCAACATATCTATAATTTTTGATGCTCCATGATCATATTATGTCAATTGCTACTTGTTTTCTCCCTTATTTATAGCATTTTTATACGTTCCAGGGACTAACCTATTAACAAGATGCCAAGGGCGAGTTCCCTGTTTTCTGCTATTTTTGGTTTCAGAAAAGTTGTTCTGGAAACATTCTCGGAATTGGACCCCACAAAGCCCAAAGTTCCTATTTCCCCAGAAGCATCCAGAACCCCGAAGAGGAGTTGAAGACGGGCAACAAGGGGCCACACCATAGGGTGGCGCGGGTCCCCCTGGTCGTGCCACCTATGCGTGTGGGGCCCCTGGAGCTCCATCGCCTTTGCCCTTTCGCCTATTTAATCCTCCCGGATGGAAAACCCTAAGGACCTGATCAAAATTCCCTAAAAAGTTCCACAGCCGCCGTCACCGTCAACCCTACATCGGGGGGGGGGGGGTTCTGAAGCTGTTTCCGGCACCCTGCCGGAGAGGAGATCATCACCAAAGGCTTCTACATCACCATGCCTGCCTCCGGAGTGATGTATCATCCTTGGACTATGGGTTCCTAGCTGCAGCTAGATGGTTGTCTTCTCCTCATATGCCTCCATGTTTAGATCTCGTGAGCTGCTTGTCATGATCGAGATTGATGTTATGTAATTCTATATGTTGTGTTTGCTGGGATCCGATGAATATTGACCTTATGCCAAGTTGATTATAGTCTTTATTTGCATATGCTATTTGTAATCTTGCAGGCTTTCCGTTGCTAGTGGTTTCTCTGGCCAAGTAGTTGCTAGTTACTCCAAGAGGGAGTATTTATGCTCGATAGTGGGTTCATGCCTCCTCACCACCTTGCTCGAGTGACAGAAACATGAAGGTGGGGTGTGTTGTTGCCATTAGGGAGAAAACATCGGTGAGAGTGCCCGCGTGCATAATCATTGCTTACATTACACACTTTGTTTAATGCAGTTATCTGTTGCTTGCAAGTTAATACCTAAGGGGGTTCGGATAATAACCTAAGGTTGGATTATTAGTCATATATGCAGATGGATGTCGGTCTATGTATATTGTTGTAATGCCGCACTAAAGACCATAGTAATCATCATGTTATATTGTGCACTATGGTGCAACCTCTATTTGTCAATTGCCTAGCTGTAATTTGTTCACCCAGCATGCTATCTTTTATGGAGAGACACCACTAGTGAACCTATGAACCCCGGTCCATTTTTCCACACTGTTAAACAAACCACAACTATTTACTGCAAGCATACATCATTTTCCACACTATACGTCTAATCTTTGTTTTCAGCAAGACCGGTGAGATTGACAACCTCACTGTACCGTTGGGACAAAATATTTTGGTTGTGTTGTGTGCAGGTTTGACGTTGTTGCTGACACCGGTGAAGCGTCAGCACCACCGTCAGTGGCATCAACCTTCTTGGGATCCTCTTGCTCGTACTGGATTGATAACCTTGGTTCTTAACTGAGGAAATTCTTGCCACTTGCTCATCACACCTTCCTCTTGGTTTTTCCAACGTGCCATCCATAGCAATCAACAGTGTTGGGTCTCCAAGTGCAGAAGTTTGTAGAACATCAGCAAGTTTCCCTTAAGTGGATCACCCAAGGTTTATCGAACTCAGGGAGGAAGAGGTCAAAGGTATCCCTCTCAAGGAACCCTGCAATTACGATACAAAAAGTCTCTTGTGTCCCCAACAGACCTAATACAATTGTCAATTGTATAGGTACACTAGTTCGGCGAAGAGAGAGTAAAATACAAGTAATATGGATGATTGTAAGTGATAATCGCAATCTGAAATAAAAATGGCAGCAAGCAAACATGTAGCAGAACTGATTGTAAACGGTGTTTTAATGCTTAGGAATAAGGCCTAGGGATCCTACATTCACTAGTGGAAACTCTCAACAATGATAATCATAATTGAATGTGTAAATACCATATCTTCACTATGCTAGTCTGAACCACTCTCCGTTCGGATAACGAACACCAATCCATGCGTAGGGCTGTAACAACACTCCTCAAGTCTGTATTCCCTCTCTAAGGCACCCCACACTGTCACTATGAGCGCCCTAAATTAGTACTAAAGAAACTCCACAATTTCATAGGGTCATCCAACACAAAATATAAATATCATGCTAAACCACACGGTGCGCACACTGTTACCTTTACACCGTGATCAAAGTGTTTACGTAGATCTCATAACAAAACCACTTGAGTAGCATAACAAATGAAGAGTAACATCTACTTATTCAATTAGATTACAAAGCTCACGATCACATATAGATCACACTATGGGAGAGAAAGATGAAACACATGGCTACCGTTAGAGCCCTCAGCCCCGGGGGAGAACTACTCCCTCCTCATCGGGGGAGACAGCAAAGATGGCGGTGGAGTCGATGGAGATGGCTCCGGGGGCACTTCCCTGTCCCGACAGTGTGCCTGAACAGATATTTTTGTCCCCCGAAACTTATCGGCGGCGGCGGCGGAGCTACAAAACTTTTCGTGGAAGAAGGCCGATCTCTTTAGGGTTTATGCATCGGGGGGGCATATATAGGCGAAAGGGCGATGGCGGTGGGCGCGGCTAGGGGCCCACCCTCGCCCAGGCATGGTGTGGGGGCTCTGGGGGGCCCCCTCCGGGCCTCCTTTCGACTTCCTTGACCCTCCGGGAATTCTAAGACTTCTGGCTTTTGAATCCTCCAATTCCGAGAATATTTCCAGAACAACTTTTTTGAAACTAAAAACAACAGAAAACCGGAAATGGCTCTATGGCATCTTGTCAATAGGTTAGTCCTAGAAAATCCATAAAAATGACATTAAGTGTAAAGGAAACATGTAGCATATGGCATGAAAACAACATGGAACATCAGAAATTATGGATACGTTTATGACGTATCAACATCCCCGAGCTTAGTTCCTACTCGTCCCGAGTAGGTAAACGACAAAACAAATAATTTCTGAGGTGAATTGCTACCAACATAAACTTGATCATCAAAATTTTAAAAGCATAAGCATAGCTGAGACCATAGAACTTTAACACAAGCATGATAAATATAATTCTAACAACAAAGCATAGCAATCACCTTGCATCATGAGAAGTAACACAAACAAAAGATCATTAATAATAATGCACTCGAAAGCTATACGCTTCTTTCAAGCATAAAAATAACATAGCAAAGTGATATTTCGCTTGTCCTTAAGAGTGGGGAAAAACATAAATGCCAGGGCACCTTCAAAGTTTAAGAGGAAGAGTAGAACAAATAATTTTAGAACAAACATTAACACATCATGAATCAATTAATAGTTTTTCTGGGACAAATGCACATTAAACTCAGAATGGCAACCATGCTCTCTCAACTGTGCATAAATTTAAAAGATGGAGACTCAACATAAAAGTAAAAGAAAGTCCCTTCGCAGAGGGAAGCAGGGATCACTCATGTGCTAGAGATTTTATTTTGTTAAGAAGAGGTATATAATGGTTTACACTCCTCCCAACCTTTCTTACACAAACCATGGCTAACCGAATCCTCGAGTGCCTTCCAACAATCACATACCATGGAGGAGTGTCTAATTTTTAGAGAGGTGTATGCTTATGTCAACGAAAGGTAAACAGAAAATACAGTACGACACAAGCCAACTAGACTTCACAAGAGCGGCTCCCATAGAAGGACGCATCTGGGTAGAAGGTCATCCATCTTTCCCTTTTGTTTACACAATTATGCTTTGACTGATAAATCAGGGGCAAAAATGGTGAAGAGAATTTTTTGTATTAATTTGGGGTTGGGAACCCCGCTGCTAGCTCTTCTATCAATTGGATAAGCGAATGAAGCCACTAGTTCAGGGTGTGAAAGTCCAATCAACAAGTGAGATAAAGATTCTGTATTTACGTCCTCATGAGCTAAAATAGGAGCACAAAACAGGAATAATTTTGAAGGTTTTAAAGGTAACACATGAGCAATTTAGTTTGGAGTGGCAGTTAAATACCACATGTAGGTAGGTATGGTGGATACATTTGGAAAACTTTGGTTTTTGGGAGTTGGATGCACAAGTAGAGCTCATACTTAGTACAGGTGGAGGCTAGCAAAACACTGGGAGCAACAAATCAAGAGAGCAATCATGGCCATAATCATGCATAGAGACAAAAACATCATTACTCAAAGCATAAGTGGTACTACAAGTTCAAAAACTAAATGATCATAGAGGCTATAAGTGACTGGTTTGTAGTCATAAACATGGTGTGAGCATGCGCCAAGTCAACAAAATAAAATATTCAAAGGAAAACACCACAAATTTATGCTTAAATATGACAAGAACAACTCATGATTCTTTCAAAGGCACATGAAACACTCTCAGATATTTGAGACAAATCATTCTACAAAAATAAACACTAGGATTTAGAATTAAAATAACATTTAGCATGACGTGAAAAAGTCTAGCCACAGTCTATACAGGCTTCTATTTGCACCGTTATAATCACGAAAACTATACTACTGCTTTCCAACACCAAGCATTTCATAATAAACAAAAACTCTCCAAGAGATATAGCAACGAATCAAGAGAGTACTAACACAACTCTACTAAAACTAACATCTCTAAATTAGAGATGCAAGAAAAACAGGAATTTCGTAGCAGCTAGAAGAAAAACTAAGAATACGAGCATAACGAGTATTCATAAGAAAAAGCGGAGCGTATCTATTGATGGTGTATAGTTGACGAGAGTCTGCTTTTCTTGAAGACCTTGAATTCCCCGACAACGGCGCCAGAAAACTTTGTTGATGGCTAACGTTTGTAGATCCCAAGTGCAAGGTATGAAGATTGCAGCAACAAGTTTTCCCTCAGAAAAGAAACCAAGGTTGAATCGACCAGTAGGAGGACAAGCAATCTCTGAAGGGTTATGCAGCTGAGGTGGCAGGGCGCACTACCGGTTTAGTAGCAACGTAGAACCTACACAACACAATTAAATCACTTTGCCCCAACATAGCAGTGAGGTTGTCAATCTCACCGGTTTTGTTGAACACAAAGAGGTTAAACATATGGTGTGGAAAATAGTATGAAAGCAGTGGAAGCAGTGTGTGCATTATCAATATGAGAAAATGGACCGGGGTCCACAGTTCACTAGTGGTGTCTCTTCGTGAAAGATAAATAACATGCGTGGTGAACAAATTACAGCTGGGCAATTGACAGAAATGAAGGCTGCACCATAGTGCATATGCAAGACATAAAGATTACTATGTGATTCATGCGGGCATTACAACAAAATACATAGACCGTCATCCAACTGCATCTATGTATAATAGTCCACCCTACGAATATCATCCGAACATACATTGGGTATTAAGTTGCAAGCAACAGATTATCGGAGTAAGCAAAGTGTGTAATGTAAACAATGTAAACTAGGTAAACACAGTTGTTTTCTCCCTAATGGAAACATCACATCCTCCATCCGTCACGTTTCTGTCACTCGAGCACAGATGCAAAGGAGGCATGAACCCACTATCGAGCATAAATACTCCCTCTTGGAGTTACTAGCATCTGCTTGGCCAGAGCATCTATAACATAAGAATGAAGATAACATGATAGATTGATAATCAGAGGACATAGCATTCAACATTCATCAGATCCCAGCTAACACAACATGTAGCATTACATAAAGATGATCTCGATCATGCAAGGCAGCTCAAGAGATCTAAACATTAGGTACAAAGTGGAGAGAACAACCATCTATCTACTGCTATGGACCCGTAGTCCAGGGATGAACTACTCACGCATCACTTCGGAGGAGGGCATGGTGGTGTAGACCCCTCCGGTGATGAATTCCCCTCCTGGCAGGGTGCCGGGGAGAGCTCCAGAACCCTCCCGATCTCGGGATAACGATGACAGCGGCCTCGGGTGTATCTCGGGACGAAGTGGTATATTTTTAGGGTTGATATGTCGGGGGGTATAAATAGGTGAAAGGGCAAAGGCGGTGGAGGCCTGGGGGCCCCACACCACCCCATGGCACGGCCAGGGGGCACGCCACCCTATGGTGTGGTCCCCCTGTGGCCCCCCTCCGGGCCTCTTCGGAACTCCGTGGAACCTTCGGGAATTCTAGGACCTCCGGACTTCGAATTTTCCAATTCCGAGAATATTTCCAGAACAACTTTTCTGAAACAAAAAACAACAGAAAACAGGGAACTGGCTCCGCGACATCTTGTCAATAGGTTAGTCCGGAAAATCGATAAAAATGACATAAGGTGTATAGCAAACATGTAGGAAAGAACATGGAACATCAGAAAATAAGGATACGTTTATGACGTATCAACATCCCCAAGCTTAGTTCCTACTCGTCCTCGAGTAGGTAAACGATAAAAACACATAATTTCTGAGGTGACATGCTACGAACATAAACTTGATCATCAATATATGTAAAAGCATAAGTAAGCTGAGATCATAGAACTTCAACACAAGCATGATAAATAGAATTTTAACAATAAAGAATAGCAATCACATTGCATCATCAGAAGTAACACAAATAAAAGATCATGAATAACAATGCAACAAAAGATATACGTTTGTTTCAAGCATAGAGATAACATGGCAAAGTGATATTTCGCTAGTCCTTAAGAGTGGGGAAAAACATAAATGCCAGGACACCTTCAAAGTTTAAGAGGAAGAGTAGAACAAATAATTTTAGAACAAACAATAACACATCATGAATCAATTAATAGTTTTTCTGGGACAAATGCACATTAAACTCATAATGGCAACCATGCTCTCTCAATTGTGCATAAAGTTAGAAGATGGAGACTCAACATAAAAGTAAAAGAAAGGTCCTTCGCAGAGGGAAGCAGGGATCACTCATGTGCTAGAGATTTGATTTTATTAAGAAGAGGTATATAATGGTTTACACTCTGCCCAACCTTTCTTACACAAACCATGGCTAACCGAATCCTCGGGTGCCTTCCAACAATCACATACCATGGAGGAGTGTCTAATTTTTAGAGAGGTGTATGCTTATATCAACGAATGGTAAACAGAAAATACAGTATGTCACAAGCCAACTAGACTTCACAAGAGCGGCTCCCATAGAAGGACGCATCTGGGTAGAAGGTCATCCATCTTTCCCTTTTCTTTACACAATTATGCTTTGACCGATAAATCAGGGGCAAAAATGGTGAAGAGAATTTGTTGTATTAATTTGGGGTTGGGAACCCCGCTGCTAGCTCTTCTATCAATTGGATAAGCGAATGCAGCCACTAGTTCAGGGTGTGAAAGTCCAATCAACAAGTGAGATAAAGATTCTCTATTTACGTCCTCATGAGCTAAAACAGGAGCACAAAACAGGAATAATTTCGAAGGTTTTAAAGGTAACACATGAGCAATTTACTTTGGAGTGGCAGTTAAATACCACATGTAGGTAGGTATGGTGGATACATTAGGAAAACTTTGGTTTTTGGGAGTTGGATGCACGAGTATAGCTCATACTTAGTACAGGTGGAGGCTAGCAAAAGACTGGGAGCAACAAATCAAGAGAGCAATCATGGCCATAATCATGCATAGCGACAAAAACATCATTACTCAAAGCATAAGTGGTACTACAAGTTCAAAAACTAAATGATCATAGAGGCTATAAGTGACTGGTTTGTAGTCATAAACATGGTGTGAGCATGCGCCAAGTCAACGAAATAAAACATTCAAAGGAAAAACCACAAATTTATGCTTAAATATGACAAGAACAACTCATGATTCTTTCAAAGGCACATTAAATACTCTTAGATATTTGAGACAAATCATTCTACAAAAATAACCACTAGGCTTTAGAATTAAAATAACATTTAGCATGACATGAAAAAGTCTAGCTACAGTCTATACATGCTTCTATTTGCACCGTTATAATCACGAAAACTATACTAATGCTTTCCAACACCAAGCATTTCATAATAAACAAAAACTCTCCAAGAGATATAGAAATTAATCAAGAGAGTACTAACACAACTATACTAAAACTAACATCTCTAAATTAGAGATGCAAGAAAAACAGGAATTTCGTAGCATCTAGAAGAAAAACTAAGAATACGAGCATAACGAGTATTCATAAAAAAAGCGGAGCGTATCTATTGATGGTGTATAGTTGACGAGAGGCTGCTTTTCTTGAAGACCTTGAATTCCCCGACAACGGCGCCAGAAAACTTTGTTGATGGCTAACGTTTGTAGATCCCAAGTGCAAGGTGTGAAGATTGCAGCAACAAGTTTTCCCTCAGAAAAGAAACCAAGGTTGAATCGACCAGTAGGAGGACAAGCAATCTCTGAAGGGTTATGCAGCCGAGGTGGCAGGGCGCACTACCGGTTTAGTAGCAACGTAGAACCTACACAACACAATTAAATCACTTTGCCCCAACATAGCAGTGAGGTTGTCAATCTCACCGGTTTTGTTGAACACAAAGAGGTTAAACATATGGTGTGGAAAATAGTATGAAAGCAGTGGAAGCAGTGTGTGCATTATCAATATGAGAAAATGGACTGGAGTCCACAGTTCACTAGTGGTGTCTCTTCGTGAAAGATAAATAACATGGGTGGTGAACAAATTACAGCTGGGCAATTGACAGAAATGAAGGCTGCACCATAGTGCATATGCAAGACATAAAGATTACTATGTGATTCATGCGGGCATTACAACAAAATACATAGACCGTCATCCAACTGCATCTATGTATAATAGTCCACCCTCCGAATATCATCCGAACATACATTGGGTATTAAGTTGCAAGAAACAGATTATCGGAGTAAGCAAAGTGTGTAATGTAAACAATGTAAACTAGGTAAACACAGCTGTTTTCTCCCTAATGGCAACATCACATCCTCCATCCGTCACGTTTCTGTCAATCGAGCACAGATGCAAAGGAGGCATGAACCCACTATCGAGCATAAATACTCCCTCTTGGAGTTACTAGCATCTGCTTGGCCAGAGCATCTATAACATAAGAATGAAGATAACATGATAGATTGATAATCAGAGGACACAGCATTCAACATTCATCAGATCCCAGCAAACACAACATGTAGCATTACATAAAAGATGAGCTCGATCATGCGAGGCAGCTCAAGAGATCTAAACATTAGGTACAAAGTGGAGAGAACAACCATCTATCTACTGCTATGGACCCGTAGTCCAGGGATGAACTAATCACGCATCACTTCGGAGGAGGGCATGGTGGTATAGACCCCTCCGGTGATGAATTCCCCTCCCGGCAGGGTGCCGGGGAGAGCTCCAGAACCCTCCCGATCTCGGGATGACGATGACGGCGGCCTCGACTGTATCTCGGGACGAAGTGGTATATTTTTAGGGTTGTTATGTCAGGGGGTATAAATAGGCGAAAGGGCAAAGGCGGTGGAGGCCTGGGGCCCCCACACCACCCCATGGCACGGCCAGGGGGCGCGCCACCCTATGGTGTGCTCCCCCTGTGGCCCCCCTCCGGGCCTCTTTGGGACTCTGTGGAACCTTCGGGAATTCTAGGACCTCCGGACTTCGAATTTTCCAATTCCGAGAATATTTCCAGAACAACTTTTCTGAAACAAAAAACAACAGAAAACAGGGAACTGGCTCCGCGGCATCTTGTCAATAGGTTAGTCCGGAAAATAGATAAAAATGACATAAAGTGTATTGCAAACATGTAGGAAAGAACATGGAACATCAGAAAATAAGGATACGTTTATGACGTATCAACATCCCCAAGCTTAGTTCCTACTCGTCCTCGAGTAGGTAAACGATAAAAACACATAATTTCTGAGGTGACATGCTACCAACATAAACTTGATCATCAATATATGTAAAAGCATAAGTAAGCTGAGATCATAGAACTTCAACACAAGCATGATAAATAGAATTTTAACAATAAAGCATAGCAATCAAATTGCATCATCAGATGTAACACAAATAAAAGATCATGAATAACAATGCAACAAAAGATATACGTTTGTTTCAAGCATAGAGATAACATGGCAAAGTGATATTTCGCTAGTACTTCAGAGTGGGGGAAAACATAAATGCCAGGACACCTTCAAAGTTCCCGAGGAAGACTAGAACAAATAATTAGAGAACATGCACTAACACATCATGAATCAATTAATAATGTTTCTGGGACAAATGCACATAAAAATCAGAATGCCAACTATGCTCTCTCAACTGTGCATAAAGTTAGAAGATGGAGACTCAACATAAAGTAAAACAAATACCCTTCATAGAAGGAAGCAGGGATCAACGCATGTGCCAGAGCTTTTATTTGATTAAACAGAGGTATTGCAAACATTTTTAGAGTGGTGTATGCTTATGTCAAGGAATGATAAACATAAAATACAGTACGTCACAAGCCAACTAGACTTCACAAGAGTGGCTCCCATAGAAGGACGCATCTGGGGTAGAAGGTCATCCCTCTTTCTCTTTTGATTACACAATTATGCTTTGACTGATAAATCATGGGCAAAAATAGTGAAGAGAATTTGTTGTTATTAATTTGGGGCTAGGCACCCTGCTGCCAGCTCTTCTATCATTGATAAGCGGATGAAGCCACTAGTCCAGGGTGTCAAAGTCCAATCAACAAGTGAGATAAAGATTCTCTATTTATGTCCTCATGAGCTAAAACAGGAGCATAAAAGAGGAGTAATTTTGAAAGTTTAAAGGTAACACATGAGAAATTTACTCTCGAGTGGCGGTTAAATACCACATGTAGGTAGGTATGGTGGACACATTTGGTAAACTTTGGTTTTTGGGAGTTGGATGCGCGAGTAGAGCTCATACTCAGTACAGGTGGACGCTAGCAAAAGACTGGGAGCGACAAATTAAGATATCATAAGAGCCATAATCATGCATAGGGACAAAAACATCATTAATCAAAGAATAAGTGGTACCAAAAGTTAAAAAACTAAATTATCATAGAGGCTATAAGTGACTGTTTCATAGTCATAAACATAGTGTGAGCATGCGCCAAGTCAACCAAATAAAACATTCAAAGGAGAACACCACAAATTTATGCTTCATTATGACAAGAGCAACTTATGATTCTTTCAATGGCAAATTAAACACTCTCAGCTATTTGAGGCTAATAATTCTACTAAATAACCACAAGGATTTAGAATTAAAATAAAATCTAGCATAATATGAAAAAGTCTAGCCACAGAATATACAAGCTTCTACTTGCATCGTTATAAATTCTACTACAAGCCGCAGTTTCTTGTCCCAACAAGAACCATCCAAAACATGCTTTAAAAAAAACTCTATAAATGCTACAGCAAGAAAACATGAGAGTACTCACATAAAACTACTAAAACTAACATCTCTGAACAAGAGATGCAATGAAAACAAGAGCTAAACAGGAATCTGCAGCAGCTAGAAGAAAAACTAAGAACACTAGCATAACAAGTATTCAAACGAAAAAGCAGAGCGTGTCTCTCTCCCAAAAAAGGAATTCTAGGGTCGAACTATATTATTGAAGCAAGGAAAAAAATAAAACAAAGGAAAACAAAAGAAAAACAAACAAACGCTCCAAGTAAACTTCATACGATGTGACCGAATAAAAATATAGTTTCACTAGAAGCGACATGATAGATTGTTGATGACGAAGGGGATGCCTTGGGCATACCCAATCTTAGATGCTTGATTCTTCTTAAAATATTCTTAGATGAACCACGGGGGCATCCCCAAGCTTATAACTTGCACTCTTCTTGATCACATATATCACCCTCTTCTCTTGACCCTTGAAAACTTCCTTCACACCACACTCAAAGAGTAATTCGTATTAGAGGGTTAGTGCAACAATAAAAAATACATGGGTTATGTAAGGGAACAAGTGCTATTGATACTTTTAAACATTAGCTACAGCCACTGATGTTTCGTGAAGCAAATAAATCCACTTGACATCGCAAAATAGCAAATGCAAGAAAAATGGCAGAATCTGTCAAAACCAGAAAAGTCTATAAAGATGAATTTTCTTGGGGCACTTACCTCGCTCAGATCGAAACATGTAAAGAACAAAAAAGTTGCAGAATTAGCCGAGGAATAAGCACCAGAAATTTCAAGTCATTCTGAGTTTTCTGTGAATTATACGATATTTTACGGTGGACAACAGAAATCTGTTTCCTGCGGAGAAATCCAAAAACCAACTCCAACTCTCATCAGAAACTTTACTTGGCACAACTAATACATGAAAATAAAGATACAAAGGAGTTTCTACAGAAGTATACAACCCCTTGACTCAAATAAAGCAGAGAAAAACTAAGCAAAAATAAAACCATGGGTTATCTCCCAAGAAGTGCTTTTCTTTAACGCCTTTCAGCTAGGCACCGAAAGCAAGAAGATGCTCACATAATAAATATGAATTAAGCAAAAGAGAGCATCAAGAAGCAAGTATAAAACAAATTTAAATCAAACCCACTTCCTACGCATAGGAATCTTGTAAATAAATAAATCAAAGAAGCTCAAACTAGACACGCATTTGAATGTATATCAAGAGCAACTTCAAAACTTTCAACAAAAAGAGAGGTGTTTTAGTAACATGAGAATTCTTACAACCATATTTTCCTCTCTCATAATAATTTCCAGTAGCATAAATGAACAAACTCAGCAAAATAATTATCACATAAAGCATGTTTGTCATGGTCCAAAAGCACACAATTCATATCAAGCTTAAAAATAGTGGGATCAAAATTTAAAATCAGATCCTCTTTTCTCCCACTTTTAGCAATAGCAAAAAAAGATGGTTGATCACTCATAAGAGGTATAGGACACATTATAGCAATCCTATTTTTAGTAGCATTATAATTTATAACATCAAGTAATATAGGACCATCATCAAGAGCATTATCATATAAATTTTCTAAACAAACATCCTCGTTATCATGCATATAAATAGTTGGAATAAATAGAGGATTATCATAAATAACAGTAGCAATATCATTCTCACAAGTTTCATTCATAGTAGTATCAAGGTCACAAGTATAGAAAGTATAAATTTCATAAAAGAATGTATGAGTTAAAGAGTTACTATCATTGGAAGGTAGACTTGGGTAGTTCCCTTCTTCCTCCTCTTGATCATCACTCTCCTCCTCTTTTTCATCCAATGAGTTTCCATATTCAGCAATTTCTTCTTCCATAGGTTCCTGCAAGGCATTAGTCTCCTCCTTAGGTTGAGAGAATTTATTAAGATATTCCATTATGTAGTAATTACAATCCTCGTAATTATCAAAGCAATATTCAAGTATAGCATAAATCTCGTATTTATAAGGTGCATCATCAATACTTCAAGTAAATAGGCAATTTCGAATGCACCCTTACAAGCAATAAATTCTTCAATTTGTTCCACATCATATAATTTATAATTTCCCTTAAGATTAGAAGATATGGTAACATCATCATTATACTCACATTGAAAAAGGAGGTGTTTATACCTCCTACAGCAGCAAGATTTATCAAAGCAATAAGTAACATTATAAGTAGAGCACAAATTTTTAGCATAGTCATGCAATTTATTAATTTGCTCCCATAAGTGTATTCCTTCTTGTGACAAGCGGTGTTCCTTATAATATATTGTTTATCATCTGTGAACCCACCTTGCGTATAAGATCTATTTTCAAATACATCGAACATTGATAGCAAGCATGATATAGAAAAAAATAAAAAATAGAATAAGAACTAATTTTTGTGTGTGTTTTTGATAAAGAGAAGGAAACAAGACAAAATAAAATAAAATAAGCAAAACAAAACCAAAGTAAAGAGATTGGAAGTGAGAGACTCCCCTTGCAGAAATTCTCTTCCTCCCCGGCAACGACGCCAAAAACCTTTATGGTGTATAGTTGACGGGAGGCTGCTTGCTCTTGAAGACTTTGAATTCCCCGTCAACGGCGCCAGAAAAGTTTGTTGATGGCTAACGTTGGTAGACCCTAAGTGCAGGGTGTGAAGAGTACGCAGCAAGTTTTCCCTCACAAAAGAAACCAAGGTTGAATCGACCAGAAGGAGGACAAGCAATCTCGGAAGGTTGATGCAGCTGAGGTGGCAGGGCGCACTACCGGTTCAGCGGCAACGTGGAACCTACACAACACAATTAAATCACTTTGCCCCAACGTAGCAGTGAGGTTGTCAATCTCACCGGCTTTGCTGAACACAAAGAGGTTAACCATATGGTGTGGAAAATAGTATGAAAGCAGTGTGAAAGCAGTCAAAGTAGTGTGTGTATTATCAATATGAGAAAATGGACCGGGGTCCACAGTTCACTATTGGTGTGTCTCTGTGAAAGATAAATAGCATGCGAGGTGAACAAATTGCAGCTGGGAAATTGAAAGAAATGAAGGCTACGCCGTAGTGCATATGTAAGACATAAATATTACTATGTGATTCGTGCGGGCATTACAACAAGATACATAGACCGTCATCCAACTTCATCTATGTATAATAATCCACCCTCCGAATATCATCCTAACAAACGTTGGGTATTAAGTTGCAAGCAACAGATTATCGCAGTAAGAAAAGTGTGTAATGTAAACAATGTCTGGGTAGAAGGTCATCCCTATTTCTCTTTTGTTTACAAAATTATGCTTTGACCAATAAATCAGGGGCAAAAATAGTGTAGAGAATTTGTTGTATTACTTTGGGGCTGGGCACCCCGCTGCCAGCTCTTCTACAATTTGATAAGAGGATGAATCTACTAGTCCAGGGTGTGAAAGTCCAATCAACAAGTGAGATAAAGATTCTCTATTTACGTCCTCATGACCTAAATAGGAGCACAAAACAGGAGTAATTTTGAAAGTTTTAAAGGTAACACATGAGCAGTTTACTTTGGAGTGGCAGTTAAATACCACATGTAGGTAGGTATGGTGGAGACATTTGGCAAACTTTGGTTTTTGGTAGTTGGACGCACGAGTAGACCTCATACTCCGTACAGGTGGAGGCTAGCAAAAGACTGGGAGCGAAAAATCAAGAGAGCATAAGAGCCATAATCATGCGTAGAGGCATAAACATCATTAATCAAAGCATAAGTGGTACCACAAGTTCAAAAACTAAATGAGCATAGAGGCTATAATTTAATGGTTCATAGTCATAAACATGGTGCAAGCATGCGCCAAGTCAACCAAATAAACATTCAAAGGGGAACACCACAAATTTATGCTTCAAAATGACAAGAACAACTCATGATTCTTTCAATGGAACATTAAACACTCTCAGCTATTTGAGACAAATCATGCTACTAAATAACCACTAGGCTTTAGAATTAAAATAACATCTAGCATGATATGAAAAAGTCTAGCCACAGTCTATACAAGTTTCTATTTGCACCGTTTTGAATTCTACTACAAGCAGCAGTTTCTTTTCCCAACAAGCACCATACAAAATATGTTTTAACAAAAACCCTCTAAATGATACATAGCGAAAACATGAGAGTACTCACACAACTCTACTAAAACTAACATCTCTGAACAAGAGATGCAATGAAAAGAAGAGCTAAATAGGAATTTTGCAGCAGCTAGAAGAAAAACTAAGAATACGAGCATAACGAGTACTGAAACAAAAAAGCGAAGCAGGTCTCTGTACCAAACAAGGAATTCTAGGTTACAACTATATTATTATAGCAAGGAAAACAAATGAAAACAAAATAAAAACAAAAAGATGCTCCAAGTAAACTTCATATGATGTGACCGAATAAAAATATAGTTTCACTAGAAGTGACCTGATAAATTGTTGATGAAGAAGGGGATGACTTGGGCATCCACAAGCTTAGATGCTTGAATGTTCTTAGAATTTGCTGGGATAAACCATGGGGGCATCCCCAATCTTTGAACTTGCACTCTTCTTGATCACATTATATCACTCTCTTCTCTTGACCCTTGAAAACTTCCTTCACACCACACACAAAGAGTAATTCACATTAGAGGTTTAGTGCAATAATCGAAAATTTATCGGTTCTGCATGGGCACAAGTTCTATTGACAATTTTAAACATTAGTTATGGCCACTGATGTTTCGTGAAGCAAAGAAATCACATAACATCATAAAAGAGCAAATGCAAGAAAAATGGCAGAATCTGCCAAAACCAGAACAGTCTGTAAAGACGATTTTTTTTTGAGGCACTTACGTTACTCAAATTGAAAAACTTAAAGAACGAAAAAAATTCAGCATTAGCTGTGGAATAAGAAAAAAAAATCAGATCATTCTGATCTTTTTGTATTTTATACATTTTTTACGGTGGACAACAGAAATCTGCTTCTTGCGCAGAAATCCAAAACCAACTCCAACTTTTGTCAAAAACTTTACTTGGCACAACTAAAACATGAAAATAAAGATACAAAAGAGTTTCTACAAAAGTAAATAACCCCTTGACTCAAAGAAAACAGAGAAAAACGAAGCAAAAAAATAAAACCATGGATTATCTCCCAAGAAGTGTTTTTTTAACGCCTTTTAGCTAGGCCCAGAAAAGTGAATTCACGTGTTTTCAAGTGAACAAGATGCTCACATAAGAAATATGAATTGAAGCAAAAGAGAGAATCAATAAGAAAGTATAAAACAAATTTAATTCTAACCCACTTCATATGCATAGGAATCTTGTAAAGAAATAAATTAAAGAAGCTCAAACTAGAAATCATGGGAATGTATAACAAGGGAAACTTCAAAACTTTCAACAAAAAGAGAGGTGTTTTAGTAACATAAAAATTCCTACAACCATATTTTCCTCTCTTATAATAATTTTCAGTAGCATCATGAACAAACTCAACAACATAATTATAACATAAAGTATGTTTTTCATGGTCTAAAAGCACACAATTCATATAAAGATCAAAAACAGTGGATCAAAATTTAAAATCAGCTCCTCTTTCTTCCCACTTTTATCAATAGCAAAAAAAGATGATTGATCACTCATAAAAGGTATATTATACATTATAGCAATCCTATTTTCAGTAGAATTATAATTTATAACATTAAGTAACATAGGACCATCATCAAGAGTATTATCATATAAATTTTCTAAACAAACTTCCTCATTATCATGCATATCAATGGTTGGAATAAATAGAGGATTATCATAGGATTTATAAAAGTAGCTAGGATTATCGTAAATAACAGTAGCAATATGATTCTCACAAGTTTCATTCATAGTAGTATGAAGGTCACAAGTATAGCAAGTATCAACTTCATCAAAAAGGGATATTTCAAAAGAATCAATGGGATCATCACTAGTAGTATGAAGGTCACAAGTATAGCAAGTATCAATTTCATCAAAAAGGGATATTTCAAAAGAATCAATGGGATCATCACTTTCATCAAATAATGTATGATTTAAAGAGTTACTATCATTGGGAGGTAGACATGGGTAGACCCATTCTTCCTACTCTTGATCGTCACTCTCCTCCGCTTTTTCATCCGATGAGCTTTCAGATTCAAAAGTTTCTTCTTCCATAGGTTCTTGCAAGGCAATAGTCTCTCCGTTTGGGGGAGAGAATTGATTAAGATATTGAAGTATGTAGTAATTAAAATCCTTGTAATTATCAAAGCAATATTCAAGTATATCATAAATCTCATATTTATAGGGTGCATCATCAATACTTTCAAGCAAATAGGCAATTTCAAATGCACCCTTCCAAGCAATAAATTCCTCAATTTGGTCCACATCATCAAAGTCATAATTTCCCTTAACATAAGAAGATATGGTAACATTATCATTATACTCACGTTTAAAAGGGAGGTGTTTATACCTCCTACAGCAACAAGATTTATCAAAGCAATAAGTAACGTTATAATTAGAGCACAAGTTTTTAGTATAGTCATGCAATTTATTAATTTGCTCCGATAAGTGTATCCATTTTTGTGACAAGCGGTGTTCCTTATAATATTTTTGTTGTTCATTCGTGAACCCACCTTGCCAATAATATCTAGTTTCAAAGACCTCAGGCATTGCTAGCAAGCATGATAAAGCAAGTAACAAGAAAAACAATAATAAAGTAAAAATGATTGGAGTTGAGAGACTCCCCTTGCAGAAATTCTCTTCCTCCCCGGCAACGGCGCCAGAAAATAGATTGATGGTGCAGGTCTTGCACTCGTTGGGAAACCTCAAGAGGAAGGTATCATGAGCACATCAGCAGTTTTCCCTCAGAAAGAAACCAAGGTTTAATCGACCAATAGGAGGAAGTAGTAACTCCAGAAGGTTGATGCAACTGAGATGGCAGGGCGCACTACCGCTTCAGCAGCAACGTGGAACCTACACAACACGAACAATTCACTCTGCCCCAACGAAGCAGTGAGGTTGTCAATCTCACCGGTTTTGCTGATAACAAAGAGGTTAAATGTATGGTGTGGAAAACAGTATGAGAACAGTATGAAAACATGAGCAGCAGTGGAAGCAGTGTGTGTATTATCAGAATGAGAAAATGGACTGGGGGTCCACAGTTCATTAGAGGTGTCTCTCCATAAAAAATAAATAACATGTGTGGTGAACAAATTACAGCTGGGCAATTGACATAAATGAAGGCTGCACCATAGTGCATATGCAAGACATAAAGATTATTATGTGATTCATGCGGGCATTACAACAAGATACAAAGATTGTATCCAACTGCATCTATGACTAATAATCTACCCTCGGAATATCATCCGAAAAAACATTGAGTATTAAGTTGCAAGCAACAGATAATCAAAGTAAGAAAAGTGTGTAATGTAAACAATGTAAACTAAGTGTGTAATGCAACAACACATCCTCCATCTGTCATGTTTCTGTCACTCGAGCACAGATGCAAAGGAGGCATGAACCCACTATCGAGCATAAATACTCCCTCTTGGAGTTACTAGCATCCCTTTGGTCAGAGCATCTACTAATAAAGGAGAGCATACAAGATCATAAATAACATATGCATGAAGATAACATGATAGATTGATAATCAGAAGACATAGCATTCAACATTCATAGGATACCAGCAAACACAACATGTAGCATTACATAAAGATAATCTCGATCATGTAGGCAGCTCACGAGATCTAAACATGAGGTACAAAGTG
Organism: Alopecurus myosuroides; assembly: GCA_028641055.1. NCBI lineage: Eukaryota > Viridiplantae > Streptophyta > Magnoliopsida > Poales > Poaceae > Alopecurus > Alopecurus myosuroides. The sequence goes on along the minus strand of CM054057.1, from coordinate 707,887,458 downwards.
GAGAAGAAAACCATCTAGCTACAGCTATGGACCCGTAGTCCAGGGATGAACTACTCACGCATCACTTCGGAGGAGGGCATGGTGGTGTAGACCCCTCCGGTGATGAATTCCCCTCCCGGCAGGGTGCCGAGGAGAGCTCCAAAACCCTCCCGATCTCGGTATGATGATGACGGAGGCCTCGGCTGTTTCGCGGGACGAAGTGGTATATTTTTAGGGTTGACATATCGGGGGGTATAAATAGGCGACAGGGCAATGGCGGTGGACGCCCGAGGGGCCCACACCACCCCCAGGCGCGGCTAGTGGGTGCGGCCCTGTGGTGTGCCCCCCTGTGGCTCCCCTCCGGGCCTCTTCGGGAGTCCGTGGAACCTTCGGGAATTCTAAGACTTTCGGGCTTCGAATTTTCCAATTCCGAGAATATTTCCAGAACAACTTTTCTGAAACTAAAAATAGCAGAAAACAGGGAACTGGCTCTATGGTATCTTGTCAATAGGTAAGTCCCGGAAATCGATAAAAATGACATAAAGTGTATAGAAAACATGTAGGAAACAACATGGAACATCAGAAATTAAGGATACATTTATGACGTATCAGTGACCTCATATATTGTTGATGAAGAAGGGGATGCTTTGGGAATCCCCAAGCTTAGATGCTTGAGTCTTCTTACAATTTTCTGGGATGAACAACGAAGGGATCCCCAAGCTTCTACCTTGCACTTTTATAGATCACATTATATCACCCTCTTCTCTTGGCCCTTGAAAACTTCCTTCACACCGCACTCAAAGTAATTCACATAGAGGGTTAGTGCAACAATCAAAAATATATGATTTCTGCATGGGCACAAGTGCTATTGATACTTTTAAACATTAAGTATAGCCACCGATGTTTCGTGAAGCAAAGAAATCCACATGACATCTGTAACAGCCCAAGTATGAAAACCTACCATTTAGAATGTTTGATTTCTTGTTTATTAAAGTATTGCATCATGGCATCATTTTACTCCCTTGTTTGCATTTGTTTACATTTTGTTTGCACCTGTTTTTATTTGTTTTCACAATGAAACTCAAACAATTTCAAATGCCTTGTTTTCATACTTGCTCTGTTACAACCTTTGAAATAAAAATCACAAATAAAAACAATCAAATTGTTTTCTTTTTAATCCATAATGATCACTTATTAAATTGTTGGTTTCAATCAAACAGTTAATTCAATCAATTAATTCCAAATCTTTTCAAACTCAAATAAAATCTCCCAATCAGCACCTCATTTGAAAGTTATAAAAGTACCAAAAAATTTATAATCACATTGTTCTATTTAATCAATAAGGTTCACCCTATTAAGTTGTTGTTTTCTATATTAATTAACAAATGATTCCAATTCAAACCAAATGTATCCAAACTAACTCCAATTTGAAACCTATGCAAACAGCACCAATTTCCAAGTCATTAAAACTACCAAACTATTCTAATAATTTTGGTCACATTAATCAATAGGGTTCACCCCATTAAAACCTTTGTTTTCAATATTATTTTATTTAATAACAAAATACCTCTAAATTTGAATTAATTTCAAACAACACTTTAAATTTGAATGTTTGGAAAAACAAAGTTGTCAATTAATTGACATTATAAAAACCTAATCTAACCATAATTTTCCCTAAATTTTCCTAGCACTAAAACCTATCTATCTCTTCCATTTTCTAGTTGCTACAAAAAAAAAACTTGCAGAAAAATAATAAAAGAGCAGAGAGGGGTGGGCAGGCCAGCCAGGTGGGCTGCGCCCACCAGCCCACCACACCCCAGGGCCTGCTTACCGTTTCGTTCATCATCTTCCTGGAGTACGGCAGAAGATCGGTGCCTCCACGTCGATGACAGCGGCCATGGACGGCCCCCCGTCGCCCCTGCACCCTACAAAGCCCCCTAGGGTTCCCCCTAGAGGCCCTACCCTTCTCCCTCCTCTCTCCATCGCCCACCGCCGCCAATTCCTCCATCTCCCCCACCCGAGCCCTCTCTCTGTATCTCTGAAAACCGAAGGCCACCACCTCTTCTCTCCGGTGATCGCCGGCGACGAGGGCATCCTCCGCGCAAGCCAATGCCGGGAATTGGTTCCCCTCGCAGCCGGCTACCTCCTCGACACCGCAGCTGCCGCCGGGAGCCACTACGCCGTCCGCGCCGTCGGGAGTTGGTCGCAGCTGCCCACTGCTGTTTCTCTCTGTCGGGTTCATCTGCGTCCGCGGTCGCCTGCTCCTCCTCGCCTCCCTCACTGTGAGCGCCCTCTCCTTCCCTCGCAGCTCTCCCTCTCCTCCTCCCCGTGTCCTGTAGCTAGCCGGCGCGTCGCCGTCACCGGTGGAGGCAGGCGCTGTGCCGTGCTTCGTGCCTGACGAACAGGCGTCCTTCCTTTTGTTCGTCAGAAACACGTTCGTCAGTTCCGTCAGCTAACGTGCCGAAGCAACCACAAAAACGAACGTAGCTGTACTCTGAACAAAAGTTCAGTTACAGCGCAGTGGCAACGCTCCACCCGCGCTCCGTAGGTGGTGGGTTCGATCCCCCACTCCTGCGGTTTAGGGCCCCCCTTTTTTTGGTTGTTTTTCCACACGCCACCCCAGGGCCCACCCGTCAGCGGCCCTGGAGGCCACATCACCTTCTAGCCCACGCCACGCTGGCCACCGGCCCACGGGGCAGTGGCTGTGGGTAATAACAGTGCGGTAACACAAATTTCTACACGTTTCTGTTTTCAAATTAAATCCTTTTAAATAGCAGATTTAAACACTAAACTTAATTCTTTAATAACTTTTAATCTCTATAAGTCCAATTAATAAAAGTTATATGTTTATTGCTCTAAATTAAATGATATTTCCAAATAATCCAATTGTGTACTGTTTTGACAATTCCAAATGCATTTAAATTTCAAATTCCAATAATTCAAATGCAAATTTCTAAATTCAATAACTAATTCATTATTAATCCAATTAATGCAAATAAAATATGTTTTCCATGCCATTTTAAATAACCTTTTCAAATATAATTTTTGTTCCGTGGTTTGAATAATTAAAATTGCCTAAACAATTTAAACCTTGTTTAATTCAATTAAAATTGCTAATTTCATAACTTGCTCAAATTTAATTATTTCTAAACATGCAAAATATGTTATCAAACCAGAAAAACCTAACCTTTCCAAATATGAACTTTACTTGATATTCTGAACAATTAAAATTCAATTAATATTCCTATTTGAATTAATTCCAATTTAAAACTTGTTTAATATTGCTTAAGTCATAATAAATTCATCCTAACTCCTATTTCAATAATTGAAACATGCAATCCAACTAAAATTTGATGTTCTTTTCAAAATTAAACTTTGTTATTTGTTTTGAACACTATAACTTGATGAAAACAACAATTACTTGTGTGACATCAATAAGGAACCAAAAAATTCTTAACATGATAACTAAAATCCCACACTTGGTAACTTCCTTTTCCAATTGCTTCTATTGTTGTTATTTTGCTGTTTTCCTCCTCCATGCATCATGCTAATTCACTTACACAATTTGATTAGTTGTAAAACAATTAATTCAACCATAATTCATGGGCTTTTCAGGTGCAACTCAAATTGCATGTGGGTCCATTTAATCCTGTTTCTATCTTGTCAACTAGTTTATTTCTGATGCATCAATTAAATGGTCATGCATCATCCCATGTTTGTGCACTATGCCATGATATTGATTGTTTATCTTTCTGCATTGTTTGTTTGCTTCTTCCCGGATATACGACGACGTTGAGACCGACGATACTCACGACACCCCTTCTAAGGAGTTAGCTCAGTACCAGGCTACTGGGTTTGCAGGCAAGTTATCACTCACATGAACCATCGTGTTCCTTTCAACATTGGTTACCGATAATTTCCGTTGTCTATTCTGCTAGCCCTATGATTAGTTGCTTCTGTTACGAACCTATCACATGTATCCTTTAACCCTGATATTGCCTCACCTCCATACCTATAACCTTTTGTTTGAGCCGTGTCTTACTAGCATGCTTAGGTTGTTTTGCTCGAGTATGTTACCCGTTACTTTCAGTTACTATTTCATTATGTTCTGGGGGCTCGATGCTTAATCAATCAATCATGCTAATGTTATATGCTAAATAATAATTTGATGATAAGGCACCGGCAGGAGGCCCTTTGTGGTTTTGAAGCCTGCTAGTGTCGACCCTAATAGGAAAAGGTCTTGTCTACTGATCCATGATGAGCGCACTAACCGCATGTGGGAAGCGAGTATGGGCGCCCCCCTCAATTTGATTCGATTCGCATCTCGTCCAAATCGCCTCATTTAGTTCGGGTTTTCCATTTGCTGCATGCATGATCTTGCGAGCCCTTGGTACCCGGGTGGAACTTTCGTAGTCGGCATATAGGGGGACACGTTCTAGAGTGCTATGAGGGTCCATTTTCTTCTGGGCTCGATTAGCCGTGCGCCCAAGGTGCTTTGGGCTTGATGCGAAGAAGAGTCAGTTGTGTTGAGTGCCCCGCTTGGTGGAAGGGCCTTTCCATCTGGCGGGTTATTCATGTGTACGGCCAAATTGGTGCAACCCTGCAGGGATAATCTTCTCGAGAAGCCGTGTTTTCCGAGGTTATGCATTACTTGGTGAAAGTACTGGCTAACAAGTACTCAGGACAACTTAAACCTAATGATTAACAACCTTACACCCAATGATTAACAACTTGACTAGTAATAGGCTTATTGACATAATAATCTGAACCGTCATTATTTCAACTGTGTGAGTTATCCTCGGATTGCTTCTTTGGATAAGGGGCGAGATCCAGGATGGGTTTGTTTGAGGTTATCTTTCAGTTGGTTACTATACACGATCTTATCTCCTTTCTGGTAGCCGGAAGTGGTAGAAACTCTGTAGTTGTTTAGAGCAGCCAGTGCAGCATCTTTCATATCCCCTTTCTTCCGTTGAACCCAAAGCATCTGTGCTTGGTGTTGACGGGTTACACTTTGGTGAATTTTGAGTCTTGCTTGCCAGTACGTTTATGTACTGACCCCTTTGGGGCTGTGGTTTCCGCAGACGATGTTTCCGAGGATCTACATGGTGGCTACTACATGGAGTATGACGAGACTGCTGACGAGTAGATAGCGGACCCGGGCAGGATCCGAGACTTCGTGGATGGGCTCCGTCTGTTCGTTTCCGGCCTCTTAGGCCTATTTGGATCTTGTCTGTACTCAGACCTTTTGAATGCTTCCGCTGTGATGTAATGATGATATGTTGGGACATGTGTCCTCTGAATGATTGTATTTGCTATCTCTGCTCTAATGAGAGCTATTTGCAACTTATTTCAATCTTTTGTGTCGTAGAGATCTGTTGTGATATCACTTGTTCCAATGCCGTTGACGTACCATGTGTGTATATTTTGAAGTACGTCAATGGAAGTATCCTGATTTCTACGGGATAGTTTACGTCGACGCTGAACAGATAGGGGTTGGATGTCACACATACGTGTGTTGGCCTACTCGTAAGAGGACGCGGGTGCCGGTAAGCCCCGTAATCCAATCTACTACTGTTCAACGGAACGGCGAGTATCCTCTAGAAGTCCGGGTGCGACAAATGGTATCAGAGCCTGTCTGCCTGTAGGATCCCTTTTTACTGGTCGCAGTTGAGTCTAGAAACTATTTTGTAGCTATATAGGAAAAATGAAACGTGAAGAGGAATTCTGTCATTTTTTCTTCTTTCCCCACCCACCTCCCTTTTCTGGTAAGGAAGTGAAACGTTGTTTTCCCTTCTTATCTAAACTTTCAAGTTAGGATTTCACGTATTCTGGTTTCTCTAGGATGGTTATATCTACTAGACCATAGGAATGGAGGTGGTTGTGACATGATTTATCATGTTGCCTACTCAAGATTGAGAACGGAGGCGTCTAAGCCCCGGAAGCAAATCCTCTATTCCTTAAGCAGTAGATATTGATCCTTTAGAAGCTTGGATGGGTTTTCCGTAGTACCTCAGGAGTTTTTGTCTCGTTTTCCCGGTGTTGCTTCGTTATCTTGTTCTTCTCAACATCCTTTCGTCCGTTGAAATCTTGTTGTTGTTTTCCATTTCAGTTCTGCTACCGGCGTCTAATCAATAACCTTGTTCCACCCTTCTGACAGATAGTTTATTCTCCAAATAAATCAAATTCTATCCAGCTATACACCCTCGATACAAAACCTCTCCCTTTACTTGAAAATGTTCCGGTGGTTTGCGAATTCCCTGACATCTTTCCAGAAGAGTTGCCAGGATTGCCTGTCATCTTGAACTTCCAGAAAAACTATCCAAGGTGCACGATGTGTTTCACGTGTCACAGCTCAACTGGATCTTCCCAAGAAGTATCCGGACCTTTTCTTTTCTCAGTAGGAATCTCGGGGCGCGATTCCTTCAAGGGGGGGGGCGTTTTGTAACAGCCCAAGTATGAAAACCTACCATTTAGAATGTTTGATTTCTTGTTTATTAAAGTATTGCATCATGGCATCATTTTACTCCCTTGTTTGCATTTGTTTACATTTTGTTTGCACCTGTTTTTATTTGTTTTCACAATGAAACTCAAACAATTTCAAATGCCTTGTTTTCATACTTGCTCTGTTACAACCTTTGAAATAAAAATCACAAATAAAAACAACCAAATTGTTTTCTTTTTAATCCATAATGATCACTTATTAAATTGTTGGTTTCAATCAAACAATTAATTCAATAAATTAATTCCAAATCTTTTCAAACTCAAATAAAATCTCCCAATCAGCACCTCATTTGAAAGTTATAAAAGTACCAAACAATTTATAATCACATTGTTCTATTTAATCAATAAGGTTCACCCTATTAAGTTGTTGTTTTCTATATTAATTAACAAATGATTCCAATTCAAACCAAATGTATCCAAACTAACTCCAATTTGAAACCTATGCAAACAGCACCAATTTCCAAGTCATTAAAACTACCAAACTATTCTAACAATTTTGATCACATTAATCAATAGGGTTCACCCCATTAAAACCTTTGTTTTCAATATTATTTTATTTAATAACAAAATACCTCTAAATTTGAATTAATTTCAAACAGCACTTTGAATTTGAAAGTTTGGAAAAACAAAGTTGTCAATTAATTGACATTATAAAAACCTAATCTAACCATAATTTTCCCTAAATTTTCCTAGCACTAAAACCTATCTATCTCTTCCATTTTCTAGTTGCTACAAAAAAAAACTGCAGAAAAATAATAAAAGAGCAGAGAGGGGTGGGCAGGCCAGCCAGGTGGGCTGCGCCCACCAGCCCACCACACCCCAGGGCCTGCTTACCGTTTCGTTCATCATCTTCCTGGAGTACGGCAGAAGATCGGTGCCTCCACGTCGATTAAAGCGGCCATGGACGGCCCCCCGTCGCCCCTGCACCCTACAAAGCCCCTAGGGTTCCCCCTAGAGGCCCTACCCTTCTCCCTCCTCTCTCCATCGCCCACCGCCGCCAATTCCTCCATCTCCCCCACCCGAGCCCTCTCTCTGTATCTCTGAAAACCGAAGGCCACCACCTCTTCTCTCCGGTGATCGCCGGCGACGAGGGCATCCTCCGCGCAAGCCAACGCCGGGAATTGGTTCCCCTCGCAGCCGGCTACCTCCTCGACACCGCAGCTGCCGCCGGGAGCCACTACGCCGTCCGCGCCGTCGGGAGTTGGTCGCAGCTGCCCACTGCTGTTTCTCTCTGTCGGGTTCATCTGCGTCCGCGGTCGCCTGCTCCTCCTCGCCTCCCTCGCTGTGAGCGCCCTCTCCTTCCCTCGCAGCTCTCCCTCTCCTCCTCCCCGTGTCCTGTAGCTAGCCGGCACGTCGCCCTCACCGGTGGAGGCAGGCGCTGTGCCGTGCTTCGTGCCTGACGAACAGGCGTCCTTCCTTTTGTTCGTCAGAAACACATTCGTCAGTTCCGTCAGCTAACGTGCCGAAGCAACCACAAAAACGAACGTAGCTGTACTCTGAACAAAAGTTCAGTTACAGCGCAGTGGCAACGCTCCACCCGCGCGCTCCGTAGGTGGTGGGTTCGATCCCCCACTCCTGCGGTTTAGGCCACCCCCCTTTTTTTGGTTGTTTTTCCACACGCCACCCCAGGGCCCACCCGTCAGCGGCCCTGGAGGCCATATCACCTTCTAGCCCACGCCACGCTGGCCACCGGCCCACGGGGCAGTGGCTGTGGGTAATAACAGTGCGGTAACACAAATTTCTACACGTTTCTGTTTTCGAATTAAATCCTTTTAAATAGCAGATTTAAACACTAAACTTAATTCTTTAATAACTTTTAATCTATAAGTCCAATTAATAAAAGTTATATATGTTTATTGCTCTAAATTAAATGATATTTCCAAATAATCCAATTGTGTACTGTTTTGACAATTCCAAATGCATTTAAATTTCAAATTCCAATAATTCAAATGCAAATTTCTAAATTCAATAACTAATTCATTATTAATCCAATTAATGCAAATAAAATATTTTTTCCATGCCATTTTAAATAACCTTTTCAAATATAATTTTTGTTCCGTGGTTTGAATAATTAAAATTGCCTAAACAATTTAAACCTTGTTTAATTCAATTAAAATTGCTAATTTCATAACTTGCTCAAATTTAATTATTTCTAAACATGCAAAATATGTTATCAAACCAGGAAAACCTAACCTTTCCAAATATGAACTTTACTTGATATTCTGAACAATTAAAATTCAATTAATATTCCTATTTGAATTAATTCCAATTTAAAACTTGTTTAATATTGCTTAAGTCATAATAAATTCATCCTAACTCCTATTTCAATAATTGAAACATGCAATCCAACTAAAATTTGATGTTCTTTTCAAAATTAAACTTTGTTATTTGTTTTGAACACTATAACTTGATGAAAACAACAATTACTTGTGTGACATCAATAAGGAACCAAAAATTCTTAACATGATAACTAAAATCCCACACTTGGTAACTTCCTTTTCCAATTGCTTCTATTGTTGTTATTTTGCTGTTTTCCTCCTCCATGCATCATGCTAATTCACTTACACAATTTGATTAGTTGTAAAACAATTAATTCAACCATAATTCATGGGCTTTTCAGGTGCAACTCAAATTGCATGTGGGTCCATTTAATCCTGTTTCTATCTTGTCAACTAGTTTATTTCTGATGCATCAATTAAATGGTCATGCATCATCCCATGTTTGTGCACTATGCCATGATATTGATTGTTTATCTTTCTGCATTGTTTGTTTGCTTCTTCCCGGATATACGACGACGTTGAGACCGATGATACTTACGACACCCCTTCTAAGGAGTTAGCTCAGTACCAGGCTACTGGCTTTGCAGGCAAGTTATCACTCACATGAACCATCGTGTTCCTTTCAACATTGGTTACCGATACTTTCCGTTGTCTATTCTGCTAGCCCTATGATTAGTTGCTTCTGTTACGAACCTATCACATGTATCCTTTAACCCTGATATTGCCTCACCTCCATACCTATAACCTTTTGTTTGAGCCGTGTCTTACTAGCATGCTTAGGTTGTTTTGCTCGAGTCTGTTACCCGTTACTTTCAGTTACTATTTCATTATGTTCTGGGGGCTCGATGCTTAATCAATCAATCATGCTAATGTTATATGCTAAATAATAATTTGATGATAAGGCACCGGCAGGAGGCCCTTTGTGGTTTTGAAGCCTGCTAGTGTCGACCCTAATAGGAAAAGGGTCTTGTCTACTGATCCATGATGAGCGCACTAACCGCATGTGGGAAGCGAGTATGGGCGCCCCCCTCAATTTGATTCGATTCGCATCTCGTCCAAATCGCCTCATTTAGTTCGGGTTTTCCATTTGCTGCATGCATGATCTTGTGAGCCCTTGGTACCCGGGTGGAACTTTCGTAGTCGGCATATAGGGGGACACGTTCTTAGAGTGCTATGAGGGTCCATTTTCTTCTGGGCTCGATTAGCCATGCGCCCAAGGTGCTTTGGGCTTGATGCGAAGAAGAGTCGAGTTGTGTTGAGTGCCCCGCTTGGTGGAAGGGCCTTTCCATCTGGCGGGTTATTCATGCGTGTACGGCCAAATTGGTGCAACCCTGCAGGGATAATCTTCTCGAGAAGCCGTGTTTTCCGCGGTTATGGATTACTTGGTGAAAGTACTGGCTAACAAGTACTCAGGACAACTTAAACCTAATGATTAACAACCTTACACCCAATGATTAACAACTTGACTAGTAATAGGCTTATTGACATAATAATCTGAACCATCATTATTTCAACTGTGTGAGTTATCCTCGGATTGCTTCTTTGGATAAGGGGCGAGATCTAGGATGGGTTTGTTTGAGGTTATCTTTCAGTTGGTTACTATACACGATCTTATCTCCTTTCTGGTAGCCGGAAGTGGTAGAAACTCTGTAGTTGTTTAGAGCAGCCAGTGCAGCATCTTTCATATCCCCTTTCTTCCGTTGAACCCAAAGCATCTGTGCTTGGTGTTGACGGGTTACACTTTGGTGAATTGTGAGTCTTGCTTGCCAGTACGTTTATGTACTGACCCCTTTGGGGCTGTGGTTTCCGCAGACAACGTTTCCGAGGATCTACATGGTGGCTACTACATGGAGTATGACGAGACTGCTGACGAGTAGATAGCGGACCCGGGCAGGATCCGAGACTTCGTGGATGGGCTCCGTCTGTTCGTTTCCGGCCTCTTAGGCCTATTTGGATCTTGTCTATACTCAGACCTTTTGAATGCTTCCGCTGTGATGTAATGATGATATGTTGGGACATGTGTCCTCTGAATGATTGTATTTGCTATCTCTGCTCTAATGAGAGCTATTTGCAACTTATTTCAATCTTTTGTGTCGTAGAGATCTGTTGTGATATCACTTGTTCCAATGCCGTTGACGTACCATGTGTGTATGTTTTGAAGTACGTCAATGGAAGTATCCTGATTTCTACGGGATAGTTTACGTCGACGCTGAACAGATAGGGGTTGGATGTCACACATACGTGTGTTGGCCTACTCGTAAGAGGACGCGGGTGCCGGTAAGCCCCGTAATCCAATCTACTACTGTTCAACGGAACAGCGAGTATCCTCTAGAAGTCCGGGTGCGACAACATCGGTAAAGAGCAAATGCAAGAAAAATGGCAGAATCTGCCAAAACCAGAATAGTCTATAAAGACGATTTTTTTTGGGGCACTTACATTGCTTAGATCGAAACACGTAAGGAGAAAAAATGTTTAAGAATTACCTGGGGAATAAGCATAAACATTTTCAGGTCATTTTGATCTTTTTGTGATTTATATGATTTTTTACGGTGGACAGTAGAAATTTGTTTCCTGCGCAGAAATCCAAAACCAACTCCAACTCTTGCTAGAAACTTATACTTGGCACAACTAATACATGAAAATAAAGATACAAATTAGTTGCTACAAAAGTATACAACACCTTTACTCAAAGAAAACAGAAGAAAACAATGCAAAAATAAAAACATGGGTTATGTCCCAAGAATTTCTTTTCTTTAAAGCCTTTTAGCTAGGCATGACAATTTAAGAAGATGCTCACATGAGAAATATGAATTGAAGAAAAAGAGAGTATCGAGAAGCAAATGTAAAACGAATTTAGGTCTAACCCACTTCCTATGCAAAAGAATCTTGTATAAAAACAAGTCAATAAAGCACAAAGTGGCTAGCATAGGAAGACAAAACAAGTTCAACTTCAAAAATTTCAACATAAAGAGGGGAAACTTGATATTGGTGAGATGCATAAAACTATGTTTCCCTCTCTCATAATAACTTTCAGTAGCATCATGAATGAAATTAACACTATAAGTATCACTAGAAACATTCTTATCATGAGCCACACGCGTAAAAGAATTAATACTCTCCACATAAGCATAGTCATTCTCATTAATAGTAGTGGGAGCAAATTCAACAAAATAGCTATCATTATCATCCTCATCACCAAAATCATCAAATATAGGAGGCATATTGCAATCAAAATTTATTTTCTCCTCAATAGTAGGTGGACTAAAAATAGCATGTTCGTCATTGTAAACATCATATATAGAAGGCATATCATGATCACAATAAAATTTATCATCAATAGTAGGTGGAACAAGAATACCACAATCATTATAATTATCATATATCGGAGGCAAAGAATCATCAAAGTAAATTTGTTCATCAGTGCTTGGGGGACTAAAAAGATCATTTTCATAAAAACTAGCTTCCTCAAGCTTAGACTTTTCCATAGCATTAGCAGTAATTGTGTTCAAAGAATTCGTACTAATAACATTGCTACTAGCATGCAAATAAAGCTCCATAGGTATTTTAATTTTCTCTTCAAAAGCATCATGTCCTAATTCAATATCAAGATTATAAAGCTCTCTCATCTTTTTGTTGTTTTCCATTAAGCCCAACTAGTGAAAATAAAAACAAGAAACAAAAAGATGTAATTATAGAATCTAAAGAAAATAACTTCGAGCACTCACACCCGAGGATGTGCGTACCTTTTACCTTACCTCCCCGGCAACGGTGCCAGAAAAGAGCTTGATGTCTATGCACGCTTCAATTCTTGTAGACAGTGTTGGGCCTCCAAGTGCAAAGGTTTGTAGAAAAGCAGCAAGTTTCCCTTAAGTGGAGCACCCAAGGTTTATCGAACTCAGGGAGGAAGAGGTCAAAGGTATCCCTCTCAAGCAACCCTGCAATTACGATACAAGAAGTCTCTTGTGTCCCCAACACACCTAATACAATTGTCAGTTGTATAGGTGCACTAGTTTGGCGAAGAGAGAGTAAGATACAAGTAATATGGATGATTGTAAGTGATAATAGCAATCTGAAATAACAGAAAGGAAACATGTAGCACAACTGATTGTAAACGGTGTTTCAATGCTTAGAAACAAGGCCTAGGGATCCTACTTTCACTAGTGGACACTCTCAACAATGATAATAATAATTGAATGCATAAATATCATCTCTTCACTATGATACTCCGAACCGTCTCCGGTCGGATAACGAACACCAATCCATGCGTAGGGCTATAACAACACTCCTCAAGTCTGTATTCCCTCTCTAAGGCACCCCCACGCTGTCACTATGAGCGCCCTAAATTAGTACTGAACAAATACCACAATTTCATAGGGCCATCCAACGCAAAATATAAATATCATGCTAAACCACACGATGCACACACTGTCAACTTTACACCGTGATCAAAGTGTTTACGTAGATCTCATAACAAAACCACTTGAGTAGCATAAAAGATGAAGAGTAACATCTACTTATTCAACTAGATTACAAAGCTCACGATCACATAAAGATCACACCATGGGAGAGAGAGATGAAACACATAGCTAGCGGTAGAGCCCTCAGCCCCGGGGGAGAACTATTCCCTCCTCATCATGGGAGACAGCAACGATGATGAAGATGGCGGTGGAGTTGATGGAGATGGCTCCGGGGGCACCTCACCATCCCCGCAGGGTGCCGGAACAGAGATTTCTGTCCTCCAAAACTTGTCGTCGGCGGCGGCGGAGCTACTTAACTTTTCGTGGAAGGAATCCGATCTCTTTAGGGTTTATGTATCGGGGGGCATATATAGGCAAAACGGCGATGGCGTGGGTGCCCGAGGGGCCCACACAACCAGCTGGAGCGACCAGGGCCCACCCGCACGCAGACATTGTGTGGGGGCTCCGGGGCCCCCCTTCGGGTCTCCTTTGGACTTCCTTGACCCTCCGGGAATTCTAAGAGTTCTGGCTTTTGAATCTCCAATTCCAAGAACATTTCCAGAACAACTTTTCTGAAACTAAATACAACAGAAAACAGGAACTAGCTCTATGGCATCTTGTCAATAGGCTAGTCCCAGAAAATCCATATAATATGGATGAAAAGAACATAAAGTATAAAGGAAACATGTAGCATATGGCATGAAAAGAACACGGAACACCATAAATTATGGATACGTTTATGACGTATCACTTACCCGCCCATGGGTCAGTGTGTTTCCCTACGCACGCGGTGAGGGGTTCCCAATTTGCCACCGTACACTAGTACAGATACCCTCATCAGTGGCGCACCAAAAAGTGATTCTGTGGCGCACCCCGGGGCCACTGGGGTGCGCCACAGAACACACGCCATAAAAATAGTTTCTGTGGCGCACCCAACCCATGCGCCATAGAAATAATACATTCTGTGGTGCACCCAGCCCGGGCGCCACAGAAATACTCGATTCTGTGGCGCATCCCCTCCAGGTGCGCCACAGAAATAGGTGCGCCACAGAATTGTTCCATGGTGCGCCACAGAAATAGGTGCAGTATTTCAAAATTTAAATTGTTTCTGGTATAAATACCAGGTATATTACAGTATTTATACAGTTTGAATACAGGCAGTGATATTTGACAAATATATAAACATAGAAGTGATATTTGACAAAGATATAAGCCACACATTACTCGATAATAACATAATATACAATAGTGATCCATAGTGCAAAAGTATCAAATTTTGTTCATCGAACATCATCGAACATAGTGATACATAGTCAAACATCACCGAAATGCCACCACATAGTTCATCGAACATGACACCACACAGTTACTCGATAAGGCCTAAGCTAATATGAAATAGACTACAAGCACGGCGACGATGGTGAGCAAGAACGGTAGCTTGATGGAGGTCTTCATCTTGTTCTTCTGTTTCGACTGGTGGTCCCTCCACTTCGCAACCGCCTCGTGTCTAGTCTCGTATCCTTTATAGCAGTTGCCGCTGAACTTGTCGACCTGTGCTTTACAGTCCTTCCACTCGTCATAGACTCCTGGAACCCGACCCTCGAACACCACGTAGTAAGGCCATACAAACACGGGCCAGTTGCTATGTGTGCTACTCTGGTTGCCGAACGGATTGAGTCCATCGGTGCTCATACCCAGACTGACGTTCCTCGCGTCGCCCCCAAAACTCGGGAAAGCTATGTCCAATGCTTCCCACTGGGCAGCGTCTGCAGGATGTGTCATGATATAGCCCTTCTCCGGATCTTCTTCCGGCTTCTCCCTTTTCGCGTGCCATTGCATGAGCTTTGCTTCCTTAGGGTCCACGTAGTACCGTTGAAGACGGGGAGTGATAGGAAAGTACCATACCACTTTTCGAGGAATTTTCTTGTTGTTGGTTCCACACTTGTATCGTCCGTGGCCGCACTTCGGACATGTGGTTGTGTCCTTGTACTCCCCCCGATAAATTACACAATCATTGATGCAGGCGTGAAATTTTTCGTGAGGTAGGTCAAGAGGGCACACGACTTTCTTAGCCTCGTTGATACTGCTTGGCAATGTGTTCCCTCGGGAAGGCGATCGTGCCAGAATTTCAAGTTCTTGTTGAAGCTCGAGTCGGTCCATTTGTTTTGCGTCTTAATCTTCAGAGCAGCAAGCGTTACATGCAACCTCGTATCCTCGGGGCGGCACCCAGGAACAACGGAGTCACCCCTATCTCCATTTGCGCCAGCTTGGCTTTCTCCCTAGCTGCAGCTATGTCGTTGCTCGTCTCCTTAAGCAGCAGATCCTGAACATGAGAGTCCCGCAAGGCAGAAAGCGGGGTCTCCGTGTTCACGTCTTCATCGTCATGTCGATCTTCTCCGCCGACATATCCTTCTTCATGATGATCTTCTTCGCCGTCATTTCCTTCGTCACCTCGCTCGCCCTCTTCTTCGTGCACAACTTTTGCTGCCGGCGGTGCCACGTGGTTGCGGTCGTCAAAGAAACCGCGTCTGAGAAGGTGCTCCTCCAATTGTCCGGAATCAGGGTCAATCCAGCGCACGAGTTTGCATGATCGACACAGACATCTTATCTGCCGCCTGTTGCACCGAATCATGTCCGCCTTCGCGTCTTTCTTGTATCTAGCGATTCGAGCAGAGCTCATTTCTAGTACCTTTTGCCTGCACAGACACATAGAGAGCAGAAAATTAGAACCACAACATGCATGCATAGTCGCCGGAAAAATTCGGCATGACCTCTCCTATAAGTAGGACATATGGGGTGCAAAAGTTTGCCGAAATGGAAGTGAATCAACATTTCGGCAAACATCCATGCACCATGACCGCCCGCACGCGCGACAATCGATCGGTCCACCTGCACATGCATGACAAACACCCATACACATCGATCGATGGCCACACGAGACATATGCACCTCCAACTATACTCACCTAGTAGATTCGATACCGACACGCGAAAAGAGCGAGGAGAGGGAGGGACCAGAGTATAGACGCAAGTAATTAGGCCCTCCCAACAACAAGAAACTTCACCAACAATTATACATCGAATAAATAGGTTCACCTACCAAAAAGGAGAATTAAATGTGTAAAAATGGAGTGGAGAGAAGGGGGGGCGAGTGAGCAACATCCACTTGGAATGAAGTGAGTGGGGGGGAGAGAGAGGGGGCTGCCATCTTTATGTGCACAGTGCGCATAATTCTGTGGCGCACCAGTATGCTATTCTGTGGTGCACTGTCCTGCTGCGCCACAGAAACACCATATTCTGTGGCGCATTGCGAGAGATGCGCCACAGAATATGGTTTCTTGGCGCAGCAGGACAGTGCGCCACAGAAGTGGCCCTTTCTGTGGCGCACGGGTTAGCATGCGCCATAAAACTATGGCCTCTGACACCCAGCCCAATGATTGGGGTGGGCCCCGCACACTTTCTGTGGCGCACATCTAACCCATGCGCCACAAAAATGGGGATTTCTGTGGCGCACCCTTGGCCATGCGCCACAAAATAATCTTTCTGTGGCGCACCAAGTCATGATGCGCCACAGAATCCATTCCATAGAATGGCATTTCTGTACTAGTGGTAAGCGCCCTACGGCTAATAGGTTGCCCCAAATACAAAAGTGGGAACTCTCCACTTTTACAGTTTAGGAGGTCCGCAATCCTCTCCTTCTCCTGCGGTGTAGTCCCCAAGACTAGCACCTCACTCTTTTGAAAATTGATCCTCAAACCGGACATGCTCTCAAAGTACAACAATAGTAGTTTGATGTGAGCAATGCTCATGTCGTCTGGTTCAAACATGAGGATCGTATCATTCGCGTATTGGAGATGGGAGATCCCTCCCGGAATAAGGTGTACCAATCCCCTAATGTGGCTTGCCCCCTAGCCCTGCTCATGACCACTACAAGGGCATCCACAATGAAATCGAACAACACTTGGGACATCAGATCCCCCTGCCTAACCCCTCTGTGGTTTCGGAAGAAACTAGTCGACTCACCATTAATATTGATGGCAGTCTGCCCCCCCCCCCCCCCCCCGAGACCAGACTCATCACTTTGTGCACCCAGCCAGAGCAGAACCCCTTGCACACAAGAACCTCCTGTAAGAAGGTCCAACTGAGGTCTTACAGGAGGTTCTTGAGGAACATGAAGGATTTATTTTAATTATATGGATGAACCAAGTTAATTTCGAATGACCAATATACGAAATAGACAAACATATACCATTAGCCATGTGGACTTGATCCTTCACACCATAGCACTCATGGACATGAAGACGCTCGAGGTCATTTGTGAAGTGATCTGCACCACCGGTATCCATGTCCCAGGGAGGACAATTGTTGGAGATGGTAGATGCTGAGTTCTCGGCACGCTGATTGACGTTGGGGCGGTATTCCTGCTCATGGCGATGAAGACATGCACTGGCCTCATGCCCCTAACTAGTGCAGATTTGACAAGATGGACGTCTACTGCGGCCACCATTGTCACCAGCCATTAACTCCAGTGCCTCTATTGCGTTGTTGTATCCTCCAATAGGGTTGGTGCCGTCGTTGCTCCCAATGCGGCCTCGCATCTCCTGACGATAGGGGTGATTTCCACCGTGATACACGGGGTTCCTTTAGGGTTTCAATGCAGAATAACAAAAAAAATTCTAACAACGATAACCCGATATATCAAAGATCTATTACTATGCAGATATAAAGGTAACAGAGGGATTTATACCCTTGAAGACAGAAACACGGATAACGCTCCCGCATAAGTGTTGCTAATGAAGACGGCGTAGCCGATCTCAAGATAGTGTAGTCGTACCAGCGACAAGTGCAACAAAAGGCGGCACCTTGTAGCTCTACACACGTAACAGATCCGCATGCATACATGCACAACACATCATGCATGTGCACAACACATCTACTGGCGCGACCTTAACTCCCCGGTCTACATGCCGTCGTGCACGTCTACGGGCGGGACACATGATGGTACGCGGCGTACGTGCACAGCTAGCGCACATGTGTAGATATGCAAAGCTAGTGCGGTCTTCAACCTAGCAGACACACGAGCACCCTCTCCCGTCGATCATGTTACACACCCGTGTGTGAGATGATATCCGTGGGGCCCGGATATTTTCCATAGGGTCCGGATAGGTCCCGAATTTTCATTAACGACATATTCGCATGGTATCAGTACACTGTAAACTTGTACTAATAGTTTTTTAATGAAGCATAGCTGAATATATTTATAATGTGATTTTCTAGAGACCGGTAACATGATTTTGTTATTTTTCTTGCATTAATTGAATTTCAAGATACAATATTCGTGCAATAATTTCTAAAATATGTAAACTTGTCAGAAAATCATGAAACTTGATGTGTGTTCATTATATCACACCACTATATTGTAGTAATTATATTAGACATTTTACTAAAACTTTTGCCCAATTCGCATTGTGCCGAGAACATTCTCGGTACAAAGAGCCGCGTACTGTCTTGTATAATAACCAAAGTTTTACTAGATGATATTATCATGTCAACTTATGAACTTATTATGATGTCTTCAAGCTGATATACCATTAGACCAGCATCTATACATATTGGCTTCCTTTTGTTTTCGAATATTTTTTTTAATAATTTTAGTTTTTCTCTTAAAATCAAAATACGGAGGGCATGCGCATGCTCAGACGGTCCAGGTACTCAGCGTTTTGTGGCAAAGTCCAAATTTTTGAATTCTAAGCTGTTTGGAGGCGTATTTTTCCCATTTGCCGCCCTCTCCCCTCCAAATCCCTAGCCTCGCCGCTGCTCTGAATCAACCGCTCCGAATCCCTAGCCGCACCCTCTCCTCCAAATCCGTAGCCTCGGCATGCCTGAACCCTCCAAATCGATAGTCTCACTGACGCCCCTTCACCCTCCGGTCCCCTACGTCACGGGGTTTTCGCGGCGACGCGGGCCACGCTTGCCTCTTCTCGCCGCCGGTCCCCTACATCGCTTGTACGACCCCCCTCCCGTTTTCGCATTGCCAAGTTATCAAACTTGTAATATTTAATCCATATAAATTTGTAGATCTTGGGCTGGCTGCCACTATTTTTTCCTCTTATCAAACTTGCAATATTTAATTCTTGTAAGTGGTAGATCTTGGGCCGGCTGCAACTAATTTTATTGATGAACTACTTAACCAATTTTCTTGTAATTACTCAATTTACTCGTAATTTATAAGAAATTACTCTGTTTACTTGTAATTTATACTTCTAATTTTGTAGATGAACTCAGTTTGCTTGTAATTACTCTGCTTGCTTGTAATTACTCTACCGCTACTAATTTTGTAGATGAACTACTAAGTTTGTTTGCACATTTTATATATTCTGCTTTTTTAACCTAAGTACAAAGGAGATGGCATGCCATGTATGCAACGGTAACTGCACAAACATGAACTATTCTGTGTCCACCTTCATTGTTCATCTCAAGGACTGCCACCGCAAGTCAGTTGTAAGAAAATAATTCGACCCTTTTAATATACTTGCATTGTGTTCTTTATATATTTTTTACTTACGAAATTTCTTTGTTTCCTTTTGTTCTTATTTCACAGATTATACCATGCAACACATGGGAAGAGTTCAATGAGTTAGCATGTGAGTGTGTGTTGTTTTGTGCCCACGTAAAACGTTCACGTGAGCAAAGGACAGACCAAGACCCGCGTGCACAAAAAAGAACGGGAACAGTTCATCTTAGAGAACAATCTTGTCCAGGGAGACATGCTTGTGTTCAAGATGAAACCTTCCCCAAGGATCGGTCTTCTGATCATGATGGACTTTGTCAACAACCAAGAGCACGGTGAAGATAGTTCTGATGATGAGATCTCTTATCATAATGTTGCTGCTGATGATGATCAAATGAGTTCTGATGATGACATTGACGAGATTGACGAAGATGACACTATGATTGTTGGCCAAAGAGTACATATGCACGATGATGACAAGTACCGCATCACTCAGCTTCTACCCGTTGGGCCTTATGTTGGGATTCTGTTTGTGACTCGCTTGACGACCAAAAATCTAAACAGACATGATATGGTATCAACGTACAATAACCCTTCTAATTCTTTTCCTTAGTATAACATCCAATAACCATGAAAAATGTGCATTTTTCATGTGCATAAATTAGCTAAGAAGATGGTGGAAAAAGCTGGCATACATGATGCTGGATGCGGTGGACTGCGACTTGGAGCAGAAGGGCCTGTCACCAGCTGCTCATAGAACAAGACACCTGATGGCCGCCATATCATCGACATGCTGTGGTGGAGAACGTTCGTCACAGGCAAGAATCTACATATTGGTCAACTTATTTTGATCATTTTGAGGGAGCCCAATGGCCCCACTATGCAGGTTGTGTTCGAGATGCAGTTTGTTTAGAACATATGTTATCTATAGCTAGATTTAGAGTAGTTTGGAGTTAAGGACACACTAATTATTCTCTAGCTATATTGTGGGTGAAATATATGTGATTGTTGTATGTATATCAAATAGTATATGCAATTAATCTCTGGTAATTAGGGAAGGATTTCCCCTATTTCCGGTGGTGTAGTACAAGAAAATCGGACACCCCAGGAATTGTCCCGAAGGACACGATTTTTCCCAAAATAGGGTATATTCTTTCCGCACAGAAAAATCGGACGGTCCGAAACTAGCGACGACCACTGGGACAAGCCGTCTCTGAAGAGCATACATTTGGAGACGGCCTTTTATATCGGCTGTAACATCCCAAGTATGAAAACACCCCTAGAATGTTTGTTTCTTGCTTTATTATTGTTTTGCATCATGGCATCTTAATCATTGCATTTGTTTTCCTCTTGTTTGCATCTGTTTTCCTTTGTTTTCCCATTTAAAATTCAAACAATATTCAAATGCTTTGTTCATACTTGTTATGTTACAATTTTTTCCAACTAAAAGGTTCAATCAAAACAACCATTTGTTTCCATTAAACCATAAGGTTCAAACTATTTAAAATTATGGCTTTTAATAATTCACTTAATTCAAATTTTATTCAAATTGAATTCCAAACAGAAACCATTTGTAAATTATGGAAATTACAAATCACTCCAAATCTATTGTTTCAAATAAACATGAATTTTAAAAGGCTTTTAAATTGTTTAAGTTCAATTAATCACTTAATTCAACTATTCAATTAAATTCATTTATTTTCCAAACAGCAACATGAATCAAATATTTTGAAAACAAAAGCTGATACAATGTTGTTGTTGACCTAATTAACTTACACAAATTTTACCTAATTTTTCTAACCCCAAAATCTAGCCTTTTTCTTCCTATTTCTTTTCAGCAAAAAAAAACAGAAGGAAAAAATAAATAAAAAGAAAACAAACGCACAGCGAGGGACCGGCCCGATACCCCTTCGGGGTCATCTTCAACCTGTACGGCGCGCCATCGGGCGCCTCCACGTCGACAGAGCGACGAGCAGACGGTCGGGAGGCGCTCAGCTCGCCCTTTAAAACCTACCCCCGAGCCCCCCTGCTAGCCCTAGCCTCCACTCCACCTTCTCCCTCGATCACCGCCGCCGTTTCCCTCTCCCTCCGCTCGCGATTTCTCTCTGAACCTCACCGTAACCGAGCGCCACCGCCACCTTCTGCCGATGATCGCCGCCGATTCGACGCGCCTGCGTGCAGGTTGAGTACGGGGATCAAACCCCCGTACCTCCCTCTCCCTCTGCGACACCCCGACAGCCCCGGAAAACCCCTGCAGCGCCGCCGCCATCCTCTCCATCGCCGGCGACCACCTCTGCCCGAGCCCTGCTCCTCCCTCTGTAACTCCTCCCGGTGAGCTCACCTCCCCTTTCTCTCACCCTCCTCTCTCTGCACGATGCACACCGCGCGCACACGCCTCCACCGCAACGAGCAGCAGCTGCTGCATCGCAGCACACCGCCGGCGAGCGCCGTCTGACGCCAAGGTTCAGGACCTGCAGCCGCGAGTTTCAGTTAACGCGTAGCTGAATAATAACCTAACCGCGCGTACCTATCTGACAACAAGCTCGCAGCAGCGCACTGGCCAGCGCCTTTCGCTCACGCTCCCGCGGCGCGGGTTCGAGCCCCCGCCCGCGCGGATTAAACCCAAAATTTTTTGGCTCGCCACGCTGGCAGGCAGGGGCCACCTGCCAGTGGCCTGTGCTGCCACGCGTGCACACACGCGGGCCATCGAGGCCAGGGCCCCCCTCGTCAGTGGCCTGGGCTGGGCCACTGCGAGGTAGAAAAGGGTTTTCTACCCTTTTCTTTTAAAATCAAATCCTTTTCTTTTTACAGTTTAGTCCCTACAATTAAAATGCTAATGACTTTTATTTTCTAAATCCAAATAATGTAAATAAAATATGTTTTCTGAACCAAATTAAATTCTCTATCTGATTACATCATTTGTTTTCTGTTTTGCACTTTTCAAATTGTTTCAAAATTCAAATTCAAACAATTCATTTCAAATTTGATTAAATGCATAACTAATTCAAACTTAATTCAAATAACCCAAATAAAATATGTTTTCCATGCTAATTTGAACCACCTTTTCAAATATAAATTTTGTTTCATGTTTTGAGTTATTAAAATTGGTTAAATAATTTAAACCTTGTTTAAATCATTTACATTTGACAAATTCATAACTTGCTTAAATTAAATTATTTTTGAACATGTAAAATATGTTTTCAAACCAGAAAAACATAACCTTTTCAAATATGAACTTGGTTTGATGTTTTGAACAAATAAAATTCAAATAATGTTCCTACTTGAATTTAATTCATTTAAATCTTGTTTAACTTGTTTAATTCATAAATAATTCATCCTAATTCCTTTTTCAATAATTGAACCATGTATTCCACCTAAAATTTTGTGTACTTCCCAAATATGAATTTTGTTATTTGTTGTGAACAATTAAAATTGATGAAAACAACAAATGCTTGTGTAACACCTTTAAGGAACCAAAATTCCCTAACTTAATAAATAAAATTCCAAACTTGGTAAACCTTATTTCAAAATTGTTCTATTGTTGTTATTTTTCTGTTTTCCTTATCCATGCATCATACTAATCCACTTTCACTTGTTGATTAGTTGTAAAACAATTATTCCAACCTTAATTCATGGGCTTTCATATGCAACTCAAATTGCATGTGGATCCATTTAATTATGTTGTGATACCATGTCAACTAGTTTATTTTGATGCATCAGTTAAATTGACATGCATCATCCCATGCTTGTGCATTATGCCATGTTATTGATTGTTTGTCTCTCTGCGTTGTTTGTTTGCTTCTTCTCGAATAAACGACGACGTTGAGACAGACGAGGTTTACGACACCCCTTCTGAGGAGTTAGCACAGTACCAGGCTACTGAGTTTGCAGGCAAGTATTCACTCACATGAACCACTGTGTTCCTTTTCAACATTGGATACCGATACTTTCCGTTGTCTATTCTGCTAGCCTCATGAATCGTTGCTTCTGTTCGATCCTATCACATGTTATCCTTTAACCCTGATATAGCCTCACCTCCACACCTATAACCCCATTGATTGTTGCCCGTGTCTTACTAGCATGCTTAGGGTTGTTTTGCTCGAGTATGTTACCCGTTACTTTCTGTTACTATATTCTATTATGTTCTAGGGCTCGATGTTAAACAATCAACCTGTTAATGTTTGAGGTAATAATAATTTGCTGATAAGGCACCGGCAGGAGGCCCGGCGTGGTTTTGAGGCCTGCTAGTGTCGACCCTAATTAGGAAAAGGGTCTTGTCTACTGATCCATGATGAGCGCACTATCCGCATGTGGGAAGCGTGTATGGGCGCCCCCCTCAAATTGATTCGATTCGCATCTCGTCCAAATCGCCTCATTTAGTTCGGGT
Organism: Alopecurus myosuroides; assembly: GCA_028641055.1. Classification (NCBI taxonomy): domain Eukaryota; kingdom Viridiplantae; phylum Streptophyta; class Magnoliopsida; order Poales; family Poaceae; genus Alopecurus; species Alopecurus myosuroides. The sequence continues at coordinate 707,863,345 of CM054057.1, read as the reverse complement.
TTTCCATTTGCCGCATGCATATGCAGGTGCGAACCCTTGGTACCAGGGTGGAACTTTTGTAGTCGGCATTTAGGGAGACACGTTCTTAGAGTGCTATGAGGGTCCCCTTTTCTTCGTGGGGCTTGATTAGCCGTGCGCTCAATTGCACGGGGTTCTTTGGGCTTGATGCGAAGAAGAGTTGAGTTGTGTTGAGTGCCCCGCTTGGTGGAAGGCATTCCATCTGGCGGGTTATTCTTACGTGTACGGCCAAATTGGTGCACCCCTGCAGGGATAAATCTTCTCGAGAAGCCGTGTTTTCCGCGGTTATGGTTGACTTGGTGAAAGTACTGGCTAACAAGTACTCAGAACAACTTACACCTAACTAATGATAACTTGACTAGTAATAGTCTTATTGACACAATAACTTGAACCACCAGTAATCCAACTGTGTGAGTTATCCTCGGATTGCTTCTTAGGATAAGGGGCGAGATCCAGGATGGGTTTGTTTGGAGTTAGTTATAGTTGGTTACGATACGCTATCTTACCTCCTTTCTGTTAGCCGGAAGTTGTAGTATGTTCTGTAGTTGGTTAGTGCAGCCAGCTGCCGCCTTTTTTGTATCACCCTTTCTTTCCGTTGAACCCAAAGCATCTGTGCTTGATGTTGTGGGGTACATTTTGGTGAACTGTGAGTCTTGCTTGCCAGTACGTTTATGTACTGGCCCCTTTGGGGCTGTGGTTTCCGCAGACTACGCTTACGAGGATCCCCGTGATGGCTACTACGTGGAGTTTGACGAGGGTGCTGACGAGTAGATAGCGGACCCGGGCAGGATCCGAGACATCGTGGATGGGCTCCGTCTTTTCGTTTCCGGCTTCTTAAGCCTATTTGGATCTTGTCTGTACTCAGACATTTTGGATGCTTCCGCTGAGATGTAATGATGATATGTTGGGACATGTGTCCTCTGGATGATTGTATTTGATATCTCTGCTCTAGTGAGAGCTATTTGCACTTATTTCTATTTATTTGTGTTTAGAGATATGTTGTGCTATCATTCTGTTAAACTCCGTTGACGTACCATGTGTGTATGGTATGAAGTACGTCAATGGTAGTATCCTGATTTCTATGGGATGGTTTACGTAGACGATGAACAATAGGGGTTGGTTGTCACATATACGTGTGTTGGCCTACTCGTAAGAGATGCGGGTGCCGGTAAGCCCCGTAATCCAATCAACTACTGTTCAACGGAACTGGGAGTATCCTCTAGAAGTCCGGGTGCGACAAATGGTATCAGAGCCTGTCTGCCTGTAGGATCCCTTTTACTGGTCGCAGTTGAGTCTAGAAACTATTTTGTAGTTATATAGGAAAAATGAAACGTGAGAGTAGGAATTCTGCCATTTTATTTCTTTCCCCACCCACCCTCCCTTTTCTGGTAAGGAAGTGCAACGTTGTTTTCTCTTCTCATCTAAGCTTTCAAGTTAGGTTTTCACGAATCCTGGTTTCTCTAGGATAGTTATATCTACTAGACCATAGGAATGGAGGTGGTTGTGACATGATTTATCATGTTGCCTACTCACGATTGAGAACGGAGGCGTGTAAGCCCCGGAAGCAAAACCTCTATTCCTTAAGCAGTAGATATTGATCCTTTAGAAGCCCGGATGGGTTTTCCGTAGTACCTCAGGAGTTTTTGGTCTCGTGTTTCCCGATGTTGCTTCGATATCCTGTTCTTCTCAACATCCTTATCGTCCGTTGAAACCTTGTTGTTGCTTTCCACTTCAGTTCTTCTACCGGCGTCTAATCAAAACTTCCCCGATCATCTGCAGATGGATCTCAGGTTCTACCCGCAGGTGGTTCGGATGACTCGTTGCGAGAGCACTGCCGGTTATCCGGAGATGCTGAGAGACATGGTCACTTATCTGGGGTTCCGTTGGGCACCAGAGTACCAGGTCTACGAGCAGCATCGAGAGTTTGACCAGACCTACTACTAGGCTATCGTCTACATTCTGTCAGATGATGGCATGAGCGTAGTCCACCGCTACGAGGCAGTGGGTTCCACAGTGGATATGGCTGTGCAGCAGGCAGCTTATGTGAGTCTCACCGTCATTCGTGCTGACTACTGGGGAGACGATTCTATCTATCGCCACATTCCCCGTGGTTACATCACTTCGGAGGGAGCTCACTTCACTCTCTACGACAACTTGGATGTCTACGAGCATGATAACTCCAGGCTGCACACCACCGCTCAGTTTGTGAGGCACAGTGACGCAGTTGCCAGCACACTATCTCAGGAGTTGGTTTCAGTCAGAGAGCAGCTCTACCTTGCGTTGACTCGTCTGGCGACGTACACCACAGACTTTGTTGGAGACGAGCGCTTTGCATGCTTCGATCAGCCAGTTGGTCGTCGTCTGCCAGATGCTGGAGGTTACGAGCCGATCAGAGGTCCACTCCTCAACCTCGGTGCTGGTTACACGGGGATTCCACGCTTTGGAGCACAGGGAGTCGACGCTATGTACTTCACCACACCTAGAGTCGCTCTCAGACCACGTCAGATCTATGTGGATCGTCGTTCTACCTACTTTCGTGGGCGTGCTCCTCACCGTACCTCTCGCCGTACTCCTAGTCGCCGTCCTGCGTGATGAGCATGGGAGTACGGATGTATCCATTCTTAGCTATGTTTAGTTATCCTTTGGCATTCGAACCATTTGTGGTGTGTTGGATATTCTGATGTATTTGAACATGTGATGATGTACCTGTTGGTTATCTACTCATGCGTCGGAATAATCTCTCTTTCGGTTACCAAGTCTATCCTTTTCTATTGTTGTGCTAAAATGCATTGCCATTCAGGATGCCGCCAACAAGGAACACCCCGCCTGAGCCACCGCCAATCACGGAGCTGTTGACTCAGATGACCCAAGTCATGGCACAGATGGCCCAGCTCCAGACTAATCAGCATAACAACCAGAATGCTCCACGAGTCAGTATCAAGGAGTTTCTCAGTCTGGGGCCGAGAGCTTTCGTGGCAACACGCGAGCCTCTGGATGCTGATGACTGGATCCGTGAGATAGCTAAGGCTCTGGAGATTGCTCACGTTGCTGAGGAAGACAAGGTCAAGTATGCATCCTATCTGCTGAAGGGTCAGGCAGCTACTTGGTGGGAAAACTACCAGACCATGAGAGCTGGCTATCCAATCACCTGGGGTTATTTCAAGGAAGCTTTCCTGAAGCACCACATTCCAGATGGTCTCATGGAAAGGATGCGTGAAGAGTTTTGCTCTCTCAAGCAGGGCAAGCTGGACGTCATTGGCTATCAGAGTGAGTTCAACCGCCTCGCTCGATACGCTGGTGATGAGGTGTCCACTGTGGCTAAGAAGATGGAAAGGTTCCGCCGAGGTTTTAACCCGGAACTCAAGTACGCCCTCACCAACATCAAGGCCAACAACTTCGAGGAGCTCGTGAACACCGCCCTCAATGAAGAAAATGGGCGCAAGGCGTTCGAGGAGTCTCGCAAGCACTCGCGTGAGGGTGGTTCCTCCTCCAACATGACCACCCCTCCGCAGAAGCGCCGCATCTGGGTGCCAAATGGTGCTGTCACTCGGGCTCCATACGCCCAAGCTTCTCCAGGCTTCGCTCCCCGCCCACCCAACCCTGTTCAGATGCATGATCAGAGGGCTTCGATGGGGCAGCCAAGGCCAGGGCCTCCTCGTGTCGTCACTTGCTACAAGTGCAAGCAGACGGGGCACTACGCTGACAAGTGCACGCAGAGGCAGCTACCTCCACCACCACCTCGTCCCAACACAAACCAGGCAATGGTGCGTGCTCCCCCGGCTAAAGCCTTCAACTCCAACAACAGGCCTGTCGGGAGGACCGCAAGAGTGAATCATGTCAAGATCGACAAAGCTGAGGAAGCTGCTGACGTCGTTCTCGGTATATTACCCGTAAACTCTTTTCTAGCTAAAGTGTTGTTTGATACCGGAGCATCGCATTCTTTTGTGTCAAAGATTTTTGCCACAACAAACAACCGAATGGTGGTTCCACTAAGCAATCAAATCACTGTTCACTCACCGGGATCTCAAATGTTGACTTCCAAGATAAGTAAGGATAATCAAATCCTAATTGGAGGCCACATATTCCTTGCTTCTCTCATGTTGCTGGGAAATTCTGACATTGATGTCATTCTTGGTATGGATTGGCTGAAAGCCAATAAAGCTACGATTGACTGTGCTCAGAAGTCAATAACTCTGTTCCACCCTTCTGGCCAGATAGTCTATTCTCCAAATGAATAAACTTCCTTTCAGCTGTACACCCTCGATGCAAAACCTCTACCTCTACTTGAAAATGTTCCGGTGGTTTGTGAATTCCCTGACGTCTTTCCAGAAGAGTTGCCAGGGATGCCTCCGGACAGAGCAGTTGAGTTCGTGATAGAGCTTGAACCAGGTACTGCTCCAATCTCTAAGCATCCATACAAGATAGCTCCTCCTGAACTGAAACTGTTGAAGGAGCAAATCGATATGTACATGGAAAAAGGTTACATTCAACCTAGTTCCTCGGCTTGGGGTTGCCCAACTCTGTTCGTTGCAAAGAAGGATCAAACAAAGAGACTCGTTGTTGACTATCGTCCTCTTAACGAGAAAACCATCAAAAATAAGTATCCAATTCCTCGTATCGATGATCTTTTTGATCAACTTGCTGGAGCCTCAATATTCTCCAAGTTGGACTTGAGAATGGGTTACCATCAAATAAAGATCAGAAAGGAAGATATTCCAAAAACAGCTTTCACCACTCGGTACGGTCTATATGAATACACCGTCATGTCCTTTGGTCTAACCAATGCACCGGCGACATTCTCTCGACTCATGAATTCTGTATTCCACGAATACCTCGACAAGTTCATTGTGGTATATCTCGATGACATTCTTGTCTACTCAAAATCTGAGGTAGAGCATGAAGAACATCTTCGTCTCACTCTCATGAAACTTCGCGAGCATCGTCTATACGCCAAGTTCTCCAAATGTGAGTTCTGGATCTCAGAAGTTGCTTACCTTGGTCATGTCATCTCAGCCAAGGGCATAGCCATTGATCCAGAAAAGGTTAAAGCAATTGTTGACTGGAAACCTCCTAAGACGGTGAAGCAAGTCAGAAGTTTTCTTGGCTTGGCTAGCTATTGTCGTCGTTTCGTCCAAAACTTTTCCAAGATTGCCAAACCTCTCACTGATCTCACAAAGAAGGACAAGAAGTTCGTTTGGTCTCCACAATGTGATGAAAGTTTCAATCTCCTGAAGACTAAACTCACTTCTACACCAGTTCTGGTTGGCCCAGATACTACCAAACCTTTCCAGATATTCTGCGATGCATCTCTCCAAGGTCTAGGTGCAGTTCTTATGCAAGAACGTCAAGTTGTGGCTTATGCTTCACGACAGTTGAATGCACATGAGCTCAATTATCCCACACATGACCTAGAACTTGCAGCAGTTGTGTTTGCCCTCAAGAAATGGAGGAAATACTTGTTGGGTAATCGCACTAAAATCTTTTCCGATCATAAGAGTCTGAAATACATCTTCACTCAACCAGATCTAAACCTCAGGCAAAGGAGATGGATTGAAAAGATTAAAGAATTTGATCTCACCATTTCTTACACTCCAGGCAAGGCTAATGTTATGGCCGATGCTCTCAGTCGCAAGTCGTATTGCAATAATCTCATGATAATGGAAAGCCAACCTCCTCTTCATGAAGAATTCCAGAAACTGAACCTTGGTCTTGTTCCTCAAGGCTATCTTGCGAACTTGACAGCCAGTCCAACTCTCGAGGACAAGATTCGTTCTGAACAACTTCGTGATGCTGAAATCAAGAAGATGGTAGAACACATCAAAGAAGGCAAGGAGAAATTTAAGTCCTTCTCAATTGATGACAAAGGAACTGTGTTCTTCGAAGGACGCATTGCAGTTCCTCAAGTTCAAAGTCTCAAAGATGTCATTCTTAAGGAGGCTCATGAAACTCCTCTCTCCATACACCCTAGAAGTACAAAGATGTACCAGGATCTCAAAACACTGTATTGGTGGCCTGGCATGAAACGTGAAATTGCTCAATACGTTTCTGAATGCGACGTTTGTCAACGTGTTAAGGCAGTCCATCAGAAAACAGCCGGTCTACTCCAACCACTGAAAATCCCTGAGTGGAAGTGGGACATGATTGAAATGGACTTTGTCACTGGTTTTCCAAAGTCCAAGAAGGGCAACGATGCAATCTTCGTTGTCATTGATCGTCTCACTAAAGTAGCTCACTTCTTTGCTGTCAAAGAAACAATCTCAGCTAGCCAGTTAGCAGAGCTCTACACAGCAAAGATTGTTCCTCTTCATGGTGTTCCATTGGAAATAAGCTTAGACCGTGGAAGCATATTCACTTCTCATTTCTGGAAAAGCTTTCAAGAAGCATTGGGCACCAAACTTCTGTTCAGCACAGCTTATCACCCTCAGTCTCAAGGGCAAGTCGAAAGAGTCAATCAGATTCTCGAGGATATGCTCAAAGCATGTGGTATCTCTTTTGGCATGAAATGGGAGGAATGCCTTCCGTATGCTGAATTCTCCTACAACAACAGCTTCCAGGCAAGCCTAGGCATGGCACCATTTGAAGCTCTCTATGGCCGCAGATGCAGGAGTCCAATCAATTGGTTTGGAGCTGGTGAACGTTCACTCTTAGGTCCTGACATTGTTAAGGAAGCCGAAGAGAAAGTTCGCATCATTCGTGACAATCTCAAGATTGCTCAGTCTCGTCAGAAAAGCTACTATGACATCAAGCACACGGATATGATCTATGCACCTGGTGACAAGGCATATCTCCGTGTAACTCCCCTCAGAGGCACTCATCGTTTTGGTGTGAAAGGAAAGCTTGCACCAAGATACATTGGTCCTTTCAACATTCTTTCAAGGCGTGCGGAAAATGCCTATCGTCTTGAACTTCCGTCAAAACTATCCAAGGTGCACGATGTGTTTCACGTGTCACAGCTCAAGAGGTGTTTCAAAGATCCAGATCGTGCAGTTGATCATGATTCCATTGAACTGCAAGAAGATCTATCTTATGAGGAGCACCCTGTTCGTATTCTCGATGACACCGAGCGTAAGACTCGCAACAAGAGCACCAAGTTCTTGAAAGTGCAATGGTCGCATCATTCCGATAAAGAGGCAACATGGGAGACCGAAGAAGATCTTCGCAAGAAGTATCCGGACCTTTTCCCTTCTCAGTAGGAATCTCGGGGCGCGATTCCTTCAAGGGGGGCGTTTTGTAACATCCCAAGTATGAAAACACCCCTAGAATGTTTGTTTCTTGCTTTATTATTGTTTTGCATCATGGCATCTTAATCATTGCATTTGTTTTCCTCTTGTTTGCATCTGTTTTCCTTTGTTTTCCCATTTGAAATTCAAACAATATTCAAATGCTTTGTTCATACTTGTTATGTTACAATTTTTTCCAACTAAAAGGTTCAATCAAAACAACCATTTGTTTCCATTAAACCATAAGGTTCAAACTATTTAAAATTATGGCTTTTAATAATTCACTTAATTCAAATTTTATTCAAATTAAATTCCAAACAGCAACCATTTGTAAATTATGGAAATTACAAATCACTCCAAATCTATTGTTTCAAATAAACATGAATTTTAAAAGGCTTTTAAATTGTTTAAGTTCAATTAATCACTTAATTCAACTATTCAATTAAATTCATTTATTTTCCAAACAGCAACATGAATCAAATATTTTGAAAACAAAGCTGATACAATGTTGCTGTTGACCTAATTAACTTACACGAATTTTACCTAATTTTTCTAACCCCAAAATCTAGCCTTTTTCTTCCTATTTCTTTTCAGCAAAAAAAACAGAAGGAAAAAAAAATGAAAAGAACACAAACGCACAGCGAGGGGGGGCAGCAGGCCCAGCCCAGCTTCCCACCGGCCCGATACCCCTTCGGGGTCATCTTCAACCTGTACGGCGCGCCATCGGGCGCCTCCACGTCGACAGAGCGACGAGCAGACGGCCGGGAGGCGCTCAGCTCGCCCTTTAAAACCTACCCCGAGCCCCCTGCTAGCCCTAGCCTCCACTCCACCTTCTCCCTCGATCACCGCCGCCGTTTCCCTCTCCCTCCGCTCGCGATTTATCTCTGAACCTCACCGTAACCGAGCGCCACCGCCACCTTCCGCCGATGATCGCCGCCGATTCGACGCGCCTGCGTGCAGGTTGAGTACGGGGATCAAACCCCCGTACCTCCCTCTCCCTCTGCGACACCCCGACAGCCCCGGAAAACCCCTGCAGCGCCACCGCCATCCTCTCCATCGCCGGCGACCACCTCTGCCCGAGCCCTGCTCCTCCCTCTGTAACTCCTCCCGGTGAGCTCACCTCCCCTTTCTCTCACCCTCCTCTCTCTGCACGATGCACACCGCGCGCACACGCCTCCACCGCAACGAGCAGCAGCTGCTGCGCAGCACGCCGCCGCGAGCGCCGTCTGACGCCAAGGTTCAGGACCTGCAGCCGCGAGTTTCAGTTAACGCGTAGCTGAATAATAACCTAACCGCGCGTACCTATCTGACAACAAGCTCGCAGCAGCGCACTGGCCAGCGCCTTTCGCTCACGCTCCCGCGGCGCGGGTTCGAGCCCCCGCCCGCGCGGATTAAACCCAAATTTTTTTGGCTCGCCACGCAGGCAGGTAGGGGCCACCTGCCAGTGGCCTGTGCTGCCACGCGTGCACACACGCGGGCCATCGAGGCCAGGGCCCCCCTCGTCAGTGCCCTGGGCTGGGCCACTGCGAGGTAGAAAAGGGTTTTCTACCCTTTTCTTTTAAAATCAAATCCTTTTCTTTTTACAGTTTAGTCCCTGCAATTAAAATGCTAATAACTTTTATTTTCTAAATCCAAATAATGTAAATAAAATATGTTTTCTGAACCAAATTAAATTCTCTATCTGATTACATCATTTGTTTTCTGTTTTGCACTTTTCAAATTGTTTCAAAATTCAAATTCAAACAATTCATTTCAAATTTGATTAAATGCATAACTAATTCAAACTTAATTCAAATAACCCAAATAAAATATGTTTTCCATGCTAATTTGAACCACCTTTTCAAATATAAATTTTGTTTCATGTTTTGAGTTATTAAAATTGGTTAAATAATTTAAACCTTGTTTAAATCATTTACATTTGCCAAATTCATAACTTGCTTAAATTAAATTATTTTTGAACATGTAAAATATGTTTTCAAACCAGAAAAACATAACCTTTTCAAATATGAACTTGGTTTGATGTTTTGAACAAATAAAATTCAAATAATGTTCCTACTTGAATTTAATTCATTTAAATCTTGTTTAACTTGTTTAATTCATAAATAATTCATCCTAATTCCTTTTTCAATAATTGAAACATGTATTCCACCTAAAATTTTGTGTACTTCCCAAATATGAATTTTGTTATTTGTTTTGAACAATTAAAATTGATGAAAACAACAAATGCTTGTGTAACACCTTTAAGGAACCAAAATTACCTAACTTAATAAATAAAATTCCAAACTTGGTAAACCTTATTTCAAAATTGTTCTATTGTTGTTATTTTTCTGTTTTCCTCATCCATGCATCATACTAATCCACTTTCACCTGTTGATTAGTTGTAAAACAATTATTCCAACCATAATTCATGGGCTTTCATATGCAACTCAAATTGCATGTGGATCCATTTAATTATGTTGTGATACCATGTCAACTAGTTTATGTTGATGCATCAGTTAAATTGACATGCATCATCCCATGCTTGTGCATTATGCCATGTTATTGATTGTTTGTCTCTCTGCGTTGTTTGTTTGCTTCTTCTCGAATAAACGACGACGTTGAGACAGACGAGGTTTACGACACCCCTTCTGAGGAGTTAGCCCAGTACCAGGCTACTGAGTTTGCAGGCAAGTATTCACTCACATGAACCACTGTGTTCCTTTTCAACATTGGATACCGATACTTTCCATTGTCTAATCTGCTAGCCTCATGAATCGTTGCTTCTGTTCGATCCTATCACATGTTATCCTTTAACCCTGATATAGCCTCACCTCCACACCTATAACCCCATTGATTGTTGCCCGTGTCTTACTAGCATGCTTAGGGTTGTTTTGCTCGAGTCTGTTACCCGTTACTTTCCGTTACTATATTCTATTATGTTCTGGGGCTCGATGTTAAACAATCAACCTGTTAATGTTTGAGGTAATAATAATTTGCTGATAAGGCACCGGCAGGAGGCCCGGCGTGGTTTTGAGGCCTGCTAGTGTCGACCCTAATTAGGAAAAGGGTCTTGTCTACTGATCCATGATGAGCGCACTATCCGCATGTGGGAAGCGTGTATGGGCGCCCCCCTCAAATTGATTCGATTCGCATCTCGTCCAAATCGCCTCATTTAGTTCGGGTTTTCCATTTGCCGCATGCATATGCAGGTGCGAACCCTTGGTACCAGGGTGGAACTTTTGTAGTCGGCATTTAGGGAGACACGTTCTTAGAGTGCTATGAGGGTCCCCTTTTCTTCGTGGGGCTTGATTAGCCGTGCGCTCAATTGCACGGGGTTCTTTGGGCTTGATGCGAAGAAGAGTTGAGTTGTGCTGAGTGCCCCGCTTGGTGGAAGGCATTCCATCTGGCGGGTTATTCTTACGTGTACGGCCAAATTGGTGCACCCCTGCAGGGATAAATCTTCTCGAGAAGCCGTGTTTTCCGCGGTTATGGTTGACTTGGTGAAAGTACTGGCTAACAAGTACTCAGAACAACTTACACCTAACTAATGATAACTTGACTAGTAATAGTCTTATTGACACAATAACTTGAACCACCATTAATCCAACTGTGTGAGTTATCCTCGGATTGCTTCTTAGGATAAGGGGCGAGATCCAGGATGGGTTTGTTTGGAGTTAGTTATAGTTGGTTACGATACGCTATCTTACCTCATTTCTGTTAGCCGGAAGTTCTAGTATGTTCTGTAGTTGGTTAGTGCAGCCAGCTGCCGCCTTTTTTGTATCACCCTTTCTTTCCGTTGAACCCAAAGCATCTGTGCTTGATGTTGTGGGGGACATTTTGGTGAACTGTGAGTCTTGCTTGCCAGTACGTTTATGTACTGACCCCTTTGGGGTGTGGTTTCCGCAGACTACGCTTACGAGGATCCCCGTGATGGCTACTACGTGGAGTTTGACGAGGCTGCTGACGAGTAGATAGCAGACCCGGGCAGGATCCGAGACATCGTGGATGGGCTCCGTCTTTTCGTTTCCGGCTTCTTAAGACTATTTGGATCTTGTCTGTACTCAGACATTTTGGATGCTTCCGCTGAGATGTAATGATGATATGTTGGGACATGTGTCCTCTGGATGATTGTATTTGATATCTCTGCTCTAGTGAGAGCTATTTGCACTTATTTCTATTTATTTGTGTCTTAGAGATATGTTGTGCTATCATTCTGTTAAACACCGTTGACGTACCATGTGTGTATGGTATGAAGTACGTCAACGGTAGTATCCTGATTTCTATGGGATGGTTTACGTAGACGATGAACAGTAGGGGTTGGTTGTCACACATACGTGTGTTGGCCTACTCGTAAGAGATGCGGGTGCCGGTAAGCCCCGTAATCCAATCAACTACTGTTCAACGGATCTGCGAGTATCCTCTAGAAGTTCGGGTGCGACATCGGCCGTCTGAATGGTTCATATTATTAGAGACGGTTCCTATTTGCAACTGCCTGGGGTATTGGGTCATTAGAGCCGGTTCCAGGAACAGACTCTACTGAGCATATTATTAGAGACCCTCGCTTGGAGCCATTTGACAAAAATCGGCTCTGCCCGTTGTACTTTTTTTTTAGAAATGGAGGTTCTACCCCCATCCTCTGCATCAAAATGATGCACACAACCAGATTTTATTAATAATAAAGCAGAAACCTCGAAGTTTTAAGGGTAAAAACAATAACTAGCTAAACTTGAAGCGACCAACCTAGCAATATCTCGCTACCTACAAGACTGACGAAGGGTGTGGCCAAGCACATGGCCGATGCCCTGACAATCCACCAATGCGCATCATCTAAAAAACCAAAGGCCTCGCCAAGCCGCCTGATAGCGAGCAAGGGCACAACCGGTTTGGCCCATCGCAGCGCACACCGACGTACACTTTCCAGACGTAGCCACCTCCGTCTTCAGCTCACCCGCCTTGAGGACAGACATCAAGGCTTTCACCGTGTCAGACTTGCTGTCGATGCCGCATGACACCAACCTGCCCCACCTCCCTGCGCGTCGTCCGTCACCCTGCGTACATCACTGTGACCTGATATGTTGCAAACATATCTATAATTTTGATGCTCCATGCTTGTTTTCTACCCAATACCTTTTGTTTTCCACATGTTTCCTATCGTTTTTCGGATTTTTTCACTGACTAACCTATTAACGAGATGCCCCAGGCCAGTTGTTGTTTTCTGTTGTTTCTATATTTCAGAAAAGTTCTGACAGAAATATTCTCGGAAAGGGCTGAAAATCCACGAATATCATTTTTTTACCCAGAACGAAGACAGCGTCCAAAGAAGATGTGGAGGGACCCTGGGCCTAGTGGGCCCGTGAGCGCCCTGGCCACCGCCTCCCGTTGCCTCTTCCCCCATAAATTTCCTTCAACCCTAAAAACATCGGAGATGGAGTTATATACCACGAAACATATAAAAAGGCGTCGTCACCTCAAAAGTCTAATCTAGAGCTTCTACATCACTGTTCCGACACCCTGGCGAAGAGGAGAATCATCATCGGAGGCCTCTACAGCAATGATTGCATCCAGACAGATGCGTGAGTAGTTCATCTCGGGACTACGGGTCCATATCAGTAGCTAGATGGTCTTTCTATCCCCTATGCCTCCATGTTTAGAGTCTCGTGAGCTTCCTTATATGATCGAGACCACCGTTATGTAATTATGCTTGTTGTGTTTGCTGGGATTCGATGAACCATGATATTATGATTATTTTGTTCATGTCAATCTGAGATGCTTCACTTATATTCATAGAGAGTTTTAATCTTGTCTTGCAATTCTCTACGGTGTTTATGATTACCTTGGCCACTTAGTTGTCCAAGAGAGGGTTTATATGCTAGATGGTAGGTTCATGCCTCCCTTACAACTGTGCTCGAGTGACAGAAACGTGACGGATGGGGGATGTGATGTTGCTACTAGGGAGAAAACAACGGTGCTCTTGTCTATGGACGAGGAACACTACTTACTTATGCATTGTTCTTAATGCATTTGTCTGTTGCACACAAAGCAATCACTTCGTTCCTGCAACTTAATACCAGAGATATTTGCTGGATAGCTTTCTTGAGGTGGACTTTTAGATATGGATGCATGCTGGATAGCGGTCCATATTGAAGGGAATATGCCCGAGAGGCAATAATAAAATGGTTATTATCTTATTCCTTGTTTATGATGAATGTTTATTTCTCATGCTAGAATTGTATTAACCGGAAACGTTGATACATGTGTGCTTAATAAACAAACAATGGTTCCTAGTAAAGCCTCTCTTTTAACTAGCTCGTTGATTAATAGATGATCAAGGTTTCCTGATCATGAACATTGGATGTTATTAATAACGGGGTCATGTCATTAGAAGAATGATGTGATGAACATATACCCAAAGAGAATATAGCAATGCGATCAAGTCATTTAGTTTACATTGTTATATCAAACATACGAAGTAACTTATTCCTTAGACCATGAGATCATGTCAATCGTTGATACCGGAAGAGTGCTGTGATGGCATCAAACGTCACACCGTAACAGGGTGACTATAAAGGTGTCGTTAAGTATTCGGAAAGTATTAGTTGAGGATCATGGATCAAGAGTGAAATTTGTCCATCCAAATGACGGAGAGATATACTCTGGGCCCTCTCGGTGATATCACATCGAAACCGCTTGCAAGCACGTGATATCATCACAAGGATCTTATATCACGGAACGAAAAGAGTACTTGTCTGTAACGAGATTGAACAAGGTATGGTTGATACCAATGATCGAATCTCGGACAAGTAAAATATCGCGAGACAAAGGGAATAGTTCACGGCGTTGTTGGTTCACACGATCACGAGAGTCATCGTTGAATATATATAGGAGTCATCACAGATCTCCAGATCCCGCTGTTGATTATTGATCGGAGAGGAGTCTCGATCATGTCTATCTTGTTCGCGAACCGTAGGGTGACACACTTAAGGTTCGATGACGCGTTTGAGAGGATACGGAATATCGAAGAATATTTTGGACAGCACCGAAATTGTTTCGGGGAAAATTGAAATAGTTCAAGGGGTTTTTCGTCGAATGGTTGTTAATTTAACAAATGATTCGAGGTGCTATATGCAAAAGTTTGTTAATAGAATTAACAAATGCTGAAATAAAGAAATAAAAAGGTTTTATTTATTTATTAAAAGAAAACCTTTGGATTTTCCAAGTGGGAAATAATGGGGAAATGAGTGGGTGTGAGTAGAGTGTCCACTCACATGATGAGGGAAGAGGTGGGGGCACCCCCATGGGCTGGCCGCACCCCCCTTGGGCTGCCTCCCCCCTCTCCTATAAAAGGAGGGTGAGAGCTCTCCCTCCTCCAAACACTTGGCCACTTCCCTTTCCCTCCACCCGCTGCTCCATTTCATGGTCTCCGGCTTGGCGAAGCCCTGACCGTGGGATTCTTCACCACCACCACGTCGTCGTGCTGCTGGAGTTCCGAGGGATCCTCTACTTCCGCGCTCCACTGGAACGAGGGAACGGAGGTCGTCATCAACCGTACGTGTGACCAATCACGGATGCACCGCCGGATTGCGCTGCTCATCTTCTCGCTATCGGGATCGGTGTGAGTACGACTATGCCAACAACGAGATTTGATCTCGTACCACTTTGAGTCTTCGAGAGTATGTGTTCTCCTTAACCCTCTTGTTGCCCGTTGCACTTCGTCTCCTAGATTAGATCTTGGCCTTTCGGGTGTCTATCGTGTAGGAAAATTTTTGTTTTCTATGCAACGAACCTTCAGTGGTATCAGAGCCGGATCTATGCGTAGATGTTTTTGTACGGGTAGAACACATATGAGTGTGGGCGTTGATGATCATGTTATTGCCTCCTTGAGTATTTTATGATCTTAGTGGCATAGTAGGATGAAGCTGCCCCAGACTAAATTTACGTGTACTATGTACGCGAGAGTTGTCTCACTTGTGGCTAAGGGGGTGTCCGTTTCTTCCTACTATAGTTAAGATCTAATCTACGAAGGGTTGCTAAAATATGTTTATCAACGTTGTGGTTGATGTTCGTAGGTATGAACGGTTCTATCCTCGAAATCCCTAAGCCACGTAAATATGCAAAAATAAATTAGAAGCGTCTAACTAGTTTTTGCTGGGCGTTGTGATGTGATATGGTCAATATTACAAATTTGATTTGAGATGATCTATTTTGTAAATTATTGATATACCGGAAGGTATCCATATGGTTGTCTTCTTATTGATGGACAATCAAGTTTAGGGTACCGTGGTACTTGGTACCACGCCGGTGGAATGATTGAGATCATACCATAATGCACATGATGGAGATCAAGTGCAAGAAGGACCATATCATATCACGTTATCCTTTCATGTGATGTCTGTGATGTTAATCCTTTTTATGCATCTTGTTTGCTTAGATAACGATGGTAGCATTATAAGATCCCTCTCACTTAATATCAAGATAATAATGTGTCTTCCTTAAAGTATGCACCGTTAAGAAAGTTCGTCGTTTCGAGACACCACGTGATGATCGGGTGTGACAGACTCAACGTTCGCATACAACGGGTGTTTTCAAGCCTAGCA
Organism: Alopecurus myosuroides; assembly: GCA_028641055.1. Taxonomy (NCBI): domain Eukaryota; kingdom Viridiplantae; phylum Streptophyta; class Magnoliopsida; order Poales; family Poaceae; genus Alopecurus; species Alopecurus myosuroides. The sequence continues at coordinate 707,847,534 of CM054057.1, read as the reverse complement.
TGTACAGACATGGCCTTGAAACACACGCAATACTACGGTTCTACTTGGCGAGCCTATGTACAGACATGGCCTTGGAACACGTAACCGAAAGGTAAAGCATGAGTCATATGGATGATATGATGAACATGTCGATGTTCGCCTTTGAAAGTACATCATCTCACGTGATGATCGGTTTTGGTGTAGTGAATTTGGTTCGTGTAATCACTAAAGACGACTAAGAGGGATGTTGTTTTTGAGTGGGAGTTCATGGTTTAATTTTTGAATTAACTTGAACTTATTTATCATGAACAACAAATCAAAGTGAATTTGCACAAATTGTAGTATTAATTGGCATCTATAATTACCTTACACTTGGATTGTTAATTGAGATATAACTGTTATGGTCTGGTAAATACCATTTAAGATTGGTACCGTATTAGTGAAATTTAAAATTGAATCCTATTGTAGATTTTCGGTATTTCCTACCTACCTCCATGTGATTAATGATTGATTGATCTAGAGAGCAACCAATTCCTACTTAGAATCCAAAGTCAGGGTTGCTTCCGTATTACTTTATCTTCAAAAGAATGTTTTGTTGATTAAAGTGATTTAGGAACCGAAAAGAATTGTTTTCAGAAACAATCAAGTGAAAGATATATTGATATCTAGAAACTTATTTGTGGCAACATGGCTAAGTATAATTTAGCGTGACAATGTATGCTTATATTATTTGAATATATGCAATGATTGAAGACGCTAGGCGTTTGAATATTCCAAGAAGTTGGGCGCTAAAAATTATCCTCTAAATCCCTTCCTTCGAGCTATAGTAGCTTAATCATAAAATTGTTATGAGGGGATGGATTAGAAGTATGGGTAAAGTAGTTTACCTTACTTGGAAATTGCTAAGAGTGGAATCTAGAAGAATGCTATTAATATGGTGATATTAGTAGAACAATCAAACTCAAAGTATGACTCAAGGGGTGATAGTATATGACTAACACGCCAAAGAAAATGAGCTAGTAAGACTAGCATTGTTTGATGTTGAATGATTCTTCTATAAAGGAAAGGGAATATTGAAAATAGAATTACAAAAAGATATATGGCAGAAAAAGAAGATAACTGGAAAGTCCAGCTCAGGAGTATATGCTTGATATACAAGTTATAGATGTATTACTAGTTAACAAAGTATTTTTGGGTATTTTGATACCACATTGGTTGGTATGAGTTGTCATACAAAGCAACGCAATGCAAGAAATACAAGGGCCTAAAAGGAACTAGTAATAGATGTGGAATCAATTATGACAAGAACATAAATAAAGTGTTATTGTGTTCATTGTCGTATCGAACCAAACAGTCAAGATTTATTTGAAGAACTTAATAATTTGTTATTTTGTTCTAGTCTTTTGTGAGAACAAATGAGATTGTTCAAACTATGACCATATTCCATAATTGATGGATATGTTAATATAAATCATGTTGGTAAAGTAAACATCTATAAGACTAAATGCTAAACGTTGCAAGACGTAGAAGAGTTTCACTTAAATTGTGACACCACCATTTTAGTTCATATCAGAAAGGAAAACATGAAGGAACTCCATATTGATGGACTTCCGGAGTCATTTTGTTTTGAATAAATTGACGCTTGTGAGACCTCTTCCAAAATATGACTAGAATTCCGTTCATAGGACAAAGTAGAATGGACGACTAATTTAGTGGAGATTATACATATTGATGTATATAGTCCATTATGTGTAGTCATGTATGGTGGATTAATTTTTCCTTCATAAAATTCTGTCGATGATTTAAGTAGATATGTGAGTATATCTATTTAAAGGGAACAGAGTTTGACATTTTGAATTGGTTCAAAAGGTTGTTAATATGAAGTTAAAATCAATGTAACAAGATAATCAAGTATTTATGATTGGATCATAAAGTATAAAGTTTGAGTTACAAGTTTAGCAAAACATCTGAGAAGTTGCAGAATTGTTCTACAACTTATACTTCTCGAATACCCCACATTAGATTGGAGTATTCAAAAGACAAAATCAAACCTTGTTTGACATGGTAAGATTAATAAAATTGCCATTATAATTTTGTAGTTTATACATTAAGGACAACCGCTTTTACACTGAAAGAGCACCATCATGATCTGTTGAAATTGACAACAACATATACGATGGTTTGGGTAATGACCCGAATTGTCATTTTTCTTAAGTTTTGGTATGCATAGCATGTGGAAAATGTTTACAACCAAAATAGGATAAATATATGTTTATAAGGTTATCCCAAATAAAACATTGGGTATTTCTCCTATCACCGAACCAAAATACAAATGTTGGTTGTCAGAAAGGGTTGATTTCTCGAGAAAGTAGTTCTTGCGAAACAAGTGAGTGGGAGCACAGTACAAACTCAACGAGATTAGAGAATCTTCGTTATCATGTCAAGAGTAGCGCAGCACTGGAAGTTGTTCCGGGGTTTACTATTTTTACTAAGTAGAAGACACTACAAATGTTGTAGATACTTCAAATGAGTTTGCGAACTGTACCAGAAAAGTCCAAAAACTTTGTACTTAGAACAACTTGTGGTTTAAGTGTAAAGTGTTGTTTTGAAAACAAAAGGACCTGGACCTTATAAAGGAAGCAAATGATGGCCCTGACTTCGTAAAATTGACTATGAGTCATTATATCCGCCATAGTATCCTTGTATGAATATCAAGTATGTGACTTGGTAGTCCTTTCAATAGGCATGATGCCTAACGATAGCAAAAGGGTCTATATAGCGACAAAGACATGGATACTTATCGAAAAGTTGTTTTCGACGAAGTTCAAAGAGTTGACTACTACAAGATTTCGATCTTCCGTAGTAATGCTTTAGTCTTTGCGGATAGTTCTAGCAAAAAGTTACATATTATGATATGGCAGTTGAATAACAAAACCAACCCTCCTCTCGAGGAAGTTTGATCAAGGATGTGTACTTGACACAGTCTGAGAGTTTTGTAAAATTCAAAAGGTTGCTATAAAGGCATGCACACTTCAATGGTTGAAGTGAGCATAGCGAAGTTGAAATCTTTAGCTTAATGAAGTTATCAAAAGAGTTTGATTCCATCATGAATGATAAAGATTCTTGTAGAGTTACAGGAAATTAAGTGGGAGCGCTATGACATATTTCCAATACTTTATGTAGATGACATATGGTTGATTGGAAAATATGTATTTTAAATTAACACGGTTAAGATTTTCGATTTCATATTGATGAAAGGCTTAGAAGATATTGGGCATCGATATCTATAAAAGATGGATTGACGCACCTGATATGATTGAAGCCAAATTACATAGATGAAATATTGAAGTAAGTCAATATGAAAATGACAAGAAGGAGTTCTTATCACATGGAAAGTAACTGAGCAAGATTCAAGTGTTTTGACACTTGATGAGCATCATTGAAATTGAGATTTCTAAGTCATGTGTCCATGCTATGTACACAACCAGATGAGTCATATGCTATAAAATGTTATAGTAGGATAATTCATATGATGATTAGACAACAGTTGGAGAGATCCTTGTGTCATTTTAGAAATGCTAAGGATATGTTTTCCTATATAGTAATGACAAAATATTAGTTGTAATATGTTACACTAATAGTCTTGTCATTTATTCAAGTAATTTTATCTCAATTAAAATATGTGATGAAGGGTAGCACAATAGGATGGAAGAAAGTTCCATGCTGGATTTGAAAGAGTTTCAAAATTAAAATATTGTGACAGATACTACAACAAAGGCTAAAGTATATCGTTGTGTTAACAACTGATTATAAGCGTATTTTGTGTCAAGGAGTTCTTTATTGAACTTGGTGAATTTCCAAGAATGCTGAAACTATGAAGCTACATTTTCACAATGTTAGTAACATCAGTTTAAGCTGAGGAATTAAGGTATCACCGGAACTTGGTGAATTTCCAAGATTGCTAAACACTATGAAGCTACATTTTCACAATGTTAGTGACAATGGTTTAAGCAGAGGAATTAAGGTTTCACCGATTGACCATATATATGCAAAGCTATCTCATTAGAGAATGAGTGATGCGTGTAGACGCAAAGAACATGCAAATACAATAGGACCTGAACAGTTCAGATCTTTTTAATAATGTTTACCACATGCGAAGCATGGTAATAACACTGGTATGCCATATGTGTTAAGTGCTTACAGACTAGATTATTGACTCTAGTGCAAGTGGGAGACTGAAGGGAATATGCCCGAGAGGCAATAATAAAATGGTTATTATCTTATTCCTTGTTTATGATGAATTTTTATTTCTCATGCTAGAATTGTATTAACCGGAAACGTTGATACATGTGTGCTTAATAAACAAACAATGGTTCCTAGTAAAGCCTCTTTTAACTAGCTCGTTGATTAATAGATGATCAAGGTTTCCTGATCATGAACATTGGATGTTATTAATAACGGGGTCATGTCATTAGAAGAATGATGTGATGAACATATACCCAAAGAGAATATAGCAATGTGATCAAGTCATTTAGTTTACATTGTTATATCAAACATACGAAGTAACTTATTCCTTAGACCATGAGATCATGTCAATCGTTGATACCGGAAGAGTGCTTTGATGGCATCAAACGTCACACCGTAACAGGGTGACTATAAAGGTGTCGTTAAGTATTCGGAAAGTATTAGTTGAGGATCATGGATCAAGAGTGAAATTTGTCCATGCAAATGACGGAGAGATATACTCTGGGCCCTCTCGGTGATATCACATCGAAACCGCTTGCAAGCACGTGATATGATCACAAGGATGTTATATCACGGGAACGAGAAAAGAGTACTTGTCTGTAACGATATTGAACAAGGTATGGTTGATACCAATGATCGAATCTCGGAAAATTAAAATATCGCGAGACAAAGGGAATAGTTCACGGCGTTGTTGGTTCACACGATCACGAGAGTCATCGTTGAATATATAGGAGTCATCACGGATCTCCAGATCCCGCTGTTGATTATTGATCGGAGAGGAGTCTCGATCATGTCTATCTTATTAGCGAACCGTAGAGTGACACACTTAAGGTTCGATGACGCGTTTGAGAGGATACGGAGTATCGAAGAATATTTTGGACAACACCGAAATTGTTTCGAGGAAAAATGAAATAGTTCAAGGGGTTTTTCGTCGAATGGTTGTTAATAGAATTAACAAATGATTCGAGGTGCTATATGCAAAAGTTTGTTAATAGAATTAACAAATGCTGAAATAAAGAAATAAAAAGGTTTTATTTATTTATTAAAAGAAAACCTTTGGATTTTCCAAGTGGGAAATAATGGGGAAATGAGTGGGTGTGAGTGGAGTGTCCACTCACATGATGAGGGAAGAGGTGGGGGCACCCCCATGAGCTGGCCGCACCCCCCTTGGGCTGCCTCCCCCCTCTCCTATAAAAGGAGGGTGAGAGCTCTCCCTCCTCCAAACACTTGGCCACTTCCCTTTCCCTCCACCCGCTGCTCCATTTCATGGTCTCCGGCTTGGCGAAGCCCTGACCGTGGGATTCTTCACCGCCACCACGTCGTCGTGCTGCTGGAGTTCCGAGGGATCCTCTACTTCCGCTCCCCGATGGAACGAGGGAACGGAGGTCGTCATTAACCGTATGTGTGACCAATCACGGATGCACCGCCGGATTGCGCTGCTCATCTTCTCGCTATCGGGATCGGTGTGAGTACGACTACGCCAACAACGAGATTTGATCTCATACCACTTTGAGTCTTCGAGGGTATGTGTTCTCCTTAACCCTCTTGTTGCCCGTTGCACTTCGTCTCCTAGATTAGATCTTGGCCTTTCGGGTGTCTATCGTGTAGGAAAAATTTTGTTTTCTATGCAACAAACCCTTCACATATGCCGCAGCACAAATGCGGGTGAGCGGAAGTGGTGAGGTCCGCTGTTGGAGAGGCTGGAACCGGGGCCGCCAAGGGAATCCCGCTTCCAGGACCGAGCCTTGGGGCCGGCGTGATTGGTGCGAGAGGCAACCATGGCGGAGAGGATGCGAAGGAGCGCCTTAGCCCCCTACCTAGCGCGCCAAATGTTATAGAGTCGTCTTCCATAGACAGGGACTCCTCTAGAAGTCCGCGACGCACCTCGAGAGGCCTCGATCAGAAAGCTTAGGATTGTTGTCAATGGGGACATGAAGAGTTTACCCAGGTTCAGGCCACCGTTGCGGTGTAAAACCCTACTCCTGCTTGTGTGTGGATTGCACTGTAATGGTTAGAGTACAAGGTGTGAGCTTGTGCTTTTTCAGACTACTATTGCTTAGAATCGTCCCCCTCCGGGGAAGCCAAGGGGCCTCCCTTATACTAGCGTTTTGGACCTCCTTCCAAAGGTAAAGAAACCAGCGAGGACTTCCTAAGGACAAGTACTTTGTCGAAACGCTTCACAGGCGAGTGGGCGCCCTTGCAAGGTGAATTGGCAAGGGCCTCTGTCGCGCCGGTTGGGATGGGCCTGCAACAGATGGCCCAAGATACCCTGGTTTCTGTGGGTCCGACGGTAGACCGTAGGCCCGCGATGTGCACGCATCCGGAGGAGGCGTAACGGCTCGGGCCCATCCGATGCTGGGTCGGCTATGAAACATGGCGCGTCGGCCCGTGGGAGAGTCCCACGATCTCCCGTACATGGCGGAAATGTTCCACCGCAGTAACTGCCCTGGCGCGGCACCACCGAGCAGCATTACCTTGGAATCTAGTCCCATCCGCCCTCGCTACGTGCCCTTGTGCTTTGATGCCCGGGCCAGCGAGAAGTTGGAATGGGTGCAGGGGAGTTCTCGGCCCAGGCATAAAGAGGGGGCACTCTCCTCTTTCTCAAGCGTTGTCTCCTCTTCCTGCTCCTTCTCCTTTCACTTCCCGCAAGAGAGAGAGAGAGAGAGAGAGAGAGAGAGAGAGAGAAGCCTCGCATGCCTTTTGGTTGGCGAGGCCGTGGCTCGCCACCGGACGCAGATCAAGGATGGCCCTGGAGGCTGTCGATGCGCCAGAGGGGTCTGCAGATCGAGCTGAGGCGAGCCCCCGAGGTCAACGCGGTCGTGACGCACGGGCGTCCCCTGTTCGCGGCGTGATAGGGAACCCCCATCCCTCGTTGGGAGGAGGACACCCACGTGCTGGCGCATGAGTTCTTGGTGGCCCTCTCCAGCCGCCTTCGCAGCTAGCTGAAGCTCATAAATTCCTTCGCAAGGTCAATCGACCGCAACCCACCTAGGGGGCTCTGGCTCCAAGTGGTGGGCTGCATCAATGGACCTTAGTGGGAGGCCGTGGAGTTTTGCTCTGGTGGCCATGTGTCGTTGACGCGCAGGTGGAAGATCTACGTTGAAGGCAAGGGCTCGAGGAGACCCATGCTTGAGTTCGGCAGGGAGAACAGCTTTGGCTCCATAGACGAGGGAGAATGTTGTTTCCCCCGTGGGCTTAGTTGCGGTGGTGCGGATGGACCCCAGTACCGATGGGAGCTCGTCGATCCACTTCTTTCCGTGGGCCTTGAGCTAGTTGAAGGTCTTCGTCTTGAGGCCCTTGAGGACCTCCGTGTTATCTCTCTCCGCTTGGCCGTTGCTACGTGGATGGGCGACGGAGGCGTAGCAGATCTTGCTGCCAAGGTTGGCGTAGTAGGACTTGAAGAGGCCGCTTGTGAATTGCGATGCGTTGTCCGTGATGATGCGGTTTGGGACGCCGAAATGACAAATTAACCCTTTGATGAACTTCACTGCTGACCTTGCCGGGATGTCCCGGACTGGCTCCACCTCCGCCACTTGGTGAATTTGTCAGCAGGAATTTGGTGCGGCCGGGATGTAATCGATGAGGCTCTTGTTCCAGCATGCTGTCGGGAGCCGGCTAACCGGCGACACAGGAGGATGAAGGAATGAGTGAATTTGTCGTATAATCTGACTTATTTAATTTTAGAACCGAATTCTCGCTAATAGCGATGCTTCTTCTCATCCAAGTGTTTTCGTTCCTATGCACACGTACACCACCACATGTTGCTATGTGTCCATTATTCTTTGTGTCATAATAATGCATGTCCTCGCGAGAGCTTCTCAGGCAGCAGGAACTACCAGCAGAGCATCTCTGATGGTTCAAGTCCGTTCCACCTGCAGTTAATTTCCCAGTGATTTTACTACATCTTCTGTGTCAAAGCTCTTATCCTTGCTCATAGATCTACTGGAGGAGGAGATGGTCACAGCTATTTTGTGACATGTGTCCGCGAGGGTGCGGCAAGTCTACACGCCACGTCAACTAGCAGGCTCACTGGTAGAAAAAAGGCCTTCCATACGCCCCCATCAGTCCCCAAACGTTGCGCACCGTGACTAATGAGTCTTTTGTCCCGGGTCGGGAGGAGACTTGCGACAGAAGGTCATGCGTCGCGGGTTGGGAAGCGCGTTGAGGGCATTAATTCCGGTTGGCGTGGCCGCCCGGGACTAATGGTCCTTTAGTCCCGGTTGGCGTGGTTACCCGGGACTAAAGATCAAACTGCTCGCCTACCCGCGGCGGTTTTTATTTCGCGAGCGAGGCAGAAGGGCGCCATTGCTACAGTGCGCGTCCGAGTCTATGTTTCTTCCTCTCTTTTCTTCTCTTCCCTCTCTTCGATCTTCCTCCACCAAGCACACCATGGCTGAAGTTTGGGAGAGATACACGGGTCCCACACCATGCGGCAAGCGTCTCGACGTGTGCTACACCAACATTTGCGAGAGTATCCCCGGTGCTCTTGAACATTTGACCAATCTCTATTTCTCCTCTCCCAATGGACACCGGTTCTTCGGGCTTGATCTGGAGTATACGGCGGATCAACGGGATGTTGCCGTCATCCAGATTGCATTCAAGGAGGCCGTTTTGGTCTTCCAATGGTCAAGGTAACGCACATCTTCGATTTGTTTGTTGCATTTGAAGAATACATGTGTTGCAACATTTCTAACACGTATCAAATTTTTGTTGTTGCAGTAGTTCAAAGAATTCTCCGGCACTTGTTGATTTTCTTGTTAACAAGGGGTATGACTTTTGCAGCGTCGACATCACGCAAGACCGTCCGAAGTTGATGCGCTTGGGTATTGTGATACCTGAAGATCACTACATTGATCTTCAGGATCTTATCCAGTTGAACGGTCCAAAGACCGGGTTGGCTCGCATGGCAACTGCCTTAATCCACGAGGGCTACGAAACCATGAAGTCTGGTTTCCCCTCGAGGAATCACTTGTATTGGGAGAAGACCCCACTGGACTTGACGAACGTCAAGTATGCAGCCATAGATGCGTACGTCTCCTACGAGTTCTTCCGCATCTACTCGACGGAGCCATAGATGTATGCGTTCGATATATATGCATGTAATGGGTATCTTAGTATGTAATGGATATCTTAGTATTGTGAGACTTATGTTTGTGTTATGTGTGATCGTAAGACTCTATGTTATGAATGTGATATGATTGTGTTCTATTGATGATTGTGATATCTCTACTCGTATTTTACTTGTGATTTAATTATCACTTGTCTTTTGTTGTTCATAAAACTATTTTTGTTTCCTAGTTTTAAATGACTTGGAAAAATTTGCAAAGTATTGCAAAGTGTAATGGATATTATTTCTATATTAATTCCTAGCTATACTATTTCTATATTATGTCAAACACACGTTTCAAAACAAGCAAAAACAAAAACACATCAAGAAAAAAAACAAAAACACATCAAGAAAACAAAACAGACAAACTACAGTTTCTATATATCTGTTCACCAAAAATTAATCTAAGCCAGGAAAACATATATCTAGTCAAATATCAAACTCATCCAGTATTAAAATGAATTAGTATTATTTTTCTTAATTTTTTGATATATTATTTGTATTTATAAGATTTTAAAATGAATTAGTATTATTGTTCTTAATTTTTTGATATATTATTTGTATTTTTAAGATTTTAAAATGAATTAGTATTATTGTTCTTAATTTTTTGATATATTATTTGTATTTTTTAAGATTTAAAAATGAATTAGTATTATTTTTCTTAATTTTTTGATATATTATTTGTATTTTTAAGATTTTAAAATGAATTAGTATTATTGTTCTTAATTTTTTGATATATTATTTGTATTTTTAAGATTTTAAAATGAATTAGTATTATTTTTCTTAATGTTTTGATATATTATTTGTATTTTTAAGATTTTAAAATGAATTAGTATTATTGTTCTTAATTTTTTGATTATTTGTATTTTTTAAGATTTAAAAATGAATTAGTTTTATTTTCTGAATATTTTGATATATTATTTGTATTTTTAAGATTTTAAAATGAATTAGTATTATTGTTCTTAATTTTTTGATACATTATTTGTATTTTTTTAAGATTTAAAAATGAATTAGTTTTATTTTCTGAATATTTTGATATATTAATAGTATTTTTAGAAATAATACAAATCAAAAAGTTAATGTTTATTTATTTATTCAAAATTATTAATTACATCATTACTTTTGTTTATTAAAAGATTTATTTGAAATTCAAACAATAAAGAAATGTGGCATCGACCAACATGTTAATAAGATTGATATGATACTACTATCACATACATGCGTGCAAAACACTTGGATGCGGGACGGTATGGAACTCGGAAGTTAAGCGTGAGTAGTGGGAGGATGGGTGACCGAGCGGGAAGTTTGACCATGAGTAAGTAATTTGACTAGAGATAATTGTAGTTAGACGCTAAGCAAATAATACAAATTCTAAAAAAAAGGGAGTGAAAAAAGGGAGTGCAAAAAGGGAGTGAAAAAAGTGAGAGAAAAATTGGTGTGAAAAATAATTAGAAACCCAAATGAATTAAGGAAATAACGAAATAAAGTCTAGTCCCGGTTCAGGTGGCCAACCGGGACTAAAGGTCCTCCGCCCCCCTGCTCCGCCACCCGCCCACGTGGCCGGGCCTTTAGTCCCGGTTCGTAATCGGCGCGACTATAGGGGGGTCTTTAGTCGCGTATAGCTAGTCCCGGTTGCTCGGTCGGGACTACTGGCCCTTACCAACCGGGACTATAGGCCTATTTTCTACCAGTGGCTGTCTGTTTGGCTGAGACTTCTCCAAGCTAACTAGGGTGTTGGGTTGCCGGCTGGTGCCGTCTCCTGGCTTTTCATAGTGCTGCACGTGCTATGGCATCCCCAGCCTCAAGTAGTGTTCGTGATGCCGGTGGTATGGCATGCTATCACAAGCATCACGTTGTGCCTGGAGTCGCTACTTTCTCTGCCTGTTGCAAAGGAGGCACAGCGAGATGTTCCAAGAGAGAAGCAGCTGACCTCCTCGCCGCCGCGAACGAGCCACACGCGGGGTTGGCTGGCCAGTTTACCTCTCCGGATGCCACTCAGGAGGGCCATGGAGCTAGAACGGCGGGACCGAGGAAGCGCGACATGCCGGGTATCTCGGGGTCTAGCCAGCTTCCAATGTGGCGGCGCTGATCGGCGTGACCGCCATGTCTTCGATTGATCGAGCATGATAAGGATCACGTGGGAAGCAAGATAAATAATATGAATATAGGAATCCCAGCCAATGCAAATCAGCAATGTATCTTGAGGCCGGCCCACACCAGCGATCTGTTGGATGCGATTAAGTACCAATCGTTTGCTCTGGCTGTATCGTCCAGACCTTGTATGCCGGGGCTGGAGTCTGGTCTGCCGCACAGTGCTCGGCGAGGAGACTCCAACTCAACTGATATCCTAGGTGCACCACCAAGTTGACGGTGGAGGCAACTATCGTATGACGGTACTCGTACTCGGCAGGACGCTAACGATTGTTCACTGGTAGAAAAAAGGCCTTCCATACGCTCCCTTCAGTCCCCAAAATGTCCGAACCGTGACTAAAGGGGTCTTTAGTCGCGGTTCGGGAGGCGACCCGCGACTGAAGGTCTTGAGTGGCGGTTGGGGTAGCGCGCGGAGGGATTTAGTCCCGGTTCGCCTGGCCACCCGCGACTAAAGGTCGGAACTGCTTGCCTCCCTGTCTTTAGTCCCGGTTGGCCTGGCCACCCACGACTAAAGTTCCAAACTGCTCGCCTCCCGCGCGGTTTTAGTTCGCGAACGAGAGGCAGAAGGCCTCATTGCTACAGTGCGCGCGCGGCTCTCTCTTCTATTCTTCCTCTCTTCTTATTCCTCCACCCATGGATTCTCCCGTTTTCAAGATTCTCCATGTGGCCGCACCATGAGGCAAGAATCTCCACGTCGCCTATACCAAAAGATGCGAGAGGCTCCCCGAAGCTCTTGACCGTTTGAGCAATCTCTATGAAGCCGATGAACACCACAAGTTCTTCGGGCTTGATCTCGTGTACACGGCCAATCAAAAGGATGTGGCCGTCATCCAGATTGCTTACAAGGGAACCGTTTTGGTCTTCCAATGGGCAAGGTACGCACACGTACAATCTCTTGTAGGATAGTTGTTGCATTTTCGATTTTTTGTTGCATTGGAAGAATACACGTGTTGCAACAATATCTAACACGTGTTCCATTTTTGTTGTTGCAGTAGTTCGAAGCAATGTCCAGAACTTGTGGATTTTCTTGTCAACAGAGGTTTCGACTTCTGTAGCGTCGACATCACAAATGACCGGCATAAGATGATGCGCACGTTGGGTATTGAGATACCCGAAGACCACTACATTGATCTTCAGGACTTGATCCACTTTGATGAGCTATACGGGCACAAGACCGGGATGGCTCAGATGGCAACTGCCTTCATCCACCACGACTACAGAACCATGAAGACTTGTTTCCCCTCGAGGAATCACAAGTATTGGGGGAAGAACCCACTTGACCGGATCAATCTTGAGTATGCAGCAATAGATGCATATGTTGCGTTCGAGTTGTTCCGCATCTACTCTTCGGAGCTCGAGTAGATGCCGCATCTATGTACCGCTATGTTGCGTTTGATATATGTAATGGATATATTATGTAATGGATATATGTCTTTCTATTAATTCCTATATTATTTCTATATTAATTCCCATATTATTTCTATATTATGTAATGGATATATGTACCGCTATGTTGCGTTCGATATATGTAATGGATATATATGCAGCAATAGACTAATGAAATGGCTCAAATAAAATCACGGGTTAAAAAGGACATGATGCATTCATAAGGCTGGAAAATAGAAGAGATTTAGGAAAGGGGAAAATGAATTAGTTTTATTTTTCTGAATATTTTGATATATTATTTGTATTTTTAAGATTTTAAAATGAATTAGTTTTATTTTTCTGAATATTTTGATACATTATTTGTATTTTTAAGATTTTAAAATGAATTAGTTTTATTTTTTTGAATATTTTGATATATTATTTGTATTTTTAAGATTTTAAAATGAATTAGTTTTATTTTTCTGAATATTTTGATATATTATTTGTATTTAAGATTTTAAAATGAATAATTTTTATTTTTCTGAATATTTTGATATATTATTTGTATTTTTAAGATTTTAAAATGAATTAGTTTTATTTTTCTGAATATTTTTTAGAAATAACACAAATTAAAAAGTTAATGTTTATTTATTTATTCAAAATTATTAATTACATCATTACTTTTGTTTATTAAAAGATTTATTTGAAATTCAAACAATAAAGAAATGTGGCATCGACCAACATGTTAATAGGATTGATATGATACTAGTATCACATACATGCGTGCGAGACACTTGGATGCGTGATGGGATGGAACTCGGAAGTTAAGCGTGCTAGTGCTAGAGTAGTGGGAGGATGGGTGACCGAGCGGGAAGTTTGACCACGAGTAAGTAATTTGACTAGAGATAATTGTAGTTAGACACTAAGCAAATAATAAAAATTCTGAAAAAAAGGGAGTGAAAAATAATTAGAAACCCAAATGAATTAAAGAAATAACGAAATAGCCTGTAGTCCCGGTTCGTGTCACAAACCGGGACTAAAGGTCATCCCGCCTCCGGCGCACGCCAGCTGCCCACGTGACGGGTCTTTAGTTGCGGTTCGTAAGAGGCGCGACTAAAGGGGGAGTGGCCTTTAGTCGCGCATATTTCGTTCCTGTTGCACGACCGGGATTAATGGCCTTTGCGAACCGGGACTAAAGGCCTATTTTCTACCGGTGGTTGCGGCGGTGCATCGCGGCCGGTGTTCCTTGCAGTCATACTTGCACGCACACGCACACGGACTCTTCATCAGCCAGCTAGCTTGCCGGAGAAACCATGCAAGTGCATGAAGACCTCAGGAGATGAGCATCGAAGTCGATCGATCCGCCGGTGTCATTGCTGTGTGGGAGGTGTTCTTCACGTCTCCTCCGATCCTTGCGTTATATATAGAACAGGCATGTCTAAGGCGCGGTGCGCTAGTGTATCGTGTTCGTGTTAAACTCTTGTTCTATTAACAATTTTTATGACGGACAAAAACGAAAGCCTACATAGGCTGACGAAGGAGAAACGACATAGATTTGGTGGAGGGGTAAAACGGTAAAATTAAGGATGGACCGGAAGAAACATTCCTCTCTTTATTATTAAGGTAGAGATTTTGAAGGTTTAAACGTAGCACATGAGAAATTTACTTGGAGTGTCAGCTAGATACCACATGTAGGTAGGTATGGTGGAAACATTTTGCAAACTTTGGATTTTGGGAGTTGCATGCACGAGTAGAGCTCATACTCGGTACAGGTGGAGGCTAGCAAAAGACTGGTAGCGACAAATTAAGAGAGTAATAATGGCCATAATCATGCATAGCGACAAAAAGCATTATTAATCAAAGCATAAATGGTATTACAAGTCAAAAAATAATTGATCATAGAGGCTATAAGTGACAGGTTTGTAGTCATAAACATGGTGTAAGCATGCGCCAAGTCAACCAGATAAAGCATTCGAAGGAGCACACCACAAATTTATGCTTCAATGTGATAAAAACAACTCATGATTCTTTCAATGGAACATTAAACACTCTCAGCTATTTGAGACTAGACATGATACAATAATAACTACTAAGCATAGAACTAAAATAACATGTAACATGACATGAAAAAATCTAGCCACAGTCTATACGAGCTTCTTTTTGGACCGTTATAAGCACGAAAATTCTACTACTGCTTTCCAACACCAATCATTTTATACTAAACGAAAAATCTCCAAGAGATATAAAAATGAAACAAAGAGTACTAATACTACTCTACTAGAACTAACATCTCTGAATAAGAGATGCATGAAAAACCGGAGCTAAAAGGATTGCAGCAACTCAAAGAAAAACTAAGAATACGAGCATAACGAGTATTCATATGAAAAAGCGGAGCGTTTCTCTCTCCCACACAAGAATGATGGGTTCCAACTAAGTTTACTGCAGCAAGCAAAACAAAATAAAAGAAGATAAAAACAAACAAACGCTCCAAGGAAAGTGCATATGATGTGACCAAATAAAAATATAGTTTCACTAGAAGTGACCTGATAAATTTTTGATGAAGAAGCGGATGCCTTGGGCATCCCCAAGCTTAGATGCTCGAGTCTTCTTGGAATTTGCTGGTATGAACCATGGGGGCATCCCCAAGCTTTCGCTTTTCATTCTTCTTCATCACATTATATCACCCTCGTCTCTTGACCCTTGAAAATTTCCTTTACACCAAACTCAAAGTAATTCGCATTAGAGGGTTAGTGCACAATCAAAAATTAACATGTTCTGCATGTACACAAGCGTTATTACTACTTTTTAATCATTAGCTACAGCCACTGATGCTTTGTGGAGCAAAGAAATCCACTCGACATATTAAATGAGAGAATGCAAGTAAAAAGGCAGAATCTGTCAAAACCAGAACAGTCTATAAAGACTAATTTTTTCTGGGTACTTACGTTTCTCAAATCAAAAAATGCAAAGCTAGATAAAGTATCGGAATTATCTTAGGAATAACCACACAAATTTTGAGGTCATTTTGATCTTTCTGTGAATTTATGCGAATTTAACGGTGGACAACAGAAATCTGTTTCCGGCCTAGAAATCCAAATCTAACCTCAACTTTCACTAGAGATTTTACTTGGCACAACAAATACGAGAAAATAAAGATACAAAGGAGTTGCTACAGAAGTAATCAACATCTTTACTCAAACAAAACATAAGAAAACATTGCAAAAATAAAACAATGGGTTATCTCCCAAGAAGTGCTTTTCTTTAAAACCTTTTAGGTAGGCATGATAATTTGAGAAGATGCTCACATAAGAAATATGAATTGAAGAAAAAGAGAGCATCAAGAAGCAAATGTAAAACAAATTTAAGTCTAACCCACTTCCTATGAAAAAGAATCTTCTAGAAGAACAATTCAATAAATCACAAAGTGGTTAGCATAGGAAGATAAAATAAGTGCAACTTCAAAACTTTGAACACAAAGAGGCGAAACTTGATATTGTTGAGATGCATAAGACTATGTTTCCCTCTCTCATAATAACTTTCAGTAGCATCATGAAAACAATTAACAATAGAACTATCACATAAAACATCCTTATCATGAGCCACATGCATAAAAAAAATATGATTACTCTCCACATAAGTAAAGTCCTTCTCATTAATAGTAGTGGGAGAAAATCCAACAAAATAGCAATCATTATTATTTTCATCACCATAATTATCAAATATATGAGGCATATTTTAATCATAACAAATTTTCTCCTCAGTAGTAGGTGGACTGAAAATAGCATGTTCATCATTGTAAACATCATATATAGAAGGCATATCATGATCGCAATAAAATTTATGATCAATAGTAGGTGGAACTAGAATAACACAATCATTATAGCATACGGATAAGCCCCCGATGGAGGCACGGCTTCGATTGCCAGCTGGCTTGGCCCGGACGGTGCCAGGAAGGAGGGGGCATGCCCAGCCCCTGGTACGAAGCGGTGGTGGTGGAAGAACTCGTCACCACCATCAAGGTGGTGCAGTTCGTCATCGGCGGGGGCGGAATCGTGGCAGTAGGCGGAGATGTGGCCGCGTCTGGCTGTGGCGTGGCGGCGGTGGCTCGACGGCCGTCTCCTCCTGGGGTACCATGACCGGCTGCGGCTAGACTTCTGTAGCCGCCGTCGCGGCGTTCGCCTACCTCACAGGCGCGTCCGAGGTCGCCACTAGGGGAGGATCCTTCTCCCGAGCCGGTGTGGGAGCTGGCGTCCGCATCGGGCTAGACGGAATGGCGTCCCTATGAAGTAATAAGAAAGAAGACTGAGAAAGAATCCACCACTACGGAGAAAGCCGAGATGATGGAGAAACTTATCCGGATACCACCGGAGGTATCGTGGAGTGAAGAAGACAGATGCCATATGATGGCTTATGTTTGGGGCCGATGGACACTGTGGGTATCCAGGGAGGGATTGCACGCCTAGCTGGAGCGCTCACTACACTGAACAAGATATACCCAGGTTCGGGGCCCTCGTGTGGAGGTAACACCCCTACTCCTGCCTCTCTCTCTATATATGTGGTGATGAGTACAATGGTTCCTCAAGCTCAAGGAGCTAGAGGAGGAAGAAGCTCTACTTCTATCTCTCTCTCTAAACAAACTAGCATCACTTCTGTTCTCATGTAACGAGCCACCCTCACACTAGAGGGGTGTGGCCACCTTATATACAGGTGGCCACCAACTAAAAGTACATGTTTAGGTGAC
Source organism: Alopecurus myosuroides (assembly GCA_028641055.1). Classification (NCBI taxonomy): domain Eukaryota; kingdom Viridiplantae; phylum Streptophyta; class Magnoliopsida; order Poales; family Poaceae; genus Alopecurus; species Alopecurus myosuroides. Next base: position 707,829,946 of record CM054057.1, on the reverse strand, counting down.
TACACACTGTGTCGTATGGCAAGCTTCCGCTTCTCTGCTGACAGACGCCGACAGTCTCCACTGTCGTGGTCGCTGACATGTCATGTCCCCCTTGTCAGAGACAGGACGTGGCCTCGCCCATACAGCGTATTGTACCAGAGTATGCATACGCATCAGCACGCCTAGTAAGTTGAACCGCACGCCTGTACTCTCTGGATATACGGGATCACAACGGCTCCATTGACTTTCCCTCCGAGAAGAGTAGCATCGTGCCTATATGGATCCTCCAAGTGCTACTCGGACGATCGAGACGGACACTCATTTCTTCACCTTGGCTTCTTGTCCGTCCTACTGAGTAGCTCCATCTCGGTAGCCATTCTACTCGGTACGGCCCAACTCGGCAGTCCGTACCTAGAATGCCATTTCTTACCAATCTGGCCCCTACTCGGGGGTAGCCCCGGATAGGACGCGGGGCCCTCCACTGACGCCGGCTTCCTCCAGCCGGAGGCGTCACGCCAAACCCACGCTTAGCTCCTGGTTCTTCTTCCTCGGCCTGCCGGCTGGACGAGCCGAACGTTCGGTGCCACTTGGTCGGTGCTAGCGAAGAGGCCGATTAGTCTACGTTAGAATCATCATCGACATCAACCACTTCATCACCTGGGCCTCGAAGCTTACCATCATGAGTCGGCGCAGGGTTGTCCTCTGCCTCCTCCTCGGCACTGACAACGGCGGCAAGTCCGGGAGAAACTTCGGACTGTCTGGTCCATCCTCCACCGCCTGGATGGTGAAGAGTTGCATCAACCAGTAGAAACTACACAAGGACAACAGGCAGAAATAACAAAAGACCAACTGGAACAGAGCAAGCGTTTACCTGAGGGGGGCGGCGATGTCGTGTGTATGGCGCGAGACCATACTGCCATAGCTCCGTGAACGTCACCTTGGGCGCAAGGATGCACATCAAGCCCTTCAGCGACACCTAATCAGCGTCCGTCTGGGCCAGCCGGTTGGGGTCGTTGGCCCCAGAATTGAAGCACATCTTGTGCGACCAATGCTGCAACGACATCAGCCGGGGCGACATCCAGCTGAGCAGCAGATCCCGGCTGGTCAGGCCGTTGTTGGCCAGCTCCCTCACCCAGGTCATCAGGGCGTAGCACAGCCTCGCGTTACCCCTGGACCGATTTGTCTAGTTGTTCTGGGTAGTCGGCGGCCGGTTGACAAAGGGGTCGAGGACGATCTGGTCGCCGCCTAGCAGGCCCTCGACATAAAATTACGTCTGCTGCCACATCCTCGCTGACTCCACTAGAATCTTCTTGGAAAAATGGGTGCCGTTCCTGGACACGATGATGGTGCACCCGCACTTCACCAGCAACCCCTGCGCCACCTACGTTCCTCCTTTCAGGAAGAATAGTCGGACGAACAGGTCAAGGTTGGGCCAGATGCCCAGATAGTTCTCACAGAGGCTTACGAAGTAAGCCAGATAGGTCATGGTGTTCGACCCTAGATGGTGGATCTAGAGATCGAATTAAGTAAGGAAGGAGGAGATGAAGAAGCTTGCGCGGGGCACAAGGTCGCGGTCCAGGTGAGAAACGAAAAAGACTCGTTTGTTGGCCTACGGGGTCGGGATGTTCTCGAACTTTGGCTGCGCGTGCAGGACGATGCGCAGTCCCTCCGCCACCTCGGTGTCCTGGGAGCGGATGTGGAAAGTCACCGCCACCGTCGAGGCCAGGCCAAAATAGTCCATGCCCCGATAGTACCGGAGGTCCTCCAACATCACCGTGGAGCCGGCCCAAGCGCCTTTCTTGGGCGCGTCGTCCGGGGCGACGGAAGCAACAGCCTTCCTCAAACCTGCCATTGGTTCGTCGACGGGGGAGGGGATGGCAGCATAAGGAGGAGTTCTCGTGGTGATGATGCGGCAAACAAGTCGAGAAGTGGCTCTCCGGTGCGGCCAGCGGCGGCCGCAACAAAGAGAACTCGGAAGCGAGGAGGTGTGCTAGAGACGGTAAATGCGAAGGAGAGCGGAGAATACTAGAAGAAAGCCCCCAGCCCATATTTATAGCGGGCGAGGAATGCCCGATGCACGACGCGTGGCGGAACCGCCCCACGATCCTCCCACGTGGTGCGAGAAACGAGGAGTCGTGTGTAGTGCGTCACAAATGATCAGTAAAGGCGCCCTGAGCCATAAAGGATCCCAACGCAAGAAACGAAGCGACGACATCGACTTGACTGCGGTCACATGCCCACGTGACCGCTCGCGTCATCACCAACGTCACCCGATGGATCATGGCGTGACCACCATCCGGTCGCACGGAAAAACCAAGGCGTCGCGCGGCCAGCCGGCTGGAGGAGCCGGCAAGAACCAAGGGAACAGACGGAAGCTTCGCACCCGACGCACCGGCTCCCAAACTCCTACTTATTCAGGGGCTAGTGTCGGGGGGATGATCCCCGGGTGCCTCAAGGAGCCGGAAAGAAGCAACCGACGGCTAGTGTTTCACGCAAGCGTGCGAGGCGTCACACTTACGGGCACGCCCCATACATTCTTCCGCCTCTTGGGTGGGGCCTTCGGCCGACTACCGGCTGGCCAACCGGACGAAGACCTCGAACGGGTGGTCGCGAAGTCAAATAGTACGGTGAGGCATGGCGACGCACGCCAACTCCCTAGGGCTACGCGGGCCATAGTGCCCCTCTACGTCCCGTGGTACTACTACTCCCCGGCTGCTCGGGGTACTCAGGGATGGGCTCGGCCGTACCCGTGTTGTCGATGAGTCATGTGGAAAAATCCCACGGATGATCCGGTAGGTTTTCGAGTGGAGGAACGAAATAGGTGCTAGCGGTGACGACGGCTAACAGGGCACAATTTACCAAGGTTCAGGGCCCTCGTAGAGGTAATACCCTTACTCCTTCTTGTATGTCCTTGTATTATGAAGATTGGTTACAATGGTGGTGCCGCAAGTCGAGAGATTGGATCTCGAGCTATGGCTATGGTAGTGAAAACCAAGATTGGATGTCCCCCCTCAGGTGGCTCTCCCAGCCCTTAAATAGGTGGCTGGGTTCAAGCTGTACCGGGGGGGTTACAAACCCTAGCTCTAGTCAGTGGAGACTTTCCATCTTGTCCCGCAAGTCTTGAGGGTGGGCCGCTGTTGGTCCTTCTAGAGCCACGGGGTAGTCCTCTGTTTTGGGCTTCAGTGTGGGCCTTAGACCAGGTAGGCCCATCCGACAGGTCCGGAAGTCATCCCCACGTCAGTAGCCCTCGAGTGTTTGTTCGACTGAGAATAGTCGAGTAAACACTCAAAGCTTGTTTCTGGATCTTGTGACTGAGTAGTCAAATTCTGGATCCGAAGGGCGTGTACCCTATGTAGGATGTACTCGACTATCGAGTGGTAAATGCGCCTCGTGTTGGCTTTTTCACAGAAGGGTATGGCTCAGTCGCTTGGCTCTCCCGAGAGATCAGGGCCAATTAATTGCTTCTCGGGCAAAAACAGTTCTGGCCTACACGAACTCGAGACCTTCGACTCGAATTCGGCAAGGTGACCATTGCGACTGGGCCGTGGAGGACTTATCGAGTCGAATTTAACCTTAAAGGGGCACCCGACGCGTCAGCTAGGATTTTTCTTCGTGTCGCTGACACGGAAAATTTACCGGAGGACGCAACTTGAGTGCAATTCTAGGCCCACATGACAGATCCTTGGGTCTTACCTTTGTACTCAAATAATACGGCATCCGGATGTGCCTTGACGGCTGAACGACCCGGGTTTGTTTCGAGTGATGTGTTCGTACATCGTAATGCGGAGTTGTGGTATTTGCGGGAGCCGCGTACTCACGATTCTCTCCCTGTTGCGTGCCGAGTGCTGCCCTTTGTTGTTGAAAAATGGCGGGTGCCAATGCTTTCATCTTACAATCCTCGAGTGAGGTGAGCTTTTCTTCTGGGTTTATACGAAAGAAATTTCCTGTCGTGAGGTCTCATACGAAAGAAATTTCGTGTAATGAGGTGTTCAATCACGTCACCGTGCACTCGCCTGCTCCCGATGGGATGGGACGTGACGTTGTGGGGCAGGGCACATAGGGCCCATCTTGTTAGCGTTTGACCGAAAGCGTGCCATCGTGTGCCGGTTTTTCCGCAAGACGTGCAGTAATTACTCACGATCATGCGTTAAAGATCGTGCGGAGTAACCGCCCTCCGTCTCTTCGTTTCGGCTCAGCGCGTGGCAGCCGGGATGCGCGCCACGTACGCAGATCACCGGCTCTTGGTGACCCAGTGGCAGTATAAATAGTGGGCCTTAGGGAAAAGTCAGTTTCTCCTGACCTTATTCATGTTCTTCTTCCTCCTAGCGCACCCACCTTCCTCTGCAAGTATACCTAGCCATCTCAGGCCCGTCCCTATCGGCCCACCCAGGCCCGACGGGCTTTCTCGTGGGTCGGGTTTGGGCCTGAGCTTTGAGCCCACCAGCAGGGCCTAGGGTTGGCATATTTGGATTTTAAGGAAGAGGCCCGGCCCATGGCCCTAAGGGATTTGGTAGGGCTTGGGCTTGAAACCTAGGCTTGTTGGTAGGGCCTAAGAGCGCATGGGCCTCAGTTTTCTACCATGGGATTTTTCCAAGCCCGACCCGGCCCGGCCCATGGCCAGATATATCGGCAAGAGAACGCGAGCTCCAATGGCGCTAGGCAAGAGACATGGTGCGACCGCGACTTCCAGCAAGGAGGTGGCCAGCGCTTCACGACCGCTCCGGTGAAGAGGACGGGCGAGTGGCGCCCGTCCAATGTGACGAAGAAGAGCATCTCCGAGATGCAGAGGGAAGGACTGCTCCCTCCGGAAGACTCTGGGCGTGTCAGCATGCGGACGAAGGGGGAGGAGGTGCCCAGTCTACATGCCAATGAGCGCGTCGCCTTCTCAGAGCACGTCGCCCGAGGTATGTCCTTCCCCCTCCACCCGTTTCTCCTCGGGCTGTTGTATGTCTATGGCATACAGCTGCACGATCTCCATCCCAACGCGGTGCAGCACATTTTGTGCTTCATCGTGTTGTGCGAATGTTTCCTCAGCATTCGCCCACATTGGGGGCTCAGGAAGGCCATCTTCCAGGTCAGGATCTTCCGGGAGAAGCCCCTGGCGGGTGAGAAGGTGGGGGAGCCGTTGGCGGCTGGCGGTTTTGGGATCTAGAAGACCCAGGAGTTCCCGTACCTGGAGATGGACTTCATCGAGTCGGTGCAAGGATGGATCCAGAAGTGGTTCTATCTCCAGGACAACGACGCGGGTGGCACCCCAGAATTCAAGCCATTCGCGATTCTGAAGCGAAGGAAGTCCTGGGTGCACAAGCTATCACCCGAGGAGTCCAAGACGGTGTCCTCCCTTCTCGCACAATTCGGGCGACTCCGACGGAAGGATCAGGGCCCTCTGTTGAATGGGATGCATTTTGCGAGCATCATCCTGCCGGAGGGTTCAGCCACTTCAGGAAATGCCCACACTATGTGGGAGTTCTCGGGTACCAACGATCTGAGCCGGACGTGCAAAGACATCCTCTCGAATGCTGAGTTTGAGAAGAAAATTACTGCCATCACTAGTCTGAAGAAGGAAGAGAGCCACTCGCCATGTCCCTTCAAGCCTTTTGATGCCCAGCATCCTCCGAGCAAGGTAAACTTCTTTATTCTTCCTGTCTCTTATTTCTCTCTTTTGTGGATTTTTGCCGATTGAATCTGCTTCTTCTTTTCTTTCTTTTTCTTTGCAGAACAAAGACGTGGAGAAGTGCTACCCGCCACTTTCCGCGGATGATGGAGGCTCGGATCTTCTAGCGGGTAACTTTGAGGCTCCTCCGAAGCAAGCGTCACGGATGCAGAATGCAGCGAGGAGCAGGAGAAGTTGGAGGAGGAAGAATTGCTCGAGCACCGCAAGCGTCGTCGAGTGAGGGATGATGAGGCGACCTCCAAAGAGAGGTCCTTGAGTGAGAAAACTGTCGAGGAGATCGAAACTCATCCCATTATGGCAACTCCTCTGAACGTGCTTCCTCCCTCCATCCAGCAGCCGAAGATTCCCACTGTCTGGGACGTGGATAACCTCGACGAGGACGAGTAAGTTTCGTGACTTTGCTAGGTAAAGTTATTTTTTTGTTCTCTCTTCTTGAATTTCGCTTAGTCTCGTGTTCATTGGCAGGGACCAATTCGCGTCTTCCGCTCAATCTGTGAAGTAGAAGGGGGTTTCCGCGAGTCCTGCTCGAGCTCCAAGTCCTCCTCGACGACCTCCGAGCCCTGCGAAGACGGTCGACACTTCTGCATACGCGACTCTCAGCTTGGAAGGCGAGCAGCATTGGGATGCCTGGGCGTCAGCGAACAAAGAGGTCTCGGCCAGTTCGCCTGACCCTTTGTCGACCCTGAATGGGAAGGCAAGGTTTTCCTTCGAGTAGTTGTTCTTCTTTTTATCGGGTGCACGACAGTGCTCCCGATGGGAGTAGCTCCCAAGTATGTGATCAATTGTTTGCAGTCGGTTACAGACTCAAGTTACGTCCTTGATTTTATCGTCTTTCGTCTTGATCTTATCGGGTGCACGGCAGTGCTCCCGATGGTAGTAGCCCCCGATTCTATAATCGACTGCGTGCAGTCATGTATAGACTCAAGCGACACTTTTCTGACTCGTAAAATTTTTGCAGGCCATTTTTTATTCTCTGGTTGCTTTCGGGCGTCGTCTTGCCATGGCCGAGGCGGAGTGCATTTACTTTCGCCTGGAGCGTGACCAGTACCTTCAAGACGCTCGTTATTCGAGAGGTGAGTTAGCATGCAATTCATATTTTTGCCTTGTTTCTCCATATTGCATCATTGTTTGATGTGCTCTTTTCATGTTGCAGATGAGGCCGCCCGCGCAAACAGCGAGAAGACTGAAGCTAACTCTCGGATCAAAGATCTCGAGAAGGAGCTGGAGTCTACCCAAAGGGAGCAGGAGTCCACTCGCAAGGAAGCGGCTGAGCGTCTCGCTGCATCTCGCGAGTCCCCGAAGAAATTGGAGGATGCGGGTGTTGCCCACGACAATGATCTAACTGACACCCTTCTTCCTATAGCTCAGGCTCTAGTGGGTACATTACTTGTCTATTCGCGCTTTTAGCTTTGTTGCTTTCTCCTTCTTCTTGTGACTTGCTCCGTTCTGTTGCAGATGCGCTTGGCGTTTCCTTTATGCTTCCTAGAGGGGTCCGGGTCGATGCTTTGACAGATGTGTGCACCCAGCTGTAGGAGCACGGGAAGAAGGCAAGCTTCTCCCTTCGTGATTCTTCTCGGGTGCTATCAGAGGTGCATCAGCGACTGCTCGCAGGGAAGCCAGTTCCGTCGACCCTAGAGGGCCTCCTACGAGTTTTCCTTGGCAAATGCGATCCTCTTCACGAGTACACTCTCACGTAGACTGAGTGTGGATCCAGGATAGCCATCCAGTTTGCTCTGGTGCATGATGTCTCGGGCGACATGGAGAAGGTGTACTCGGAGCTTCCTCGAGACGCCCTAGGCAAAAAGGTAGGGCTTCTTCCTTCTGGCAACTGCGCTGAGAAGTTAGCAAAGATGCTTTCTGAGCTGCTTTCTCGCGGTCGCAGTGCAAAACCATCTATAGGCGGAGCCATTTGCGGGAAGTACGTTGCTCCTTACGCTAGATAAATTTTTTGCTTTTGTATGACTGGCCATGTAATGAACCTTTGGGAATACTCTATGTTTTAATTTCTGAATGAAGGGTTTTAAAGTGTCAGCATTCATCGGTTTGCCTTACTTTGTGTTCTCCCGATGGGAGTAGCCCCCTAGCACTCGAAGATATTTTCGTGGTATAGCGTCCAGTGTATGCAGTCTTGCAAGTGAAACTGTTGTGTATCCTGTACTGTTTGCAGGTTGTGGATTCTGGTGGTGGCACATCAAGCGCTGCTGCTCCTTCTACTACGCCATCAACTACAGACTTGAGTATTCTTTCTTCGCTTCGCGGCCATGTTGCGGATGGCGAGCGTAAGCTTACGACTCTGTAGGGTGTGGTGGATGTTGCCAAATCCAAGCAGAAGCTTGCTGCCGAGTGCGAACAGTTTGGGATGGAGGACCTGGCCAGTGTCGCGAAAAGTTTTCTCTGTAAGTTATGCAAGCCCCCGAGTCTGTTCGGTGTTTCTTTTCTTACGGACTAACTATTTTCCTGTCCGTGTAGTTGTCGAGCCTGATGGCGCATCTGAAGGCCATTGGGTGGATAATAGAGGATCTTGCGAGTTCAGCATCTCGAACATCCATGCGTGCAACTTCTGGTCTGATCGCAGCAGGGGCTTTGTCTTGGCAACTCTACAGTATCGAGTAAGTCAGGAACAAATTTTTGTCGAGTCCTGCCAAGAGTCTCTTTATTTGGTCTATCGGGTGTTGTATCCGTTCGACGTTGTGCCTGATCAACTGAGCGGTCTGCTGAGGCTCTTCCGTCGGGTGGAATATGTCCGTGAATGTGTGCGCCAGCAGCTAATTTGCGGAGCTCGGGTGGCACTCGCGTTTGTGCGGCTGTGGCATCCTGATGTTAACTTCAATTATGTGGCGCAACTTCCTTCGGCCCGAGGGGCGGCCATTGACTTTGTTTCGTACTATGATGTTGTGTGGCCTACTGCGGAGCGCATCATTCGGTTGACAGCTATAGTGTCGGGGGCTAGCCCCGAGTAGGGGGTGATAAAACAACGATCAAAGTACTGTTCGCCGGGTAGGCGACTATCCGGTATCTGGTATCCGGTAGACGCTACTCGGTGATAAGTTTGAAGGCCAAGGAGAAGATACAAGTGAAGTTCACTACTGACCGAGTAGAGCTCGGGTGGTCCGAGTAGATGGGCTGCAATCCTACTCGGGCACAAAGTCAATGGAGCCGTTCTGACGAGATCTCGCGTATCCCGCAGCCGTACAAGCGTGCGGTTCAACTTACAAGGAACATGATTATCCACGCTACGGCGTGGGTACAGTGAGGGTGGGCACCTGTCATTTCTTGTCACCGACAGGGGGGACATGACATGTCAGGGGCCTACTCTGTGAGACTGATAGGGTGGACAAGTCCTGACAGCCGGATGGCGCGGCGACTTCCCGCCACGGCGTCAGCGGGAACATAGAGGTTTGCCCCGTTGTCACAGGGGAGTTGTCACTTCATGTACCTTTAATCATTGTTTACTCGCTAGGTACCAGTATATCAGGTACCCAGCCCCCTCCCGCGCGAGGGACGTTGGTCCAGAGAGCATTTATTGCAAGAACTAGCGCTAGACAGAGAGAGAGAGAGAGTGGCTACTCGGCTGAGAGCCTGATTTGTACTGTGGCTACTCGGTCATACTATACACAGAGAGGTAGACAGGAGTAGGGGTGTTACCTCCACACGAGGGCCCCGAACCTGGGTAGATCTTCGTGTTTGCCGTGTTTCTGAGCGCGTCTACTTGACGTGCGATCCCTCCCCGAATACCTACAGCGTCCATCGGCCCCAAACTCAGGCCACCCTATGGCATCTGTCTTCTCCACACCACGACAGTTGGCGCCCACCGTGGGGCCAGCAGCGGCGCTGGCTGGGGTGCATATTCGGACGGGACAGGTTACTCCGTCGGGGGAGCGCGTGGTTTGTGGCCTTGTCCACAGATTCGGCTCCTTCGACTTCTCACGACACACATATGAACTTCTCGGTATATGTCTGTGTAGTCATCAGCCTGAGTCCACTTCACCACCTATGGACCAGGCCCCATCTCCCGAGTGTGCGCATGAGCTGATAACATCGCCTGCTCCAGGCTATCGTGGTGTTACTACTCGTCTTCAGAAAGGAATCAGGCATCCTAAGAAGCAGTGGAAATAAACATGGATGACTACATGCCTCTCTCATCCAGAGTCGGCAGTCTCTGAGCCTCCCGACCTTCGTCACGCTATGGCCAGTACGCAGTGGAGAGAAGCCATGAATCAGGAGTTTGCAGCACTGCAAAGTAATGGTACATGGCATCTAGTCCCTCGCAAGCCCGGTATCACTGTAATTGACTCAAAGTGGGTGTTTAAAGTCAAACAGCGGGCTGATGGTTCTGTTGAGAGGTACAAAGCGCGCTTAGTGGCTAAAGGGTTCAAACAAAGATATGGCATGGATTATGCTAACACATTCAGTCCTGTAGTTAAACCAACCACAATTCCTTTATTGTTATCTCTTGCAGTTTCTCGGAAATGGCATCTTCATCAGTTGGATATCCAGAATGCATTTCTTCATGGCATCTTGGATGAGGAGGTCTACGTGCGCTAGCCACCTGATTTTGAGGATCCCAGTCGTCCTCATCATCTTTGTCGTCTTGACAAAGCTATATATGGGCTTAAGCAAGCACCCATAGCGTGGCATGCAAGGTTGAGTTCAGTTCTTGGTAAACTTGGTTTCAAGGCATCGACAGCTGATACGTCATTATTCATTCTTCAGCGCTCCAATATCACAGTTTATCTCCTTGTGTATGTGGATGGCATAATTGTGGTGAGCTCCTCATCTACCGCTAGTACTCACCTTATTGCAACACTCCGTTCTGAATTTGCAGTCAAGGATCTTGGTTCGCTTCATTTTTTCTTGGCATTGAGGTTCTTAAAAAACCTTCTGGTGGTCTGGTTCTTACCCAGAGGAAATATGCAACTGGTCTTCTTCGACGTGCAGGGATGCTCAAGTATCAGCCGGCCAGCACTCCCATGACTGTGACAGATCCATTGAGTTCTTTAGTTGGTACTCCGCTTTTGCCTGATGATGCTACTCGTTATCGCAGTGTGGTTGGCAGGTTACCATACCTTACAATTACTCGGCCAGATTTGTCCTATGCTGTAAATAGGGTATGTCAGTCTCTTCATGAGCCGGGAGATATTCATTGGGCTGCAGTCAAGCGCATTCTTCGTTATGTCAAGTTGACAGGTGATCATGGACTCAATATTCGTCCCTCCTCTGCTGCTTTGTTATCTGCCTTTTCTGATGCTGATTGGGCGGGGGACTCTGATGATCGGCGATCAACCGGGGGCTATGCTATCTTCTTTGGTGGAAATTTGATCGCTTGGAGTGCCCGGAAACAGGCTACAGTTTCTCGTTCAAGCACTGAGTCGGAATATAAGGCGCTTGCTAATGCTACGGCTGAGATTATTCGGATTCAGTCAGTTCTTCAGGAGCTTGGTATTAAACAGGATCGTCCTCCTGTCTTGTGGTGTGATAATCTTGGAGCAACCTATTTGTCAGCTAATCCGGTGTTTCATGCTCGAACCAAACATACTGAAGTTGATTTTCACTTTGTTCGAGAGAGAGTTGCTCAGAAACAACTATGCACTCAGTTCATCTCTTCAAAGGATCAAGTTGCAGACATTCTCACTAAACCACTTCCTTTGTCAGCGTTTCATGCATGTCGGCGCAATCTCACCCTTGCTGCAGTAGGCTGAGATTGAGGGAGGGTATCAAACGTGTTTTACTGTCACGTGTATTGCTGTAACCAGTATTAGATAGGCTAGAATCCTAACTATAGTTGTTAGCGTGTTAGGTAGTTGTTAGATGTTCAACATCTGTACTTATCTGTAACTTGACCTGCTATATATATACGTGACCAGCCGGCCGTATGTGCTGTGCAACTCACCAAAATATTTCTCACGTTGGCTTTTAACAGACACATCAATAAATGTTAATTAGGAGTGCATGAAAATTATTGCCAAGGATGATAAGGTACCTCTCGTAGTTCATATCTTTTGAGAAATAGTTTCTCTTCATGCAACGATAATTCACTGAAGAACTTCTCCAACCTTGAGACTTTCAGACAAGCTTCATGCTTATATTTGATATGTTTTCAGTAGCAGCAATTAAACAACGTTAAACTAACACAATGGATAAGCATCAATGGAAAATAAGGGGTTAAATTTTTCATGATACTGTGTCTTTGTCAACAATATAGCCCCCCATTTTGTGAACGTGGATTTGTACACGTCAATGAGAAGATCAACTGTGTACTGTCAAAAGGAACATATTTACATCAGAGATTACACATATTATTTTCGCAGATCACCAAGTGCAGCTAAAAACATACAACTATACATACTTCATGTATCTCGAGTGAAGAAATGTGTGGAATGAAATTGTTTCCAGTCAAGAAGAATATAAAGATGAAGTCATCTATTAGCCTCTCGATTTCTTGTTTGCGCTCCAAGTACTCTCTCAGAACCCATATGTTGAGGAACTGCAACAAGGTAAACAGTGTTATTCACATAGTTAGAACTTAGGTAGAACAATATTTTCCGTGGGCAACACCCTAGCATCACTGGTTTTTTCAATGCTTCTGAGAGCTCATGGTATTCCTCCACTGAAAATCTGGTTGTTTCTCACCGTGCTCCATCACGTGTCTACCACAACCTAGATGTTTTGAGGGCTGGATCTAAGGATGATCATTCTTCTGTGCTAGAGCTGGCCAAATTTGGTTTTATCAAGGATACTACTATTCCATTGGTGATGACAGTACCTAAGGCAACTAATTTTCATGGCGTTCATGAGACCTCACCGCCGGTGGGCTCTTCTCCGGGGACATTACATTTTGGTACCTTCATGGTACCTATTAATTCTATCAATCTGCATTTATGTCGGGATCCAATTTACTCTTCCAATTTTCTATGGAAAATTTGTGAACGTTTGTCCCCTTCCATTCTTGAAGATTTGGAGGATTATAGAGCTGCGGGTTATTCGGAATAGGAGATATGCAAGGTTTCAGCAATCCCTATTCTCCCACCAAAGGACTTGGTATTTGAATTTCTGGGTTGTTGCTCTTGTTGTGGATTACATGATCATCTTAGGCCTGATTGTCCTGGTATTTGTCCTCATTGTCAGATTCTTGGCTTTAGATTTGTGGATTGTGTCGATGGGGGATTTTTCTGGTGGTCCCTTAAGTCCTTTTATGGATCATTCTCTAAAGGGCCCGCTTCGTTGTTGATTCTGATGCCTGGAATTGAGACACGTCCATAAATCATGCACGAATGATATTAAATGCACTGCTTGTTATGGTTGGGGTCACATTGCCAGGAAATGCCCAATCAATTTATTCTGTAATTACTGCCACATCAAGGGACATTCCACTGATGCTTGTTCTAAGATACGGTGTCATAAATGTAATTATCTGGGACATCAGACTAAACATTGCAGGGTACGGCAATCATGGGTCATTAAGAGGAAGGAGCGGCAGTCATGGGTTATTAAACGGAAGGACCTACCCGTTTTGGTAACAAAAGATTTGGTCGTTTCAGCTCCCGCAATGCTTTCCACGTCACCAATCCCTACCGCTTTCCCTTCCACGACCACTATATCCAAGGGTTCCTTGAACGTGTCATTGTTTCCCCCCTCTTCTCCAGCAGCTCTACCTTCCTCCTCTGCTTCTCCTGTTGCATCGGAGAATCCTCCTATGGAGAACTTCCCTGTTCGTCCCTTCCCTTTCTTATCAGCCCACACTGGGATCGATCGGGGGCTAGGAGATCGGATTCAACGCAACTTGCTGGTGGTTGGAGACCCGCCGCTCTCGCACGAGGAGGACGCCATTGTAACGGTAAACCCCCCTCCCCCCCCCCACATCTTGGATAATGAGCCGCAGACACACTCTTGATTCTATTGTGGATCTGGTTAATTCTGAGCATGCTATGTTATCATTACGGATGCCGAGATTTCTGCACTAGGAGTTGGGCGTGTTTCCTTTGTATCACCAGAGCTGAGAGATCTGTATGTTAGGGATAGTCCACATGCCATGGATGAGGATTCCACCTATACTTTTGTTCGCCACGATGAAGGGATTAACATGCGTCTACCTGTTTTTGAGTATGAGGCTTGGATACTCTTCCTTGCTTTCTCCTCTGACTATCTCACAGAACATTATATTAACAAAGCTGTCTCCCTGTTTGGCAAGCTATTACCGTGGCATCGCCCTGAGGACAACAAATCTAGGGTTCTTGTGCGTGCATTGATGAAGGAAACCCGCTTAGTCCCTTGCAGCCTTATGGTCACTCGTATTTCCACCATGCCTGGACATGGTATTTCTTGGTCTGTTCCTGTTTATATTCTGAATGGTAGACACACTCGCATGGGCCTGATTAGTACTGAAGATCCTGCACCCCCAATGAATGTGTCGCCACATCCTTATGAACTTCCATATCTCGTTGTTATGCAAGAGTACCAGCTTAAACTGCAGGAATTCAATCAGCATCAGACTGATGCCCGTTGGGCGGGGGGATATGAGCAGCAGTAGAACTAGGTGAATGGTTGGAGAGTTTGGCCTAAGATCACTCAGGCCTATCGAGAGGTCAATATGCGCCAGTTATTCGGATATGATGAACCATCCATGATGGATGGAGTTGAGGACCCTGAGAACTCTTCTGATGATGGCATTGATGCATGGAATGAACACATTGCTGTGATGGAAGTTGCTGCTATCGATTTGCTTACTGGGGGCTCCAATTAAAACTTAATATTTGTGCGTGCAGGAGGAGTTTGTCTGAATCTTGCCATCCGTAAATTCCCCTGTTTTTATGCTTTTCTGGGCTGGATGATGCGCCAGGTGTACACTCGGTCCATTCTCTCTGAAAATGGCCCACAGATGGATTAATCCCAGGTGATCTCTGAGGTGTTTTCTCTGTTGCAGGACTGGTGCATTGGGCAGGTGCTTCATTCACAGGGGCCACTCTGTCAGTACTCTCTTAGTCCACTGATGCTGGACGTCTGTGACTTCAGCTCTCTCCTACTTCAGCCAGTTGTTGATTTCACTTCTCGGCCCGAATCTGTGGACTCTCTCGGGACTGCTACTACACCATCTGCATCATCACCTATGGTGTCTCATGCATTGGTTAGTTCTAGTACTCGATCTCGTTCCCGTGCTCGTATGCATGACTCTCCTGTGATTGTTACTCATGACCGTCGCTCACCTCGGCTCATTAATGATGGTTTTATGCACTTTTCCTTGCCAGATCGTCAGCCTCGACGGCGTGCCTCGTCTGTCCCTAGAGCGGCCACACCTGCGATAATGCAGATCCATGAGATGCAGTTGATTGGAGTGGATACCTGTGGCATCCCGCTGGAGAAGCTATATGAAGATCTTCTTTGCAAGCCGCGTCACTAGAAATGACGTGTCTGAGTCTGTCCTTTTATGTAACTTTCAGTTTGGTTTGCTCGCCCTTTCAGTTGTCTGGGACATCTCTTTCAGTTTATGTCAGCTACCTGGTCTATCTATCATGAATTCCTCTATCTATTTATGTCAGTGAGATACTATTGCTACTCCTGGTTTGGCATTGTGCTTATTGTTATGCACTATCTACTACCGTTTCTGTTTATGTGACCATTTCTTCCTCATGGCTACTCTGTTACAAATTTGGTGTGTTCTTTGTTGGAACCTGAGAGGTATCAATAACCCTGAGAAATGGCTACTTATTTATAGCAAGATTGAGGAGAGTCTTGCTTCGATTATTTGTTTACAGGAAACTAAGAAGAGTGACATTGATCTTAAATTTTTGCGCAATTTTGTCCCAAAACGGTTCACTAGTTTCGAATTTGTCCCATCGGAGGGGGCCTCTGGTGGGATTCTTATGGCCTGGGCCTCCAATCTGTTCACGAGCCGCATCATTCAGCAGGAAAAATTTGGTATTATTATTGAATTTACTACCAATGCCACACTTAACAAATTCACTCTTGTGAATGTTTATGGTCCGTGTGTAGGAGTTGGTTGACAAAACTTCATCGCGTGGCTTTGCAATCTTGATTTTGGCATTGATGATATCTGTCTTATTGTAGGCGATTTTAATTTCTATCGCTACTCTGATAACCGTAATAAACCAGTAGCAAACCTCACTGACACTGAAATATTCAATGAAATCATTAGTTATGTCGGTCTGATTGAGCTCCCTATTAAGGGTAGATCATACACTTAGAGTAACATGCAAGCTGATCCTCTCCTCGCCCGGCTCGACTGGTTCTTTACTTCACCAAGATGGATGCTCCAATACCCTAACACAATGGTACACCCACGCGCGAGGCCTACATCGGATCATGTGCCATGTGTCATTTCTATCGGCACTCATATTCCAAAAGCCCACATTTTTCATTTTGAAAACCATTGGATTTCTATGCCGGGTTTTTTTGAGGTGGTCAGTAACATTTGGAATATTCATTGCCCTGGAGATAGTGCTCGATGTATCTCTGCTAAATTCAAACTTCTTCACAAAGGACTCAAGAATTGGAGCTCTAGCATCTCGGTTATTAACAAACTGGTTTCAAACTGCAATCAAGATATCCTTGAGCTTGATGAGATTGAGGAACAAAGAATCTTGCACATTACAGAATGGAATTTCCGTGATATTGTCAAAGCACATCTATCTCACTTACTTGGTTTCCAAAAGGCATGTTGGAGGAAACGTTGCACGATGAAATGGGCCAAACATGGTAGCGAGAATACATCGCATTTCCATGCGATGGCCACAGCTAGATACCTCCGCAATGCTATTGCATCCCTTCTTCGTGATGATGGTTCGATGGCCACTGTGTCACGACCCCGGACCCAGAGATATACATACTGTTATGTGCTCCTAGCCATGGACTCACAAGGGCTTCAGGGTTACCAGCCCCGGCCGCAACAAACAACGGCAGGCAGACCGGATTCATCGGCACGTAGTCCGGATCCCCGGTCTACTACTCCTTGTATCCATGCTAGTCATAACCAACTATGCATATCAAACCGTCCACGAATCGAATGAAACTGGAGGAAACGGGACCAAAGCTATACAGATATGCTATGTGTCCAGAAAGTGCAACAACAATCGAGGGTTACTGGGGTTACCTCGCCCCAGGCCGATCACATCGACAGGCGGGCTCGGACATGGATCATCGGCTCCACAACCCCTCGACTGCGACAACTATGCAGGCATAGCCAAAACTGTATAACAATGAGCTCGAAACCAACAACCGATCAAAGCAGTACTCTAAGCATGAAGCTTAATTGAACAGGTGTTACTAGAGTATAGCTTACAAGCAGAGGTCACACGACCCAACATTACATCAAACAACGGAAGGCAAATTATGTTGCTAATCAACCAGAACCAAAAAGGCCTAAGAGGCCGCAACATAAGGCGACGTCCCAGCCCATAGATTCCAGGCTGCTACCTGGGAACCACAAACTACTCGTCGATGTCCACGTTGAACCACCACCGATGTGAGATCTTCTCCTAAACCAAAATTAAGCAAACCTGAGTACGGGAGGTACTCAACAAGACTTAGTTAACCTATTATATATCTACTATTTCGAAAAGGGTTTCATGAAGGCTGATTTGCGTAAAGCAATCTTTGTTTTGCAAGTTGAGGAAGGAAAAGCACGTCTCATAGAAGGTTTTCAAAACAAATAAGAAACTCACTACTGTGATCATCATCATTTGAAACCACCAACATCATTTCCAAAACCTCACATGCTATAAGGATCACCCCTCCCGGCATCTCCGGGGAGGCACCCTTTATCTACTGCCTCCATGCCTTGTCAACATCTTTTACGTCACGTTCGAGTTATCTATGACCTCGTGGCTTTCACCAAGTCGTCCTTAACCGTGGACACGGCTTTCCGAAAGATTTATCCCTGCAGGGTGGTACACTTTACCCACACGTACCATCCGACTCTTAACGCCACATGTACGCTCGTCCATGGAGCGCGGCAGAGGGTGGTTGGCCACGACCTTTACCTTGTCGAGCCCTATCCATGAGTCAACCCAAACAGGGCCACCCCGTCAACAGGGAGTTGGCCACCTCCTGACGGCACCTGTTCTGTGAGTCGGGAACAAGATCCGTGTACGTCCATCACTTGTCCCGGTCACGCCCTAAACACCTCCAAAAGGTTTTTGACTCACACGCAGATGGAAATCCCAAACTACGTGACCCACGGATAGAACCAAACAAGTTAGTTAGTCGAGCGCGGTCTGTTAGGCCTCGCGTGTGGTTGCACGCTCAGTCTTGGTTTCCACGGCGAGACCTTACTCCTAGGGTTGGCAAATACGGGACCAAGAACCACTTCCCAAGTGGCCTCCCGTCCTTGCCTTAGCCAAGTTAACCACACAGCACTCATCTCACCTCGTCATCATATCATACTAGGTTATCGTAGCTCTGATTCATCAACCGGATGGAGCAGAGGTATCAAACATGTAAAGCTAAGCGAAGCAGATATGAGGCTCTGGCGATGCGCACAAGCAAATCTATGGCGGCTAGGAGCAGTGGATCAGGATATTGAGGCAATGCAGTATATAGGTGAACTATGTCTACTAGCATCAAATAGTTTGGAATCGAATGCAACGTACGAGATCAAATGTTGTTCGAAAGCATATATGAGCAGATAAGAGGTTATGCTTGCCTTGGTTATAAGAAAACCAGATAAAGATCTTCAGGGATAAGTGCTTGACTTGTCGGTTAAGATCAAGTATTCGCCATTGGATTGTTGGCCTTCTCTTCGGAGTCACGTTCTACCGAGGGGGAAACAACACCGAAAAGAAGAAATAACAATCAAACATGGCATCGATGCAATGCGCAATATGTATGCATGAGCAAATTAATGCACCGAAATAAATCCCTAAACAGGATCAATGGGTTGCTAGGGTTCGTATGTTAGTTAAACATTTTTAGTGGAATTAGTCCGAAATAGACCCCGGAGGGGGTTTCGGGCGATTCTGAAAGTGAGTGCAAGTTAAAGTGCTCAAATGAGGTTGAAAACATCATAACTAGGTTGCATTTGTCATTTTGAGCATTTTGGTATATAACTTTTAATTTTCTAATTTTAGTGAATAAAAACTTATTTTTCTATTTTTAATTGAATAAACAATATTAAATAATGTCCAAAAATGAAATGTGTCAAACATGTATGAAAGTGACATTTTTGGGTTCCAAATAATTTTCTGAACACTTACATGCTTTCATTTTATTTTTCTGAGTAACAGATTAAAGGATATTAATTAACCAAATTTAATCATTTTTCTGGAAATAAGAAAACAGGAATTATGAGGTCAGTGTGACCTCACTGTGACATCACGCTCCTCTATTCTTCACAGATGATCTCCAAATCGAACGAATTCGTGTGCAAAATAGAAATCGAAATATACCACAAGGTGGAGGAGGTTGAGGGGAACAGTTTGGTGGCGGTGCCGCTTCCGGGTGGCTGCCGGAATTGCGCCGGCGAGCGACGGCGCGGCGGCGGCCATGGATGCCCGTCGGACGCAAGGTTCCTGAGGGGGTGGGAGGAGTTGGAGGGGTCCGCGAGGACCGCAATCTCACCCTGGAGATGATGGGACGGACGACGGGGCCGGAGGAGCGACGGTGGCGCCGGAATTGGCGAGGGCGTCCGCCGGCCGGAGATGAGGTAGCCGCCCCGATTCCGTCGACATGGGGCATCTCTCCTCCTGTACCTGCTCGGGGGGAAGGAGTGAACGATGGCGGAGCTCGTGGCACCTTCAATTTGTCGAGCCGTGGCCGGGAACGACGGCGGCAAGCGGCGGCCGGCCGGTTAGGGTTAGGTAGGGTTCGGGTTCTTCCGGCGGAGCAGGAAACGTGAGGGAGAGCAGAGGAAAGAGCAGGAGGAAGGGAAGGAGGGCACGGCTTCGGGGAGGGGGTCATCCGCGCGACGGGGCGGTAGCAGCTGCGTGGCAGCAGCTCTCCGGTGAGCTGTCTGCTTCACTTGGGAGGAAGAAGACAAAGGACGAATTCGGAAAACCCCCCCGAAAGAAAAAGAAACTGCAGAAAGGTCCTTCTTTTAAATAAACAGGACAGAAAACATAGGTTTTGGGGGCCTTTTTGCAAAGTAAAAATTTGGCAAAAATACTTTTTGAAAATCTCACAAAATTTCCAACAAAACCATGTTTTTCTTTGGTGTGTTTGAAATATTTTTCAATACAAAATTTTGGAACCCCTTTTCAGTACTATTTGCTGGAATTTTCTCAAACCATTTGAATTCAAGTTTTAAATTGGTTCAAACATGATTTGAATTTTTGTTTGATGCATGTATGAGATGAACACACACCACACACCCTAATGTATCAAAAGTTGGGGTGTTACACACTGAACATCATGAGAAGGCTGGTTTACTTAGGCAAGTTTATAAAGAGAGATTGGGCACCTCTAATCCTATCGATCTTGATTTTGATCTCAGCCGTTACTTGCATCCAATTCCTGGATTGGAATCTCTCACGATTCCGTTCACTCACAAAGAGATTGATGATATTGTCAGTGAGTTTCCCACGGACAAATCCTCGGGGCCCGATGGCTTTAATGGATTATTTAACAAGGTTTGCTAGCCCATTATTAAATGGGCTTTTTATCGCCTTTGTGATGAGTTTTGGCATAGTAAGGTTAACCTCCAGAGTATTAATGAGGCGTTCATTACTCTGATCCCTAAGTCTAGCTCTCCGGAAGGGCCCAATGACTATAGGCCCATCTCATTACTGAACTCTAGCTTCAAATTATTGACCATGATCCTTGCTAATTGTCTACAACGCCGTATTCTTGAGGTGGTTCATGTTAATTAGTATGGCTTTACAAAATCTTGCACTATTCAGGATTGCATCGGCTAGGCCTATGAATATATTCACCAAGTCAAGCAGACTGGTGCTGGGGCAGTCATCATCAAGCTTGATTTCACGAAAGCCTTTGATCTTATTGAGCACCAGGCTATTTTAAATATTTACGTGTTCAAGGCTTTGATGATCGTTGGATTGGTTGGATCAAAGCTATTTTTGATACTGGCTCCTCTTCGATTCTTCTCAATGGGATCCCGGGTAGAAAATTTGCATGCAAGCGTGGTGTGCGTCAAGGGGACCCCTGTCACCTATTCTTTTTGTTGATGGTGCAGATCTCCTCCAAGCTATGGTTAATAAATTGATGGAGACATGTGAGATCACTGCTCCTTTAGCGATCCCATGGACTGATTTCCCTATAGTCCAATACGTCGATGATACATTGCTTGCTGCACAAGCATGCCCACGTTAGCTTAATGTGCCTAAAGGCATCCTCTCTAGCTTTTCAGCGGCCACGGGACTTCGTATTAACTATGCTAAGTCTAATATGATGCCTATTAATATTGATCAGCCGCAATTACTCAGTTTGGCGTCCTCATTCGGTTGTTCTCCTAGAAGTTTACCTTTTCCCTATTTGGCCCCCCTCAGAATGACACGGCCAACTGTCAGGGAACTCTCACCTCTCGTTGATATGGTTGAACGGCGCCTTAATGCATGTGCACGTTTCCTCGATTATGGTGGTCGTTTGACTCTTGTCCAATCAGTTTTATCATCTCTCCCTACTCATTATATGATCTCATTAAAACTGCCGAAGACAATGATCAAAACCATCGACTGTGCATGTAGTCACTGCTTGTGGGCCAAAGAGGACAGGATCGGTAGCCCACATTACCTTGCTGCATGGTCGTTGGTATGTCAACCTAAGCAACATGGCGGTCTTGGCGTCATTAATCTGGAACTGCAAAATAAGGCATTGTTGCTTAAGCACATTCACAAGTTTTTCTGTCATGATAACACACCTTGGGTTAAGCTCATCCGAGCTAATCTCGCTCCCGGCCCGGTTCACTTTCAATCTTCATCTGGATCCTTTTGGTGGAGAGACATCTGAAAGCTCCTTGACCTCTTCCGTGGTATTACCACTTTCACCATTGGGAATGGACGTGAAACCTTATTTTGGAAAGACCCATGGAATGGGCAGTGCCTAAATATGGACAAAATCCCTCATTTATATTCTTTTGCCCTAAATATGGGTCTTATTTTGGAAAGACCCATGGAATGGCCAGTTTCTTGGAATTTAGTTTTGATGGTGCTCACCCAGACGCAAGAATCTTTTGCCCGTGTACGAAATATCTGAATAATACTCATAAAACTAAAAAGGATGTACATATGCACTTTCTTAAGAATGGGATGGATCCGTCCTACAAAAATTGGGTATACCATGGTGAACCCGAGGAGGACAACATGGCTGAAGATTCTGATGATGAAGACGCTGCAGATGGTGGTGAAGGGGTATGTGACATGCTCCAAACTCTCATAAGGGCCACAAAAGTGGGAAGTAATGCAGGAGACACGAGCTGTGATGGAATGAAATAGGAGCCAAATGCATCTGCAAAGGCGTTCTACAAACTATTGGAAGAGGGAAAAACATCGTTGTACCCAGGTTGTGAGGAGGTCACAAAGATATCTTTCATTGTGAAGCTTTACCAAATCAAGTGCATGTCTGGGATGACCAACAGAGCATGTGACTTAATGCTGCGGATGTTCACAGAGGTGCTGCCAAAGGGTCACTGCATTCCTACTAATCTCGCACAAGTAAGGAAGGTCATTGGAGAGTTTGGACTGGATTACAAGAAGATACACGCGTGCCATAATGATTATGTGCTATTCCGTAATGAGTATGCTGATGCCCAGGAATGCCCTGTCTGTCATACGTCTCGATGGAAATCTAGTCCAACCGTAGACAAAGCTGATTCATCGATCCGTAAATCAAAGAAGCAAGTGCCACGGAAAGTTCTATGGTATTTCCCACTCATTCCAAGACTCCAAAGGTTGTACATGACAGAAGATATGTCAACTGATATGAAATGGCATAAGGAGAAACGTATAGATGATGACATAATGAGGCATCCTGCAGATTCGAAGGCCTGGAAACGCCTTGATGATAAATATAGTGAGAAAGAATTCGCAAAAGATGCTCGCAGTGTTTGGCTTGGCCTTGCTTCGTATGGATTCAACCCATTTGGGCTCATGAGTATATCACACACTACATGGCTTGTCATTCTGATCCCATATAACTTGCCACCATGGATGTGTATGAAACAAGAGAACTGGATAATGTCAATGATTATTCCAGGACCAAAGTCAGCAGGAAATAACATTGATGTGTACTTGCAGCCTTTGATTGATGAACTGTTAGTTCTATGGGACACTAGTAGGAAAAGGGCTACCAGTGACGAACAAATTTCAGCTACCGCAGGCGAACATGTGTTCGCCAGCGCTACCACGCCGTGGTAGCAGGTTACCGCTGGCGAACACCACTTCGCCAGCGGTAGTGCATGTACCGCTGGCGAACAAGGCATTGTTCCCAGCGCTATGATCCTAGCGTAGTAGCTCCTCTGTTCGCCAGCAGACTGGTTCGCCAGGTAGTCATCCTGTTCGCCAGTGGTACTGTTCGCCAGCGGTAGGTACTTGGTTCGCCAGTGTAAGTTATTTTGTTATTTTTTTTTTTGTATATACAGTTGTATTCTGATTCTATATTCCCAGGTCCATAACATCAAATTCTATAATTTATAAACTTCACACATAAAATCACTGATAGCACATCGATAAATCATAGATACATATGCATCCATCCATAACGAATTTAACACATCGATAACGAAATTAACACATCTATAACATATGCATCCATATCCAATTCTCATAAGTACGAATACAACACATTGATCTCAATAACACGTTTATGTCGGAAGATTTTGAACCCAAAATATAGCCATCTAATTAGTTCAACGATTACAAAGGTATGACTACTACATCTATGCAACGTACGCGCGATATAGAGATCAATCGCAAAGAGACTAGATATACGGTCCGCCTCCGCTTTTAGCGTCCGCCTCCGCTTGCGATCTTTCGCTAGGGCCACGCGCCGTCACTTCTTCATCTCTCTGTAGACCAAGATAAAGCATTAGACCGGCAAAAGGAAATCACAAGTTTCTTATTAGGAGCAATTCGAACGAATCGAATACATACCGTCGATCATTTCTTCCTCGATGTTGTGATCTTCTGTTTCTTCTCCGGCGGGAACGGAAGAGCACCTTCTAACGAGTTGAATGGTCTCTCGTCAGTCTGCTCTAGCACACATTGTCGCAACTCATTGTTAGATGGTGGGGTGTTCCAGTGGAAGGTAGATCCTGAAGTTACTACATCCTTATAGATGATTGTGCAGAGCTTGCGCTGGATGCGACCAAAGTTTTGTCTGTACTCAGCATCAGACCATTCCACGATGCTGCGAGACCATTTGTCCACAGCAGACATGTATTGCAGACTATGTTGGTCCTTCACGATCTCCGTCATGTGTTGGATGAGGTACCATGCCTCCATTTGGCCGCCTGGCGCCTGCTTGGGGCAGGGAAACTCTGTTCTGTGTCTGAACACATATTTGCCTTGAATTTGTTTCTTCCTGTCGCAGAATCCTTCCCCCCTGATGTAGCCATCCATAGCATCATTGAGAACAGACTTGATGAGGGTGTAGTTCTTCCCTTCATCGTACTCCCGGAGTCGAGATATACTGCGTGCGCGTCTCTCGGGTAGAGCATGATGAGGTGCCGTATTGTTTCTGCGCAAAACAGGGGAGTCCATATGGTTAGTGAGCAACACTTGTTCACTAACTATATATGCGCAAACTTATGTAAATATGGGAAATATAACTTACTCAGGAAAGTAGGGCACGAGGGTGATCCTCTTGTTCATATGGTTAGTGAGCAACACTTGTTCGAGTACTTTGTCGCTTTTGCCCTACCCCTGGGGTTGTTCAAGTACATGTCGTGCATGTAGTAGGGGTCTGCTAGCCCGATGTTTCTGACATTCTCTACGGATAGCTGATGCGCCAAGCTGAGCGTAAACAGACGGACGATTGACGAGTGGAGTGATTTCATGTGGAACATCCGGAAAATGTCGTCAAATCTAATGATGATTTTGTTTGCGTTGCCTTCAGTGACAAATCCCGCCGTAGATGGCACCTTTGCGACCAAAACCGGCAGCATTGGATTTTTCTCTTTGAGAAGCATCTCCTCCATATATAGTACACCGTCATGGACGCTACGCATATCACCTGTCAGCAAGGCGACCAACCTCGGCGGAAGCATCGGTTTCCCCAACTCATGGATCTGATGCCAGTCGGTTATGGGTATCCTGTCCAATACACGTACTGTCTGCGGCTTAGACTTGGTCCCCTCCACCGGTTGGCTCATCGATGCAACGGCAGAACTCTTCTTAGTTCTTTTCCGTGCATACTTGATCTTAGGCTGAGTCTTATGAAATACATCCGCTACCGCCTCTTTGAGGGCATCCTGGCTGATGACTTCTTGCTCGGGACTGCCGGCTCTTGAGAAGAGAAAAAGACGCTTTGTGCATCGATATTTATCCGCTTCCTCCGCTGGCAAGAGAAGTTGATCCAGATCATCCAGGCCGGGCGCCCCCCGTAAGGATCGTCGACGAGGTAGTCATTCGGGTTCTCATCTTCAGCATCGTCGCCGTCGTGCTGCACGGACTTTGCAGGTGAGAAATCCTTGTGTTGGCTCGGTGCCCCGACCCCTGGACCGGTGTTGGAGTGTTGGCAGGAGTACTTTCCAACGAATTAGTGATTTCGGCCAGGTCAATGGCCAAACCAAGCATTGCTCCAGGTTCAACTCGCTGTCGGCTGCAGGTGGTTGGTTCGGAGGATCGAGAGCACCGCAACCAGGGAGCACCCGACTTAATGTCACTCTGAACACGTCATCGGGCATACGAACGCCGTGGGATACGCGGTTCAGAGGTGTGATGATTTCCTTTGGCGACGTCCTTTAACTCGCCGTTCACATTAAGGAGCAATGTGCATCCCGTCTCGTCGGCCTGCGAAACGTCGCGCGATCGTTGTTAGAGACTGATGCCGTCACGAATCAAGTCATAATATATAATTAAGCAGTGCACGTTGAATTACCGTGAGGGCATTGAGCTCGGACAAGGGGGATGGACCGCTAAGTGTCGGCGGCGGCGTTGAAGAGATGTGGCGGGGCGGCGACGGATCTTTGCGACCTTCCGGCTGAGGGTTGGGGGCCGGCTCGTTCCGCGGAGCAGACTCCACGACGGGGGCCGCGTTCTGCGGCGCCACGACGGGGCCACGTTCTGCGGCGCTGGCTGCACCATTGGGCTATGTTTATCTGCGGAGCGGCCCTTGTCCTCCACCTAGCATCCACGGCGCTAAGGACTGAGCGACGGTCGAACAGATGGTAGGAGGAGCTCATTGAGCCTCTCGGTCACAAGCTCGTCGACCGTCTTCTCCGGGCCCTTGTTCCGCTCCTTACGCTTTTCCTTGGTGTCGGGGGTAGTAGTGCGCATGCCGATGACCCTTTCTGAGGCCATGCACATGGCCACGATTCGGCTTCTTGTCAAGGGGCACTCCCCATCGCGTTAAGCGCCCTAATGAAAGGGTGTCATACGGGTCCTTGTTCGTCGTCGCCGAGGACCCCCCGTCAGATTGAGATAGGCGTTCTTTTTCTTCTTCCTCGAGATACTTATTCTCGAGCAGCTTGACCTTCTCGTTCAACACAAGATCGCCGGCTTTTTGGGATCTTCCCTATAATGGGCCCTGACAAAAATTTCTCACCTGCGGGTCGGTGATCTTGTCAAACGGGTTCGGCCCTTCTCTCTTCGAATCCTCCTTTTCCCATACTTTCTGCTTCCCAAGGTAACCCCGGCTTCCGAGATTGTGAGGGCCAATGTTCTTTTTTCGCTGTTCTTTCCCCATTTAGTCAGCGCAATCCTTTCCGGTTTGAGTTCGTCGATCTTGAATTGGGCCAAGTCTTCCTCGGAAATGGAGGGCCACATCTGGATCTCATCAAAATCCTTACCCTTCGCAAGCATCTCCCGCAAACTGGATCTCCAAGTCGTAAACGCCTTGGCGAACTTTCCCAGTGCTAAGGAGTTGACCAGATTCTTCTTCAGGTCCTGGTTGTCGTAAGGATCCGGGAATTTGTACCTTGTGTGCAGCTTCTCAATCAGCAGGGCGGCATTAGCCTTGTTTTCTTTAGCTTTGAGGTGCTCCATATTAACGTTGCCGAAGTCTCGAGCTATGCAGCCTATCTGGTTTCCATAGCCCTTGGCATAAATCTCCGGCTCGAGGGGAGCACCGCTCTTGGGGCACACTTCCGTGAACTCTTCCCGCATGGTGGAGAGCAAGTTGTGCCGCCTCTCTTTGCGCTTAGCCGACGCCTCGCTACCGGAGGCGGTATCCCCGGTGCCACTACCGGTTTGATCACCTTCTGCGCCCGATGTATCGTTGTGTGGCTCTAGCTCCTCGCAAACGGTTTCGTCCATCTCGTCGTCTGCATCGTCGCCCTCCATCTCTAGATCCGGGTGCGGATCTACGGGTCCGCCTCCCGCGCTTAGCATGGAAAGCCACGCATCGTCGTTGTCTCCCCGTGTCCGAGACCAGAACCACCCGCCTCGTCGTTGTGAGCCATATCTAAAGAAGGAGAGAAAACCCGAAATAAAGTTCAACAAATCCTACAATTTAGACGATGTACCCCATATGATCCAAATTTCTCGGACACTCTAAGTTGTGATATTTTAGCAAAGATCATGCCAAAATTCACGGAAAATTTCGGCATGACCTTGCTAAAAATATCACAAATGGAGTACCCAAATTGCCGGAACGGAAAAACAACATTCCAGCAAAATAGGGACTCACGTGGGGCCTGCACATAAAATCCCACCCCTCATATAATAGATCCCACCCCTCATATTATCATCGTCATCCACACGAAGGTGGGCACATATCCACACGACCCACACACCATCTCCACCATCCATCACCACCATCCATCATCACCACGCCATATCCATCACAACCATCCATCACCACCATCCATACACCACCATCCATCACCACCAACCAGATTCATATTTAGATATCAAGACAGGATCGACATGAATATAAATTAGCATATAATTTCTAGCTACTCAACCTACACACAACAACCACTCGTCACTAGCTCATCAACATAAAAACATTCCTAACACACTACTGTTGTATGCTCTAAGTGAATAACTCATCCTAACTCGCCTAATATGTTTAAGTGAAAAAAACCATTGTGTTGCATGCTGTATCATCACTTGAGCAAACCAAAAAGAAAAAAAACAGTAAAACAGGAAGACCTGATACTTTCAAAGCAAACAAACAGGTGTATATCAATTAATAATAAAGTGGCAATTCAAAACAAAATTAGTAAAACCTAACACACTACTGCTGCTGTATCATCACTTCATTATCAGCTATGGTTTTACATCAACCAGACAACAACCATCAATAGGTTCAGGTTCCTGTATATATGAATGAATTTTTAAACAGAGAAACACATACTTTTCAAACTGAATTATGTGAGCTTGGATAAGCCACTGCTTGCTCCCTCTGTCAGCAGTTACTACTATACTCAGGCTTGCTTTCCTCTGCATGTGTTTGGTTATTGCATTTTATTATTGCAAAGGCTAACTTGTTGGGTAGGAAGAATGTGTTAATCTCTGCTTATTAGTATTGAACTTAGCTGGGTGATGCCTGTATTTTTATGTACTGCTATGAATGTGGCTTGAATTATAAGAGGCAATTGTGTGTTTCATGTCCTGAGTCCTATAAAGAGGCAATGGAGCTGTTTCAGTTACTAAACAATCCCCAGTGCTAATATGTCTGATAGAGTTATGTGTCAGTGTGACTGAAAATAAATCTACAATTTTTCAGTTACTAAACATCGACGAAAGCAATAACTTAAAGCGATTTCACTGGCTCAGTTGCATACTACTGCAAGAATTGAATTGACAACCACAATGAAAAAATTGTACAGGTGCGTGGCCATACCAAAACCAGGTTCAAGTCCCTATCTTAGGGCCTGCTGTATTATTATTTCAACACATGATCAATAAAAGGACAACAGAGATTGCAATGGGACATGATCAACTAGACTACACACGAAGATCAGATCCACCATATAGGTGCTTTGCATAAGAAAGAAAAAACAGATGCATCTAACCAAAAGATGGTACACTTGTTTGAATTGACCCTTGTAGTTAAGGGAAGAAATATTAAAAAAAATTGCATTTCATACACACATTTCAGGAGTTATGAAACTACCAAGCAAGATACGAACAGAACAGAGGTGATCCGCGAGCTCGTGTGCGGCCTGTACGATATGTACGGTGTCACCAGCGTCGTTGGCATAGAGGTGAGGGCCTCGGGGGTGCATTCGTGTTTTTAATTCATGTGTAAATTACAATGTTCTGGTTAGTATTTAGGACAATCCTAACGCTTTGTTACGATGCTAATGATGCTCGACTAGTTTCTCATCGTAGTTGATTCCCACTGCTTACAAAATGTGTAACAAAACTGCCTGAGAATACAATGCTGATGGTGACAGCAATAAGCATTTTTAGCTGCCACTAACAACATGATGCTCATTACTCGAGTCTGAAAGTAACACTAATACTTGAAAACCGTCATGTTGATTCTGTTTAAAAAAAAAATCTTATTCTGAATGTGTGATGTGCAGGGTGGATACAAGGGTTTCTATTCTCGAAACACCGTTCAACTGACACCAAAATCAGTGAATGACATTCACAAGAGAGGGGGGACCATTCTCAAATCACAAACACATTATAAGTTACTGGTCTAAGAAGAAAGTGCCAAGTTACAGAGCTAAAACAATTGATGAATCTACAATTTGTTTGCGTGGAAAGAAAATGAGTTAAATTACCTCAGGTTTTCTTGCAGAACGTGCGTCGAGCACCTTGTGTGCGTGGGCAGAAGAGGGGGCAGCAGCAGGGTATACGGGGCGGCTCCGCTGAG
This sequence comes from Alopecurus myosuroides, assembly GCA_028641055.1. Lineage (NCBI taxonomy): Eukaryota > Viridiplantae > Streptophyta > Magnoliopsida > Poales > Poaceae > Alopecurus > Alopecurus myosuroides. Next base: position 707,800,398 of record CM054057.1, on the reverse strand, counting down.
GAGAGAGTGCGGCAGCCGCAGGGGAGGAGGAGGGAGGGAAGGGAGTGGCCAGGGGCGGTGCTGCTCCGGTGAGGGAGGGGCAGTCGTCGGGGGGGGCAGTGGTTGTGCTCACGCGCAGGGGCAGTGGGGAAGGGAGGGGCGATCGAGGAGAGGGAGGGAGGGGCGCGGTGGCGAGGAGAGGGAGGGGCGCGCTCGTCGGAGACCTGCAGTTGTTCGCCGGAGACCTACGCAATTGCTCGCCGGAGACCTGCAGTTGCGCGCGCGCGGTGTGGTTGCTTCTCTGTCGATCACGAAAACGACTAAGTCCCTGTGCACTGTGCGTAGTACTGGTAGGTAGAGGGGAGGGGCGGGGGGCCCGCGCGTAAGTGACACAGCGCCACATACCGCTGGCGAACAACTGCAACTGTTGGCCAGCGGTAAGTTACCGCTGGCGAACAAGGTTCTGTTGCCCAGCGCTAGAGGTACCTTACCGCTGGCGAACAGTGGCACTTGTTCGCCAGCGCTACGTTTTTTTTTCTTTATTTGTTTAAATTATTCAAACACATTACAAATTAATTTCAAACACATTACAAATAATAATGTTTTATTTTTTTTCTTTATTTGTTTAAATTATTCAAAGACATTTCATCTATAATAATTCAAACACATTACAAATTAATTTCAAACACATTACAAATAATGATGTTTTATTTTGTTTTCTTTATTTGTTTAAATTATTCAAAGACATTTCATCTATAATAATTCAAACACATTCCAAATTAATTTCAAACACATTACAAATAATAATGTTTTATTTTGTTTTCTTTATTTGTTTAAATTATTCAAAGACATTTCATCTATAATAATTCAAACACATTACAAATTAGTTTCAAACACATTACAAATAATAATGTTTTATTTTGTTTTCTTTATTTGTTTAAATTATTCAAAGACATTTCATCTATAATAATTCAAACACATTCCAAATTAATTTCAAACACATTACAAATAATAATGTTTTATTTTGTTTTCTTTATTTGTTTAAATTATTCAAAGACATTTCATCTATAATAATTCAAACACATTACAAATTAATTTCAAACACATTACAAATAATAATGTTTTATTTTGTTTTCTTTATTTGTTTAAATTATTCAAAGACATTTCATCTATAATAATTCAAACACATTACAAATTAATTTCAAACACATTACAAATAATAATGTTTTATTTTGTTTTCTTTATTTGTTTAAATTATTCAAAGACATTTCATCTATAATAATTCAAACACATTACAAATTAATTTCAAACACATTACAAATAATAATGTTTTATTTTGTTTTCTTTATTTGTTTAAATTATTCAAAGACATTTCATCTATAATAATTCAAACACATTACAAATTAATTTCAAACACATTACAAATAATAATGTTTTATTTTGTTTTCTTTATTTGTTTAAATTATTCAAAGACATTTCATCTATAATAATTCAAACACATTACAAATTAATTTCAAACACATTACAAATAATAATGTTTTATTTTGTTTTCTTTATTTGTTTAAATTATTCAAAGACATTTCATCTATAATAATTCAAACACATTACAAATTAATTTCAAACACATTACAAATAATAATGTTTTATTTTGTTTTCTTTATTTGTTTAAATTATTCAAAGACATTTCATCTATAATAATTCAAACACATTCCAAATTAATTTCAAACACATTACAAATAATAATGTTTTATTTTGTTTTCTTTATTTGTTTAAATTATTCAAAGACATTTCATCTATAATAATTCAAACACATTAAAATTTATTTCAACACACATTAAATTTATAATAAGTGCACATCGATATCAGACCAGTTGATCCATGCATATACATAGTTTCGTCGCATACAATTGGCAGAAAAATATATCCATAGTTTCTCATCAGTGTTTGATTTTTTTGCCTTTTTTGGTCGCAGTTGCATAATTTAACCCCACATTATGACTTCTTCTTCTGAATGGAAGACCATGCCTAGGTAGCGTAGTTCTGCTTCTTCTTGTTGTGTATGTTGCATGACTATCATCATCATCTTCTTGATCATCGTCAATATTTGGGTCGCCGAACGTGTCGAACTCGTCCTCGTCAACGACTCCATCCATTCCGATGATATTTCTTTTCCCTCTCCTCACGACAACACGGCTAGGCCTTGCGGGGTCTGTTATGAAGAAGCATTGGGACACATGCTTAGCCAATACCCATGGCTCATTTTGCGCTGTGACATTCGCGCTTGATGAGGTTCCGGCTTCGGGAATAACCATGGTTGTAAAGTATTGGTCTTCTTTTCTGACGGTCGACATCCTAGCCCATCTGACGCGGAACATAGGCACCTTCTCTCCAGAGTAGTTAAGCTCCCATATCTCCTCGATCCTTCCGTAGTATCTTAACTTTTTGTCACCGGTGTAAGATTCCATCGTTACCCCTGAGTTTTGATAATCGGAAGTTTTGTCTTTCTCCTCTGTGTAGAAAGTGAACCCGTTGATATCATATGCTTGAAACGTCGCTAGGTTGGGAGCTGGGCCATGTGCCAAGGCGTACAATAGTTTATTTTTCGCACAATCCCTTGGCGGTGGATTAGCGACGATCACATCTTTAAACCAACGCAAGAAAGTGGAGTTATGCTCTCTGATTATTTCTCCTTCGGTCCTCCGCTTGCCTTGTTCACTGTACTTTTTCATAATCGAGCTCTTGTGTTTTTCCACCCAAGTATCGACCATGTCAATGTGTTGGAGAGCTACTAAGTTTGCCCTGTTAAAGTCGGTGCGTCGACAAGCCCGATCCACATGCACTTCTCTACGTCCATTTTTGTGACCTACTCCATCGAGCTTGCCAATGTGCTTGTTTCTGGGAAGACCAACTGGGTCCTCCACGTCCATATGATTCGTGCAGAAAGAGATGCACTCTTCGGTGAGAAAGCCCTGAACGATGCTTCCGTCCGGACGAGCTCTGTTGCGAACATATCCTTTGATGACCCCATTCATCCTTTCAAACGGCATCATGTTGTGAAGGAACAACGGCCCGAGATGGATGATATCGTCCACGATATGGACCAACAGATGAACACATATGTCAAAGAATGATGGTGGAAAGTACATCTCAAGCTCGCATAGTATCACGACAATCTCTTCCTGCAGCCTTGAGATCTGCTTCCCCGTGATCGACTTTCGAGATATAACGTCGAAGAAGTTACAGAGGCCAAACAGGGTTTCCCGGACGTGTTTGTCCATTATTCCGCGGATCGCAACCGGAAGTATCTGCGTCATCATCACGTAACAGTCATGAGACTTCATCCCGCTAAACTTTTGTTTCTGCGCGTCGAGGAATCTGCTTATTAGCCCTGAGTAACCGCTAGGGACTTTGACTCCGAGAAGGCACATCATCAATTTTGTGATCTCGTCCGGACTAAGAGTGAAGCAGGAGGGGGGCAGTAATAGTCATTCCTCTTAATAACCCTTTTCGCCTTGCGACCATCCGTCTCCTCATCACACGATTGATCGCCGTCGTCATCATCCGGGCGTCCCCCTGAAGATCTACCCTAATACCAAAATATTTCAGGTCGTTTCTTGCTTTCACCCCGTCTTTGGTCCTCTCCGGCATGTTGAGCAGCGTGCCAAACAAACTTTCAAACACATTCTTCGTGATATGCATCAGATCAAGGCAGTGAGGCGTATCGAGAATGGGCCAGTATGGCAAGTCCCAAAACACCGACCTCGTCTTCCATACATCCAGAAGCGGTTTTGGCGCCTTTTGCTTCTTTCCCGGCTCTGGGCATTCCTTCCAATCATTCAGCAAATTGTAGATTTCTTCGCCGCACCTCTTACGTGGAGGTCCACGGAGCTCATCCTCACCGTTAAAAAGGTCTCCTCGCCTTTTCCACGGGTCTTTGTTGGGTAGCCACCTTCGATGGCCAACGAAAACTGTTTTCGAAGACCCAGGATCTTTCGGAAGTTGCATAAACGTGGGGTCATCCATGCATCTCACGCAACCGTTATGTCCGTGGCACACCTGGCCCGCCACATATCCGTAGCCTAGTTGGTCGTGAACCGTACAGAGTAAGACAGCTCTCATTGGGAAATATTGTTCACCGTTGAAGCATATGATGCTGCAACTAAAGAAAATTTCACGTTGTATGCATGCGTGTTGTGGACAATCAATGACTACCCGGCTTACGCAATGCTGAGTGGTTGGAGCACAAAAGGCAAGCTAGCATGCCCTTACTGCCACAAGCATACAGAGTTTTTATGGCTCCAGTTTGGTAGAAAGCATTTCTACATGGGACACCGACGTTTTCTGCGGAAAAACCACAAATGGCGTCGAAACAAGGTTATGTTCAACAACAAGACAGAAAATAGAGAAGCCCCGGTGCCACTTACAGGCAGTGAAGTTCTAAAGGAGCTTGATAGCATTCAGCATGAACCATTTGGGCGGTCAAATAAGAGAAAGCGACCCGAAACTAATCCTTGGCACAATTGGCGGAAGAAAAGTGTGTTCTTCCAGCTCCCGTATTGGAAGCACTTGCTCGTGAGGCACAATTTGGATGTGATGCACATCGAGAAGAACATTTGTGACAACATTCTGGGTACTTTGCTTGAGATGGATGGGAAAACAAAGGATGGTATGAAGGCTCGCCTTGATTTGGAGTTCTTGAAAATTAGGGAGGATCAGCATGCAAAGCTCTCCGCTAAGGATAAGTACACAATGAAGAAAGGTGTGTATGCTTTAAAAAAAAGGAAGAGAAGATAATGCTCCTCAGGTTTCTGCAGAGCATACGGATGCCTGATGGCTATGCTTCACACATTAAGCGATGTGTGGTCCTCGAGCAGTGCAAGTTTATTGGACTCAAAACTCATGACTGACATGTTATATTACATAAATTCTTCCTATTGTGTTGCGCAAGCTTCTGCCAGAGAATGTCCTTACCCCATTGCTCCAGCTGAGTAAATTCTTTTCTGATTTATGCTCCAAGGAGTTAAGGGATGATGATCTGCTGAATTTGGCCAACCAAATTCCAGAAATTCTATGTCAGCTAGAGATGATCTATCCACCATCTTTCTTTGATATTATGATGCATCTCCCAATTCATCTAGCTCAAGAAGCATGGTTGGCAGGGCCTGTACAGTACAGATGGATGTATCCGGTTGATAGATACCTGCGTACGTTGAAGGGATATGTACGTAACAAGGCTCATCCAGAAGGTTCAATTGCAGAGGGGTACATACTTGAAGAGTGCATGACGTTCTGCAGTCGATTCGTTCAAGGCTCGCCTACAAAAATAAGTCAGTCCGAACGCCATGCAGATGGAGCTACAGATGAAGCACCAACAGGGATTAGCATAATGAGTGCAGTTGATTACTCCAAGAAAGGTTTTGCCCGTGAATTACTGTCTTTGGAAGCTCTTAAACAAATGAGGCACTACATAATAACAAACTGCAATGAAGCTGAGCCATGGATTCAGTAAGGATACTTATTTATTTGTTTCATATCATGATATGCATTAATACTTTGGTGATGAAGTAACCATATATAATTTCTTTTTGAAGGGAACATATTGATGATCTCAAAAAGAACAATTGTCCTAATCTTAAAAAGAAACACAAGGAAGATTTTGTTGGCTGGTTCGAAAGACGGGTAAGTTACTTTAGCAATTTCAGAAATGTTTCTTGTAATAAAAAAACAATGGTGTATAGTACACTCACACATATTCTATTCCATGAAACAGATCACACAACTCCATAAAGATGGGAAGATCAGCAGTCTGTTGTATACACTAGCTAAAGGGCCTGATCAAATTGCTCGTGTGTTCAACCGTTCAGTACTGAATGGATATTACTTTTGTAATACCTATATAGAGCATGACTTGAGTACCCAAAATAGTGGCGTCATAGTCAATGCGCAAGAAAACACCGGCAGTACTGATTATTATGGGGTGATAAAGAAAATCATATTTCTTGACTTTCCTCCTGATAAGGAGATTGTTCTATTGCAGTGCGACTGGTTCGACGTGCCTCCTGCCAATAGAAATCAGAGTAAGGGGTATAAGAGGGACAAATATGGAATTATTGACCTTGACACTAGTGTACACCGATTCACGGAAGACCCTTACATTCTAGGCATCCAAACTGCACAGGTTTTCTACGTGGGAGATGTGAAGAGCCCTAATTGGGCAAGTGCTATAAAAATGAATCCACGCAATTTGTTTGCTCTTTCGGTTCTAAATGGTGCAGACCTTGATGATCTTGCAGAAGGAGATAAACGTGGTGATGCATATGTACAGGATGTCGTATGCAGGAATTACAGTTCCAGAATTTACTGTACCTGACGAGATGACTAGTTGGTGCAGAAATGATGATGAAGGAAGCAGCGTTGATGTTTCAGTCATAAATAATTTAAGACATGCTGAGTTTGACGAAGACCAAGTCGAATATGATGCTGATACAGATGATGATGAGGCTTACATAAATGATGGTCATGTTGCTCCTTTGGTACAAGATGAATTGGATGATGACCATGGATTCTTTGTGTAGGCTGTCTCTGCACTATTTGGCTTAAATGTTTTGCCATGAACATGGACGAAAGATCGTGTAATAATATAATTTTAGTTTAAATTCTCCAAAGTTTCAGTGTTTAGAAATTTTGAATTTCCATGCTAAATGTACTAGTGAAATTGCGTCTTATATGAGTTCTTGATTGATTATTAAGTACTTTCACTTGTTGCAACATTAGTAAAATGCTAAGTGCTGCAGAAATTCAGTTGTTTGGACCTACAGAGGTTCCGCTTGTTGATATACTTACTAAATAACTCTAACAGTATTTCATTAATATATTTGTGCTCTACTGGCTATGTTGCCTTGCCTAAAACTGTGAGATCATTTGTTCGATCACCATTTAACAAGAAAAAGTTATCATCATATTTATTTGTTTCTCCAGCTGACTGGTGCTACCATCATAATTTGTCCAAAAGAAAAAATTACGGTGACAGAAGTGAAGATATTGGACCATATATGAACATATCTCCCGAATAATTTCAGCTATACTCGGGTTTATCGTTGCAAACAATATTTAAAAAAATAATGTGCTCACCAAACTGAGATACTAGACTAAAAATGAATTGTAGTCCTAAGAAAATTGCAATAGTGATCAAGGGCACGGCCCATGAGGCCCGTTAAGCTAGTCTATGAATGGCTCGTTGCAAAATAACTTGTTCATTTTTGCAACAGCAGGGTGATTGTTGCTTTACGTTTAACCTGTTACCATACGACCCAAATTGTCGCAGTAAACAGTAGGTATTGCCGCAGGATAAAATTAAGGCGAAAAACATATGATATTGCCACACGAAAAATTTGGTTGCAATAGTTAGCTATTTTTTTGCAACAATATTTGTAACTACCGCAACACAATACAGATGTTGCAATATATGACTGAATATCACCATGAATACTTATTTCGTTGGAATACCATGTCTCTAAGACAACAAAATGAGTGCCTCGCGCAATGAAAATACTCTGTCGCAAAAACGCGACTATATTCCAACAGCAGTACAAATCATGGCAATAGGATGCCTCTACCGCAACAAAACGATAATTTATCGCGACCAAAAAGAGTCGTGGAAATATGAGTGCCCTATCACCACAAACTGAGAGTTCGTCATAATTTGTGATTATATCGCAACGGGAAAAACCCGTAGCTATAGATTTCGTTGCAAGAGACCGGTTTTCTTGTAGTGTGAGGATGTCATAGTGGCAAATATGATCAACATTGCTCCATCTTCGGAGTTTTTTGCTCTTCCTCTCTCTGTTTTGGCATATGAGGAACTCCAACATGCCACCTCTCCATTGCATGAGATTGATCTGGATGAGGGAATAATTGATAAACGTATCTTCGCTTGGAAGAACTCACTCTACACCTCGTCCATGCTATATTCCTTTTTGTTTTCTTAAGTTCCCTGCCATGATCTGCTCCGTTTGATTTGGAAATCCAAATGCTTACCTAAACTTAGGGTTTTCCTCTGGTTACTTTTCTCTGACACACTAAACACATTGGATATTATGGCTAGAAAGCACTGGCGTGACAATGCTGATACAATCTATGTCCTATTCTCCACTGGCTCACGAGAAACAAGGGATCACCTCTTTTTTTAATGCACATTTGCAACTCGTTGCTGGCACCTCATAGGTTTTAAGTGGGACCTTTTTTCCTCGAGGTATTTGCTTGTGCCACTTGGAATATATGGAAAGTTAGAAATTAGTACATTTTCCAGAACAAAGATCCTTCATGGGACCACTGCAGGGTCAGATTCAGATCAGACTTAGAGCTTCATAAGTATAGACTTAAAACCAGCCTTGTTGCTAGATGGTTGTCTTGGACTTGTAAGCTTTTTCCCTAGATGTTGCATCATTTCTCCTTCAAACCCCCCTGATTGTACTCTTGATGCTGTAACTCTTGGGTCACCCTTTGGTTGACTCTTTCATTTAATTATAAAAAATACCGTAGGGCCTGCCCATACGGTTCAAAATTCAAAAAAATAGACAAAGCATTGTTGTTTTATCTCTAATGGCAATAGCACATCCCCACCCATTCACTACTAGGGAAAAGCTTACCCCAGGCGAACGGAAAATGCCTACCACAGGCGCATTCTGGTTCGCCTGGGACCGTATCGCCAGCGGTAATGGCTTACCCCAGGCGAATACAACAATGCGCCTGTGGTAAGTACGCATACCCCAGGCGAATAGTACTCGTGCGCCTGGGGTAAAACACTTACCTGAGGCGAACAAGAGCTGTGCGCCTGGGGTACAGATGCGCCTGGGGTACCTTCTACTGTTCGCCTGGGCTATAGTTTTGCTGTATCAAAAAATAAGAGAAAACCAAAATAACAGAATTACAGGAAAATGACAGAAAAAGTATCAAGCTGACAGAATAACAGCAAAATGACACAATTAAGTTATATAACATAAATATTTTCGATCATCAACACATAGTCTCGATCATCACCACACATAGTTTGACAAAATTACATAGTCTCGAAAAGATCCATGCTACTAATAAATCCAAGAGTTAGCTAGTGAGATGGAAATAATTATTTGTTCTAATTTGAACAAACTCGTCATCTATCGATCTAGCGGGGTGATGTAGTGGATGACCATCATCATGTCCAAGTTGGAGACGTCACTATTCCTCATGGTGATCAGAATAGCTCGTCCAGCCTCCATACCACCTCTTGCGGAATGGAACCGCCTCCATGCTTGAGAGTTGAGGATGACCCGACCATCAGCATTATCCCGCGTGATCGGAACTACGGTGACAGGTCCTGATTCTCCACGGCGTACTCCAATGGTACCCATATGCTCCATGCCAGCACTGTCCGCTACCGCCAAAGGTATTTTCTACAACACACAATTCCAAGAAAGAATAAAAGCACAATGTCAAATACCGGATAAGAAAGTGTTAAGAACATAAGCAACTATACGAATAAGAAAGTGTTAAGAAACATACCATGACATGTCCATTGGAGATGTTCGTGTTGGTGATGCGATGCACGAAAGGGAAGCCGATGTAGCTATCTATCTCGGCAAGTTTCTGAAGGACACGGTCCTTCTCAATCTCGCTAAGATTCGCTCTTTGAGCAACAACCACATGTTTCCATGGGTCCTCCTCGTCCATATCATCCTCAGTGTCCATATCCTCGGTGTTCTCAGTTTCCTCCTCACTCCCGCCATCCTCGTTCGCAATCCCGCCCATATACACAATTTTGATGCGAGGTTGCGGTCCTTCCATAGAGAAGTGAATGTAATCACCTCCGCTTAAATTGTACGTGGCGATGAGAGCCTGCAATGCTTGCCCGCAGAAGTAGGTCTTCGTTCTTTCTTTTTTCACTCGAAGAATGTAGGTGGTCCCGTGAACATTGAAATTCACCTCACGACTGTCAACTAACTCGTTGAATTCGTCGCGAATATTGCATGGTAGAATCTAAAAAAGAAATATAAAGAATATTTTGTTAATAAACACAAGTCTCAAGCTAGATAGTAAAACGAAAGAACAAGTTAACATAAAAAGAATTGTTTATTACCAACGAATCAACGTCACCGTCGTGGAGCTGAAGCATAAAAGAACTCCCACTGAATCGTCCTTCGGCACATCGGGACCGACATACGCCGCAAGCCATGTTCTTTTAAATTAAGAAAGTGCACACATAGAGGTTAGAGGAGCATAGCTATCACAAAGACAAATGGCAGCACCTACCTCTAGTACTATAATAAGGCAATATATTGACAGCAGTACAAACGAAATGGAACCTGTCGGAGAGTTTAGGTGATACTTCCAACAGTACAAACGAAATGGAACCTCTAGTAGTATAATAAGGCAATTGACAGCAGTACAAACGAAACGAATCCTAGCGATATAATGCACTACAAGTGGTGTTGCCGTTTGTAAGGAACCTGCTAAAACTATTTGCTGTTCGTGATTTCAGGGGGCAGCCCCTTTTAGTCTAAAAAAATGCACAACGGCAGCCACGGGGTGTGACAATTTGGTATCAGATCAAGCCAACGATTCCTTCAAAAATTGCAGAGCGCTCCATGGCAATCGAGGTCATATCGCTCGCATGCAGGCGCCCGCGGAGCAGGTCGTGCAGCAGGGCATTGGGCGCTGCGGGGATTCCGTGGCGCGGCAGATGGAGTTCATGCGGCTATCACGGCGAGCATCAACGAGTCGCGGGCGTTATTGGAGGGGGGATGGGAGGGAGAGGGGCTGACCTGGATCAACGACGACGACGACGACGGAGTGGGCGACGACGGAGTGGGCGACGACCTGCTCTGCTCCTCTCGACACTGGCGACGGCGGCGGCGTGTGGGTTCGTGTGGGTGCGGGTGAGATCCGGTCACTTAGAATACTAAAGAAGAACATTGGCACCGGTTTCTAATACAAACGGTTCGAAAAGGAGCTGTCCACTGGGCCCCACACCTGTCGCAAATGGCCTCATGGCCTTTAGGACCGGTTTGTGCTACCAACCGGTCCTAAAGGCCTGCGACCATTTGCTGCAGGTGGGGGGGCCCAGGGGACAGACCCTTTTGAACCGGTTTGTGATACAAACCGGTTCTAATGTGCTTGGCTCTTGCGCGGCCCTCAGATCCTTACCGCAGGCGCGTTACGTAGACAATGCGCCTCCGCTAAGTTTCGTAGGATTTAGGTTTGCGCGGTCCCACATGGCATTACCCCAGGCGCATGTCCTGTGAAAAGCGCCTGTGGTAAAGTTTACCCCAGGCGCGTTTTCTAGATAATGCGCCTGTGCTAAGATTTTCTAAATTACCCAGCCCCGCGGCCTGGACACATCGAGCAATACGAATGCTATAATATGTGGCTCCCCCACGTTGGTTTTCACTTAAAAAATACATACATATGAAAGTTAACATGTGCAAACAAAATTAATGTCGCATCGAGCGTAAATAGATTGGTTTAGCGAGATACCGCAAGTGTTTCTCTCTAAAAACACATTGTACATATAGCTATTAGCATGTTATATCGCGAGTATTTCCCTCTCTCAACCTTTCGTCACAATATTAGTCTTGCCTTTCTTGGTCGATGTTGAATACGTGACCGCCATATTGTGACTTCTTCTTGTGAATGGAAGACCTGCCCTAGGTAGTGTGGTCCTGCTTCTTCTTGTGGTGTATGGTGCATCGTCTTCACCGGGTTCTTCCATCGTCGGGTCTCCGACTAAGCCGTCGAAGTCCTTCTCATCGGCGGGGGATCGGCATCAATCTGCTTCTTGAACCATGTCGCGAAAGAGGAGTTGTGTGCTCTAAATATCTCATCTTCCGTCATCGGCCTGCGAGCACTGTTTTTTATCGCGGTTTTGTGCTCTTCTATCCAAGGGTCGACATCGTCGATGTGTTGTAACACTACTAGGTGGGCCCTTTCAAAGTCGGCTCTCCGACCACAGGAGTCCGCGTCCATTACCCTTTTGCCAGTGTTGTGGCCTACCCCCATGAACCTGTCAAGGTGCTTGTTTGCGGGCAAACCAACAGCTGGCTTCTCATCGCCTAGGAAATTCTTGCAGAAAGAGATGCATTCTTCGGTGAGAAATCCCTGAACGATGCTTCCATCCGGGTGTGCCCTATTACGAACGAATGATTTTATGATCCCGTTCATTCTTTCTAACGCCATCATGTTGTGCAAGAATGCCGGCCCAAGATTGGTGATATCGTCCACGATATGGACCAAGAGATGTACCATAATATCAAAGAAGGCAGGTGGGAAATACATCTCAAGCTCGCATAGGATGGTGACGATCTCTTCCTGCAGCCTTCCGAGTTTCTTCACGCTTATCGACTTCCGAGTGATGACATCAAAAAAGTTACAAAGGCCAGTGAGCGTTTGACGGACGTGCGGTTCCATTATCCCTCTGATTGCAACCGGAAGTATCTGCGTCATCATCACGTGACAGTCATGAGACTTCATCCCGCTGAAGATTTTTTTCTCCGCGTCTAGGTATCTGCTTATCAGCCCCGCGTAACCTAAGGGAAATTTCACTCCGAGGAGGCATGTGAATACTTGCGCGAGCTCGTCGGGGCTTAGAGTGAAGCAAGAGGGTTTCAGGCGGTGAGTTTGGTGTTTCTTAGCCGTTTTCCGCTTGCGGTCGTCCATCTCCTCCACCCCATCCTCGTCCTCCTCCGTCTGTTCACGCGTAGAAGGCGGTAAGTGAAGCTCGCTCCTGATATTCAGGGCCATCAGGTCGTATCTTGATTTTGGCCCGTCTTTGGTCCTATCTGGCATGTTGAACAGGGTGCCAAGCAAGCTCTCACACACATTCTTCGTGATATGCATGACATCAAGGCAGTGAGGCACTCCGAGGATTGGCCAGTACCGCAAGTCCCAAAACACGGACCTCCTTTTCCATACCCCCAAGAGCGGTCCTTCTGGCGGAGGACACTTTTTCTCTCCTCGCTTCCGCTTTTGTACCTTTCCCGACGGAGGACACGTTTTCCAATTCTTCAATAGAGTATCGATCTCTTCTCCTCTTCTCTTGCGTGGAGGTAGACCGAGCTCATCTTTACGTTGAACAGGTCTCCGCGCTTTCTCCACGGGTCGTTTAGTGGTAGCCACATTCGATGCCTCATGTATACGGTTTTAGAAGATCCGGGATCCTTGTGTAGCTGTAGAAACGGGGTAAATTCCATGCACCTAACACAAGCCTTGTGTCCATGGCACACCTGACACGCAATATATCCGTATCCGAGATAGTCCTGCACCGTCGTGATCAGTGCGGCTCTCATACGAAAAGTTTCTTCTTTGAAGGCGTCCCATGTTTCTACCCCTTCCTCCCACAACGTGTCTAGCTCCTCCTTCAATAACTCGAGATACAGGTTGATATCGCTCCCTGGCTGGGTCGGCCCTTGAATCAGCATACATGTGTATGTACTTCCTCTTCAGACACAACCACGGGGGGAGGTTGTACATCCATACAAACACGGGCCAGGTGCTATGTTTGCTGCTCTGATTGCCAAACGGATTGAGACCGTCGGTGCTCGCACCAAGCCTGATGTTCCTTGGGTCGTTCCCGAATTCTCATCGAATGCGTCTAATGCTTTCCACTGACGTGCATCCGAAGGGTGTGTTAGCACTGGTTTTTCAACACGTTCTGGATCGCTCAGCACCGCCTTCTTTCTGTCCTCGTGCCAGCGCATGAGCTTTGCTTCCTTGGGGTCCACGAAGTACCGCTGCAGACGGGGAATGAGTGGAAAGTACCACACAACTTTCCTAGGAGCTTTCTTCGTCCCCCTCTTGTAACGATCAGCACCGCACACCGGACATTTGATCTGGTCCGCGTGCTCGTTACGGTAAATTATGCAGTCACGGACGCAAGCGTGGTATTTTGTGTGCGGTAAATCGAGGGGGCACACGATTTTCTTGGCCTCCTGTAGACTACTAGCACATGTGTTCCCTTCAGGTAAGTGCGTCTTCAGGTATCGCAGAAGATCGTCCATGCTTGTGTCGGTCCATCCGTGTTTTGCCTTCATCTCAAGAAGATCCAGAGCTACTCTCAAGCGTGACTCCTCCGTCCCGCAACTTGCGTCATACAACGGAGTTGCAGAGTCTATCTCTAGTTGCGTGATCTTAGATTTACGTCTAGCGTCGGTCGACGTGTTCTTGAGAAGAAGATCTTGAACATGAGGGTCCCGCACGACTGAAGTTAGCGGAGTGTTCATGTCCTCGTCTGCATGTTGCTGATCACCATGACTCCCTTCTTCTTCATTATAGTCGTCTCCGTCGACAGCCGCCTCTTCGTCCTCTCCATTGCCATGTTCAGACTCCTCCTGATCATCTTCACATGTCGCCGCCCAATTGGTCTCGACGTTATCATCGTCTTCATCGTCATCCATCCACTTAGTGTGGCCCTCCATGAAACTATACCTGAGCAGGTGCTTCTCCACATTACCAGAATCTGGTTTGAACAAAGACCCCAGCTTGCATTTCCGACACGGACACTCTATCTCGGTGCGGTTGTTTCGATGCATCTCGGCCGTCGCGCGTCGCACGTACCTATGCACCACGCTTGTCCTCATCGCAATGACCATTGCTACAAAATGCAAGAGAGAGAGGTTTCATTAACTAGATCCGGTTTTCACGGAAAAATTCGGCATGACCTTCCTACAAAAGGTGTAACGCGGAGCGCCAGAAATTTGCCGAAAAGGAAATGAATCAACATTTCGGCAAAACATTGGCAACTCATCCTCATGGCAACACAATAAAATGAAAAAGAGAACGAATTCTCATCCACCGACCAATCCCACACACCTATTAAGATGACACACAATGCAAAATATATAGACGCGATGACGACGTCGAAGATCACCGAAGAGACTCCCGATAAGAGATTGATAGATCTAGAATTAGCTAATGGTGCATTTGTGGTGAGATCTAGTGTCCGGTTAGTAGATCTAGTGGAGAGATTTGGAAGAGGGAAAGTGGGGTAGCATACTAGCTAAAATATAGCAAACATGATTGGTTAAATTAGCTAAAAATGGTGGAGGGGTGTGGGGGATTGAGCTAGGAGCACTAATGGCTCGAGTTTGGATAGTGAGTGAGTGAGTGGGGTGGATAGGGGTGGTGGTGGGTGGCTGGCCGCACTTATATTGGGGACAAATATTACCCCAGGCGAATATGCTACGGGAAGCGCCTGCGCTAAGTGGTGCTACCCCAGGCTATTCTTTGTCCCAGGCGAACAACGTTCCTGTGCGTCTGCGCTAAAGGGAGCTACCCCAGTCCACATTTTACCCCAGGCGCTTCGGTAACTACTCGCCTGTGGTATCAGTTATACCGCAGGCGAACAAGGAAACTATTCGCCTGCGGTAAAGGAAGCGTGCCAGGGTCGGCCGTGGTTGGCCCTGCCACACTTTACCCCAGGCGCTTCCGGTTTCTGTTCGCCTGGGGTAACAGGCTTACCCCAGGCGCACAGGCCAGCTATTCGCCTGCGCTAATTAACCCAGGCGCACAGGTTTTCCTGTTCGCCTGTGGTAGAATATGCTGCTATAAGCTAATCTCTACTAGTGATTTACGTTTCTGCCACTCGAGCGTGAGTGAAAGGGAGGAATGAATCCAATATCGAGCATAAATACTCCCTCTTGGAGTCACTAGCATCTACTGGGCCAAAGCATCTACTAACAGCGGAGAGCATGCAAGATAATAAATAACATACACATGAAGATAACATGATAGGTTGATAATCAAGAGACATAGCATTCAATATTCATCGGATCCCAACAAACACAACATGTAGCATTACAATAAGATGATCTTGATCATGTAGGGCAACTCACAAGATCTAAACATGAGGCATAAAGAGGAGAGAACAACCATCTAACTACTGTTATGGACCCGTAGTCCAAGGATGAACTACTCACGCATCACTCCAGAGGTGGGCATGGTGGTGTAGAGCCCTCTGGTGATGATTTCCCCTCCCGACAGGGAGCCGGGGAGAACTCCAGAACTCTCCCGAACTCGGGTTGATGATGACGGCGGCCTCGGGTGTTTTTCATGGAAAAGGTGGATCTTTTTAGGGTTTACACCTCGGGGGGAATAAATAGGGAAAATGGCGATATCGGTGGGCGGTTAGGGGGCCCAGACCACCCCATGGCGCGGCCAGGGGGAGCGCCGCCCTATGGTGTGGGGCCCCTGTGGCCCCCCTCCGGGTCTCTTTTGGACTCCGTGGAACCTACGGGAATTATAAGTCTTATGGGCTTCGAATTTTCTAATTCCAAGAATATTTCCATAACAACTTTTCTGAAACTAAAAACAACAGAAAACATGAAGTGGCTCTGTGGCATCTTGTCAATAGGTTAGTCCCAGGAAATCGACAAAATGGCATAAAGTGTAAGGAAAACATGTAGCATATGGCACGAGAACATCATGGAACATAATAAATTAAGGATACGTTTATGACGTATCAACATCCCCAAGGTTAGTTCCTACTCGTCCTCGAGTAGGTAAACGATTAAAACAAATAATTTCTGACGTGACATGCTACCAACATAAACTTGATCATCTAAATTGTAAAAGCGTAAGTAAGCTGATATCATAGTACTTTAAACACAAGCATGATAGATACAATTTTAACAATGAAACATAGCAATCAGTTTGTATCATGGAAAGTAACACAAATAAAAGATCATGAATAATAAAACACTTGAAAGTTATACGCAAAGTGATATTTCGCTTGTCGGGGAAAAACATAAATACCAAGACACCTTCAAAGTTCAAGTGGATGACTAGAACAAATAATTTGAGAGCAAATAATAACACATCATGAATCAATTAATAATATTTCTCGGACAAATGCATATTCAGAATGGCAACTATGCTCTCTCAACTATGCATAAAGTTTGAAGATGGAGACTCAACATAAAAGTGAAAGAAAGACCCTTCGCAGAGGGAAGCAGGGATTAACTCATGTGATAGAGCTTGCTAATTTGAGTTCGATCATTTATAATTAATATTTTATGTTCATGAACCTTGTTATGTTTGAATTATAAAAAATGTGTGGGAGTTTCAATCTTGGTAATTCAAAGTTTATGATCTCCTTTATTTTATCATGTCATTAAATTCTATTATTAAGTCTTAAATGTTTTGATTCAATTTATTACTTAAGCTTGAGTAATAATTTTAATGGATTGTTAAGTAAATTGGAGATAAGTATTTTAATTATTTATCAAGGTTGAATATTATCTCTAAATTATTTAATAAAGCTAAAAATCCATAAGTGCCAGGCACTTGTGAATTTCAAAATTCACATAAAGGATGGATATTTTCCAATTGAGTAAATTCCATTGAAGACTCAGTATAATAAATTGACAATATTGATATAGTGGAACAGATAAATAATTGAAGTTTCAATGTTTCATAAAATTCAATAGGAGTACTATGAATTAAAAGCTGAGATCAAAGAAATTTGGTTGAAGGAGAAATGACTTAACAAAATTATAACATGATTGGCAAAAGAAAATTTATCGTGATAATGAAATCTTTGTGAGACAAGGATGTGAACAAGTTGTAATAAGATTGTCTAAATGTCTTGGTGTGATATGTGAAGCATGAAACGAAAATAATACGCAACCCACTAAGTAAAAAAAAAGTGTTTGTAAGGTTGCAGCATTGTCATTAATTAACTTATAGTTATTTGTGAAAGTTCCAAGTAATTAACATTGCTCAAGTACGATGGATAATTGATTAAGAGGTGTTTGCATAAAACCAATATGATTGTTGGTGGAAAAATTTCCACTTTAACTCCAAGTGTCTAACACGTTAGATTAAGAAGAAAAATGTCTTCTCATGATAGAGAGAGAGGTGAAAATTATATTAAGTTGTGATTATGAATCTTTGGGTAGAATGCAAATGTTTCCAGTTCATTACCTTATCCAGGAATTTATGTATGACATACATAAAGTTCGAACTTAATATTGTATTAATGTCATATGAGAAATTTGTTGTAATATTCATTTTGTGATGTAGTCATCAGAATTCTGAAAAAATGACCATGAAATGTAAAACAAAACAAACAAGATAATAATGATCATCAATGACATTGGATTGTCATAAAGATCGAAGAAACAAGAAATGTTCATGTTAACTCCAAGATTTAATCTTGAGAGTGGTTGGAGTGATATTAAATCACGGGAACATGAATATTTTACAAGGGATATACATATGTATATATATGATATCCATAAAGCTAGTCTTGATTAAAATCGTTTTATAAATGACAAATAAATGATAATGATAAGTTGAAAAAAAAATGGTTGATATTCATGAAGAACTTAATATTACAACGAGTTCCTCATATGACCTTTATACAATACGACCTTCGCTTCGAACGAGATAAGAAGTATTCTCAATTGCTTGGTGATGTTGAAGGATCAATTAGCAAATAAGAACTTAATATTCATTCGAAGCAAATAACAAAATAAGAAGTATTGTCAATTCTCTTTGCTTCGTCTATCATAAAGTTCGAACTTAATATTGTAAAACCAGTGCGAAAGAAATAAGAAGTTAAAGCGAAGGAATTCGCTATACTAGTTGTGTTAATAAAATAAGAAGTATTCTTTTGGATTATATAAAGCGAAGGGACGTAAAACCAGTTGGAGCTGAATATGGTCGTTTAATTCGGCTAGGCCCGATTGAACGAAAGTTACCTCATGAAAATGAATTGAAAGAGAATAAATTGTCAGGAAATGACTTATTTATTCAGAATCTATGAGATAGATTAAGAAGTTTAATAATCATGAATATGATGAGTGTGCTAAGTGTGATTTTGAAAAAAAAATTGAATTGTATTGAGACAAAATAATATGTTTCAAACGTAAGCATGACGTGATATTATGCAATTAACTTGACCTTCATAGTCTTGGTGAGCAAAATAGAAAGGGTTGAGATCAAATCACAAATATTTTTTATTCGACCAATCTCATTATCATGAGTAGACACATAAGGACCGGTATGTTTCTGATGAGCTAAATTGTTTAGCCAATGTGTATAAAGGAGATAAACTTACGTAAAAGTTTTCTCATAAAAAGTTAAGTCTAATTGACTCTCTAATTACTTATATTAAACTAAGTATTAGTTATGTGTTAGTCATACCAACTGTACTGCATGGTTATTATTCAATTCACATACACTTATTTTCTTATATTACATTAAGTATTAGTTATGTGTTAGTCATACCAACTGTACTGCATGGTTATTATTCAATTCACATACACGTATTTTCTTATATTACATTAAGTATTAGCTAGGTGTTAGGCATACCAACTGTACTGCATGGGTATTATTCAATTCACTTACACGTATTTTCTTCTATTACATTAAGTATTAGTTAGGTGTTAGGCATACCAACTGTACTGCATGGGTATTATTCAACTCACATACACGAATTCAAATATAGAAGTTTCAGATCCGGGATAGAAGCGAAATGGGCAAGCCAAAGATCCGGGATACAAGCGAAATGGGCAATCGCGCTAGCGACTATGAATTGAACTAGTGGACTATTTTTCCTTCCTCTGCTGATCCATTGCATTGTATGCCTCCCGCCTCCTCCGCTGTTGCGCAAGAAGTTGGTGATGTCGTTGCACACCCGCTCGTAAATAACAAGCTAGCATAAAAGTGGAATTATTAGCCCAAAGCACAACGGCATTAGCAGGGGATAGCGGCAGAGAGTAGCTAGAGAGGCTGCGGAGGGTTCATTAACTGCTTGATTATGTCTAAGATTAACTCCTAACATCGGTGAGGAACATACATATGAATGGATCAGAAAGATGCGGAGGGTTCATTTTAATTTAACAGGGGTATCACGAAAAGAACTCACCAAGTTAACTCCTCTGCTTGCCCTCCCGACGTAGGACAAGGTGAGCACGCAGCGGCCGCTTCATTACTGTGAAGAACCCGACGTGCGGCCGGAGATCGACGGCAAGCTCCCCCTCCGCCTCCCTCCACTCGAACTCCCTCACGAGGTTGGCCATGAAGTAGGCAAGGTGCAGGATCGTCACGCCCATACCGGGGCACATCCGGCGGCCGGTACCGAACGGCATCATCTTAATCTCCCCTGCGCTCCCTGCCGCCGCCAACAGGCTCAGGCCTTCTCCGCCACCGCTTGCCATGAACCGTTCTGGCTTGAACTCACTTGGGTCAACCCACGCGGTCTTGTCACGCGCTAGAGTCCCCGGCGGGAAGACCACCATTGTGCCCACCGGAATACGTCGGCCGTCCAGAACGACGTGGTCATGTTCCATCACCTTGTCAACATAACACAGAAGAGATCAACCAAACACGTGAAATCAATTGGTTGATCCAGTTGACAGCCGTTCATGTTCCTTGCTTACCTGCCTGAACACCGATGGCACGGTGGGATGTAGCCGGAGCGCCTCCAAGACAACCGCGTTCAGATACTCCAGCTTCCCAAGAACCTCCTCGCTGACTTCCTCGGCGTCCGCGCCCACAGCAGCGTCGATCTCTCTCCGGACGGCCTCCTGCATTTCTGGACGCTTCACAAGGTACGCCATGATCCACTGCAATTCAGCAGCTACGGCTTCCGTCCCAGCGCCAAGAAACTCGGAGCACATGCCTACGAGTTCCCCGTCCGCGAGCCTCCGCTGCGCCCTTCGCACTCGCACGCGAGCGTTTCCGCCAGAGGAAGTCTGGCTGCTCTCGCCCGGGACACGGAGGTCAACGAGCGTGTCCACATACGCCGGCGGCTCGTCAGAACGGTGGTGCCGCCGGCGACGGGCGTCGATCAGCGGAAGGTACATCTCCTCTTGCTGTTTCCGCAGCGTGACCATCTTGTTCCACCGTGCACGGTAGATTATCCTACCAATGCCGCCTGGGAGCTTCAAGAAGACCCGCATCTCTGGAAAAAGTTGGACGAGGTCGTTCTGGGCGTCGGCCATGGCGCGGACGCGTCCCGCGTCCACACCGTCGCCGAAACACATGCTCGCGAGCAGGCCGAACATGGAAGAGCGAATGCTCTCCGCCACGAGGACGATGTCCTTGGGGCTGGACTTGCACTGCTGGCTGAGGTCCTCGATGAGACCCAGGAGCGCACGGCGCCGTGCGGACGCATAGCGGTGGAGGCGGAGAGGGTGGAGGATGTCAGAGGTGAGGTTGCGGCGCATAGCGCGCCAGAGTGGACCGTATGGTACCGAGGTTATGTTGTGGTAGCGCCGGCGAGAGAGGACGGCGCTCGCCACGGTGGAGGCCGGACGGTCGGAGAAGGAGCCGCCAGCGCTGCCACGGACCAGAAGATGGTGTGCGGTCACGCGGTCCCTGACAACGACAATCGGTTGCGACAGCCGCCCAACTAGAGCCGATTTGACGCTGTGCAGTGCCTTGCTAGGCGGTCTGTGCCACAGGACGATGATGACGACGAGAAGCATCAAGGACAGCAAGAGGGAGAGTACTTCATGCATGGTTGAGAAGATAGCCTAGACCTCAGCTGCCGGCCACCGCAGCTATATGGAGTATTGGCTAATTTTGAGCTCTGTCCAGGCCAAACGGGTGTGAATATATAGGGGGAGTGAGTTTTTTTGGAACTGGGTTTCGTGGAAAATGGTATTTTAAATAATACTAGTTGACATGTACGTGCAACGCACGCGCTTCATAATTAAATGAGACAATTTACAGTTGGAAAAAGATTATGCACTCTATTAAACAAAATTTTAAGAATCTAAAAATCTGTGCATGGAACTTTGAATTCAGGCATCAAACCTTTTTGTATAACAAATCTGATGAGCGTGCTCACAATAAAAAAATACTATTAGATTAAAATAATCTACATAGGGATCAAAAACATTTTTTTAGATTTCGTTGGCCATAGAGTGTCCTTGAGAATATAGCAGCAATTTAAAAGAGATGGGATTACTTCGGTACATTGTGGGGTAAGAGATTGGATTACTTGGGTACATTGTGAGGGCGCGCGTGGGTCAAGAAGTGAGCGCCCAGGAACTCGAACGGTGCCACGGAGGTGAATAGCTATGGCGCCATTCCGTCATAGTTATCTTTCCAGAATTACCAACCGCTCCCTGCTTATTTGCTCGTTCAGTATTGGGTATCTTTCGTCGTGGATAATGTCGTCGGTTGATTTCACGTGACTGCAACTTTGCATACAAGGAGCCAACTACGGTGCCGTTATTCTTTTCTGTCGGTTGGACCCCATCAGGACTCGCATCCTTTTTCTCATAGGCCTCACCGTGATAGGAAGGGACTTTAGGAACCTACTTCCTATTGTGGTCCGATTTCTACCAATTCGTCGGATCGATGCGATGCCCTTCATTTCTCATTTAATCGTACGGCCCACAGACCATTTTCCTTTCAATAAATAATGACCTGGCAACCACCACCCGTAATTCTCTCCATCCCCATAATCCCCTGCAGTTATTACCTCTCACCGGTTCTTTCCCAAATCACCTCCATATGCTCGCCGTCCCATTTCGTTTGCTGCCCTACATCCAGACCAGAACAGGCATCGGCATGCCATCCGGCCGTTCCACCCTGTGGAAGTATCATCGGCGCCTCTGTAAGGCCCGACGGCCAGGGCTGTTCATGAAAGGTACCATACCTATGGCAGAGCTACGCTCAACTGCCGGCGTGGAGGGGAAGAAACGACGGAAGGCTGCTCCCATTCTTCTCCTTCAGCCACTCTCTCCTTCTACGACAACATGAACATGCAACATGCAGCGAATTGATTCATAGCAGGAGTTGTTTGTGCCAAGGTAACCACCATTTTGACATGCTTCCTTGATTTCTCATATGTGCTTCTATTATTTGACACATGCTTTATTAGTTTTTCTCGAGGGACCAGGACCCAGCACATGATTAGTGCTTCCAGCAGTACAACGATGCAATATAGTGCTTCCTGCGATGCAAGGAAATGTCAAGCAGCAGGAATGCACCTAGGAAGCACAAGCACCATATTAGGAAGCACAACCACCATCCGCAAGAAGCACCACCACCGTCTCAACGAAGCACGGCCACGATTGGAATGAAGCTTGGCCAAAGTCGACGAGTGTCGTCATTGAAAGGAGCAGCCGTCTTGCTGTCCAAATACTCTTGTTGTCCTAATGCGACCAGTATAATACATGCCATGGAGAAGCAAATAGAAAAAAAATAACAAATTTATTTGAAGCATAGACTCATATAGAATTGTTTGTCCATAGAAGCTGCCTTGTTTATCAATGGAAACAAAACTATTCGCCTTCGCAGCAAATTGATGCATAAGATTCTCTTCCTATGGAAAGAAGTTCGTATTTGGCTAGAAACAATTCTAGTCGATAGAAACAAATATTGTAATGTTTCATAAACAAATGTTAAAATGAAGCAAGTGTTTTCACGATCGAAGCAAATTGTTTAGTAGACAAAAGCAAAATTTTGGTACTATGTTTCCAATTACAACCATACGTGCTTCATAGCACCAAACGACTCATGATAGTACTTAAAAGAAAATGTAACTACGAATTATGAAACATGTCTCGTAGTGTTGGAAACATGTATATCGTACGATAGAATCATGTTGCTGGTACGAACCTCGTATATGGAAGCAACGTGAATTATGGATATTTTATTTTGAAAACTGTCAAGGCGGCGGCTGTGCATAATTATAGGCCAACATGCAAAGTGGTTAATGGCAGCCGGAAATTAATCCCACCAATCACGGAAGCAAAAGCAGATGGTTGGCAAATCGTACGGCCAGCAGACTCAACATCAGACGGTCATGGGCTGGTCCGATACCTGCATTATATCGGACGCCGATTCCTAGTAGCGCCCTTTTCTTTTTGTCCGGTCTTGTCACCCATTGCTTTGATCAAACTCAACATTAGAACGTCCGACACCGTTTGATATAGTTAATGTAGGTGGACATTTAATGTATCCAACTACCTTTGCTCTTTTATAAGTAGTATAGATATAGATAAAGAATACTGATATTTAGATGTACTCCCTCCGTCTCGAAATTATTGTCGCAAACGACACATTTGCAAAAACCGCCTCCTTATTTCTCCGACCAAACCCGAGGTCCACGTCGCGACCGCACACGCTTTGCTGCAGCTCACCGTCTACCCCTGCTCCCTCCGCTCCGGCTCCCTCTCTCGATTCGTCACCGTTGCCGCCGCGCTCCCCCCACCTCCATTCTCCTCGCCGCGCTCCCCTCCTCCTCCATTCTCTTGGCTTTGCTCCGCTCCCGCAGCACAATCCGTCCAAGATCGGAGTTTTCGTCCAAGATTGAAATTTCTGTCCGGCGAATCGCCGCATCCGTCCAAGGCCTTGACGAATCGCCGCATCCGGCGTCGGCGATGACGGACGTGGGTGGTCGCCGCCGTCTGCCTCATCATCGTCGCCATCTCCCTCGCCACCGAGCGCCTGCTCCACCGCCTCGGCAAGGCACCATTATCTCCCTACCTAGTTTTTGATATGCTCTGCTGCTGCTGCTACTCCCTCGGCAAGGCTAATTTATTTCCCCCTGTTGTTGTTACTCTGATTCAGCGTATTTGGATTTCCTTTGCTCGGCATGCACATTTCCCAGTATTAGCCTTTGAATGATGTGCTAATACGCGCAAAGTTTAGATTGTTTGGTTTTCTTGCAATGGACTAGTGTGAAGGATTTTCTACTTTCAGTTAGCAAACTGGATCTGGATGTACTTGTTTTCCAAGATTAGCGACGTATGATACGAGAGACAATTGTACAAGGACCTTTCCTACATAGTAGTATAGTACTGTTTCACTAGGAAACTATCGAGTCACAGTTTCCAATTACAGTAACAACTGTCTGGTTTGCCTTTACTCATCCTTCTCCGTGTGCAGGTGCTCAAATTCAATGGCCAAGAAGCAATGTTTTCAGCCCTGCAGAGAGTCAAAGAAGGTATAGCATTATTCCAGTTCTTAAGTTTTTTTTTTGAGATAACAGGCAACACCCTTTCATTCATTCAACAATTGTTCAATACAAACAATGGCGTCGGTATATATTTCTTAGCTAGAAATGATGCATAGCTTCTTTTTTTTATTTGTTCGATATCACAGCAAATTATCACCTCACTTATCTCGCACGTCTTGGCCAACACAACCTGATGGGAACTGCAACACCTAAACTGAATATAATGAAATATGAAAAGTGACATCAGATACCAACCGACAAACTTTTTCATGACTCGGCAGACAGAATACTGCTGCATATTGCAGTTTGTTCACCTGCCTAATTAATTTATTGGTTGCTTGTGCAGAGTTGATGATTTTGGGCTTTATTTATTTCCTACTAAGCGTCTGTCAAAATCTCATCAATCACATTTGTATACCGGAGAGTGCTGCACGTATTATGCCTCCATGCATTGAAAATTCGTCTGAAGCCAGAGAAGATGCTGCCAAACTTTGCAAGAGAAAGGTAGACCATGAACTATGAAGATATCATTATGGTACTTTAGTTATGTTTAGTGTTGCTCATTATTCCCTGATGATTTTGTTCTAGTGGATATCTCATTGTTTACTAGTTTTCTTTGATAGTTATCACTGTTGTATTCTGAGTAGTGACTAGCAAAACTTGGTCACTTCTATTTTATGGTAATTGATAGGCATTGCCAGTCCCAAGTATTGCCAAGAATAAAGAATATCTGCCAGATTGGTCATTCTGACACATCATTCTTGCACATATACAGGATGTAGTTGCCATGCTATCTGAAGAGGCTTTGCATCAGCTGCATATCTTTATCTTTGTACTTGGTGTGGTCCATGTTATTTTCTGTGTTACAACACTGTTACTTGGTGGAGCCAAGGTACAACTGTCATTACTGTGGATGAATATATGTTTTGCGTGGTATGGTAGTCAAGCTAACATATTTAGGAAATGCTCCTATAGATGAGAAAATGGAATAAATGGGAGAAAGATATTCACCAAGGAAGACTCAAGGAGCGAGAAAAGGGGTCGAGCTGGACGAAGTTATCTGCTCTAAGATGGATTGTAAGTAATCTGACCCTCTTATTATGCTTCTCAATTGTAGTGAAGTGAGTGGTAAATCATTAATTCGTATTACATATGAAGATGGCATGATAATAATTTTTTTTCGCGAAAACGCAAAAAGCCTTGTGTTTCATTGCATTGTTAGAAAAAAAGATTTACATGCTCATCTACAGAAACGCAAAATTCGTATTACATATGAAGATGACCCTCTTATTATGCTTGCATCGATGATAACGCACCAGCGAGCTTAATTGTGAAGTAATGCTAGGCGTGCAACCACAATTTTTACTCCCAAGTTTCTGAAATCAACCAAGGCTTGCATCTACAGAAATATTTATCACCAGACTGGATTTACAATGTTATCTATACACACATGATCCCGAATTATCATTTCCTCCTACGCACAATTATCCTTTCCTTCTACACGCAATTTACTGTTTACACACATGATCTGTCTTTTTCCTCCTATCTATACCTTCCTTTTTCTGCTACGACGTTCGTGTTCCCCCATCTATAAGGGCAATGCTTTCTTTTAGTTGCTCAGCCATTATAGATAGAGCTATAGGCAACCTTCCTTCGGACTACATGATTTCCTTCTTCAAATGAGGGATGTTGTAGCCGTTTCCTCCTCCATCTCTCATGATCTCTCTCATGCAGCCTTGGAGTGTCAGAAAGCTTCGAGCCAGCTTATTGACATCGTAGTTTCGAAATTATTCTTCAACACCCTCTACCAATTCTCGGATATTTTTATGTGCCCTGGTATCGGTCAGCGATTGAAGTGAGGGGAAGAAGCATAGGTCGAGAACGTTCATATCTGGACTGTTTGGCGGTTGCTGCAACAATCTAATGTCAAGATCAGTCTGTGCAACAGCATCTCGAAAAGCTTGATCACTATCGAGGACATGAGGTTTCGCGTTATCTTGCTGTATGAAGATGGTACTTCTAACATCCTCGTCAGGCCATAGGTCCTAAATTGCAGGGATCACCTTCTCGCAAAGATAATCTCTAATGACTTGGCGATTTACCTTCATTGTTTTCATCTCTAGTTCCCCTTTATCTCTATTTTTACTCTTTTGCTTTGCCGGAGCCTCGATGACAAATGGCCAAATGCCAATCTTCCATCGAATGTCACAACACCACCTTCACCATACCTAGGTTTCGCTACTGCCGTTAAGAACATCACTTTAGCGATGTAGTTCTTATTCCTCACGGAGCGCAAGTGTGGTGGTTCTCCGGCGTGGAGGTAATAGGTGTTATTCTCCCTCGTCAGGTAGAACCACTTCTCATCCATATGGACGAATTTTTCCATAAATGGGAACCAAGGTTTGGGGAATGTGAAAGCTCTTGGATCGATCATAGAAACGCAGAACTTCACTCTCTTAATCTTGTTTTCTGGGGTCATCACCAGCTTCAGTGCGCTTGTGTGACGCTTCATCTCGCCTAACATGAACCGTCTATGCAAGGTTGAGCGGTCAACACCCAGATGTCTGGCTAGAGACCGAATCGTCCTTCGTTTGTTAAGTGCATTGTAGTCATTCTCTGGAGATCCAGATCCTTCCTTTTACGCCCAACTCGGCCTTTCATCTTGCTTGATACATCGACTTCTTCACCTTTGTCCATTTGTATATTTGCGTCCTCCCATATTCTTTCGACCGTTCGTACACTTGTGTTCAATAAGCATGCTACGAGCTGCTTGTCCTCTGGCAGGACCCTTCCATCTCTCATCTTGATTACGTGTAGAGCAAAATAAACACCATGCCTTTCCTTATTTGTCAGGTTTCTTTTTGTTGAATGCTCAACATTTGTTTCATCATGGTATTGATCCTCATCTGTTTCCTCGTGATATGGATCAATTGGTTCATCATGGTCTTGATCCTCATGGTTTTGAACAATAATTGCTTCCTCATCCTCAGGTATCCAGTTCATATCAAAATCACCCTCTTCCTCGGGTATGAAGTTCAGGTCAAGCATTCCTGCATCATGGTTTTGGACAACAATTGCTTCCTCCTCCTCAAGTATCCAGTTCATATCAAAATCATCCTCTTCCTCGGGTATCAAGTTCAGGTCAAGCATTCCTGCATCATGGTTCTGGACAACAATGACTTCCTCCTCCTCAAGTATCCAGTTCATATGAAAAGCATCCTCTTCCTCGAGCATCAAGTTAAGATCTTGGAGCACCATGATGCTTCTCTGTTGCTCTTGGTACTAATACTGCTGCTGATGTTGTTGCTATTGGTACTGATGTTGCGGTTGTTGATCTTGGAACGGATGCTTCTCTTTCTAATGATGCTGGTGTTGCTCTTGACAAGGGCACTTTCTTGTTCAGCGTAGAGCTCTCCCCACCGACTTGCCAAAGCTGCAAGTATAAACAAGAAACAATTAATTTGTCACTTGTCAAACAAGTATCCATCAATATTCTAAAAGGAAGGCAAGCAGGCACCAAAAGCAAAGCACAAAATTCTAACAAGCTTCAAATATTTGGTTAATGCTGATAGATTAATTCTCTTTTCATCATAGCTTATGAATTTATTTTCCAGAGCCAACCATAAAGCATTCCTGTTCTTGGCTAATTTGACAAGTTTTGCTTCAATATTTCGAGCACGAAGTACATGTATTCAATCCAAGTCCTCGTGCTCAAGATCGAAGCCAATATGCAGCGAGTACTTGGATTGCAATGGTACCAGGAGTAACATCCATGCATGATTAGCAACAGAAACTTCCTTTTGAGAGTGTCAAAATTATTTGGGACACATTTGATTCCATTAGTGTGCTTCGTGTTGTCATTTCTGCTACAGAGATTTATCGAATGATCATCCAAACATAAGCTTAATAGCACATGTGCCCGTGCGTTGCAACGGGACTAAAATCAGGAAGTTCGTTTTTGGTGATGGGTGCCAAAAGCGAAGAATTTGTAATAAATTCAATGAAATTGTTCACACCAGCTTCTATTCTCCTCCGAAATCAGATGAAATAGTAAACAATATATTCGCATTGTAAAGCTTGACAAAGCACACAAAATTATATGCTTCAACCGGGTTCAAAGATGCAATATGCCTAATTTATTTCACCTTCATGACAAGAAATGCACCCCGAATATAAATTTGAATTATGCGCCACCAACTGTAAGTTTCACCAAGATATAACCAGCCACGATTTCCACTTGCACTCAAATTATGTGCCATCCAACTCTAAATTACCAGCCATTACACTCCGTAAAATGAGTATGCCTCAAGTAAAAAGTTCCTAATCAAAAGAAACAACAACTGTCCAGGTTAAAATCTATCTTTCCTGCCTCGTACTTTGAAAATACGACCAATAAAAACTAAAGGTTCATATAGCAAATGAGACTTACAGCTTAAAAACCTCTTATATATTTATTACAAGCGCATTTATGCTCCTCATTAAATCAAATAAACGATCTTTCCGAAAATGACAAATTGTACAAGTGGACAAGTTTTTGTTTCAGAACTTCCCGATTCTGCCATCTAAAAAAAGAACTTTCCGATTCTAGCAAAAAAGACATCGATCTATGGATTTGCAAGAAATGAAGTTCTCTGCTCTGTCCAATTATGTAACAATGATCCTGTAGAAGTCATAGGTACGAAGCACAGCAGGAAGGATATAAATAGATGATTCAGCTGTTACTTACATATACATATATGGAGAAGGCTTGCATGCAATGATGCCGCACCTTGATCAGCTTGCTACAATTTAAGAACAAATCGATTCATGCATGTGCATTGCTTCTGTGAATCACTCATGGAGGATATCCATCCCACAGAAAGAACCAAACAGGATTAGAGTTTACAATATCTTCTTTCTTCTAGTTGAGGGCAATCAACCATGTGAAAAATAAATTTCTTAGGTGATGAAGATTTAAACCATGATCAGGCAATCAAACTTATAAACCATGACTACCATATTCTGTTTTCTAATGCCCGCGTCCAGGGTAGCATCATCACCTTCTCTCATCTACATATCAATCTGCGACACCTTACCAATGCAGGAACATGTACATCAACAGCAGAGCTGACCGGATCAGCAATGTCGGCGAGCTTACCATCCCACGCGGCCTTTAGCCCTTAGCTCATGAAGCCCACCCGCAGCAACGCTCCAGCCCTCTCTTCTAGTTCAAGAAGGTGTCTATGCAAGAGGATATACCTGGTACTTTTTGCTTCCGTTTGTTTCCGTCACAGCCAACCCGGCATTATAATGGATATTTTTCTATGTTCTTAGCGCAAAGATAGTAACAAAAAAGAATTAAGTCCACATGAACACAAAGGTGCATATTTTACACGATTATGAGCAGCTAGTACATCTATTTTTATTCTGTCGCACTCTGAAGTTTGAGCTAAAACTCAGATTGCACAAAGATACTATATAAGTTATCAGAAAGATCAATGTTATAAACTCACAGAGGTGAAATTATTTTAATACACATGTTTATCGAATGACCATCCATAGTTTGAGTGAGGAACAGGTTGTTCTTACGAGCGTGTTAGTAACAGACTAAATCATAGAATCTCTTTGGTTCTATGTTT
Source organism: Alopecurus myosuroides (assembly GCA_028641055.1). Taxonomy (NCBI): domain Eukaryota; kingdom Viridiplantae; phylum Streptophyta; class Magnoliopsida; order Poales; family Poaceae; genus Alopecurus; species Alopecurus myosuroides. Next base: position 707,769,849 of record CM054057.1, on the reverse strand, counting down.
ATTTATGTTAGTTACTCCTCCATGCAGTGCAAATCGAGGATATAGTCAAATTATTCATGAAATTGCAATTGCTCCAGTAGCTAGTCATCTCCAAATTGAAATTGCAATTTTATCACAGTATTTTATGGTACTCCTGTAGCTATTCATGAAATTGCCAATTTTATCACAAATATTCTTGGCTAATTTGACAAGTCCTGCTCCAATATTTCTAGGCCAATATGCAGTAGTACCTGTATGTAATCGAAGTCATCGTGCTCAAGATTGAAGCCCAGATTGAAACTGACGGCGGCAGGAGCGAGTACTGCTAGCCGGCCTCATGGTCAAGATTGAAGCCGACAGCAGCATGCAGGGCCAGAGGAGCAGCGGTTAGGTGGGCTTATCCCGAAGGAGCAGCGTTAAGGTGTGGCGACCCCGGCGCATGGACGGCCACGGCGACCTCCCTCCTGCGTGCGGACGGCCACGGCGACCTCCCTTCTCCGCGCGGACGGCTACAACGAGGTGGAGCTCCCTCCTGCGCGGACGGCTACAGCGAGGTGGAGCTCCCACTACACCACGACACTTCATCCACAACCCCCAAATCGGTTGGGAAAACGGCTTTCGCCGACTGAAAGTCCGTCGGGAACAGGTATTACCGACCGACCTTGTCTGTCACCGAAAGTCCAGTCGGGAAAGCTTTTTCCCGACCGACATTATTTTGCCGACCGACAGTTGGATGTCCATGGCCAAACTTTCCCGACCGACATATACTTTCCTGACAGACATATCTTTTCCGACCGACATTTTATGCCGACCGATTTGTAGACGGCGATTTTTTGCCGACTAACATTTTGTTGCCCTACAATGGACTTTTCCCGACCAACAGTTTGGTGCTAGTCATTTTCCCGACCAACTTTCTGTTAGTCCTGACATGGTTTTTTGCCGATCAACTACCTGACATTGTTTAGTTTCACTGACCAGCAGAAGATGCTATTTTGTCCTAAAGAATAAAATTTAATTTCACATTTTTCTTATTACAATTACAATAGAATCCAATACAGTATTAATCAAGTTGCACTAGCAAGCAAGAACCAAACAATATAGATGCTCCATTACATCACATAGGTTACTGACCAGCAACAGATAGGTTCACACAAAATAATGGCTAAAAGTGTATATCCAACGATTCATGATACTCCATTGCACTATTAAGTTGACAAGAGATGGTTGATATGTTCACAACGACAGCTACAAGCTGCATGACAATAGATAGTTTGCCCCCATACACAAAATAGACAATTGTCGCAAATTGACAGCTTCAGGACGTCCCTCGTCCTCTTGAGTGTCTTTTCCTACAAAGGGTAAGACAAGTCCATTACTTTCATGCTTTCATAGACATGAATACTTGACACTTAATAGTTCATCAGGCCATGCAACTAATAGTTGAAGGGTACCAGAATTTTTCCATCAAGCAGGAATAGACTGCTAATATGCATGTGTTCCAAGTAATATCACATATATTTAAGTAGGTAACGCATACATCAGACTACAGTTTGTATATTATATTCAGAGATGACACATAGCATGTACTTCTACATCAGGATTATTCTTCAGTTTACACACATCCCTTCAAACATAACCGGTTCAAAATGTAAGTTCTATGATGAACCTAGTGACAACAGAGGGTAGTTAAACTCAACATATTTTATTCACACGACCAAAAAGACCAAGTGGAAATAAATATTGATTGATGAAAACAACACATAGGTTGAGATTAATAAAGCACTAATGAGCTCCCAAAGAGCTTCAAAGAAAATGCGCTAAGACCAACTACCACCACCTCGACATTGTAAAATTCCTTTATAGTTTTATTCCAGCACATAGAAGCAACAAAGCCAAATGAAAAGCTGAAATAATCACAGCAACATGCCTAGGCAGAGAAGTGTGACCATGTACGAACTTCCAGACTATAGTCTGATTGTTGTGATAATTATGATTTTTTTAATAATGTGAGCTGAGACACTAGTATTATTATTTGATATCTACACATAACCTGGAGTCAATTGCTCGAACTCTATGTCTTAGGGTTTAGGATGAACGGTAAGTTTCTGGTTAGTAGATGACACTCTTGCATATTTGGTTGGTCCAAGATGCTTACAGGCAAGCAGAAGGGAGAAAAGTGGACACTAAGACGGTGTCGTACATAGAAAATTCACTAGTAGTACAAGAAGGTAAACAATGTATTTATAAACTTCTTACTAGTTGACTGATATGCAAGAAGCCCGATCCTTGGAGATAATGTTGAGCTGGTCGGTTGCATGGCTGAGGTACTTGTTTCCCGTTCGCGGAATTTCCAGTATTCATGCTCATGGTATCTTACGCACCTGAAAGAGATAGTTCAACTTTAAGGCATCGTTCAAATATAAGAAAAGGCATTACAATATTAAGTTGAATTAATGCTGAGCAATGACTCGGCCGGTTTCATGCATCCTATATACAATTGAGGCTTTGGCTGATGTCTCGCCTATATGCTTCCAAGAGTCGCTGCAATATAGATGAATTTTTTTATTTCATTAATAATGAGACAACTTTGTTTGAGAAAACACGGTAAGTAAAGCAAAATTTGAAAGTATGTGCGTTAGCTCAGCAGTAAAATCAATATAGAAATAACAGTGGTACGTTTAAAATAGTGTATAATCGTTTGTGTTTATTTATTTGTAACCCCTGCAGCAAATAATAGAATATCAAATTAATGCCTCTGGTAGTAAAATGCCCACACCTATATTCACATGTACATCATCGTCCATCATTGCTGAACCATAAATTGGTATATACTGTCATGGACATATAATGTGGATGCTTTTATGAGCTAACCTAGGACCGACAATTAATGAAACGGATGACGATGCCCTTTTTCCACCATTTCTCTCATTTCTCCCCTGTGGTAAATTACACAAAAATATGTCAGGGAACAAGGTACTGAGGCAGGGAAGCACTGCAAGTTTTGTCACAAAGAAAACGGAGGTATTTAAATAACTTGAAAAAACAAAAAATTGCAAAACCTTGAGGCATCCATATCACGCAAACTGAACCTCGTCGATTGCTGCTGCTGATTGCAGTGTTAATGCCAATGACCATCCGGTACTTCTGTTTCCCTGTCGATTCCAGTGATGGTGCGCTGTTAAGAATAGAGTCCTGAGTCGCCTTCCCTAATGCTAGCCTCCATTTCTAAGTTCGATATTGTTTTCTCCAATGTCCTGATCACTGAAGGGAGTAGTTGGAAGCCTCTACTGAACACACTAGTGTGGTGTCAGAATCACTAGAATGAGAACAGATCTACTTATTCAACACTTAATCACTACAAGAAATATGGTGATACACGACGCTCAATTTTCGTCACTAAATCGTCACAATATTTCATCCATGACGATCTAGTGACGAAAAACAAATCGTTGAAAACCGAGCGTCAGAAATGATCGATAACGACGATTTGTTTAGATCGTCATGGACGTCCACGACGATTTCGGACCGTCATAAATTATGACGATCCAAAATCGTCAAGCGCAGTCTGCCCAAGCCACATCAGCTCCAACGTGGCTAGTCCGACGTGGCAATATTAAGACGAAACGAAATCGTCATGAAAGGAAAACAGCCCGGTCCATTTCAGTTATCTATTTGGGCCAAGTCCAATATTTCTGGCCTTTTTACTGGTCCATTCTCGTCTGGGCCTTAGCCTCTTTACAGCCTTTTCCGTTTTAGGGCCTTGCCTTCTTAGTGATACATTTTATTTTATTTCAGCCCTTTTTTGAATAATTTATGTTTATATTATTTGGGCCGAGGTCTTGATAGAGCCCATACATTTAGTCCATTCAAGTAAACAACAATTTCTTTTTTTTACATTCTATTTAGAGATAGTTTTTTTTTATCCAGCAAGTTCTGGCCTATAGCCCACTTAGGTGCAAAATGACAACCAATATTTTTTTCTACCACTTTTTGGTTCAGCTACTAAAAGCATTTAAGCAATATTTCCAGAATCAACAGGTTACATCAAATAATACTTTGAGATCCAATCAGTATAACAAGCTCCAGACTAGATACAATCAGGATTACAAGCTACAGTCTTGCCGGTGAGGGTCTTGACGAAGATCTGCATGCCACCCCGAAGACGGAGGACAAGGTGAAGGGTGGACTCCTTCTGGATGTTGTAGTCAGCAAGGGTCCTGCCGTCCTCCAGCTGCTTGCCAGCAAAGATGAGGCGCTGCTGGTCCGGGGGAATGCCCTCCTTATCTTGGATCTTGGCCTTAACGTTGTCGATGGTGTCAGAGGACTCCACCTCAAGGGTGATGGTCTTGCCGGTCAGGGTCTTCACAAAGATCTGCATCTGCATAGAATAATACCAGGTGGAACTGTAAGCCTCAAGAAGGAGACAAACAAATATAACTAATAGCATAACTTAATCTGTAAATAAGCACCAGGCTGGACAAAACCGGAGCATAGTTGATCGGAAAGACTATTAGACGACGAGCATGCGTATCATCTAAGCTACAGAACACACAGTATACGGTTCTTCAAACTTCTTCATCATGGAGCTCCTTCCATAGAGATCACAATCTGGGTTCCTGCTCCTGCCATATGAACAATATGGACAACCATAAGTAGGACACGGACATGAGCTAGCAAAACAGTAATATGGATCACTTGGAAGGTCAGATAATCGAAAAATGTTCTGGAGTAAAGTACTACTAGGCTACAGGTGATCCCTTGTGTTATGGCCTCAAGACACAAGATTTCTACTCTTCCATGATGCCACATTCCTTGAGTTTCACAAGAAGATGCATAAAGTGCACACACAACAGATGCATAAATTCCTTGAGTATCACACCAGCAGGGTTGGGGAGAGCGAGATTACCTCAATTCCGGGTACTTGATGGGTGGCTAAGCAGCAGGATGCGGGCAGCAGCGAAGAAAGCAGCACACAAAAAGCAGGTGGTCTGCAGTACAGCACAACCAAGTGCAGGAGCTCTCCTCCATCCTCGAAATGCAGTACATATGGCAAATGTGGAGCTCATCTGTCAGGATGGTGCAACCAGCCACGAAATCCTTCCGTGCAAGCGAAATCAAGTCGGAAATTTCGATATCAGCTCAATAGGTAGAGAGCCGGGAGTAAGCTGGAACCAATACAAAATTATCATACAAACAATATATAATGCTTACATCGTATCCTATACAGAGGGAAATAAAAAGCATCACATGTGCATTCAATGGTAACCTAGTGTAAAGAAGAGTAAACGATGAATAAAATCGCTGGCCATGTTGTACAAGTTTTTATCGTTGCTAATATTGAAGGTCAGACTCTTACATGACTAGACTAACTTAAAAGATGTGGGTTTTCTTACATGCCTAGACTAAATTAAAAGCTGTAGATTTTCTTACATGCCTAAAAAAAACTCAGCATAATGGTTGTGCATGGAACTCAAAGATAGCTAGAGATGAAATAGTGAACATACTAGTACTCTTAGCCGATCGGAATAAAATAGACGGATTTGCCAGATTCATATAATCATGCATGTAATAGTTTCACCAAATTGGTCTAGTCTGCAATGCATACGAAATGGGCAACAATGGCAGCCCGGTGGATACAATATCAAGACTAGGTGGAGCTAGCTAACTTTGCACATTACATGACTGTTTAGAAGAAACTTGACCATTTACCTATCAGGATCTACATAGCTATCGACAAGAACTTGTCAAGCGGAAATTCGCTACTGGGCTGTTCTATTATTAGCACACAGAGACAACAAAATCGTCAATTGAAATACCAGCTCTTGGCTGGTCAATCCAAATCTTGAACCAGAGGTAACTGGGTACGGGAGTCCTCACCCAGCAAGTGCGATGGTGGCGATGTTGGGCTGCTGTAGGTGCCTTAGCCGACGCAAGGGAACTTACTGCTCGTCCTCTCCGCCAGCGCGCTCGACATTTACATGCCCACTTTCTTTGAAAGCAACATGTCTGCTTTATGGGACAAGTAAACGCTGGAATTAACACTGTAATTAACAGTAAAGCTCATATTCAAACAGAAGTGAAATCAGAAAATTTCATATGTGATGAACTATGTCAACAGTTCTACTATGTACTGCTCATTTTAACTATGCCCCACTGTATCTAAAAAAACATCGCTAAGAAACCAGGCCACACTAACTTCTTATAACAAAAAAGAAAATATATCGGCGCACACACTTAGCCATGTTTTTCTACTGCGGGTGCATGTGTGTCAATCAGTCATAATTAAGGCCCAAAATCCAGAAGGAATGATAAAGAGTCGCCTACTGCACAAGAGGGATGTTTCCTGTACTAGTGCTCGAAGTAACACTATTTTACACCGCAAAGAAAAATCCTAGGCCAAGCTGCACACATTATGGGAGTACAGGTGCTGGTCCTAACAAAGTAAGCCACTAATTAACATGCATAAAACAATCAATCCAACCAAGCAGACCGAGCATTGACTATACAGATTGGGATGAACATTTCCGAAAGAAATGATCAGTAACTACAAATTGAAGAAATGAAACGGGACTGGATGTGAGAAGGCAAGTCTTGGAGAAAGAAGGACGGAGTAGGGAGAAGGCAAGTAATCACCTAGGATCTTTCAAGGGGATGGGCATCCATCTTTATATAACTTACGGGATTCGATCCGCTGGTGCTTTCCCTGCCCCCGACCCCGCCGTAGGACCGTAGTAGTCGATCCTCCGCCAACCCTAGGTCACAGGTGCGCCGCGGTGGGGCTTCTTGCCGGGCTTGTGGAAGACGAGGTAGGCGGCGGCGGTGGTGTGGCGCGGGAGGAAGATGGGCGGGCCGCCGTCGTCGTCCCCGAGATCGGCGCCGCGGATCTCCGCGCGGGAGAGGTCGATCCGCCTTGCCCAGCAGCACGTCCTTGTGGCAGCTGCGGTCGATGGGGGATAGAGATCGAGGGCGTGGTCCTCGTGGCGGATGCGGTCGACGGCAGCATCCTGGTGGTAGTCCTTTTTCCTCCCCATGGTGCTGGCTGCCGCCGCGGACGCGGCTCGGCGAATCGGATTGGGGCTGTTGTGGTGGAGGAGACGAGCGTGCGAGCGGTGCGGAGTCATAGCAGCGGGGGGCTCGGGAAGAGGCGCCGGAGTGGTTGTGGAGGAGGCCGGTGGCGATGGAAGTGGGAGAAAGAGGAATTTCGAGAGAGGCGGCGGCGGAAGTAATGGTCTAGGGTTTGTGCCTAGGGTAGGGATAGGGTTTGTGACTCGGAGCCGGAGGGAGTGGGCGGGGGAATTTAGCTCCGCGCGGGAGATATTTTCGGGTATCCATAGTTGGGAGGGAAATCTTTTTGGGATTGGACTTTGGAGGGAAATTTTGGGGATTAAAACTATAAGTAAATTTGTAGAAATGTAAACTATATTAAATCTCGCTTAGTCATGATTGTTGTACGTTTTTCCTGTAACCCCGCAAAAAATCATCAAAACACCTAGAAAACTCGGTAGAACTTCTCGTCAACCAAATCACACTAAACTTACCGTTGGGTGGAACCTCCACCACATATGTTTCACGGCACACTTTACCTCCCGCGGAAACAAAAAAAATCCACCGACCTTCCACCTCTACCGCTGCACCAACCATCCCCCGACGTTCCACCGCACCACAACTATCACCATTACTTGCCTGACGCAGCTCTACAACTAGCGGGTGTCGTTCTCCTGTCCGGCGATGGCGTTGAGTGCGAGTTCCGGGTCGACGACGTTGTCGGTGATGTGGTGCTCATCGGCCTACACATAGAAATGAGCTATCTTCTCCGAAGATTCTTGGGTTTCGGGCCAAATGACGGAGGTTATGGCCACACTCACGGCATAGTTTGTTGAAACGTGCCCATATTCTACACAAGCATGCATAATGTAACAACTAACGATGTTCACAAAGAAACTTTTATTTTAAATTGAATAAAATCATCATTTTCCATTTTCGGAGTGTCAAACAAGGTTTTTTTTGTGAAGCACCTACCAAAAATATGTTAAATAAGTGTACAAAGTAAAATTCTAAATATATTATGTCATATTTGATCAACAAATAACAAATTTCCTACCTCTCAATAGCTCTAAATACACCTCTTTTGAAAAAGACAAATTTCTGCCGATTCCGCTGAAACCGGGCCAAATTTGAACTACAGGTGCCTCGTAGTTTGCTCATGATTTTTTGTAAAAATCATTTTTAGGTACACAAGTACCTATTTCAATAGATATGTACCAAGATTTCATCAATATTCGAAATCTAGGTACGAACGGTCATGTCCCCCGTTTTGACCGTTTTCCGAAACCAGCTTTGAAAATTCCAGAAAATTCAAAAAAACTCGAAACGATGCAAGATATTTGCGTGGTGTTGTTATATATCCTAGTATCCACCAAAAATAATAAACTTTGAATAAGACAATTTGGTGGAAAATGTGTTCACAAAAATGAGCTATCTCGTACGAAGATTCATGGCTTTCGGGCGAAATGACGGATGTTTTGGCCATATCCATGGCATAGTTTGTTGAAATGTGACCATATTCCACACAAAGATGTATATTGGTACAACTAACAATGTTCACGAAGAAAGTTTTATTTTTCGCTGAATAAAAATACCATTTTCCATCTCCAGAGTGTTAAAACTGGGTTTTTTTGTGAAGCACATACACAAAATATGTTGAAAAAATGTACAAAGTAAAATTCTAAATATATTATGTCATATTTTATATACAAATAACAAACTTAATACCTATCAATATCTCAAAATACACCCCTTTCGAAAAAGACAAATTTCTGCCGATTCAGCTGAAACCGGGCCAAATTTGAACTACAGGTGCCTCGTAGTTTTCTCTTTATTTTTTGAAAAAATCATTTTTAGGTACCCAAGTACCTATTTCAACATAGATACACCAAGAGTTCATCAAGGTTCAACACATAGGTACGAACGGTCATGTCCCTCGTTTTCACCGTTTTTCGAAACCGGCTTTGAAAATTGCAGAAAATTCAAAAAAACTCGAAACGATGCAAGATATTTGCGTGGTGTTGTTATATATGTCCTAGTATCCACCAAAAATAATAAACTTAGAATAAGACAATTTGGTGGAAAATGTGTTCACAAAAATGAGCTATCTCGTACGAAGATTCTTGGATTTCGGGCCAAATGACGGATGTTTTGGCCACATCCATGGTATAGTTTGTTGAAATGTGACCATATTCCACACAAAGATGCATATTGGTGCAACTAACAATGTTCACGAAGAAACTTTTATTTTTCGTTGAATAAAAATAACATTTTCCATCTCCGGAGTGTCAAAACTGGGTTTTTTTGTGAAGCACATACACAAAATATGTTGCAAAAATGTACAAAGTAAAATTCTAAATATATTATGTAATATTTTATCTACAAATAACAAACTTAATACCTCTCAATATCTCAAAATACACCCCTTTCGAAAAAGACAAATTTCTGCCGATTCAGCTGAAACCCCGCCAAATTTGAACTACAGGTGCCTCGTAGTTTTCTCTTTATTTTTTGAAAAAATCATTTTTAGGTACCCAAGTACCTATTTCAACATAGATACACCAAGAGTTCATCAAGGTTCAACACCTAGGTACGAACGGTCATGTCCCTCGTTTTCACCGTTTTCCGAAACCGGCTTTGAAAATTGCAGAAAATTCAAAAAAATCGAAACGATGCAAGATCTTCGCGTGGTGTTGTTATATATGTCCTAGTATCCACCAAAAATAATAAACTTAGAATAAGACAATTTGGTGGAAAATGTGTTCACAAAAATGAGCTATCTCGTACGAAGATTCTTGGGTTTCGGGCCAAATGACGGATGTTTTGGCCACATCCATGGTATAGTTTGTTGAAATGTGACCATATTCCACACAAGAGATGCATATTGGTGCAACTAACAATGTTCACGAAGAAACTTTTATTTTTCGTTGAATAAAAATAACATTTTCCATCTCCGGAGTGTCAAAACTGGGTTTTTTTGTGAAGCACATACACAAAATATGTTGCAAAAATGTACAAAGTAAAATTCTAAATATATTATATCATATTTTATATACAAATAACAAACTTAATACCTCTCAATATCTCAAAATACACCCCTTTCGAAAAAGACAAATTTCTGCCGATTCAGCTGAAACCGGGCCAAATTTGAACTACAGGTGCCTCGTAGTTTTCTCTTTATTTTTTGAAAAAATCATTTTTAGGTACCCAAGTACCTATTTCAACATAGATACACCAATAGTTCATCAAGGTTCAACACCTAGGTACGAACGGTCATGTCCCTCGTTTTCACCGTTTTCCGAAACCGGCTTTGAAAATTCCAGAAAATTCAAAAAAAATCGAAACGATGCAAGATCTTCGCGTGGTGTTGTTATATATGTCCTAGTATCCACCAAAAATAATAAACTTAGAATAAGACAATTTGGTGGAAAATGTGTTCACAAAAATGAGCTATCTCGTACGAAGATTCTCGGGTTTCGGGCCAAATGACGGATGTTTTGGCCACATCCATGGTATAGTTTGTTGAAATGTGACCATATTCCACACAAAGATGCATATTGGTGCAACTAACAATGTTCACGAAGAAACTTTTATTTTTCGTTGAATAAAAATAACATTTTCCATCTCCGGAGTGTCAAAACTGGGTTTTTTTGTGAAGCACATACACAAAATATGTTGCAAAAATGTACAAAGTAAAATTCTAAATATATTATGTAATATTTTATCTACAAATAACAAACTTAATACCTCTCAATATCTCAAAATACACCCCTTTCGAAAAAGACAAATTTCTGCCGATTCAGCTGAAACCGGGCCAAATTTGAACTACAGGTGCCTCGTAGTTTTCTCTTTATTTTTTGAAAAAATCATTTTTAGGTACCCAAGTACCTATTTAAACATAGATACACCAAGAGTTCATCAAGGTTCAACACCTAGGTACGAACGGTCATGTCCCTCGTTTTCACCGTTTTCCGAAACCGGCTTTGAAAATTCCAGAAAATTCAAAAAAAATCGAAACGATGCAAGATCTTCGCGTGGTGTTGTTATATATGTCCTAGTATCCACCAAAAATAATAAACTTAGAATAAGACAATTTTGTGGAAAATGTGTTCACAAAAATGAGCTATCTGGTACGAAGATTCTTGGGTTTCGGGCCAAATGACGGATGTTTTGGCCACATCCATGGTATAGTTTGTTGAAATGTGACCATATTCCACACAAAGATGCATATTGGTGCAACTAACAATGTTCACAAAGAAACTTTTATTTTTCGTTGAATAAAAATAACATTTTCCATCTCCGGAGTGTCAAAACTGGGTTTTTTTGTGAAGCACATACACAAAATATTGCAAAAATGTACAAAGTAAAATTCTAAATATATTATGTCATATTTTATATACAAATAACAAACTTACTACCTCTCAATATCTCAAAATACACCCCTTTCGAAAAAGACAAATTTCTACCGATTCAGCTGAAACCGGGCCAAATTTGAACTACAGGTGCCTCGTAGTTTTCTCTTTATTTTTTGAAAAAATCATTTTTAGGTACCCAAGTACCTATTTCAACATAGATACAGCAAGATTTCATCAAGGTTCAACACCTAGGTACGAACGGTCATGTCCCTCGTTTTCACCGTTTTCCGAAACCGGCTTTGAAAATTCCAGAAAATTCAAAAAAAATCGAAACGATGCAAGATCTTCGCGTGGTGTTGTTATATATGTCCTAGTATCCACCAAAAATAATAAACTTAGAATAAGACAATTTTGGTGGAAAATGTGTTCACAAAAATGAGCTATCTCGTACGAAGATTCTTGGGTTTCGGGCCAAATGACGGATGTTTTGGCCACATCCATGGTATAGTTTGTTGAAATGTGACCATATTCCACATAAAGATGCATATTGGTGCAACTAACAATGTTCACAAAGAAACTTTTATTTTTCGTTGAATAAAAATACCATTTTCCATCTCCGGAGTGTCAAAACTGGGTTTTTTTGTGAAGCACCTACCAAAAATATGTTACAAAAGTATACAAAGTAAAATTCTAAATATATTATGTCATATTTTATCTACAAATAACAAACCTACCACCTCTCAATACTCTAAATACACCTCTTTTGAAAAACAAATTTCTGCCGTTTCCGCTGAAACCGGGCCAAATTTGAACTACAGGTGCCTCATATGTTTCTCATGATTTTTTGTAAAAATCATTTTTAGGTACACAACTACCTATTTCAATAGAGATGTACCAAGAGTTCATCAATATTCAACACCTAGATACGAACGGTCATGTCCCCCGTTCTGACCGTTTTCCGAAACCGGCTTTGAAAATTCCAGAAAATTCAAAAAAACTCGAAACGATGCAAGACCTTTGCGTGGTGTTATTTTATATGTCCTAGTATCCACCAAAAACAGTAAACTTGGAATACGACAATCGTGTTGAAAAGGTGGTCACATAAATGAGGTAGTTCCTCCGAAGATTCTTGCGATTCCGGGCCAAATAACGGTTGTTATGGAGACATTCAAGCAATATATGATCATGGGCATGATTGTACTTTAATTTTCAAAAAAATGGTTCCTAATTTTCCATAATTACTTTAAATAACTTTTACAATTTTTTTAATTTTGATTTCGGTCAATTTGAAAGTTTAAATCAAATTATAGATAACGAAAACAGAAAAAAAAAATAGATTTTTTTTATTTAAGCCAGCCCAACGAGCTAGCTGTTAGAGACCGCACTAGGAGCCGCTTTGCAGATCGAATTTCGGCCCATGTATGACCGACTTGTCCCACTGTGGTCCAAGTCCACTTCGGCTGCGGCCCATGGATAGGGAAATGGACCATGGCGAGCATCCGAACGTATATTAAATAGTGATGTTCTGTACAGAGGACAACAACGTTGTTGTGGCCTGGTGGCTGGCTGATTCTTTCTGAAGTGGAGGTCGGGGTCGTGGGTTCGATCCCCCGCCCCATCCTTTTTTCGCCATTTATCAGGTGAGGTCGCGGGAGCTCGCCTGTCAGCACCGCATGTCACCTGCCAGCTCCAACTGTACGCGGGCTTGTCAGAATTGTGGGTCCCACTCGTTGTGAGGTTGGTTTGGACGGGTCTAGCGTCCTATGTGCTGGCATATCTAGTCAACCAGTCAACCTGCAGAAAAAAGTGACACGTAAGCAAAAATGACAACTAGACATGACACATAGGCGAAAATCGATGAAATGGCCATCTAGTAGACACGACACGTTAGCAGAATTGATGATGTGGCTATTCAGTAACATGCCACGACGATTTAAATTCGTCGTAATTTGCTAAAATATAAGCCTCTTGACTGCATGCCTCCGGTTATGACGATTTCATTTTATGTGACTACGACGTTCTTGACTCAAATCGTCGTTATTTTGTAAGGATTTGCCTCCTCCAACTGACTCACGACGATCTAGTTCAAAATCGTCACAACTTTATGACGAATTCGTACATCGTCGCTGCGAGAACGTCATGTATCAACACATTTCTTGTAGTGAATGTACAGCATCTACAGTTCATGGACATCTTCTCATGTATTAAAACTGCATCTACAGTTGTACGGCGTCCCTTGTTAATCTCTCACTGCTCCAGGTTAAGAAAAATAAGGTGGAGATGAGGCCAAAGATCAGGGCCCTTACCTTCAGCGGGGAGATGCAAGAGGATGGTGGCGCGGGGGAGGGTCATTTTTCTGCCGCGCGGGCTCTCCCTGATGGGATCTATCGGAGCTTGGGTCTCCTCACCAAGGGCGCTGGCCCATCACGGCGGACGGTGGTCCTATCATCTCAGCGTCTGTGCGCTCCTGCGTGCTTCTCCCTCCTCCCTTGGGGCGTGGCGAAGCGGAGCAGTGCCCGGGCGAGCGCCTAGCCCGGCGACCATGGAGGCGTGAGGTGAGACTCCGACCTTTGGCGCCGCACTCGTGGCGGCGGCGGTCTCCAGCGGCTTCCCGGCGTCAGCCTTGTCCGGTTTCCGGCGCTCGTGCAGCCAGGGCGCATGGCCCCATGGTTCCCGATCTGGAGGGTTGGGGAGAAGGGTGGGTGGATGGCGGCGCAGAGGGTTTGCTGATGGCCACACGATTAGGGTTGGCAAGTGGGGAGCGAACAAGTAAAGGCCCCTGGCCCCTCCATTTTTCGTGGACGCGCGCGACCACAAGACAAATCGTGAGCACGCGGTAAATTTGGCCCAAATAAAAAAACTGCGCGCTCGGCCCGCCTGGCTGGCCGGCCCGACCAAATGTTGGTCGGTATTATTTTCCGACCAACATGTTCGATGGGCACAAATATATTACCGACCGACAGTTTGACACCAAATATCCTGCGATTCCCGACCGATGATCAGACAGTGTACATCAGTATTGCCGACCGACAGTCCGAGACAATTTTTCCCGGCCGACTTATGGACGGCGTCTAGGACTATTCCCAACACAGGTTAGTAGGGAATGTGGTGTTGTGGTGTAGTGTCCCTCCTGCGCGGACGCCGGCGCACGGACGGCCACGGCGAGGTCGAGCTCCCTCCTGCGCGGACGCCAGCGCGCGGACGGCGAGGTCGAGCTCCTTCTTTCGCGCGGCCACGGTGAGACGACCTCCTGCGGGCGGACGGCGACGGGGAACCTCCTGCGAGCGGACCGGAGCGGACGGCGACAAGCGAGCTCCGACGCGGAAGGCGACGGGCGAGGTCCTGCGCCCGCCAGCGTACGGGATGGTCTAACTGATCTGGACTAATATGTAACATTTTGAAACTATGTGGACTGATTAGTAAAATGTTAATTGTGCTGTGATTCGGATCCTGTTGCGACAATAATTTCGAGACGGAGGGAGTATTGAAAATTTTCTATTATTATTACGTGGATACAAAGCAATATGATCTACAGTATATATTTAATAGTTTCGCTAACAATATATTTTGTTATGGAAAATGTTAGGAGAAGGACATATCGCATCCGCGTGCTGCACGTGAAGCAGCCTGACCCGTCATGTCTCGGAGTACCAGATATATCCTCTTGTATAGACACCTTCGCTGGTCCTAACATTGTCTCCCGCGCATGCTTCCCTGGTCACCACCTGTTGGTGATGGCGTGTCCGAGTTTTCTAGTAGTATTTCCTTTTTAGATTTGATGAATAAAAAATTGTAAAATATATCTTTCGAATCAAGTCTTCAGATCACGATCTGTTTAGAAATGAGATAGCAGCTGGACCCCATATTGTTATGTTCCGATAAAAAAATTTATGCACCGCCTATAGCACATAGATTGCCATGCCTCCGGGTTTGCAGTGTACTGCATATTTCCTGCATTGTTTTTGTTTGCACCGCGCAAGTGCAGATTATGTACTGCCGTAGTGTATGTTATATATTGCCTCCACCGTTTTGATGTGCTCCTATTTCGCACTGCGTTTTGTTAGATCGATGCTATGCACTCAGAGAATGTTTGCCACATGCCGCCAGTGGCAGAGACGGCATGTTCAGCATGTATGATAGCGCCTTGGTCCATGCAACGAAAGAGAGCGACCAGCCGACTACGATACCTGGACCGTGCATGTCTAAATTAACCGTACAAGGCCATCATGCATAAACCATGGTATTTTCCTTATGAATGTCGTTCAAGGACATCATGCGTCTATTGGCACCTTTATCAATGTTGGTCATAATCATACTGTGATAGTCCTTAAAGCGTTCTATTCTATTGAGCAAACCTAGAGATAGGCATATTCGCTTATATGGTCAGAGAGGCTTCTTGTCCATAGTCTAACTCATACGGAGTCACTTTTATTGCTCCATGCCTCGAGATTCTGTGCACCCAGAAAGCATGAGAAAAGACTTCATGCCATCTCCTTGGATGAATCCTAAAGGAGGACAAATGTGTGAATGGGCACATTCGAGTTGAATCCATGAGAAGGAGAAATCAGGGGCGAAGTAAGTAGCACTTGGATACAGCGAAGCTAGTGGACATACGACGATCCTAGGAGGCCAGTCAACACTACCAGCAAGCATGATCTAGTGAATGCCAGAAATGTGGGCCGACTCAAGATCAGAGCCCAAGGTGAAGTCTGCACTGAGTCGAACAAGGCCGTAATCCCTAAAAAGAAGGAAGCCTCACTCCGCGCGCTGTGGGTGCTACAAGTGTCGTCTTCTCTTTCCTCCCAGCCCCCACAGGGTTCTTGCATGCGTGACAAGTGTCACCAGCAGAGAGTTTTGGTGGGTTTTTCTTTTCCCACTCGAGGACGGGAGGATGGATGGGCATGCATTTATTTCGTAATTTGTTTCTTTAAAATGAAATATCTTGCGAACCGTTTTTCAGAATTACGAATCGTTTTCATATTTGAAATCCTCGCGTCGAGATTTTTCAAACTAGATCCCATGTTGATAAGTTTCGAGAAAAAAAAATTACACTCATAATCAACACGGATGTACACTCAGTTCCACACAGATGTACGCCCAGAATTAACACGGGTGTACATCCAGACGGTTGTACATCCAGATGCATGCGGATATACACCGAGGCGATTGTACACTCAGTGAAGCGTCGACGTACACTCAGACGGTTGTACACCTAGTGAAGGGCCGGCGTACACCCATGCGGATGTACGCCCAGGCACACCGTGCCTATACTTTTCAGAACAGTGTTCGTATACTTTTAGTAGCAATTTTTTTATACTTTCACATACAACATGTATGCTTTCATAACAGTGTTTGTATATTTTCAGTAACAATTTTTTTTATACTTTTACATACAACATGTATACTTTCAGAAACAATATGTATATACTTCCAGTAACAACATTTTTATAATTTTCAGATATAACACGTGTATAGTTTTTAGATGAAGCGCCATAGGCGTTTTGTTCGAGGCGAAGCCGAGCGGTAGTACGAGCCAACCCCGAGCCGTAGCACGCGCTACGACCAATGCACGCTTCGACCAATGCGCATAATGACCTATGTACCCTCTTCAAGATCTTTATAAATGGTTATCGAGGCGAAGCCGAGCCATCAAAAATATCGAGGAGAAGACGAGCATCATGCTATTGGATATACATGGTGTACACACGCGCGTGCTACCGAAAGTATGAAGTATAAAAAACAGGGTATAGAAAGTCCGAAAAAAGTTTCACGAAACCTATCAACATGGGATCTAGTTTTAAAAATCTTGACGCGAGAAGCTCAAATATGAAAACGGTTCATAATTTCGAATTACGGTTCTGAAGATATTTCGTTTTGAAAAAACGAATCTAAAAACAAATGCGTGCACTCCCTCTGTTCGGTTCCTCGCGTACGAGCCTGCCACGTGGCACTCTCGCGTTAGTTTATTTTTTCCTTTAGTTTCCTTCGGAGAAGGAAGCCTTTTTCTAATCGCACCCGAACAAGGCATATTTCCTCAATGCAACTAGGAGAGGCTATGCCACTTTCGAAGGCCCAGTTTGGCATGTTAGGCCCGGCATAGCATGAAGACGAAGGAAGCAAGTACACTTGTGTCCTAAACCAGCACAATGGAGGCGCAAATCAATCTCGACATGCAAACTTGCTAGCTACTCCGATGGAGTAGAGGTTGACTTGATTAGGGGCAAACCAGATGATTGGAGTCTGATTCCAGTAAAAAGTTAGAGTGCTTCCTTGTTTATCACGGAGTAGAGGTTGTATTGAGAATCAACATGTATGCATAGCCTATGACTTACACAGAAGTCCGACAACCCTATATATTTAACTCCGATGGCCGATAATAACCTTAGCACACAATCAATCAATCATACCTTTATCTTCAATCTATTTTTATCCTCTTACCTTTGTCACTTCTTCCGTTCAAACGACAACTCTATAATCCACGGTTCGTTCGTCTGATCGACAAACGAGCTAACGAGCGAGTGAATTGAGATGGAATCCCTCCCGGGCAAGTGTGGTGGCTGGTTGAAAAAGAGCATGCTGGATTGTCTTGTGCATCACGCTTCAAGCCGGTATCCCATGGAAACTTACGGTGTATTACCCCGCCTCTGTGGGTACACTTGGACGTGTTTTGCATATACGTTAGCACACTTTTTGATGACTCCGCTGGTAACAAATAAATCTATAACTGGAAAACAATGACCGGTGCGAAGATAACCTATCTCTAAGAACTCAACCCTTACAACGTCATCAATCCCACCTCCGAGGATGTCTTGAAAAACATCGTCATGNGATGGAGGGATGGTAACCCGGTATGCTAACGCCAAGGAGTAACCCGGCCCAATGGGAACCGCGCAAGACCCGGCTCAAGGAAGAGGAGTTTCTAGAAGGCCCAAGAAGTGGTGTAGGCCTCGTAACCCGGCTTTTTGGGGTTATTATTAGGAAACTTAGGGTTTGTATGCGGTGACTGGGTAGGACTCCGAGTGTGCCTTGGATAGGAAGCCAGGGGGCCGAGTAAGATATAAGCCGGCCCCTAGGGTTAGAGAAACCGAGCTTCACCAGATATTCGAGTATCCTTGTAATATGAGAGCTGATATTGTAACCCTAGATCGGAGACTCGGCGACTTGATTGCCAGAGCTACCAGATCGATTGATAGCATGATTTCTCCTGAGCTAAACCCTCTCCCAAACACCAGAGTCGAATTACCCCAAGATAAGTTACCCCTGGTAACGTCTGCCGTGATTATCCCACGACAGTTGGCGCCCACCATGGGGCCTACGTCCAAAGGTGTTTACATCATGGGAGAAGCTCGGGAAAGCATGAAGAACCTCGTCATCGGCGAGATCTACACCAACCCTGAAGGAAAGAAGATGGCGGACGACTTTGGCTGGGGGCCAGAGTCGGATCAACTAGAAACCGGATCCGTCGTCACAATCGGCCGGGTCAACGTCTTCGTCGGCATGGTACGTGCGTCCGGTTCTATTCCTAATGATGTTGAATATGATTCTGTGTCAGGAGGAGCGACCTGCGTTCAGTCGGATGGGGAAGAATCGTTCGGGACGATCGATCCGATAGAAGATCCCACCACGAAGAGGGAACAGCCGGAGGAGCCGGCATGGACCCCGCGTGGCCGGGTCATGAGGGAAGATGATACCGAGTCTATCCTGCGTCTGCTGGAGGACCGGTACGAGGAGGATAGTTGTGATGAGGAAGAATACGAATCGGCACCAGGCATCGTGCGCCAGGTCGCGGTCTACACGGCCCCTGCAACCAACCTTGGGGCCGCACACCTGGAGATGGAGAGGGAGAGACAGGGAGAAAGAGACTGGACAGAGGGAGAAGAAACATCGACCGGCTAATTATTGAGAATTAACTGATTTTTTGTGTGATTATAAACAGCTAATATGTCCCTCCTTTTAAAGGCGGAGGAGTGCACCTCCCTTTAGCTCCCCGCCGTGTGAGACTAAAGATGATGAGGAGATGGGAGGGGAATCCGCACCCTCACCATTGCCGCATTGGCCACAAGGGCCCATCAAGGGGGTGTGATTCTCCTCCCCCCATGGGATGCATCTATTTTCTTTTAAGTATTATTTAATATTAAATCAAATGAGTATATTAATAAATATTTTATTTTAATATTTTAATTCCTTTTAATATTAAATTAACATATAAATATACTTAATTCATAATTAATATATTTACATATTATTTAATTAATATGACTCCGGAACTCCTTCCGGATTACGCTGAACTCCTTCGGTCCACCCTTTCGGATTACTTTGAATTCCTTCGGCCCTCCCCGGAACCATTCCGTTGTTTCTTCTTCTTATCCAAACCCTTCCGCTCTCTCTCTCTCTCTCTCTCTCTCTCTCTCTCTCTACTTCAATAAATACGATGATTCCTAAAATGATCTCTGAGCGTCATCAAGCCCATAAGTGTGTTACGATGTGGTTCGAGAATACTCCAAACATAATCGAGACCCCCTCTCAGATCAATGATCAACAACAGGACATGGATGCCCATAATGGCCAATGTGCATTCGAGAATAAAATGTCGTTGAACCATAAACATAGTTACATATTCCTTTTGTTTTGTCTCATAGATGTTTAGCCCGAGATATGAAAGTTGGTATCTCCATGTCATGTTCAATCTCGTCACCGACAAGATCTGCTTTACTCGTTAACGTGATATTCCATCCTAATGACTTAGTCATATGCTGTAGTTTTATGGATGTAATCTCACCGAGTAGGCCCAGAGTATCTCTCCGTCACGTGGATAAAAAAATCCCGATATTTATACATACACCTCAACCCATCTAGTTGGAATACCTGATGCACACCTTTATAATCACCATGTTACGGGTGTGAATTTTGATGCAATCAAAGCAGCCTCTCAGATAGTGATTAAATATGATCTCACGGTTTGAAGATTAGGATACTATATCTTCTAAACATTGCAATGGTGAACTTTGCGACACAATCATGTTGAAATATTTAAATTGGGTATGTCCATCATCTCATTCATTCAATCAAATGAATTAATTGTCAATTGACATAAATGTCACATGATCGTGAAACATTCGATCATCAATTACCCAATCAGCTAGTTAGTATAGAGGCTCACTAGGGACCCTGGTTGTCTACATATCACACACACCTTAACGTTTCTTATTAATACAATTATAGCATAATATAAAACTTATTATAAACTTAATGAAAAATAAAAACTCATGATTTATTTTCCTCTAGGGCATATTTCTAACAATTTCCCACTTGCACTAGAGTACTACTAAATTAGCAGCATTTTACTTAATCATAACACCTTACCAAAAATGTTTCTGATCATGCATGCTCGTGAAGATGTTTTGTCAGCGGTCTATACTAATCAGTTCCGTATGTTCTTTGCAAATCATTGATGTCACCTTGTTTGATCTCATTTTTTTTATTATGATAACTTCCAGGGAACCGAGTGAGAATTTTGTTTCCCTTGTGATCTTCATTAATCAAGTGCACTAGAAACACAATTATTTGGAGAACAAACTTTCTATACCAATATATTATATTTATATTAGGTCACGTAGTAGAATTTAAAATTTCCTTCCTACATAATACACGGGATCTACTATGCAGGTAAAGGCGTGGGTAGATCTGATTTGTTACCGACATAAAGCTTGGAAGTAGTGTCGATGACGATGTCAGTGATGCATGATGAAAAGTCCCACAACCGAGCCTAGCGTTGGGACTGTTGCCGATTTCTCGCATTCCACCTTCTGGATCCCGCAAAGTGAGGGTATCACGTGTTATACCTCTGAGAGCTGATACGTCTCAAATGTATCTATAATTGTTTATGCTCCATGCTTGTTTTCTACATGTTTTCCCTATGTTTTCCTATATTTTCTATCATTTATTTGGACTAAACTATTAATGGTTTCAAAGTTAACAAGTTCTTGTTTCATACTTTGATGTGTAGAAATTAATTGGATATTAAAAAGAAAACACAAACAGAGACTTGTTGAAGAAGAACTCTGACTTTCCTGAAATCTGTCCACCAAAAGTTTTTAGAGATTGTCAGTTTTACCCCCGAAGATGACGTCCAATGGAAAATGATAACGCATAAAAAGTGTGGGGAATTTTCTTCTGATAATTCTAGACTAAACATTCGTCCAAAACAGAGTTCGGGTCCAACCCGTGGACCTGTTTTACTGGAGGCCAAATATCTGATTACGGGATTACGAGAATGGATGAAGTGGTTGAGTCGAACTCTTACGATATTTGATGGATTCGGCCAAGCCACGACTTTTGGGCCTCATGGGGCTGTGAGGAGTCCCTAGGGAGGTTCTAGACATGTCTAAGAGCCATTGGATCCAAGTTCCATCCATCGCATGACCGGAGAGCATTGTCCCATCACATATAAGGAGAGGAAAATCCTAATTTTGGGGCAGCCACCCATTGTCACGAACTTTGCCTCTCCCTTCCTAGCCACCAAAAGAGAAGATGCTCCTCCATTGCAGAACCAAGACCAAGGAAGAAGGGGCGCCAATGGGCCGCCTCCCGTCGCCGCTGCCGTGGCCACCGCCACCTCTATCTCACCGGGGTTGCACCTCTCCATGAACAACTCTCTCTTTCTCACCATGATAATATGTGAGTAGTCCTCCTATTAGCTATGTGGTTATCTTTCTCTCCTATGATGTGATCTTTATTGTGATCGTGTGCTATGTTATCATTGTTGAATCTATGATGTTTCCGCTTCATTATGTAATGGATATGATGTTCTCAATTGGTTTTATCTAGTATAAACTCCGGATTCACCTTTGTTCCACGGTGCCACGGTGACAGTGCAGGTGTCGTGTGTGACTCTATGGACTATAGATTTGAGGGATACTTATCATTAAGTTGTTCTCACTATGTTGGATTGAACTGGAATCATGAGGTTTCTTTATACTTGTGTTGAGTATAATCTCTATAGTGCCAAGGTAACAGTGCGGGTGTTGTGGATTGACTAGAAAAATATTATTCAAGAGATATGTTGTGTTGTTTATTAGTACTATATTTGGATGCTCAAAGTGACAGGGTTGGGGTGTTCATTGACGGGAACATGAAATTTAAGGTGTGCTTGTGTAGCTCTACACGATTTTCATCATACTTGATTCACGTTAAACGATTTCCGAGTTATGTCTTTCATGCATGTTGTTAGAGTAAGTATCATATGCTCAATTATGTTAATGTTGTTGAGAGTTCCTACTAGTGAAAGAATCATCCCTAGGACTTGTTTCCAACCATTGCTATATCGTTCTATTTCATTTTTACCACATGTTTGCTTGCAACCATTTATATTAAAGATTTAAAAAACCTTGTTTTTACCACCCATATTACCCATATTTTATCATCTCTTCGCCCAACTAGTGCACCTATACAACTAAGAATTGTATTGGGTGTGTTGGGGACACAAGAGTCTTCTTGTATATTAATTTCAGGGTTGCTTGAGAGGGGTACATTTAACCGACACCTTCCTGAGTTCGATAAACCCTGGGTTACGCACTTGAAGGAAAATTGCTGTTGTCCTACAAACCTCTATGCTTTGAGGAACAACATAGTCTACAAGAGTAGTAACATGTAGTAGACATCAATCTCTTTTCTGGCGCCGTTGCCGGAGAGGTTAGCGCTTGTAGGTATCTCTTTATATTTTGCAATTTTATTTTGTTGTCTCTTGTTTTTATTTTCACTAATTAGGCTTAATGGAAAACAACAAAAATATGAGAGAACTTTATGAGATTTATCTTTAGTTAGGACATGGAGTGTTTGAAGATAAAATTAAAAAACCTATGGAACTTTATTTGCAGGCTAGTAGCAATGTTATTAGTATGAATTTTTTGAACTCCATTATTGCTAATGCTATGAAAAATTTAATCTTGGGGAAGTGGGTTTTGATGAATATAATATTTTTAGTTGCCAAAGATGGAGGAGACAAATTAGGTTCATGATACTATGCCTCAATATATGATAATTATAATGATGAATATAATATTTTCAGTCCACCTACTATTAAGCAGAAAACTTATTGTAATTATAATATGCCTCCTATTTAGTATGATTATAATGATGGCTACTTTGTTGAATTTGCTCCCACTACTTTTAATGAGAACTAGTCGTCAAACCGTGCATCCGCACGGGCCTCAATTAGAACGGTATAAATAATATAAATTAGATTATAATAAAATATAAAACACACTCTTCTTAAATAAGTATTATAAGGATTTTGATTTATTTTCTTGGATTGGTTGAACTGGAAAAAATGTGTGCAAAAACTCCTGAATTATTATTTTTCTAGAGTAACATTGTCGTTTAGATTTCATGCCACTTAATGGCACATCATGAATATGTGTATTTCTTTACTTTACATGGAAGATAATTCGTAGGTGAGAAAAATAAATTAAATATTTATAACTGCTTACGCTAAATCAATATATTATAGAAGCATAACGGATTAGCATTTTCCTTCGGTTATATAGGCCATTTTACATTTTCCGCAAGAAGGGATAAGAATCTAAAGATGGAATCAAAGACCAAACCGTTGAATAAACGCAACACGTACATTCTGTAAATAAGTCGCTTCATGGCTATTTCACTGCTGATCCGAGGGGCACAACTATTTTATTTCCCAAACATATACTCCCTCCGTCTTAAGTTCACCGCCAAAAGTGGATGTATCTAATGCTAAATTATGTCTAGATACATCTATTTGTGTCCATCTTTGTGGCATACTTAATTAGAGACGGAGGAGTATTAGTTGATATTCATTTCTTCTTATAATAGATAATGGCTTTTTCGGGGGCCTAACGGGTTACACTGTGTAAAATTCATCATTAAAGGTTAAAAATAATGGCATGTGCAATCTTAATAAGGAACTCAAATTTCCATGAAGAGGAACGGTGGTGCATACACACTCTGTTTTTTCCACATTTTAGAGCCATGCCAGTTTTCAATAGAAAATCGTATGAACGACTCAAACGGACCCATTTTGTTCTTCGTGCTTTCAACTACTACTTATGAATGGGAAACCGGAACACTAATTTTTTTTTAAAGGTCCTCCTAATTCATACAAAAAATCCCTTTTTAAGAGACTAACAAACACATTGAGAACAAGCAAGTGCGACCCCCTGCCAGTCTTCTGCGCCTATCCACGTGGCGGCCACCGGTCTCACGACCGCTGGTTTTTTTTCTTTCCTGCTGCGTCGATTTGGCTCCTTGCGCGCTGGGAAACGATGGACAGGATTGGTCGAGCGAGGGAAAAAACGCGTGGGCATCTCTAGCGTCCAGCAGTCGGCGAGGAGAAAAAAATGACGCCCATTAGAGCAAGTACAATAAGCCCATGTAAGCGGGCTATAAGAAATTAAATAATATATTTATGCTTAGTTGGATGAGAGAGAAGAGGAGAGAGAAGTGAAGCGGGCTGCAAGATAGTAGCCAGCTCTTGCACGTGCCCATAGGCACTTTGTGAGAGTGTAAGGTGGGCCATGTGTTGGTAAAATAGTGCATGCATATAGTATACTATTGTACATGTTGACTATAAATTGGCTATAAGATGACATGGCAATCCCTTATAGCCAGCAGCCGGCTCTATTATTAACCATGCTCTTACCAATCTTGCACGCATCTTCTTCCCAACCTTGGACCGCAGCCCTCTCTCTCCAAACTCGCCCAATCCTGCCCCACCTCCGGCCGTCCTCTCTCTCTCTCTCTCCAACCTTCCCCAACCTTGCGCCGCCGCCCCCTCTCTCTGTTGCGTCCCATTCTCCACTCTCCACCGTCACCATCTCAATATTAATGCTCCATCTGCTGCAGCAGCCCGCCCAGAGGAGGAAGAACAGGGGAAGGGGTGCCATCAGGAGAGGAATTAGCTCCACCGGCGGAGGCAGCGGTGGTAGCGGATTTTGGCAAGTATGTGACCTGCACGGCGACCCCTCCCCGCCGGTAACCTTGTGTTCATCCATCTCCCCCTTTGCCGATCCGGCACCACCTCCTCTCCGCCAATCCGTAGAGTACACACGGGGGCGCTGCCCCTCGTCTCCTCCGTACATCCTGGTAAGACGCCGCCCCTCCGCGTGCAGCGTCCTGGCCTACTCATCCGGTCCGCCATACGCCGCCGCCTCCCCGAGCTGCTCGCCACATCCGCTGAGTCGTGGAAGGAGGCAGTCGAAGTGGCCATTATGCGTTGTATCGGCCTCGTCTTCGAGCATACGCACGCCCTAAAGCTCTGCAGTTGGCTCGTCATCAAGCTCGGATGCGACATTTTGCCTCGTCTCCGCCCAACCACGAGAGCGCATTATTGATCTACTTCTACTAGAGGTGCAGAAGTCACAATAGTTATGGAAGCATCATTCATTGAAGAGGTTGAGATACCGTGGAAAATTTACTTGTCGATGTAGAAAACTACCTCCTATGGTCCCATCTTGTTGTATTTCGGTGTACTATGCTAGAAGTCAGGGTAATTGAAAGTCAAATAATCTAAAATTTCTTATGTTCCTTGAACCAAGTTCATTGCAGTATGAAAATCTTTTCTTCCAAACCCTCTTATAAATTCCTCTCTAGACATATCATTGGCAATGTTAAATATTTGCTTCTATTGTTTCAGAGGCATTATTAGAACTGGTTCAAAAGGTTACAAGGTTTGACAATGAAGCTACGTTTTGACTATTCTCGAAAAAGTATGCTACTTTTTCATTTTAGTATACATTATTACCTTCTATTTGAAAAACAATCTTAACACTTCTCCCTGTATAGGCTGATCATGGTGAATATCGCAAATTATTACTTGTTGTTTCAAACTTGAAATAAATGAATGGTTGGTTAGTTTGATGTATGGATTGGGTTTATTACATCCAATTTATATTTTTTGGATGGAGTATAATGATTATGGACAAGATTTAATCCCTAAATATGTGGCTTGCCAGTACATAGGAGGCGTCGGTGTTTTCAGTTACTATAAGGTGAGTACTCGATTCTATTTCATTTGCTTTCTATGCACCTGAGCATTTCTTTGTATCTTGTATTTCATAGCTTGTTGTGTCAATTCATAATTATTTCTGTCATGTAAGTAGTAGCGTCGATTTTGTTAGTCTGGTCATTAAAACATATCCCTCGATCAAACATATAGTTAGCTTATTGTTTCACCGATATAATACTACCTATAATGCACTGATTTTTACTTTTGCAGAACTTGATAGGCTCTTCAAAGTATCAGCACGGCCATGCGACCTCCCCGCCGCTTTTCATACAAGTTCCGTTTTTTTCGGACTGATATAATCAACAGGTAGTCTGGTGTCATACATCTCTCTGATTATGGAATTATTTGTGCACGTACTATTATCGCCTTAGCAGCTGGTATGTTACCATCTAATGGCTCATATGCCTAACTAGATTTTGGCGCTGAAATAGGAATTTTTTGTTACCTATTCACTAACAGCCAAGAAGCTATGACCCTGTTACAGGACCTCTAATTAATTGGCCAATTTAGTTTTTGGTGTCTTGCATCATTTCGAGAAAATTCAATCAGTTCTTACTGTTGTTTGAATACAATTTTCATATACAATATGGTTTAGGTGAAGCGGATCAACTTATCCTAGATTTGATTCCAGAAACTATGTAGGTTGTGGCAATTTGTCAATCTACCGTCATCAGGAAATTAGTGCCATAGATGTCATCATACAGAATAATGTTCTAGCTTCATCTGTTGCAATAATGCGTAGGGAAAATACAAATTCCAGGTAGTTGTCAGTAGAGAGGATAGAAAACATTGCCTAATATTATACTCCCTCTGTTTAGGTAATTGCAACGTTCAAAAAAGCGGTGCTTAAGCGTCGCTTAGGCGTCTAAGCGAGCGTAGCGGAGCCCTTCCGCTCAGCTTTCGGCCTGAGCGAGAGAAAAAGCGATGGCACAGAGAGAGATAAGAAACGGCGCCAGACTCCTCCCTCCCCGGCTCGTCCTCGTGCGCCGGCCGCCTGCTGGAGCTCGTCCATCCACCCCTCGTCCTCGCCCCTCTCCTCCATCCGCGAGCTCGTCCTGGTCGCCAGAGCTAGCCAGCTAGGTCGTCATCTGTCCGCCGGCTCAAGCTCTTCGTCGCTGAGGACGGCGCTGCCGTGTGGGAGGTCAACGTGGCTGCCTGCCGCGCAAGGAGGAGAGCCGGCGGCAGGTCCTGGTCGGGGAAGACGGCGACTGGGAGCAAGGGGAGGCGGCGGGGACGGGAGCCGGCGGCGGGCGCTGCTGTGAGGAGGGGCGAGAGGGAGAGCAAGAGACGAGGATAAGGTGAGAGGCGGCTGGGGAGGAAGAGGATGTTGCGTTGGCTAGGACGTGTCTTGGGGTTAGGGTTTGGCTGTTAGCCTGCTGGGGCGTGAGTGTTGAGTTGGCATGGCTGGGCCGGATGGTGGCGGGCCCACTTTGGGCCTTTTTCTGTCTAGAATTGCTGATATATCCTAGAATTGCCTCTATTTTTTCCTGTCTGTACCGTTCCGTACAGAACGCTTAAGCAGCGCTTAAGCTCGCTTAAGCAGCGATTCCTCTGAGCGGTGCCTCACCGCTCGCTTAGCGCTTAACGCTTTTTTGAACCTTGGGTAATTGTCAATTAAAGCAAGCCCGTTGGTACATTACACATATAAGAGCATCCAAAATGGAATGCTTATGCACATGCACTAGGGAAAAAATCCCGACCGTTTTGCCTGATTCCCGGTAATTTTTCCTAGCGTCAATGCACATGTAAGAGTCCAGCGCCTAAAAAATCAATGTGAAAATTCGCCTACCTAGCCGCCGTCACTTATATGCATAGCCTAACTGCTCAACAAGCATCCATATTAGCACAAAGGCGCTCTGACGCTCTAAGAGTCTGATTAGGAAATATGCTTGAGGGTATTTCAGAAGAAAGTATCATATGGTTACTTAGTAACTTACTAAAAAGAAGAACTTTAATGGACTAACTTGAAGAAACTTTCTCTATCATGGACTAACTTTAGGTTTTTGGTCCTATGGTATTGAGGATAACTATCCAAAGTTTGTGGGGGGGAACTACTCATATACTGGCTTGTGGAAGTAAAGCATATCTACTTTGAAAATTTGTGGAAGCTAAAGGCACAAAAATGATTCTTCTAACCGATTGTCTTCTTTACATTCATCAATTAGGTCACAAAAGAGTATTGTCTTATTCCTGAAACATTATACTTCACAGTCAACTACATTGATCGGTACCTTTCACGCAAAGAGATCGATCAACACAAGTTGCAGTTACTTGTGTTGGTTGCTTGCTTAGAGCTGCAGAAGATCCATTGAGTTCAATTTATCTCTATTAAAGTTCTCTTTTTTTTGCGGTTCTGATCGATGTAGTTACGTGTGTTGCTTGCTTGCTTGCTTAGAGATGCAAAAGATCCAAGAGTTCAATTTATCTCTATTAACGTTCTTTTTTTCTTAGTTCTGGTTTAATATGCTGTAAATGTTCAAATTTCATTAAACATGAAAGATATGTATACCCTAAGTAGAGGACGTCTGCTACATTACTAACAATACATTCAAAAACGAAATTGCAATAACTGGATCTTAACACCAGCGGCCCTCGTAACCTGATGGTCTTTTGGGTCCAGGTTCTACTATCCAAACCTGGATATGTGCTTCTTTGAATTAATGGCCTAACTAATTTGTGGTACTGGATGTCAGTAGTTTTTCCTGAAAAATAGAAGTCATGTGTGGTATATCATCAACTCCTAAAGTGAAGCCATCTATTCGACAAAAAGATCGTGTACAATCCCACGATCCCTAATAATGTGATTCTACTACCTCATAACCACAAAAACTGCAATAAGTTGTTCATATACGAGCACACAACAGCACACACGTGTTCCTACCAGCCCTAAGGTATTTAATATTCAGAGCTATAAATCACAACTTGTAAAATCAAATATATATATTCTAGCATATAGTACACCTAAAGTGAATTTTCTCCAGAAATGTGTTTGTGTAGCTAACAGTGCCGGCGGTACATACTGTCCCATTTGAGTCGGCAGAAGCTGACTAGAGGTCGTTCCTCATCTTATAGGAGTCCAGGGCACACTTCAGCTATGTCTGAAACCCATAGTTGCCTGCCAAACCAGAGGTATTTGTCAGACCATAGGCCTCAATCGCGTCTAAAAGTACATGTTCAGCGCCTTCTGAATTTGGTTTGTCGTATATCTGAATTTTAGGGTGAAGTTTTTTGTGGGATCGAATTAATCTTTAGCTTCCTGTAGTGATAACTAACTGACATCAGGAGCTTTCTGCCGACGTTTTTCTTCATTGATTAGTTGACTAACAGAAGAAATTAAATCTATATTTCTTAATCCAATAAATCAACGTCTGCTACAGTCAAGGGCATTTCTTGTGGATAAATAAATATATAGGAAGGTCTCCATGTAATCATTTTCAGCTGTACATATTTATATTTAGCAAAGTTGTTTGTTCTACTCGAGGTCCTAAATCTGTGTGTACCAGTGACTTTGGTGAGCCCATGTTCGTTTGCCAATTCCATGATATTCCTCTGTTTCTGCATGCTTGATTTTTTTTTTCTTTGCATTGCACAGAGATTACATACCCTTATTCTGCCAATGGGTTGTAACTGGAGCAGCGATTTGAATGCAGATGACCGGCGGGGCTGAGGACGGCGAAAGCTGCCGGTGGGAAAGGTGGCGGCATCGGATTTCCGCCGGGATGCCAGCCCATTAGGCACCGTAGAGGCAGCCTCATGGCCGCCAATTGTTCTGGTTTTGCTTCGGCTAGAAGAGAGTCAGCAACATCTTTGAGAGAAAATTCCGCTGTCGGGAACAAGTATATTTTTCTCATAATTATTTTGGAATGCATCCTTTCCCAAATGGCCATGTTTTGATCATGGTACCGAAACTCAGCATGTGCTGGCTGGCCACATGCAGCAACACCAAGTCCACACGGACATGCTGAATGCAAGCTGCGAGATGATGGCCCTTTACGAATCTACAGGTGGCATAACATGTTTTCCACTTGTTATCATGTATATTTGTCAAACATCTCATCCTTAAAGTTGATTGAAGTCTCACCATTGAGTAGATGCTGCTGCTAACCTTACTTCCAAAGTTCCAACGATGGGGAAGTTAAAGCTAAATAAGAAATTTGTTCTTGTACACGGCGTTTTCAGTTTGTACAGAGTTTACTGTTTTCAGTTAACTTGGTTTGATCAATGCTACTATGATTCCCATGGAGGTATCAATGATGATTTTTCGTGAAGGACCGACCATTCATGAAAGATTTTAGGAAGTTAACATTGGAATTTCACCTAATAATAGGGCTTCTGGTGATTAGTGTCTTGGTAGTTTTTCCTTTTTCCGAGCAAATGAATTTTTTTATGTCAGTTGACCTGCGAATTCAAAGCATCACTTGGTCCTATTTATGTTTTTGCAGGAGTAGATGATATTTGAGTGGCCGAAGGGATCTTATTTGTAAGACCGTGCAAAAACATTTTAGCTGATTTTTGTTGCAAACCCAGCCCAGCCCTAATTTAGCCTGACGACTTCGTGGTTTCCGCGGTGCAAGGGGTCCTAAGTACTTCTCAGCAATCTTCTCGCGGCGGCTGACTCAACGAGATTGTCACTGCCACAACGCCAACTGACTTGTTAAGTCACCCAACCTTGCCATTGTGTCATATGTTTTCTCCTTAGCTCGTGTATAACGAGCGAGCTATAATGGATTTTTAATTTGTGTTCAGATATGTATTATTTTCTACTTTTGTACTTCTTATTTTCCTCATGTACGGTACTATTGTTTTGCGGAACGCATAGTATATGTGCTAAGCAGCTATACTATAGTTTCTAGGTGTTATACTATTGCTTCTACCTCTACCACTTATCAGACTTGGCATGCACATTTTAATTTAGACGTCGTGATTGCCATGCACCTGACCTACCAGGAGGCGCCCCCTCTAGTTTGGATCATGTTCCCATGTTGTCTCAGCAACATGAGGCAGGCTAACAAAACTGTAGATATTTCACATGAAAATTATGAGTTAATTAATCGGCATGGCCTTTTATTAAAGATCTTAAGACCAGTATTTCACAACGGAAAAGCATTAGAGATTATCAAATTAACAATAGATCACCTGACGGAAAAGAGTTTCAGAACGCAACTTAGAACCGATGGACGCAACTTAGAAGTCCACCCCATTATTCTGCAAATACATAGATTGAAATTACGCCATGTAAGTGCACCAAACAATTTCGGAACATCAAGGCATCAACTTCCCATCGGCTCGTGTACCTGCATGCATCAGAGAAGCTCCATCAAGGCATCAACTTCCCATCGGCTCGCCAAGGCAGGAGAGAGAGGCTCCATCACGCGATTAAAGTCGTACCTGCATGCATGACCATTACTTTACACATATGTGAGGCATCAGAGAAGCGGACGGGCAGGCAATCAATATCACGTGCTCTAATTGTCTAAATAAATCACACGCGGGCTAATAGATACAGTTTAGCAGATGCATTAACCAATTGATATGCTAATTCAATTAGATCGATGAAAATAACTTAACACTTGCTAAAGTAATACTGCTCCATGCCTCCGTCTGCCTCCCCGCGTACATGCATAATTAATTAGCACCCAAACAATATCGGTACAGTAGGGATAGACATCCACTCCCTCCCTTCAACAATAGATGACTTCAATTTGTTTAGATATGGATGTATGTAGACATCTTTTAGTACTCCCTCCGATCCATATTAGGTGCTGAAGTGGATGTGTCTAGCAATAAAATATGTCTAAATACATCCACTTCAGCACCTATTAATATGGATCGGAGGGAGTATTTACATACATTTATATTTAGACAAGTGGAAGTTATCTATTGTTGAACCGAGGGAGTACTTGACACGCTGGCCGCCGTTGGACGCCGGCCGCGGATCGCCTTGAAATAGCATCACGGCGGATGGATCTAATTAAATACCATCGACTTGTCGCGCCGCTCACCTGAAGCATCGTGTAGATTGGGAGGAGAAGGATTGACATGCGGTGGCAGCGTCATGCCGCATGCATCTAGGTTTTTATTCTACTCATTCTGATACACATCTATGTGCGGGTTAGGTGTATATTACATGAAACGGCAAGACTTCCAATCCAATGATCCAGATTATACAATAAGGAGATCTGACGGCTATTTTTTCTTAACTCTAGGATTAATATGGTGGCTCGTAGCAAGTATCCAATTAGTAAATATAAGATGACTATGCTTATGTGGTGAGTATTAATTATTTTATGCACGTGGATCATGATAATAATGCTTTATGTGATGGTTATATTGTTGGTTTTATTCATCGTGCTACTAAAAGTTACTTTGAGAGAGGAAAATATGGTTGTAATAATTTTCATGTTACTAAAACACCTCTCTTTATATTGAAAATTTTGAAGTTGAACTAGTTTTCCCTTCCTATGCTTGGTACTTTGTGCTTCATTGATTTGTTTTCTTACAAGATTCCTATGCATAAGAAGTGGGTTAGACTTAAATTTTCTTCTTGATGCTCTCTTATTGCTCTTCAATTCATATTTTTCATGTGAGCGTGTTCGAAATTACAATGCCTAGCTAAAAGGTTATAAAGAAAAGGGCTTGTGGGTAGAAACCCACTTTGTTTTCCTATGTTATTTTTATGTTTTCTTCTGTTAATTTTTGTTTTCTTTGTCTTGGAACTTGTTACATCTGTAGCAACCGCTACTCATCCTTTTTATTTTGTTTTTGTACCAAGAATAATCTCTATTTGAAAGTAAGTGCAAGTTGCTGGTTTTTGTCTAGATTTTTGCTCTTCACCAAATAGCTCGGTTCTCTCAGCCAGAACGCAAGAAATTTTTTATATTTTCTGGGCCCCTGCCCCAGGTTGTTATCCAACTCTCGGTAGTAGAACAATTTTTTATTTGATCCACACAAGTGCCTCGAAAAAAATTCATGTTTACGAGTTGTTATGTTTTGATAGGTTTCTGCAAATATTTGCATTTGCCTATTAACATTTTTATTTTGTGTTCTTTTGGAATGAAGATTCTTAAAAGAAGTTATGGCAGTATCTAATATTTTAAGTTTATATATGAATTTTTTAAAACTGAACCAAGTGGATTTATTATTTTCATGCACCAACGTCGCTAACAAAGACTCTGAGAAGTTTTAGGTGGAGAAAGTTTTCAAGTGTAGGGGGAGAAGGATGATATGATAATATGAAGGATGGACAAAAGTCCAAGCTTGGGAATTCCCATGTAGCCCTAACACATTTCCAAGAAGTACAAGCGTCAAAGCTTGGGGATGCCCAATGCATCCCCTTTTTCATCAACAAAAATATCAGGTTTTATTTCAAAACACTATATTTTTATTGCTTCACATATATGTGTTATTCTTGGAGCGTCATTTTATTTTGATTTCGGTTTTCTTTTGTTTTCTTTGTGTAATAAATGTTTTGTATCCCACATTTTAGTTTGGACAGATACACGTTCCGTTCTCATTGTCTAGAACACTCTAGTTTTCACTCTTATTATTCCGTGAGTGTTTAGTTTTTGCTAGTACTGTGTTTAGCTCTTGTTTTTCACTTGAATTTTCTTCAGATCTTGTTGGTTTGCTTCAGGTATATATGATTAGCTCTCTGGTATTTATTGGTTATTTTCTTTGAGAGTTGTTTCAAATAAGTTGATCATTGTTGGAGAAGAGTAAATAATTCATGCTTATAGTGGTGCAATAGGAAGCTTGTTTTGACCGTGGCTTATACTTTGGCATGTCGTGTTAGATGTTATTTTAATTGTGTGCTTAGTTGTTTATGATGTATCATGACTAGTCTCAAATAACTGAGAGTGCTTAATGTTCCATTGAAATTAAATCATGTTGTTTCCTCATATAAAAGCATGGTATTCTTGTATTCTCCTTTGATGAATTATTTGGGTTGACTGGAGCATGCTCACACCATGTTATGACTATAAACCAGTCACCTTTAGACTTGATGATCATTTAGTTTTTGACTTGTAATATCACTTCTTGCTTTGATTAATAATGTTTTCCACTATGCATGATTATGACCGTTATTTCTCTCTTAGTTGGCCGCTCTCAGTCTCTTTTTAGTGTTCATCGTGTACTGAGTATGAACTCTACTCGTGCATCTAACTTTCAAAAAACAAAAGTTTTCCAGTGTGTTCACCATACCGACCTATATGTGGTATTTCACCGCCACTCCAAGTAAATTTCTTGTGTGCTACCTTTAAACCTTCAAAATTATTAAATATGTTTTATGTTCCTTTTTTAGCTCATGGAGAAATAGTTTAAAGTTTATCATTGCTTATGTCCAGCAAGGTTCTTCTCCCTTATTTCACCCGATGACTATGGAATCTGTGCTGATCTAAATTTGCATAGAGTTGGTGCCAAATAATATGAATTCAAATAATATAAAAGGCACTTCCCCTTGCATTGCTGATTGTTGGTGGGCACCCGTTAATACGGCTAGCCATGTTTTGTGTAAGACAAGGTGAGGTGCCAACCATAAGAAAAAAGTGCTAATGGAAACTGCATAATTCTAAAAACTTTGCTTGACATGGGTTATGATAAGTTTTTCATTGACATTCATTGACATAGACCTACATCTCTCTCAAAATTAAATTCTCAATACCTTTGTTTTATTTATATAAAAAGCTCTAGCACATGAGTAATCTCTGCTTCCTCTACGAAGAGCATTTCTTTTACTTTTATGTTGAGTCTCCATCTTCTTACTTTATGCACCAATTAAGAGAGCATAGTTGTCAGTCTGAATATAACGTGCATAGTCCCAAAATTTATTATTGATTGATTCATGATTATGGTATTGATTGCTCTCAAATTACTTGTATCTAGTGACCATTTGAACTTTGAAGGAGTCCTAGTATTTATGCTTTGCTATTCCACGAACGACAAACTGGATACCATTTATTATGTTTTTCTTTTTGATTGAAACAAATGTATCACTTTCAATGCATTATGGGTCATTGTCATTTATCTGTGTTACTTTTCATGTGCAACATAGTTGCTAAGTTTACATGCCTTTGTTAAAGTGTTTTTATATCATCTTACAACGCTTTTACATTATGGTTGATCAAGTTGTGTTGGCTGCATGTCACCTCAAAAATTATTTTGTTATCACTTACCTACCCGAGGACGAGTAGGAGTTAAGATTGGGGATGCTGATACGTCTCAACTGTATCTATAATTTTATATGCTCCATGCTTATTTTCTACATGTTTTCTATCATTTATTAGGAATAACCTATTAATGGTTTCAAAGTGCACAAGTTCTTTTTTTATACTTTGATGTGCACGAATTAATTGGATTTTGACAAGAAAACACAAAAGGAGACTTGTTGGAGAGGAACTCTGACTTTCCTGAAATCTGTCCACCAACAGTTTTTAGAGATCGTCCGTTTGACCCTCGGAGATGACGTCCAATGGAAAAGGCTAACACGTAGAAGTGTGGGGAATATTGTTCTGACAATTCTTGACTAAAAATTCTTCCAAAACGAAGTTCGGATGCGACCTATTTCTGCTGCCTCGGGCACACAAACCGGGGCCAATGCATAGCATTTGTCCCGAATTTTGATGAAACCGGGACTAATGCCTTTTCTAGCCCTGGACGAAAGGTGTTGTTTCCACTAGTGTATGGACCCGTTTTACTGGAGGACAAATATCTAATTAGTGGATTACGAGAATTGATGACAAGATTGAGTCCAACTCTTACCATATTTGATGGATTCGGACAAGCCATGACTTTGGGGGCCTCATGGGGCTTTGAGGAGTCCCTAGGGAGGTTCTAGAGGTGTCCAAGAGTCATTGGATCAAGGGTCCATCGAAAGTTATCAGAATCATGATTCTGAGTCGGATCGGAACCTCTATGGTAGGATCGCAAACAGTAGAATCTTAACTTTGAAAATCGTAAAATCTTAGATTCTACCTAATAGAGTCATAGAATCGGTCGACTAGATTTGGTTCTTAAAAAAGTAGAATCGCATGGTAGAATCATGATTTTGGCAACTATGAGTCCATCCATCTGAGAGTCGAAGAGCATTATCCCGTCACATATAAGGAGAGGAAACCCCCAATTATTGGGCAGCCACCCATTGTCACGAATTTTGCCTCTCTCTTGGAAGCCACCAAGAGGCGAGAGAGTCCTCCACTGCAGCACCAAGACCCAGGAAGAAGGAGGCCAAGGGGCCGCTCCCCGTCGCTGACGCTGTGGCCGACGCCGCCTCCATCTCATCGGGCCTGGTCCTCTGCATCAACAACTCTCCCTTTCTCACAATGATAATGTATGAGTAGTTCTCCTTGGGGCTGAGAGCTCGTGGTAGTAGCTGTGTGGTTATCTCTCCCTCCCATGATGTGATCTTGATTGTGATAGTGTGTAATGGTATAATTGTTGAATTTATGATGTTTCCCCTTCATTATGTAATGGATACAATGTGCTCAATTGGTTTTATCTAGTATAATTATACATAGTCACTTTTGTTCCATGGTGCCACGGTGACAGTGTGGGTGCCGTGTGTGACTCTATGACTGTGGATATGAGGGATACTTATCATGAAGTTGGTTCTTACTATGTTGGATTGAACTGGAATCATGAGATTTCTTGATGCTTGTGTTTAGTATAATCTCTATAGTGTCAAGGTTACAGTGCGGGTGTTGTGGATTGATTAGAAAGATACTATTCAAGAAATAGGTTGTGGTGTTTATTAGCACAATCTTTGGATGCTCAAAGTGGCAGGGTTTGGGTGTTCATTTATGAGAACATGAACTTTAAGGTGTGCTTGTGTATCCATACACGATTCTCATCCTAGTTGATTCACGAGGAACTGATGTCTACGCACGCTTATATTCTTGTAGACAGTGTTGGGCCTCCAAGTGCAGAGGTTTGTAGAACCGCAACAAGTTTACCTTAAGTGGATCACCCAAGGTTTATCGAACTCAGGAAGGTAGAGGTCAAAGATATCCCTCTCAAGCAACCCTGCAATTAAGATACAAGAAGTTTCTTGTGTCCCCAACACACCCAATATACTTTTCAGGTATATAGGTGCACTAGTTTGGCGAAGAGATAGTGAAATGCGAGTAATATGGATGGTTATAAGTAATAATAGCAATCTGACATAAATATGGCAGCAAGCAAACATGTAGCAGAACAGGCGGAAAACGATGTTTCAATGCTTGGAAACAAGGCTTAGGGATCCTACTTTCACTAGTGGACACTCTCGACAATGAAAACATAATTCAATTAATAGATACCATCTCTTCACTATGCTACTCCAAACCACTCTTCGGTCGAATAACAACACCAATCCATGCTTGGGGCTTTAACAATAGTCCTCAGAGTAAGCACTTTCCCAACTAAGTAACCCCCATTCTATCACCATGGGACCCAGATGGTTCCACGCAAACACCACAATTTCATAGGGTTATCCAACACAAAATATAAATATAATGCTAAACCACACGGTGCAGACACTGTAACCTTTACACCGCGATCAAAGTGTTTACGGAGATCTCATAACAAAAACCACTTGAGTAGCATAATAGATGAAGAATAATATCTACGAATTCAACTAGATTACAAAGCTCATGATCACATATAGATCACACCATGGGAGAGAGAGATGAAACATATAGCTGCCGGTAGAGCCCTCAGCCTCGGGGGAGAACTACTCCCTCCTCATCATAGGGGACGGCAACGGCGATGGAGATGGCGGTGGAGTCGATGGACATGGCTTCCGGGGGGCACTTCCCCGTCCCGTCAGGGTGCCAGAACAGGGATATGTCCCCCGAAACTTGTCGCTGGCGGCGGAGGAGCTACAGATGTATTTTGTGGAAAAGGTTGATGTGTCTAGGGTTTTCCTTCGGAGGGAAATAAATAGGAAAAAGGGAAAAGTAGTGGAGCCCTGGGGGCCCCACACCACCCCCAGGCGCGGCCAAGGGGGGGTGGGCGGTGCCATATTGTGTGGCCCCCCTGAGGCCCCCTCCGGGTCTCTTTGGGACTCTCTGGAACCTTCGGGAATTCTGAGACTTCCGGGCTTCGAATTTTCCAACTCCGAGAATATTTCCAGAACAACTTTTCTGAAACTAAAAACAGGGAACTTGCTTTGTGGCATGTTGTCAATAGGTTAGTCCAGAAAATCGATAAAAATGACATAAAGAAGGGAGAAAACATGTAGCAATTGGCATAATATCATCATGGAACATCAGAAATTATATATATGTTGGATACAAATCAAGCATCCCCAAGCTTAGTTCCTACTCGTCCTCGAGTAGGTAAACGATAAAAACACAATAATTTATAAGGTGACATGCTACTAACATTAACCTTATCATCATAATGTAAAATCATATGTAATCTGAGATCATAGAACTTTAAACACAAACATGATAATAGAACTTAAATAATAAAGCATATCAATCACTTTGCATCATGATAACTAACTCAAATAAAAGATCATGAATAACAATGCATTGAAAGTTATACGTTTGTTTCATGTATAAAGAAATCATGGCAAGGTGGTATTTTGCAAGTCCTTAAGAGTGGGACAAAACATAAATGCCAGGACACCTTCAAAGTTCATGAGAAATACTAGAGCATATAATTGGAGAACAAGCAATAACACTTCATGAATCAACTAATTATGTTTATGGAAAAAATGCACATAAAACTCGGAATGGCAAAAATGCTCTCTCAACTGTGCATAAAGTTAGAAGATGGAGACTCAACATAAAAGTAAAATAAAGGCCCTTCGTGGAGGGAAGCAAGGATACTCTCCTCCATCCATCTTTCACAAATCATGGCTAACCGAATCCTTGGGTGCCTGCCAACAATCACATACCATGGAGGAGTGTCTATATTTTTAAGAGAGGTGTATGCTAGTGTCAACGAATGGTAAACAGAAAATACAGTACGTCACAAGACAACTAGATTTTACAAGAGCGGCTCCCATGTGAAGAACACATCTGGGTAGAAGGTCATCCCTCTTCCTCTTTTGTTTACACAATTATGCTTTGATTGATAAACCAGAGGAAAAATAGTGAGGAGAATTTGTTTGCATTAATTTGGGGCTAGGCACCCCGCTGCCAGCTCTTCTATCAATTGGATAAGCGTATGAAGCCACTAGTCCAGGGTGTGAAATCCAATCAACAAGTGAGATAAAGATTCTCTACTTACGTCCTCATGAGCAAAAACAGGAACACAAAACAAAAGTAATTTTGAAAGTTTTAAAGGTAGCACATGAGAAATTTACTCGGAGTGGCAGTGAAATACCACATGTAGACAAGTATGGTGGACACAATGGGAAAACTTTGGTTTTAGGGAGTTGGATGCACGAGTAGAGCTTATACTCAGTACAGGTGGAGGCTAGCAAAAGACTGGGAGCGACAAATCAAGAGAGCATAAGATCCATAATCATGCATAGAGACATAAACATCATTAATCAAAGCATAAGTGGTACCACAAATTCAAAAACTAAATGATCATGGAGGCTATTTGTGACCGGTTCATAGTCATAAACATGGTATGAGCATGCGCCAAGTCAACCAAATAAAACATTCAAAGGAGAGCACCACAAATTTATGCTTCAATATGACAAGAACAACTCATGATTCTTTCAATGGAATTTTAAACACTCTCATCTATTTGAGGATAATCATGCTACTAAATAACCACAAGGATTTAAAACTAAAATAACATCTAGCATGACATGAAAAAGTTCTAGCCACAGTCTATACAAGCTTCTACTTGCAAAAATTCTACTTCAAGCAGCAGTTTCTTTTCCCAACAAGCACCATACAAAATATGTTTTAACAAAAACTCTCTAAATGATACAGCAAGCAACCAAGAGAGTAATAACACAACTCTACTAAAACTAAAAGCTGTGAATAAGAGATGCATGAAAACAAGGGCTAAACGCAGTACTAGCAAAAAGTGAACACTCACAGAACAATAAGAATGAAAACCAGAGTGTTCTAAGCAATGAAAACAGAGCGTGTCTCTCTCCCACACAAGTATGATAGGATCCAACTATTTATTACAGCAAAGAAAACCAAACAAAATGAAAAATAAAATAAAATACGCTCCAAGTAAAGCACATAAGATGTGACTGAATAAAAATATAGTTTCTCTAGATGTGACCTGATAAATTGTTGATGAAGGAGGGGATGCCTTGGGCATCCCCAAGATTAGATGCTTGAGTATTCTTGAAATTTGCTGGGATGTACCACCGGGGCATCCCCAAGCTTAGGCTCTTCACTCTTCTTGATCACGTCATATCATCCTCTTCTCTTGGCCCTTGAAAACTTCCTTCACACCAAACTTCTCACAATCTTCATTAGCAACGTTAGTGCAATTGAAATAATAAATTCACATGGTTCAGTTTCAACACAAGCCTAACACTCATAAACACATTAGCTACTATCACAACTTCTTTTAAAACTCTTTTTCTCAAAAGAACACCAAAATAAAGAGATTAAGATGCAAATGCAATTATTGGCAGAAATCTGTCAAAACAGGACAGCAGGTAAAGATGATTTTTTTCTGAAAATCCTCTGTTTCTCAAATC
This sequence comes from Alopecurus myosuroides, assembly GCA_028641055.1. Taxonomy (NCBI): domain Eukaryota; kingdom Viridiplantae; phylum Streptophyta; class Magnoliopsida; order Poales; family Poaceae; genus Alopecurus; species Alopecurus myosuroides. Next base: position 707,728,826 of record CM054057.1, on the reverse strand, counting down.
AAAAAGTGGAAAACTAAGAAAGGTTGCGTATATAGCACAGTATTACGCACAAAAAAACTCAGGTCATTTTGAATTTTCTGTGATTTTATACGAATTTAACAGTGGACAGTAGAAATCTGTTTCCTGCGCAGAAATCCGAAATATAGTCTCAACTTTCCACTAGAGGCTTTAATAGGCTCAACAAAGACACAAAAGAAAATATACAGAGGGGTTGCTAAGGAAATAGACAACACCCAGGTGCACAACACACATAAAGAAACGACGGAAAACGGGTTGAAAACGGAAAAAATAAAACGGGTTGTCTCCCGGAAGTGCTTTTCTTTAAAGCCTTTTCAGCTAGGCATGATAATTTGAGAAGATGCTCACATTAGAAATATTAATTGAAGCAAAAGAGAGCACCAAGAAGCAAATGTAAAATAAATTTAAGTCTAACCCACTTCCTAGGAAAAAGAATCTTGTATAATAACAATTCAATAAAGCACAAAGTGGCTAGTATAGGAAGACAAAATAAGTGCAACTTCAAAATTTTCAACATAAAGAGGGGAAACTTGATATTGTTGAGATGCATAAAATTATGTTTCCCTCTATCATAATAACTTTCAGTAGCATAATGAATAAAATTAACAATATAACTATCACAACAAACATTCTTATCATGAGCCACATGCATAAAAGAATTATTACTCTCCATATAAGCATAGTCATTCTTATTAATAACAACGGGAGTAGGATTATCATAAAAAACTCGAACATGGTAGACAAGTTGCATATTAAAGATATGGTTTTGGGTAATCCCATCATAATTATGGCAAGTTTCATGAGGATGATTGTAATTATATCCTATGTTATAACTTTCTTTGTAATAATTATCAAAGACTGGAGGCATATTAAAATCATAATTAATTTTCTCCTCAATAGTAGGTGGACTAAAAATATCATATTCATCATTGCAATCATCATCTATTGGAGGAATAGTATCATCACAAGCAATAAAATAGTTGTCTTCCATAATGCGTTCATTTGTAAACATATCATCATTTTTACTAGGAGGAGATGTATCAAGCATATAATCATTAATAGGAAAGAAATTTTCAAACACATCATCCATAAGTTTAGAGCTTTCTATATCATCATTGGAAGGAACATGGATGGTACTAATAGTACAACAATTATTATCATCATTTTCAGAATTGGTACCAAACAAAATTTCAATATCAAAATTTGTGTGTTTCTCCCAATCATGATCACTTTCATAAATAACAGGCATAGGAAAACACATATTCAGACTCATCAGCAAAGGCTGTAATATGAGCAAAATTCTTAGGGGGAGATACCGTTACCTCTCTCTTTTTACCTCTCCTCTTCTTCTTCTTCCTCTTCTTCCCACTACTAGAGGAAAGCTTACTCCAGGCGAACCAAAAAGGCCTACCACAGGCGCATTTTGGTTCGCCTGGGACCATATCGCCAGCGGTAATGGCTTACCCCAGGCGAATTAGGAAATGCGCCTGTGGTAACTTGACATAACCCAGGCGAATAGGCCTTGTGCGCCTGGGGTAAGCCTTTTACCAGTGGCGAACAAGCACTGTGCGCCTGGGGTACATATGCGCCTGGGGTACTATATTCTGTTCGCCTGGGGTATGGTTTTGCTGTGTCAAAAAATAAAAGAAACCAAAATAACAGAAATACAGGAAATTGACAGAAATAAGTATCAAAATGACAGAATAACAGTAAAATGACACAATTAAGTTTCATAACAGAAATATTCTCGATCATCAACACATAGTATCGATCATCACCACATAGTTCAACAAAATTACATAGTCTCGAAAACAACCATAATACTAATAAATCCAGTAGTTAGTCAGATGGAAATGATTATTTGTTCTAATTTGAACAAACTCGTCATCTATCTAGCGCGGGCTGATATAGTTGATGACCATGATCTTGTCCAAGTTGGGGATGTCATTATTCCTCATGGTGATCAGAATAGCTCGGCCAGCCTCCATACCAACTCTTGCGGAATGGAACTGCCTCCATGCTTGAGAGTTGAGGATGACGCGACCATCAGCATTATCCCTGGTGATCGGAACTGCGGTGACATTTCCTGATTCTCCACGGCGTACTACAATGGTACCTTGCTCCATGCCAGCACTGTCCGCTACCGCCATAGGTATTTTCTAGAACACACAATTCCAAGAAAGAATAAAAGCACAATGTCACATACCGGGCACATTATAACATAAGAAACTACAGGAATAAGAAAGTGTTAAGAAACATACCATGACATGTCCATTGGAGACATTAGTGTTGGTGATGCGATGCACGAAAGGGAACCCGATGTAGCTATCTATCTGGGCGAGTTTCTGAAGGACACGGTCCTTCTCAAGCTCGCTAAGATTGGCTCTTTGAGCAACCACCACATGTTTCCATGGGTCCTCCCTCGTCCATATCATCCTCAGTGTCCATATCATCCTCAGTGTCCATATCATCCTCACTACCGCCATCCTCGCTCGCAATCCCGCCCATATACACAATTTTGATACGAGGTTGCGGTCCTGCCATAGAGAAGTGAATGTAATCACATCCGCTTAAATTATAGGTGGCAATGATAGCCTGCAATTGTTCCCCGTAGAAGTAGGTCTTCTTTCTTTCTTTCTTCACTCGAAGAATGTAAATGGTCCCGTGAACATCGAAATCCATGGTATTGCCTACTAACTCGTTGAACTCTTCCCGAATATTGCATGGTACAATCTAAAAAAGAAATATAAAAGAATCTTTTGTTAAGAAACATACCAATCTAAGCTGGATAGTAAAACGAAAGAACACAAGTTGCAAGTTAACATAAAAAGAATCGTTTGTTAATTACCAAAGAATCAAGGTCACCGTCGTGGAGCTGAAGCATGAAAGAAGACCCGGTGAATCGTCCTTCGGCACATCGGGACCGACATACTTTGCAAGCCATGTTCTATTAAATTAAGAAAGTAGACATGAGTAAATTGCTTGTATTTTTATAACTTGTGGAGACATGGATCGTTGTTAAAGAGTTATAAAGAACAACTAGAATGGTTCATCTGAAGTTGTTCAAGATAAAATGTAGAACTCATAATATATAGTCTGCCCACAATCAGAAAGGCTATCTACTTTATTGGAGAAAGGCAGCACCTACCTATCACAAAACAAAGGCAGCACCTACCTATCAGAAAACAAAGGCAGCACCTACCTATCACAAAACAAATGGCAACACCTACCTATCACAAAACAAATGCAGAAAGGCTATCAACTTTATTGGAATATCCAAAAACAAAGCAAACTTGTAGGTGGATTCCTGAATCATGGGAAACAGTTGGTATGCATTGGCGGTGGGGGAAATGTTCTATTTTCTCGATACAGCATTATCATCTCCGTTAACTGAAACTATACCAAAGGATTCCTAAATCCATTTCAGATTCGTCTAATCTAGGAACAAGCATTAGCATCTCCGTTAAGTGAAGTGTCTACCGCGTGTTCATCTGAGGTTGTAAACAAGAAGTTCACCGCGGCCACCAGGAGCAGGCGCATCCTGGATCCACAACAACGACGGGAGGGAGTGGGCTGGGATGGAGGGGGGATGGGAGGGAGGGGGCTGACCTGGATCCACAACGACGACGACGACGGAGTGGGCGATCTGCTGCTCGACGACGGGGATGGGAGACGACGGTGGCGTGTGGGTGCGGGTGTGAGTGATGAAGGTTGATCTGTGGTGACCACCACTTAGAAAACAAAGCACTGATCCAAGCACATCGGAACCGGTTTGTGATACAAACCGGTCCTAAAGGGTCTGCCCCTGGGCCCCACCTCCCTGCAGAAAATGGCCGCAAGGCCTTTAGGACCGGTCTGTATCACAAACCGGTCCTAAAGGGTCTGTCCCCTGGGCCCCTCCCTCCTGGGGTAAAGGAAGAGTGCCAGGGGTGGTGATGGGTGGCCCTGCCACACTTTACTCCAGGCGCTTCCGGAATTTGTTCGCCTGGGCTAACGGACTTACCCCAGGCGCGTAGCTCACCTGTTCGCCTGTGCTAAGTAGCCCAGGCGCATCGAATTGCTTATTCGCCTGTGGTAGGATATGCTGCTATAAGCAAATCTCTAGTAGTGTCCCCTCTTTAGGAGGGAGAGGCTTAAAAGGGAGCTTCTCCACATACCCTGGTTTATTATCAGAAACAATAGAAAGAACTTTGGAGGATTTCTCATCTTCATTAATAATAACAAAACACATATTAGTCCCGTCATATTTTGGTAAAGTCTCCTCTTTTATAATACTTTGTATGTAAGTATATGCATGGCAATTATCAACACAATAAAGATGGCATCCATGCAAGACACTATTCATATCAAAAGCACTCATATCTATCAAAGAAGTTTTTCTTAATAACTCTTCACACCCCAAAAATAATGTAAGTTCATCGTGCTCATTAGGGGTGATCATGTCATCACAATCCAAACTTGCAGTACTCATAGGATCCGAAAGGCTACTATCATGGCCTGATCATTGGAAATTAAAATGACTCACTTTATAGAAAAGTTCATAAATAAAAGGATAGAGGGCACAAACTTTTTCACCAAGATCATCTAGAGCCCTACTCCACATTCTAGTTTTTTCATTCCTATGATGGATACAATTTTATTTTTCAATTTGATTCCTTCCACAAGGTCTAAGTGATCCACAGAAATTAACATGCTTATAAGAAATAATACTTTCAGAAGTTTGAGCATGTTTATTGCAATCATCAATAACAATTTCATTTTTCATGCAAGTGTCTTTAAAAGGTTCATGATATATGTCCCCATTTTTAGGAAGATTAATATAAGAAGCAAAGGATATATACCAACTGACATCTATTTTAGGATCAAGACCATATTTAGCATTAAGCTCATGAAAATCAGCATTTTCAGCAAAAGTCTTAATGCAATCATATTCATAGTTTATACCTGATTCTTTACCTTTGTTGTTATTCCAATATTCACTATTGATTCGAATTCTCTCAAGAAGATCCCACTTAGCTTCAACCTTCTTACTACAAAAAGAACCCTCTGAACAAGCATCTAGATAATCCTTCCAATGTCCTGAAAGCCTTGCATAAAAACTAGTAACAATTATTTTCTCAGGAAGCTCATGGTTAGGACATTTGAGTATTAATGTTTTCAGTCTTCCCCAAGCTTGGGCAATGCTTTGTCCATCATGAGGACAAAAATTATAAATGTATTTCCTATCTAAATATAGTTCATGAGAAGGATAAAATTTAGAGTAAAAGAGAGATTCAAGTTCCTTCCACTCCAGATGATGAGGATCATCTAGTAGTTCATACCACTCCCTTTCTTTGTCCTTAAGTGACAAAGGGAATAGCCTCCTCTTTACTTGGTCCGTTGAGATACCTGCACACTTGAATAACTAGCATAATTCATACATAAAGTGTAAATGATCACTAGGATGCACTAGTATAGAAATGCTCTTCTGTGGTGCACCAATTTTGAATTCTGTGGCGCACCAAGGGAACAGAGGGGTGCGCCACAGAATTCACGCCACTAATTTTTTTCCTGTGGCGCACCCTGGCCGTGCGACATAGAAATGTCAATTCTGTGGCGCACCTCAGCTGTGCGCCACAGAAATTTGCAATTTTGTGGCGCACCAAGTAGGGGTGCGCCACAATTTTTTTTGAATTTCAAAAAAAGGCGGCGAGATCTAGATTTAGATCTAGATCTAGCCGTGGGAATTTTAGCAAAATTTCGAAATTTCACCGGAGCTCGTCGGATGCCGTTGTGACCGTGGACTTAGGTGGCTTGGTCGGTAGTGGGTGGAGGAGGAGGAGGAGGAGGAGTTTGCCGGAGCTGATGGTGGGGTAGGTCACCGGAGTTCATGGAGGAGGAGAAGCTCCGGCGAGGTGGTGGTGGAGGAGGAGGAGGAGGAGGAGCTCGCCGGAGGTGGTGGTGGTGGAGGAGGAGGAGGAGGAGGAGAGGTGGTGGTGGTGGAGAAGGAGGAGGAGGAGAGGTGGTGGTGGAGGAGGAGGAGCAGGAGAGGTGGTGGTGGAGGAGTAGGAGGTGGAGGAGAGAAGTGGAGAGGTAGAAGAGAGAAGGGGAGATGAGAAGTGGAGGAGAAGTGCAGAAGTGAAATGAGAGAAAGGAGAGAATGAGAAAGAAGAGGGAGAAAAGAAGAGGTAGAGGAGGCAGGATTCTAATTTCGAATCCTGCCCAACAATTCTATGGCGCACCAAGTCTATGGGTGCGCAACAGATTTTTTCGTTTTTTTTTATTTTCTAGTAAAAAATCTTCAAACGGCCATAACTTTTTTCCTTTCGGAATTTGGCGATTCTAAAAAAAGATCACAGGCGGAAGGATGGCGGAGGAAGTGGTTCTATGTCTCTGATGACAGCACGGGTGGAGCTCATGAATTCCACCCGTAGGAAGTCCTAGGCGCACAAGCTCTCAGTCGAAGAGAGCCGGATCGTCTCCCCGCTACTCGCGAAGGTGGCAATTCTTCACGACCAGACAACGGGGGTCGTGTTGAATGGTTTGCACCTGGCGAGCGTCTTCCTCCGGTGTAGGATCCAGCCTCTTCAAGAGAGGTCCTCGACCATGTGGGAGTACCAAGGCGTTCACGACCCCAGCCGCGTCTGCAAAGATATCCTCTCGAATGTCGAATTCGAGAAGAAAATTGCGACTATCACCAAGCTGAAGGTAGGCTAGCTTTCGCCACCTGCTCTCTTGAGCCATTCGAGGCTTCGAAGCCCCCTGCAGCCAAGGTAAGTTTCCTTCTCGTTTCTGTTTTATTCTTTTTGCCATTTGAAGCTTTATCGACTGAGATTTCTCTTCTTTCTTCTTGTTCCTTTTTCGTAGAGTTTGAAGGTAGCAACATGCTACCCGCCAGTATCGGCCGAAGATGCCTCGGACCTCTTAGCGAGCAACATTGAGACCCCTCTCGACACCAGTGTCACTGAAGCCGACTCGAGCTCTGAGCATGGCTCTTCTGACGACGCGGAAGAATCGGGTAGCGATCAGCTCCATCACCGCAACCGCCGCAGGCAGAGAGATGATGAAGCTACTTCAAAAGATAGCCTATTTCTCTTTAGTTTTTTTTTGATATCTTGATCATTTTTTTCCGACATCGTATGCAAAAGTTATGCCCATTTTACTTTTTTTAACGAACTTTTGCTCAGAAAGTAGAAATTCATATTTCAAAATTTGATAGAAAAGTAGACCTTAAACTCTCCGTGCATCTATAAGGGATTTATTTTTTGATACTTTTTGGACCTCCAACTCTCCCGTGAAAAACTAGAAATGGCGTTCCCGGGGGGGGGGGGGGGGTGGAGTTCGTGCGTGTGGATAAAAAATTTGGGGATGAGAATTCTATGGCGCACAGGACAGTGCTTCGGAATCCAGGCAAAGACTGATAACTCCTACCTGGAGATGCACTTCGTCGACTCCGCGCAAGGATGGCGAAGGAAGTGGTTCTATGTCTCTGATGACAGCGCGGGTGGAGCTCATGAATTCCACCCGTTCGCTGTTTTGAAGCGAAGGAAGTCCTGAGCGCACAAGCTCTCAGTCGAAGAGAGCCGGATCATCTCCCAACTACTCGCGAAGGTGGCAATTCTTCGCGACCAGACAACGGGGGTCGCGTTGAATGGTTTGCACCTGGCGAGCGTCTTCCTCCGGCGTAGGATCCAGCCTCTTCAAGAGAGGTCCTCGACCATGTGGGAGTACCAAGGCGTTGAAGACCCCAGCCGCGTCTACAAAAATATCCTCTCGAATGCCGAATTCGAGAAGAAAATTGCGGCTATCAGCAAGCTGAAGGTAGGCTAGCCTTTCGCCACCTGCTCTCTTGAGCCATTCGAGGCTTCGAAGCCCCTGCAGCCGAGGTAAGTTTCCTTTTCGTTTCTGTTTTATTCTTTTTTCCATTTGAAGCTTTATCGACTGAGATTTCTCTTCTTTCTTCTTGTTCCTTTTTAGTAGAGTTTGAAGGTAGCAACATGCTATTCGCCAGTCTCGGCGGAAGATGCCTCAGACCTCTTAGCGAGCAACGTTGAGACCCCTCTCGACACCAGTGTCGCTGAAGCCAAGTCGAGCTCTGAGCACGGCTCTTCTGACGGCACGGAAGAGTCGGGTAGCGATCAGCTCCATCACCGCAAACGCCGCAAGCAGAGAGATGATGAAGCTACTTCAAAAGATAGCCTTTTTCTCTCTAGTTTTTTTTGATATCTTGATCATTTTTTTTCGATATCGTATGCAAAAGTTATGCCCATTTTACTTTTTTTAACGAACTTTTGCTCAGAAAGTCGAAATTCATATTTAAAAATTTGATACAAAAAAGTAGACCTTAAGCTCTCCGTGCATCTATAAGGGATTTATTTTTTGATGCTTTTTAGACCTCCAACTCTCCCGTGAAAAACTAGAAATGGCGTTCCGGGGGGGGGGGGGGTGGAGTTTGTGGGTGTGGAAAAAAAAATTTGGGGATGTGAATTCTGTGGCACACAGGACAGTGCTTCAGAATCCAGGCAAAGACTGATAACTCCTACCTGGAGATGCACTTCGTCGACTCCGCGCAAGGATGGTGGAGGAAGTGGTTCTATGTCTCTGATGACAGCGCGGGTGGAGCTCATGAATTCCACCCGTTCGCTGTTTTCAAGCGAAGGAAGTCCTGGGTGCACAAGCTCTCACTCGAAGAGAGCCGGATCGTCTCCCCGCTACTCACGAAGGTGGCAATTCTTCGGAACAAGACAACGGGGGTCATGTTGAATGGTTTGCACCTGGCAAGCGTCTTCCTCCGGCGTAGGATCCAGCCTCTTCAAGAGAGGTCCTCGACCATGTGGGAGTACCAAGGCGTTCAAGACCCCAGCCGCGTCTGCCAAGATATCCTCTCGGATGCCGAATTCGAGAAGAAAATTGCGGCTATCACCAAGATGAAGGTAGGCGAGCCTTTTGCTACCTGCTCTCTTGAGCCATTCGATGCTTCGAAGCCCCCTACAGCCGAGGTAAGTTTCCTTCTCGTTTCTGTTTTATTCTTTTTGCCATTTGAAGCTTTATCGACTGAGATTTCTCTTCTTTCTTCTTGTTCCTTTTTCGTAGAGTTTGAAGGTAGCAACATGCTACCCGCCAGTCTCGGCCGTAGATGCCTCGGACCTCTTAGCGAGCAACGTTGAGGCCCCTCTCGACACCAGTGTTGCTGAAGCCGACTTGAGCTCTGAGCATGGCTCTTCTGACGACGCGGAAGAGTCGGGTAGGGATCAGCTCCATCACCGCAAACACCGCAGGCAGAGAGATGATGAAGCTACTTCAAAAGATAGCCTTTTTCTCTCTAGTTTTTTTTTATATCTTGATCATTTTTTTCCGACATCGTATGCAAAAGTTATGCCCATTTTACCTTTTTTCACGAACTTTTACTCAGAAAGTCGAAATTCACATTTCAAAATTTTATAAAAAAAGTAGACCTTAAACTCTCCGTGTATCTATAAGGGATTTATTTTTTGATGCTTTTTAGACCTCCAACTCTCCCGTGAAAAACTAGAAATCGCGTTCCGGGGGGGAGGGGGTGGATTTCGTGCGTGTGGACAGAAAATTTGGGGATGAGAATTCTGTGGCGCACAGGACAGTGCTTCGGAATCCATGCGAAGACTGATAACTCCTACCTGGAGATGCACTTCGTCGACTCCACGCAAGGATGGGGGAGGAAGTGGTTCTTTGTCTCTGATGACAGCGCGGGTGGAGCTCATGAATTCCACCCGTTCGCTGTTTTGAAGTGAAGGAAGTCCTGGGTGCACAAGCTCTCAGTCGAAGAGAGCCGGATCGTCTCCCCGCTACTCGCGAAGGTGGCAATTCTTCGGGACCAGACAACGGTGGTCGCGTTGAATGGTTTGCACCTGGCGAGCGTCTTCCTCCGACGTAGGATCCAGCCTCTTCAAGAGAGGTCCTCGACCATGTGGGAGTACCAAGGCGTTCAAGACCCCAGCCGTGTCTGCCAAGATATCCTCTCGAATGCCGAATTCGAGAAGAAAATTGCGGCTATAACCAAGCTGAAGGTAGGCAAGCCTTTCGCCAGCTGCTCTCTTGAGCCATTCGAGGCTTCGAAGCCCCCTACAGCCATGGTAAGTTTCCTTCTCGTTTCTATCTTATTCTTTTTGCCATTTGAAGCTTTATCGACTGAGATTTCTCTTCTTTCTTCTTGTTCCTTTTTCGTAGAGTTTGAAGGTAGCAACATGCTACCCGCCAGTCTCGGCCGAAGATGCCTCGGACCTCTTAGCGAGCAACGTTGAGGCCTCTCTCAACACCAGTGTCGTTGAAGCCGACTCGAGCTCCGAGCACGGCTCTTCTGACGACGCGGAAGAGCTAGGTAGCGATCAGCTCCATCACCGCAAACTCCGCAGGCAGAGAGATGATGAAGCTACTTCAAAAGATCAGCTCCATCAGCGATCAGCTCCATCAACGCAAACACCACAATTTCATAGGGTTATCCAACACAAAATATAAATATAATGCTAAACCACACGATGCACATACTGTCACCTTTACACCGTGATCAAAGTGTTTATGGAGATCTCATAAGAAAACCACTTGAGTAGCATAATAGATGAAGAATAATATCTACGAATTCAACTAGATTACAAAGCTCACGATCACATAAAGATCACACCATGGGAGAGAGAGAGAGAGAGAGAGATGAAACACATAGCTACCCGTAGAGCCCTAAGCCTCGGTGGAGAACTACTCCCTCCTCATCATAGGATACAGCAACGGCGATGGAGATGGCGGTGGAGTCGATGGATATGGCTTCCGGGGGCACTTACCCGCCCCGGCAGGGGATCTGTCCCCCGAAACTTGTCGTTGGTGGCGGCGGAGCTACGGATGTATTTTGTGGAAAAGGTCGATGTGTCTAGGGTTTTCCTTCAGAGGAGAATAAATAGGCGAAAGGCCAAAGGCGATGGAGCCCTGGGGCCCCACAGCACCCCCTGACCCGGCCAAGGGGGAGTTCCGCCCTATGATGTGGGCCCCCTGAGGCCCCCCCCTCCGAGTCTCTTCGGGACTCTGTGGAACCTTCGGAAACTCTAAGACTTCCCGGCTTCGAATTTTCCAATTCCGAGAATATGTCCAGAACAACTTTTCTGAAACTTAAAACAACAGAAAAGAGCGAACTAGGTCTATGGCATCTTGTCAATAGGTTAGTCCAGAAAATCGATAAAAATGACATAAAGAAGGGAGAAAACATGTAGCAATTGGCATAATATCATCATGGAACATCAGAAATTATAGATACGTTGGAGACGTATCAGGAACAATTTCCGAGCTATATCTTTCATGCATGTTGTTAGTGTAAGTATCATATGTTTAATTATGTTAATGTTGTTTATGGTTGATAATAGTGAAAGTATGATCCCTAGGAGAAATTAAAGTTTCATGATCATAGTGGATGTGGGAAGTTGTACAGAGACTCCGTTGTGAAAACACCGGAGAATCCAGACTCAGGGCACCCGGATACTCCAGCCTCAAATATTCATGTACTTGGGCAAGTTGCTATGCATGGAATAACGCTCTCAGGCTCTGTCCGGGATATGGACGGAGTGTGCCCGGAAACTTGTGGAAGTTTCCGGCCACGTCAGAGATTCTGGGGCGCACATTGTCTAAAGTCTCGGCCCCGGGCCGGAGACTACGATATTCCTGGCCGGAGACTCCGGGGTAAAATTCTTGCAACGACTATTTTCTGGGGACACTATATAAAACCTTCTCCTACCCCGGGGAAGGTCACCACGACCAGAAAAGGAACACCACCATTGCTCAAGAGTTCTAAACTTCTATATATATCTCTTTCTAGCCAGCCAAAAACCTTTCCATTTGGATTTGAGAGAGAAGACATAGATCCACATTCCTACCCAAGCGATTTCATTTCCCTCTTCATTCCATTGAGGAGCTTGTTACTATTTGGGTTTGTTGGAACCGGAGGAGGTTGTTGGTCCTTTGTGGCTTTGGTAGCAACAAAGACATTGTCGGGTGCCAGCAATTGAGTTGTGGTGTGTGCTCCTTCCTTGAAGCAGCGAGTTTTGGTGGCTTGGTGGATTTGGTGACGACACTCCAAGTTGTGGAGTGTGCCTCATCCTTGTCAAGGTTTTAGTCGTCAACCTCAACGACAACATAGTGATTTGTGCCTCTCCATGTTGGTGTTTGGACAAGAAGCATATATGGTGTGCCATATTACGACTATTCGGTGTTCCACTTTGGTGGCACCGTATCGCTCCAACAGAGACTAGCTTCCATTGGGAAGTGAATTTCAGCATAAATCTCCACGTCATTGTGATAGTTATCTCTCAACTTACATTTATTTGTTGTTACGAGCTTACTTGCTTTAATAGCTAGTGCTAATTGTTATTTTCTCACCATATAGGATTGTTCACCTAGTTTCATAAGGTAGAGAATCTATATTTGAGCAATCTATAAATTGAAAATAAAATAAATTTTGTAGTTGCCTATTCACTCCACCCCCTCTAGTCAACCTCTTTGATCCTTTCACCGTTCCCCTCTCACCCAGGCTCGTGGGTGTCGACCCGCGGCTAACAGGGGCGGTATGGTAGCAAGAAGCACCAAACCAAGGCACCAAGTCGAACAGACGATGAGATATCACTTCCGACAAAGACAAGACGCAACGACCATCCTAGACAACGCACAGCTGTAACACCTCCCATGCATTCCCCAAGTCGGCGCCTCTAGGAAGGCTAGCCACACCGTAGCACCGCGGCCGACCAAACAAGGAACAAGGCTTCTGCCAGGTAGGAGAGATGGTGAGAGGGACCATGTCGGATATATACCGATTAGGGGTATGTCCGGCATAGGCCTAAAGAGCCGGATTACTAGGGTGGCCTGTTGGTAATGGATCAGAGTCCATTTGACGGCCCAGTAAGCTGATGCGCAGGAAGACGGATTCTAGAAGAACCTGGACCACGACCCAATGTGGTGCGGCTTGGAGGAGAAGACGGATTCCTTACTTTCCAAGTTAGATACTTTCCATAGTCTTTTAGGTTTCCTTTCTGTAAGCCCAAACCCGACTATCTATATAAAGCCGAGCGGGAGAGAAGAAAGACATAAACAATTAGCTAGAAGCCAACTCGCCGAGAAGTAGATCCTCGCCGAGTTAGCGAAACCCTACTCACATTGTACTGTGTATACTTCAGGTTCCAGCCCTGATTTAGTGAGATTGCAGGAGTAGGAATGTCGCCTAGTCGCCTCGTTTGTCGTACTACCACGTCCCCCCACTAATCTACCAGTAGTTTCATGGCACCCCCGTCTATGAATTCTACTACGAAGTCTCAACAGTTGGCGCCCACCGTGGGGCTAGTGAAGTCAGGAGTTACGTTTCGATCGGGAATACTCGGTGGAATCGACAGTACAATAACTGTCGGAAGCTTGGAATTCGACGGCGATGTCGGACGCTTCCTCGACTTCGGATCATACATGCCAGCACGGAATCACCTGGTAAGTGTCTGCGTTTTACCGATTGGATCTACAAATATATTTATCGGATTAACAGCAGAGGCAATGGGATTCCGTGGTGGAAGTAAATTTATCCCACCGACCCTATACCCAATTGAGGAAAACTATGATATCAGATTCTGCTCAGATCACCAAAACTCTGCTGAATTTGCTACCTCTTTGGAGATGCCCGCAATCAGATGCCCGCTGAAAACATGGAAGAAAACAATCCCGTGGAAGAAGCAGACAAACTTAATCCCACAGAACAGGTGGAAGATCCGACGCCCGTTAGTGAAACGACGAAATCGAAAGCCGATTCTGTGTTAGCTGCTATAGAGGCAAGATTAGAGTCAGAACCCAGATCTGATGACATAGATTCCGAAGATGAAGATGAAGACTGTTTAGAGAGAAAGGTCAAGTCTATGCATGGGAGCATCCATGAAGTACTTATGGCAAAACCGGCTAAAAACTCGGATGCCGAAGACGATGAAGATCCCAAAACACCTCCACTTGACGAGGAAAGAGAGGAGGGTGAAACCAGTCCAATCTACCCCAATGTCAAAGAATTGACAGAGGACGAACTTGGCAAAAAGCTCCCTCTTCCAAGAAACTCCAGTATTAACTCCAGAAGAAAAAGTTAGCAGACATTGCCAACCAAAACCTGGAAGTAGGAGGAGGAAGCGGAGTCACACCCGCGGAGAAGAAAAAGAAAGAAATCTCCATTCCACAAATGTCAGAACATGACGAAATTGATCTAATTCACACAACAGTAGGACAGATGAACCCCCTGAAGTGCTGGAATCCAGGAGACAAGCTCTACAGCGGCAACAACAACATCTATTCCATATTCGGGAAAACCTCATGAAAACCCAGGCTGGCATTAAGTTGCAGCAGGAAGAGATAGAGGAATATGAAAGAAGGAATAGATCTGGCATAAAACCTACGCGGTTACCCGGAATTGCAAAACCGGATGAACTTCCAGCAAGAAAGAGGTTTCAAAACCCTTCTTGGCAAAAGAAGGTTGACGTCACCAATGCCAAGGGTGAACGCATATACAAAACCGCAACTTAAAACGCAGAGGCCGCGTTCGGCATCCTTAATGACGATTTATACTCCAATGACGAAAAACTTCAGGGAGTGTACGCTTTCCTAGGAAAAGCATTACAGCAGCAACATCGAGGACATGCAAGATCAGGGAAGTTGCATGATGACTTGGCCCAATGCAAAATTGCCACATGTGCCGCTGCAACACCTGGACCTAGCGAACCTGGAGATTCAAGCGATTTCTAAGGAAAAGAAGGGAGATCCCAAGAAGGACAAGAAAATCCTGAACAATAAGGATGCAACATCTAGGACCGGATCTCATCTGCCGAAAGGTGGAAATAATCCCCGTTACAAAGAACGGGAGGAACAAAACCGGAAAGAAGGAAAAATAATGCCGCCTCCGAGACGCCCAGCTGATAAAGATGGAAGATATGAGAATCCTCACAGGCGTGAGAGATCCCGTACTCCTCCTAGGAACAGGCCAAGGAGTAGAACTCCGCCTTATTCCAAAGGACACGACAACGGAAGAAACAGGGATAATCCCGAAAAAGCGCACACGCGCAACAATGGGCAAGAAAGGAGCAGATCCCCTTCCGTCCATTCAGCCGGCAGATATTCCGCTCACGTCGATAAGGCGGAAAGAGATGATCTATACTTTGGACCTAAGTGCTTCACTGACAGGATCCGAAGAATAACTCTACATTCTGGCTTTGCCAAAGTTGGTCCAACTTATCAAAAGTATACCGGAAGTACAAACGCGGATACATGGCTCTCAGACTAATATACTGCCATTCATATCAACAAAGGGACAGACCTGGAGGCGGTAAAATTCCTCCCCCTAATGTTGCTGGATGGAGCCAGAGATTGGATCAACGGGCTTCCATCAAGAACCATTGATAGCTGGGATGATATGGCTAGAGTGTTTGCTCCACATTTTTAGGGTACGTACAAACGCCCTAAGAGCATTAACCAGCTAAATTGCTGCGTCCAGTTTGAAGACGAGTCATATGTCGAATTTATATCAAGATGGACAACAATGAAGAATAGTCGCTCTGGAGTAACTGATGTACAAGCAATGCATGCTTTCATCAATGGCTTGAAACCCGGTCTTGGACCGTTCATGGTTGGTTCAAAGGAGCACAAAGATCTCGGATCTATGCTTACCACCGCCAATGAGCATGCAAAGGCCGAAGATGATATCAGAGGGAGAGGTGGAAATATTGATGCTTTGGTTCAGGCCAAAAAGATGCCTCGTTCCGAAAAAAAGCTACTCTAGAAGCGCAGCCAAAACCCAAAGAAGTAAACTTAACCTTTGGAAAGGATAATGGTAGCAAATGGAAGGGAAGGAACACAAAACCTATCTCCTACTCAAAGGAAGAGTGGGAAAAGATTAAGTCGGAAAACTATGTCCACCATTCGCAATTTGGGAAGCCTAACCAGACCAATGCGCAATGCCGGCTTAAGAAGCACATGAAAGGCACTGCAGGATCCGGGAACAAAGGAAAGAATTCCAAATGGAAGTTCTCCAAGCAAAAGCTAGAAGCTGAAAAAGAAGAAAGTGAATCGGAAACCGATGACAAAATCCAGGAACAACAGCGGAAAGGCGAGCCAAAATTCCCGAGAGTTGAAGGAGAATTTAATCTAATTTTTCTGGCAACTGCCTCAGCAAAACATGCGAAAATAACACTTCGAGAAATCAATGCGGTTGTACCCCAACCCCAAAGTTCTTGAAGTATTCAAATACGCTAATCACCTGGGATCAGTCTGATCATCCCGGAAACATCTCAAAACCCGGCACACATGCTTTAGTCGTAAGCCCTATTGTTCAAAACGCTAGGCTCAGAAGAGTGCTGATTGATGGAGGATCTAGTATAAACATCATGTACTTAAGTACATTGAAGCATCTATGAATTTCCGAGACCCAACTCAATCACAGTAATGTACGTTTCCACGGCATTGTTCCTGGCAGACAAGCACAGTCCCTAGGAGAAATTTCCCTAGATGTAACATTTGGAAAAAGAGAACACTTCCGCCAGGAAAAGATCTCATTCGAGGTGGTGCTGTTTGAAAGTGTATACCATGCAATACTCGATGTCCAACTTTCGCCAAATTCATGGCAAGATCATGTTATATCTATAACAAGCTGAAGATGCCAGCGCCAAAAGGAGGAGTAATCACCATACCGGGAGACTTCAAATTGGCGAACAAGCTGGAAAAAGGAAACGCCCTTTGCGCCGAACAGGTGATTCGAAAGGAGGAATTGAAAGAGATGACTAAGGTAGTATCACCGACAGAAATGACGGTAGGAAAAGAGAGCCGGAAGCCGGCGGATAACTTCAAAGCATCGGAAAATACAAGGCAATTTATCCTACATCCCAAAGATCCGACAAAGTTTGTTGTTGTGGGAACCAGGATGACGGACGCATAGGAAAGCGCGCTCATCAAGTTCCTCCATGAGAACTGGGATATTTTTGCCTGGTGTCCCGCGGACATGCCGGCTGTACCCAGGGAACTTGACGAGCATCAATTGAAAGTGATTCCAGGATAAAAACCCGTCAAGCAAGGTCTCCGTCGTTTTGACGGGTGAAGATGGAAGACTATTGGCAAGGAAATTATCCGGCTTCTAGCAGCTGATTTTATCCGGGAAGTAATATATACATACCGAAGAAGGATAGTACTATTCTTAGGATGTGTATAGATTACACGGGATTGAACAAATTTTTTCCGAAAGATAGGTTCGCGTTACCGCGGATCGATCAAATAATAGATGCCACAACTGGCTCGGAGCTTTTATGCTTTTTGGACGCTTATTCCGGGTACCATCAACTATGCATGAAAGAATAAGATCAAATCAAAACCTCTTTCATAACACCCTACGGAACATACTATTACACAACCATTTCTTTTGGCCTGAAGAACGCGGGTGCAACATACCAGCATTTCATGCAACGTTGTTTGCATAGTAAAATTGGCAAAAACGTGCACGTTTACGTGGACGACATTGTCATGGTTTCCAAGGAAAAAGATACACTCCTTCAAGATCTACGAGAAACTTTAAAAAATTTGCGCACTTATAAAATGAAGTTGAATTCATTAAAGTGTGTATTCGGGGTTCCCTCAGGAAAGCTTCTGGGTTTCATCGTTTCTCATAGAGGAATAGAGGTAAACCTGGAAAAGATCAAAGCAATCTTAAACATCAAAAGGCCTACGTGCCTAAAAGATGTCCAAAGATTGACAGGTTCTACAGCCGCCGTGAGAAGGTTTATAAGCCGGCTTGGGGATAAAGCTCTGCCATTATACAAGTTGTTGAAGAAATCCGACAAATTTGAATGGACAGAAGAGGCAGACAAAGCATTAACCCAGTTAAAATAAATTTTGATGAAAGCTCCGGTTTTGGCATCGCCAAAAGATGAAGAACCCATGTTATTGTATCTCACAACAACTAACAAGGTTATCAGTGTAGTGATAATCGTGGAAAGGCGTAAAGATGAATAGAGCTTAACAGATCAGTATCCAGTATACTATGTGAGTGAAGTATTCTCCGAATCCAAGCAAAGGTACCCACAATATCATTAACTGGGATATGGCTTGTTTTTCGCATCTCGGAAACTCTGTCATTATTTCCAAGGACATTCCATAACAGTGGGAAGCAAAGCACCACTAGGGGATATCATCAACAATGCGGATGCAACATGCCGAGTTGCCAAATGGGGCATTGAACTGGCTGCGTTGGACATTAAGTACCAACCCAGGACGACAATTAAATCCCAGGTTTTGGCAGATTTTGTCGCTGATTGGACAGAAGCAATGTAAAACACACCAATTTCGGAATCGGAATATTGGATCATGCATTTTGACGGATCCAAGATGAAAGAAGGCGCCGGAGCTGGTTGATGTCTACGCACGCTTCTATTCCTTTAGACAGTGTTGGGCCTCCAAGTGCAGATGTTTGTAGAACAGCAGCAAGTTTCCCTTAAGTGGATCACCCAAGGTTTATCTAACTCAGGGAGGTAGAGGTCAAAGATATCCCTCTCAAGCAACCCTGCAATTAAGATACGAGAAGTCTCTTGTTTCCCCAACACACCCAATATACTTGTCAGGTATACCTCTCAAGCAACCCTGCAATTACGATACGAGGAGCCTCCTTCAAACGGGCGCTTGTTCTGGCTATTTCCGTTATTACCCGGTGCTGATCCATTGCCGGTTCTTCCGTTATTACTTGTGTTTGCTTTTACCTTCTTGTCATCAACTTCCTCTTCTGTAGTATCTGTCGCAGCGTGTTTGTTGCACGCATCCATCAATTCTCCCATTGTAACTTCCGACGCATTTCGACTAGATTTCATGCGAGTTAACTTTTGCACTAAAGGTATATACTTGCATGTTTTTGCCATGGCTTGTAGTGCGTCCTTGGGCTGAATGTCCATGGACGAGTGAAGTATCTCCATAACCCGGCGCACCCAACTGCGTGCCGACTCTCCCTTCTTGTGGACGCATCGCTCTAGATCATCAATAGTGAACAATTTTCTGCACGTCCCATGAAAGTTCTTGACAAACGCGGTCTTCAGTTCCTCCCAGGACTTGATCGATCCTTCCGGCAAGTTGGTGAACCACAACTTTGCTGCTCCTTCTGACATCATTAAGTACATGAACTTGGCTTGGAGATTCTCAGATGCGTTGCGAATTGACATTGCCATCATAACTGCTTAGCCATGTTTCTGGATCCATAGTTGGCTCGTAATTCACTACTTTCCTGGCTCTTTGAATTTTTCCGGGTAAGATTCAGCTCTGATATTCCGAGAGACACTTGGGTCCCGCAAGAACGGTCGAGGCCGGCCTTGCTCTAGAAACGTGTGATACAGCGGGGGGCGCGGCTGGGCGCGGCGCTGCGGGAAGTCCATGTGCTGCAGACCCGGCCGCGGCCCTCCGAGCCCTGGAACTGTCCACAACAGCCTGTGCTGCTGATGCTGCCTGAACGCGGGGAGGAGGCGGCATTTGCTGCTGCTCTTCCCTCCGCCGTGCTGAACTTGTTTGGATATTCCCTTGTTGTTGACTGACGTATGGCGTCCCGTGCATCCCGCTTCTATGATCCGGATAATTGGCTTGCTGTGCCACCGCAGTGTGCAACAGATCGATGGCTTGCCGGGTCTTCTCTGCATGGGGTGACTCTCCCACAGGGATTTGATTTAACGTGAGTGTCGCCGCATACACATTGTCCATGGGATTATTGTAGTGACCGGCTGGTGTGCGAAATCGTGATGGTGGCGGTGGTGGTAGATCGTTGCCGGTTGTGACTCTATTCTGTGGTGGGGGTAACCCGGCCCGCTCATTTGCCGGATGTGTCCCCGATGTCGCCGGTTGGGGTGCAGTTCCCTGGTTCACCACTGGTATCGGCTGATCCTGAGGTGTGACAAATAAAGTAGCCGGATTAATAACCCCGCCCGTTGCTGGTAACCTAGTTTGATGCCTTTGATGTACTCTAGATGTTTCCTCCCGGAGCCGAGTTTCCAGCGCATCCAGCTCACGCTGCCGCGTGGCCATCCCTTGCCTTTCTGCCTCTACTTGCCTTCTTTGCTGTTCCAGCGCACGACGAGCCACATCCAGATCCCTGACACGTTCCGCTGCGTTTTCTGGAGTGATAATCGTTGCAAGAACCGTGGGGTCTAGAATCAGATTATTATCGAATAAGGCCGGGTGGCGCGGGTTCGAAGGACCCGCCCCTGGTGTCCGGTTTCCCAGGAAACCGAACGTATTTGCGTGCACCTCCTCGTCTGCTGCGCGGCTGGTCACTGATGCCGACTCTCCATCAACCCGGGCCAGAACCGGGTCTCCGTTAGCCACGTCCTGCTGCTGGGCCAATGCCTGAGCCGCCCCGACTGCTGCTGCGGTTGCGTTCTCTTTGTTGAGATTGGCCGCGGGAGCCGTGTAGACCGCAACTCGGCGTATGATACTCGGTGTAAATTCATGATGTTCTTCTCTGGCGTTATTCTCCTCGTACCGGTTCTCCAGCAGATCCAGGATAGACTCGGTATCATCCTCTCTCTCGACCCGGTCGCGCGGGGTCCAAGCCGGCTCCTCCGGCTGTTCCCACTTCGCGATGGGTTCTTCCGCCGGATATGTCGTTCCGATCGATTCTTCATCATCTGATCGGATAGAAGTGGCTTCCCCTGACACAGAATCAGATCCAAAATTGTCAGGGATCGAACCGGAAGTACATACCATACCAATGAAGACGCTGATTCCGCCGATTGTCACGACAGATCCGGCTTCGAGGTAATCCGATTCTGGCCCCCAGCCGGAATCGTCCACCGTCTTTTCTCCTTTGTGGTCGATGTAGATCTCGCCGACAACGAGATTCTCCATGTTCTTCCGAGCTTCTCCCGTGATGTAAACACCTTTGGACGCAGGCCCCACGGTGGGCGCCAACTGTCGTGGGATAATCACGGCAGACGTTACCGGGGGTAACTGATCTTGGGGCAAGACGACACAGGCGTTTGGGAGAGGGTTTAGCTCAGAGGAAAACATTATGCAACTCGATCTGGTAGCCGGCAATCAAAGTCGCCGAGTCTCCGATCTTGATATAATAACTCAACTCTGGGGTTACACTAGATGCTCGATATCAAGCGATATTGCTAGGGTTCTTAGATTTCAAACAACTACTCCTAGGGGTCGGTTTATAAAGCACCCGTACCCCCTGGCTTACCCTCCAAGGCGCACCCTGGATCCTACCCGGACACGGCACACAAACCCTAACTTTCCTTTACCATAACCCACAATCCGGGTTACTGGGCCTACAAACTTGGGCCTTCCAAAAGTTTCTTTATCCTTAGCCGGATCCTGCACAGCGTCCTTTGGGCCGGGTTACTCCTTGGAGTTTGGCCTACCGGGTTATTATCCCTCCATCAATATGTGCACTAGTGCGGTGAAGAGAGAGTAAAATACAAGCAGTATGGATGATTATAAGTGATAATAACAATCTGAAATAAATATGGCAGCAAGCAAACATGTAGCAAAACAGGCGGAAAACGGTGTTTCAATGATTGGAAATAAGGCATAGGGCTCCTAATTTCACTAGAGGACACTCTCAACAATGAAAACATAATTGAATCCATAAATATCATTTCTTCACTATGGTACTCCGAACCACTCTCCGGTCGAATAACGAACACTAATCATTGCGTAGGGCTTTAACACCACTCCTCATAGTAAGAACTTTCCCAACCATGTAACCCCCATGCTGTCACCATGGGACCCAGATGGTTCCACGCAAACACCACAATTTCATAGTTTCATCTTCCAACACAATATATAAATATCATGCTAAACCACACGATGCACACACTATCACCTTTACCCTGTGATCAAAGTGTTTACGGAGATAGCAAAACCACTTGAGTAGCATAAAAGATGAAAATCAATCTACATATTCAACTAGATGACAAAGCTCATGATCACATAAACATCACACCATGGGAGAGAGAGATGAACCACATAGCTACCGGTAGAGCCCTCTGCCTCGGGGGAGAACTACTCCCTCCTCATCATAGGAGAAAGAAACGGAGATGGAGATGGCGGTAGAGTCGATGGAGATGGCTCCCGGGGCGTTTCCCCGTCCTGGCAGGGTGCCAGAACAGAGATCTTTCCCCCGAAACTTGTCGGTGGCGGCGGCGGAGCTACGGATGTATTTTGCGGAAAAGGTCGATTCCCCTAGGGTTTATGCATCGGGGAGTATATATGGGCGAAAGGGCGATGACGGGAGGTGGCCAGGGGGACCACACCCCCAGGTGGCGCGGCCAGGGGGACCCGCACCACCCCATGGTGTGGCCACCCTGTGGCCCCCATCCGGGGCTCTTTGGGACTTCTGGAAGCTTCCGGGACTTTTAGGACTTCTGGCTTTTGAATTTTCCAATTCCGAGAATATTTCCGGAATAACTTTTCTAAAACTAAAAACAACATAAAACATGGAACTGGCTCTATGGCATCTTGTTAATAGGTTAGTCCCGGAAAACGTGTAAAAATGACATAAAGTGTAAGGAAAACATGTGGGAAACAACATGGAACATCAGAAATTAGGGATACGTTTATGACGTATCAAGCATCCCCAAGCTTAGTTCCTACTTGTCCTCGAGTAGGTAAATGATAAAACAAAATAATCTCGGAGGTGACATGCTACTATCATCACTACCAAATTCCGCGCGATCCGGAACGTTTCAATACCGCTGCGGATGGACTACAAACCGTCGCTAAGGGAAATCTGCGACGGTTTACGCGACGGAGTGAGAACGTTCCTGATCGACTGTCACAGACGATTCTGCGACGATTAAATGAACACTAAACCGTCGCGAGCTACTAGCCGGCCCAGCACAAGGCCCAACAAGTAGCGACGTTATTTTTTGTCGCAATGTGTGTACACGTGGCATCGTTTTCCATTGCCCGTTACTGATGTCATCATCGTCTTGACATTTTAAAAACGTCGCGATTGGAACTACCGTTACCTATGTTTAATGACGCCATAATAAGTGCGACGTTTAATTTCTCGTCGCGGGTACAAACAGTATATGGTGCCACGTGTCGCTCTCATAATGTTCCACGTATACGCTTATTCCCGACGAATTTATTACGTTTTCCGACGGTATGACGTTTTAGTTTGTCGTAAGATGTCGCGAATCATGAGCCAGCACGTGTACCAACACGACATGTCCACGTCGAAACGTTTCCGTGACGTGTTTATTTCGTCACGATTTCCATCTAATAAGGTGCCGCCTCATGGACGTACCATATAGTACCACGTGTCCTCGTATTCATTAGTATTGAAAATACTATTCTAGTTATCACAGCAAAGCAAACACAACAAATACATAAATTCCGAATAAGGTCACAACATAGCTCGCCAGCAAAGGCAGTCTAATACAGTTCAACAGACAACAAGCGGTTTCACAAAGGGCTACTCAGTTCCATATCTCGGAGGAACTTGAGCCAACATGCCACCGATAAGGGTTTTGTACATTTCTTGACTCTTCTTCATACCTTTGTGTTCCTCCGTCATATGCAGCAATTCTTGTCGATGCTTCATCCTATCTGCATCCGCTTGTTCCTTGGCCTGCTTCAACTCATCAACTACAGACTGCAGGTCCTACCTCTGTTTTCTCTCAGAATTAAGTTGAAGGTGAAGCTGAGACTTTGTTGCTCTTGCACTGGTTGTGACCCCACCTATGGTATTCAAGAACGAAGACTTTAGACGGTTCTTGGTTAGCACGGCATCGACAGCTTCGGTGGCAGAAAGAGGTTCCTTGACAGCGCCATCTACTGAAGTACGTTCTAGCATATGATATTGAATTTCTTCCGATAAAGCATGTAAAAGCTTTAGATAAAATAGAAGCTGAACTAGCTTGTAAGGAACATTGATATCATGAGAAGCTTGTACATAACAAAGATGCAAATAGCAGATGACAAACAATTAAGTACGCATGACAAGCTTGTAAGGAACATAAATATAAAACATCACATGACAGGCATGTAAGTAAACATGGCTGAAAATAGCAGACGACAAGGATGTACATAACATAGATGAAAATAGCAGCTCACGAGGATAGATGAACTAGCAGATGAAAAGCAAGCAGCATGCATGTGCATGAACTATTAGATGACAAGCATAGGTGAAATAGTAGGAGTTTGCATCAGAATTCACAAAGGGAAGCTTCAATACGTATCTAGAAGAATCTATTGAGGTAATTGTTGATCCCAGAGATGAACAGAATTTTGAGGGACTTACAATTGCTCTTTTCACGGGCAAAGAGAATCCACGTATCTTGCTGTTGTGCGTAGCTTTGAACAATTCAAAGGCATCTTCCCCCATGTCGCAGCAAACCTCGTAGCTACGAGAACCTGTGGCGCTATGGAACTGGACGGCCTGTCTGCTTTTCCCGGCTTTCAGACAAGCCATCTACATAAACGAAGTATGAACTGATTAGACACAGTCCAGGTTATGGAATAGAAACAGTGGCAAGATAGAGTGAACAAAGACAGTACCTGTTTCCTGACAATTCTACTCTTGTCTCTAACGCTGTCAAAAAATTCTTGCTTAAGAATATGGCGTCTTTGTCTTGTACAGTTCTTGAGATGCATCAGAAGAGATTGACGAATAACAGGGTCTCTTGGGTTCATATGAAACTTTGACTGAAACAAAAGAAAGAGCACTTTTCAATTATATGAACAACAATGGAATGAACTAGAAGGTTGGGTTACAAAACTTACAGACACATGGCCGTAGTAGGAGGAAAATATATCTTCCCTTCCCTTGTACTCTTTCCAATGGGGGAAGATAGGGACAGTGTGCTTCACAACTAATGAACACGTAGTAGCATACATGGCAGCAATCTTTGGGTCCACTGGCCTTGTCTTTCCAAGAGGAATAACAATTATGATCCTGTTTCCTTTGGACATGTTTCTTCTCCTCGCAGCCGCACCACTCGAACCAATGTCTTCACATGGGTAATCTACAGAAATTGTGGCATTGCTAGGGTTAATATTCTGCATTTTGGATTTCCCTCCACACATTGCCCCTCGTAGAGCATGCAATCTCGGTGATATGTCATCTTGCTCTTTGTTGCAGGCACCTTGCTCCTCGACTTGGGAACCTTGCCCCTCGCCTAGGAATGATGGCGGCTCGCCTTGCACACCTGGCAGCTCACCGTAGGCAGGTGCCTGCTCGCATTGCACAGCTTCCTGCTGGCCTTGGGGAGCTGCCGCCACGTCTTGGACCACTGGTCGCTTGAGTTCGTCATCTGCATACGATGGACATGGGCAACTGCATGCTCGCGATGGGCCTTGACGCGCTTGCGTTTACAACCATGTCCACCAGGAGGCATCTTTGTCCTACCAGATGTACTCTTGACTTTAATGTTCCCAAGCTGAACGGTTCATATGTACCAAATCAACTAGGATAGTAGCACAAAATAAATGGCAGAATAGTAATTAAGCCAGCAGTTCCACACAAGATAAGTACCTTTATTGTTGAGCTATCATGCAAGTCATGCCTTATCTTGATGGTGGACATGGTATAAATGGAAATAAATAGCTTACACTATAAGTCTAGAATTGATGATTTATGCGAATAAATGAAAATAAATAGCGCATACATGTTCTTTTCAAATAGCCTTATCTTTCATTGGGATGTGACAACATAGAGTTAGAAAATCTTAGTGATGCAATTCGCTGTTTGACCATATCATACCAGTAATCTAATTTGTGGATTTAAGTATGATAAGATCGCAGGAGAAGTGATCTTGAGCTTTATACAAGCTCGAAAATAAGAAAACTTTGACCAAAGGAACTTGACGGCTACCAGGCAGGCGAGGTGGCTGATCTTGAGGACGACCTGGACAGCGAGGTGGCAGATCTTGACGGCGAGGTATCAAATCTGGATGGCAAGGTGGCTGATCTGGATGGCGTCCTAGATGGCGAGGTGGAATCCCGGGAAGGCGAGCTGAGCGGCGGGGTGGACGACCGGGGATGGCAAGGTGGAAGCCAGGGAAGGCAAGCTGCATGGCGAGGTGGAAGACCGGGGACAGCCAGGTGGAAGCCCGGGAAGGCGAGCTACAGAGCGAGGTGGAAGGCCGGGGCGGAGTAGATGGTGTTTAGGAGGAAACGGGGATTTCGGACAAGAAGAGGAGGGGAAATTTCAGTGAGAGGGCATATAAGAGGGAGAGGTTCGAAATTTAGGGCGGCATATGCGGCAAAGTTTTTGGTCGATAATTTGGGTGGGCGGCGCGAAATTTTCTGCGCCCGCCAGATTTTGGTACATTGGCTGGAGAACATTGCTGGCCGTTGGATACATGATGTATGGCCTAAAATGATAACCATTATTGAAATATATTATTTAAGGATAATAGGAAGACATCTATAAATTACTCACATAAACTATTACTAATAATAAATAAATTACCCTACCATTGTATTGGGTCTTCCTTCGGCCTAACCTAACACAACCAAGAAATTGGTTCCACTTTGCTACCCCTTTCCGGCTCATGTAGATGGGGCAGAACGACAATTCCGTCTATTTCCCAGCGGGGCTATGGTTTATCCGGAGAGGGGGCTCCGGATCGTCTGAATGCCACCAAATCTCATTACACGCCACACCACGTGTGATAGAGTGTGGCATGGGTCTTTGATGCCCAAGATTAACTCGCTCTCCGTGTTAGGGTTTCACCGGTGTCGGATTCTCTCTCGCGGGTTCCGGGACTACTTAATGAGAGCCCGAAACTCCCGGGTGTGACAGAACTGGGGGAATCTTGCCAAGAGGTGTGCCCTACCATTCTCTTGGGTGTTACTTGGGCCTAACCTAAAACAACCAAAAAATTATTTCCACTTTCCTACCCCCTTCCGAGTTAGAGTGTCATGGTCTTGGATACCTAAGATTACCTCCCTCTCCGTGTTAGGGTTTCACCGGTGTCGGATTCTCTCTCGCGGGTTCCAGGACTAATTAATGAGAGCCCGAAACTCCCGGGTGTGACGGAACTGGGGGAATCTTTCCAGGTGTGCCCTACCATTCTCTTGGGAGTTCCTTGGGCCTAACCTAACACAACCAAACAATTATTTTTACTATGCTACCCCCTTCCGGCTCACGTAGATGGGGAAGAACGACAGTTCCGTCTTTTTCCCCAGCGGGGCTATGGTTTCTCCGGAGAGGTGGCTCCAAATCGTTTGAATGCCACAAAATCCAATTTTCATGCCATACCATGCGTGCTAGAGTGTGGCATGGGTCTTGGATGCCCACTTCCCTCGCTCTCTTTTTTAGGGTTTCACCGGTGTCGCATTCTCTCTCGCGGGTTCAAGGACTAATTAATGAGAGCCCGAAACTCGCGGGTGTGACGGTGGGGGAATCTTGCCAAGAGGCGGGCCCTACAGTTCCCTTGGGTTTTCCTTGGACCTAACCTAACACAACCAAGAAGTTAGTTCCACTTTGATAGCCCCTTCCGACTCTCGTAGATGGGGCATAATGACAGTTCCGTCTTTTTCCCCATCGGGGCTATGGTTTCTCCGGAGGGAGCTCCGGATCGTCTGAATGCCACCAAATCCCATGGTATACCATACCACGTGTGTTAGAGTGTGGAATGGGTCTAGGATGCCCAAGAGTCCCTCTCTCTTTGTGTTCGGGCTTCACCGGCGTCAGATTCTCTCTAGCGGGTTCCAGGACTACTTAATTAGAGCCCGAAACTCCCGGATTTGACAAACTAGAGGAATCTTGCCAAGAGGTGGACCCTAACATTTTCTTTGGTGTTCCTTGTGCCTAACCTAACACAACCAAACAGTTGGTTCCACTTTGCTACCCCTTTCCGACCCACGTAGAGGGGTCAGAACTGCAGTTCCGGCTTTTTCCCCAGCGGGGCCATGGTTTCTCCGGAGGCGGGCTCCGTATCGTATCAATGCCACTAAATCCCATGGTATGACATACCATGTGTATTAGAGTGTGTCATGGTCTTGTATACCCGAGATTACATCTCTCTGTGTGTTAGGATTCACCGGCATCACATTCTCTATCGCGTGTTCCAGGACTACTTAGAGCCCGAAACTCCCAGATCTGACGGAACTGTGGGAATCTTTCCAAGAGGTGGGCCCTACCATTGTATTGGGTGTTCCTTTGGCCTAAACTAACACAACCAATAAAGTGTTTCCACTTTGCTACCCTCTTACAGCTCAGGTAGATGGGGCAGAACGACAATTCCGTCTTCCCAGCGGAGCTATGGTTCATCCGGAGAGGGGGCTCCGGATCGTCTGAATGCCACCAAATCCCATTACACTCCACACCACGTGTGATAGAGTGTGGCATGGGTCTTGGATTCCCAAGATTCACTCGCTCTCTGTGTTAGGGTTTCAGCAATGTCAGATTCTCTCTGGCGTGTTCCAGGACTACCTAGAGCCCAAAACTCCCGGATCTGACGGAGCTGGGGGAATATTTCCAAGAGGTGGGCCCTACCATTGTATTGGGTGTTCCTTCGTCCTAACCTCACACAAACAAGAAATTGGTTCCACTTTGCTACCCCCTTCCGGCTCATGTAGTTGGGCAGAACGACAATTCCGTCTATTTCCCCACGGGGCTATGGTTTATCCGGAGATGGGGCTCCGGATCGTCTGAATGCCATAAAATCCCATTACACGCCACACCACGTGTGATAGAGTGTTCCATGGTCTTGGATACCTGAGATTACCTCCCTCTCTGTGTTAGGATTTCACCGGTGCCAGATTCTCTCTCGCGGGTTGCAGGACTAATTAATGAGAGCCCGAAACTCCCGGGTGTGACGGAACTGGGGGAATCTTGCCAAGAGGTGTGCCCTACCATTATCTTGGGTGTTCCTTGGGCCTAAACTAACACAACCAAACAGTTACTTCGACTTTTCTACCCCTTTCGTCTCACGTAGATGGGGCAGAACGATAGTTTCGTCTTTTTCCCCAACGCGGCTATGGTTTCTCCGGAGAGGTGGCTCCAGATCGTCTGAATGCCCCCAAATCCCATGGTATACCATATAATGTGTGTTAGAGTGTGTAATGGTTCTTGGATGCCCATGTGTCCCTCGCTCTCTGTGTAAGGGCTTCACCGGCGTCGGATTCTCTCAAGCGGGTTCCAGGACTACTTAGAGCCTGAAACTCCTGGATTTGACGGAACTAGGCAATCTTGCCAAGAGGTGGACCATAACATTTTATTTGGTGTTCCTTGGGACTAACCTAACACAACCAAACATTTGGTTCCACTTTTCTACCCCCTTTCGTCTCACGTAGAGGGGCCAAAACTGCAGTTCCGCCTTTTTCCCCATCGGGGCTATGGTTTCTCCGGAGGGGGGCTCCGAATCGTCTGGATGCCCCGAAACCCCGTGGTATACCATACCATGTGTGTTAGAGTGTGTCATGGTTCTTGGATTCCCAAGAGTCCCTCGCTATCTGAGTTAGGGCTTCACCCGCGTCGGATTCTTTCTAGCGGGTTCTAGGACTACTTAGAGCCCAAAACTCGCGGATTTGACGGAACTAGGGGAATCTTGCCAAGAGGTGGACCCTAAAATTTTCTTTGGTGTTTCTGGGTCCTAACCTAACACAAACAAACAGTTGGTTCCACTTTGCTACCCCCTTTCGGCTCACGTAGAGGGGCCAGAACGGCGGTTCCGCCTTCCCCCCCAACGGGGCTATGGTTTTTTCGGAGGGGGCTCCGGATCGTATGAATGCCACCAAATCCCATGGTATGACATACCATGTGTGTTAGAGTGTGCCATGGTATTGGATACCCATGATTACCTCGCTCTCTGTGTTAGGGTTTCACCGGTGTCGGATTTAAATCTCACGGGTTCCAGGACTAATCAATGAGAGCCCGAAACTCCCAAGTGTGAAGGAACTGTGGGAATCTTGCCAGGTGTGCCCTACCATTCTCATGGGTTTCCCTTGGGCCTAACCTAACACAACCAAACAGTTATTTCCACTTTGCTACGCCCTTCTGGCTCACGTAGATGGGCCAGAACGACAGTTCCGTCTTTTTCCCCTGCGGGGCTATGGTTTCTCCGGAGAGGTGGCTACAGATCGTTTGAATGCCACAAAATCCAATTTGCACGCCATAACATGTGTTCTAAAGTGTCACATGGGTCTTGGATGCCCAATTCCCTCGCTCTCTGTGTTAGGGTTTCACCGGTTTCGTATTCTCTATCGCGGGTTCAAGGACTAATTAATGAGAGCCCGAAACTCCCGGGTGTGACGGTGGGGGAATCTTTCCAAGAGGCGGGCCCTACACTTCTCTTGGGTGTTCGTTGGGCCTAACCTAACACAACCAAGAAGTTAGTTCTACTTTTCTACCCCCTTCCGACTCTCGTAGATGGGACAGAACGACAGTTCCGTCTTTTTCCCCATCGGGGCTATGGTTTCTCCGGAGGGAGCTCCGGATCGTCTGAATGCCAAAAAATCCCATGGTATACCATAACACGTGTGTTAGAGTGTGTCATGGGTCTAGGATGCCCAAGAGTCCCTCTCTCTCTGTGTTAGGGCTTCACCGGCGTCAGATTCTCTCTAGCGGGTTCCAGGACTACTTAATTAGAGCCCGAAACTCCCAGATTTGATAGAACTAGGGGAATCTTGTCAAGAGGCGGACCCTAACATTTTATTTGGTGTTCCTTGTTCCTAACCTAACACAACCAAACAGTTGGTTCCATTTTGCTACCCCTTCCCGACTCATGTAGAGGGGCCAGAACGGCAGTTCTGACTTTTTCCCCAGCGGGCCTATGGTTTCTCCGGAGGGGGGCTCCGGATCGTATAAATGCCACTAAATCCCATGGTATGACATGCCATGTGTGTTAGAGTGTGTCATGGTCTTGTATACCCGAGATTACCTCTCTCTCTTTGTTAGGCTTCACCGGCGTCGGATTCTCTATCGCCTGTTCCAGGACTACTTAGAGCCCGAAACTCCCGGATCTGACAGAACTGTGGGAATCTTTCGAAGAGGTGGGCCCTACCATTGTATTGGGTGTTCCTTCGTCCTAACCTAACACAACCAAGAAATTGGTTCCACTTTGCTACCCCCTTCCGGCTCAGGTAGATGGGTCAGAACGACAATTCCGTCTTCCCAGCGGGGCTATGGTTTATCGGGAGAGGGGGCTCCAGATCGTCTGAATGACACTAAATCTCATTAAACACCACACCACGTGTGATAGAGTGTGGCATGGGTCTTGGATGCCCAAGATTCACTCACTCTCTGTGTTAGGGTTTCACCGATGTCGGATTCTCTCTGGTGTGTTCCAGGACTACCTAGAGCCCGAAACTCCCGGATCTGACGGAGCTGGGGGAATATTTCCAAGAGGTGGGCCCTACCATTGTGTTGGGTGTTCCTTAGGCCTAACCTAACACAAAAAAGAAATTGGTTCCACTTTGCTACCCCCTTCCGGCTCATGTAGATGGGGTAGAACGACAATTCTTTCTTTTTCCCAGTGGGGCTATGGTTTATCCGGAGAGGGGGCTCCGGATCGTCTGAATGCCACCAAATCTCATTACACGCCACACCACGTGTGATAGTGTGTGCCATGGTCTTGGATACCCGATATTACTTCCCTCTCCGTGTTCGGGTATCACCGGTGTCAGATTCTCTCTCGCGGGTTCCAGGACTAATTAATGAGAGCCCAAAACTCCCGGGTGTGACAGAACTGGGGGAATATTTCCAAGAGGTGTGCCCTACCATTATCTTGGGTGTTACTTGGGCCTAACATAACACAACCAAACAGTTAGTTCGACTTTTCTACCCCTTCCGGCTCACGTAGATGGGGCAGAACGACAGTTCAGTCTTTTTCCCCAACGGGGCTATGGTTTCTCCGGAGAGGTGGCTCCAGATTGTCTGAATGCCACCAATTCCCATGGTATACCATGTAATGTGTGTTAGAGTGTGTCATGGGTCTTGTATGCCCAAGTGTCCCTCGCTCTCTGTGTAAGGGCTTCACCGGCGTCGGATTCTCTCTAGCGGGTTGCAAGACTACTTACAGCCCGAAACTCCCGGATTTGACGGAACTAGGGGAATCTTGCCAAGAGGTGGACCCTAATATTTTCTTTGGTGTTCCTTGGGCCTAACCTAACACAACCAAATATTTTCTTCCACTTCGCTACCCCATTTCGGCTCACGTAGAGGGGCAAAAATGGTAGTTCCACCTTTTTCCCCAACAGGGCTATGGTTTCTCCGGAGGGGGGCTCCGGATCTTCTGGATGACACCAAATCCCATGGTATACCATACCATGTGTGTTAGAGTGTGTCATGGGTCTTGGATGCCCAAGAGTCCCTCGCTCTCTGAGTTTGGGCTTCACCGGCGTTGGATTCTTTCTAGCGGGTTCCAGGACTACTTAGAGCCCAAAACTCCCGGATTTGACAGAACTAGGGGAATCTTGCCAAGAGGTGGACCCTAACATTTTATTTGGTGTTTCTTGGTCCTAACCTAACACAAACAAACAGTTGGTTCCACTTTTCTACCCCCTTTCGGCTCACGTAGAGGGGCCAGAACGACAGTTCCGCCTTTCCCCCCAACGGGGCTATGGTTTTTCCAGAGGGGGCTCCGGATCGTATGAATGCCACCAAATCCCATGGTATGACATACCAAGTGTGTTAGAGTGTGCCATGGTCTTGGATACCCGAGACTACCTCGCTCTCTGTGTTAGGGTTTCACCGGTGTCGGATTTCAATCTCGCGGGTTCCAGGACTAATTAATGAGAGCCCGAAACTCCCGCGTGTGAAGGAACTGGGGGAATCTTGCCAGGTGTTCCCTACCATTATCTTGGGTGTTCCTTGGGACTAATCTAACACAACCAAACAGTTATTTCCACTTTGCTACCCCCTTTCGTCTCACGTAGATGGGGCAGAACGACAGTTCCGTCTTTTTCCCCAGCGGGGCTATGGTTTCTCCGGAGAGGTGGCTCCAGATCGTTTGAATGCCACAAAATACAATTTGCACACCATACCATGTGTGCTAGAGTGTGGCATGGGTCTTGGATGCCCAATTCCCTCGCTCTCTGTGTTAGGGTTTCACCGGTGTCGTATTCTCTCTCGCGGGTTCAAGGACTAATTAATGAGAGCCCAAAACTCCCAAGAGTGACGGAACTGGGGAATCTTGCCAAGAGGTGGGCCCTACAGTTCTCTTGGGTGTTCCTTGGGTCTAACCTAACACAACCAAGAAGTTAGTTCCACTTTGCTACCCCCTTCCGACTCTCATAGATGGGGCAGAACGACAGTTCCGTCTTTTTCCCCATCGGGGCTATGGTTTCTCCGGAGGGAGCTCCAGATCGTCTGAATGCCACCATATCCCATGGTATACCATACCACGTGTGTTAGAGTGTATCATGGGTCTAGGATGCCCAAGAGTCCCTCTCTCTGTGTGTTAGGGCTTCACCGGCGTCAGATTCTCTTTAGCGGGTTCCAGAATTACTTAATTAGAGTCCGGAACTCTCGGATTTGACGGAACTAGGGGAATATTGCCAAGAGTTGGACCCTAACATTTTCTTTGGTGTTCCTTGTGCCTAACCTAACACAACCAAACAGTTGGTTACACTTTTTTACCCCTTTCCGACTCACGTAGAGGGGCCAGAACTTCAGTTCCGGCATTTTCCCCAACGGGGTTATGGTTTCTCCGGAGGGGGGCTCCGGATCGTATGAATGCCACTAAATCCCATGGTATACATACCATGTGTTAGAGTGTGTCATGGTCTTGTATACCCGAGATTACCTCTCTCTCTGTGTTAGGCTTCAGCGGCGTCGGATTCTCTATCGCGTGTTCCAGGACTACTTAGAGCCCGAAACTCCTGGATCTGACAAAACTATGGGAATCTCTCCAAGAAATGGGCCCTTCCATTGTATTAGGTGTTACTTCCAAGAAATTGGTTCCACTTTACTACCCCCTTCCGGCTTAGGTAGATGGGGCAGAACGACAATTCCGTCTTCCCAGCGGGGCTATGGTTTATCCGGAGAGGGGGCTCCGGATCATCTGAATGCCAGCAAATCCCATTACAGGCCACACCAAGTGTGATAGAGTGTGGCATGGGTCTTGGATTCCCAAGATTCACTCGCTCTATTTGTTAGGGTTTCACCGATGTCGGATTCTCTCTCGCGTGTTCCAGGACTATCTAGAGCCCGAAACTCCCAGATTTGACGGAGCTGGGGGAATATTTCCAAGAGGTGGGCCCTACCATTGTATTGGGTGTTCCTTCGCCCTAACCTAACACAACCAAGAAATTGGTTCCACTTTGGTACACCCTTCCAGCTCATGTAGATGGGGCAGAATGACAATTCCGTCTTTTTCCCAGCGGGGCTATGGTTTATCCGGAGAGGGGTCTCCGGATCGTCTGAATGCCACCAAATACCATTACACGCCACACCACGTGTGATAGAGTGTGCCATGGTCTTGGATACCCGAGATTAACTCGCCCTCTGTATTAGGGTTTCACCGGTGTCGGATTCTCTCTCGCGGGTTCCAGGACTAACTAATGAGAGCCCGAAACTCCCGGGTGTGACGGAACTCGGGGAATATTTCCAAGAGGTGTGCCCTAACATTATCTTGGGTGTTCCTTGGGACTAACCTAACACAACCAAACAGTTATTTCCACTTTGCTACCCCCTTCCGGGTCACGTAGATGGGGCAGAACGACAGTTCCGTCTTTTTCCCCAGCGGGGCTATGGTTTCTCCGGAGAGGTTGCTCCAGATCGTCTAAATGTCACAAAAACCCATGTTATACCATACCATGTGTGTTAGAGTGTGTCATGGGTCTTGGATTCCAAAGACTCCCCCGCTCTCTGTGTAAGGGCATTACCGGCGTCGGATTCTCTCTAGCAGGTTCCATGACTACTTAGAGACCGAAACTCCCGGATTTGACGGAACTAGGGGAATATTGCCAAGAGGTGGACCCTAACATTTTATTTGGTGTTCCTTGGGCCTAATCTAACACAACCAAACATTTTCTTCCACTTTTCTACCCCCTTTCGGCTCACGTAGAGGGGCCAAAACGGCAGTTCCGCCTTTTTCCCCAACGGGGCTATGGATTCTCCGGAGGGGGGCTATGGATCGTCTGGATGCCACAAAATCCCATTGTATACCATACCATGTGAGTTAGAGTGTGTCATGGGTCTTGGATGGCCAAGATTCCCTCGCTCTCTGAGTTAGGGCTTCACCGGCGTCAGATTCTTTCTAGCGGGTTCCAGGACTACTTAGAGCCCGAAACTCCCGGATTTGACGGAACTAGGGGAATCTTGCCAAGAGGTGGACCCTAACAATTTCTTTGGTGTTTCTTGGTACTAAACTAACACAAATAAACAATTGGTTCCACTTTGCTACCCCCTTTCGGTTCACGTAGAGGGGCCAGAACGACAGTTCCGCCTTCCCCCCAACGGGACTATGGTTTTTCCGGAGGGGGCTCCGGATCATATGAATGCCACCAAATCCCATGGTATGACATAGCATGTGTGTTAGAGTGTGCCATGGTATTGGATACCTGAGATTACCTCGCTGTCTGTGTTAGGGTTTCACCGGTGTGGGATTTCAATCTCGCGGGTTCCAAGACTGATTAATGAGAGCCCGAAACTCCCGGGTGTGAAGGAACTGGGGAAGGTGTGCCCTACCATTATTTTGGGTGTTCCTTGGGCCTAACCTAACACAACCAAACAGTTATTTCCACTTTGCTACCCCCCCTTCCGGCTCGCGTAGATGGGGCAGAAAGACAATTCCATCTTTTTCCCCAGCGGAGCTATGGTTTCTCCGGAGAGGTGGCTCCAGATCGTTTGAATGCCACAAAGTCCAATTTTCACGCCATACCATGTGTGCTAGAGTGTGGCATGGGTCTTGGATGCCCACTTCCCTCTCTCTCTGTGTTAGGATTTCACCGGTGTCGTATTCTCTCTCCCGGGTTCCAGGACTAATTAATGAGAGCTCAAAACTCCCGGGTGTGACGGAACAGGGGGAATCTTGCCAAGAGGCGGGCCCTACAGTTCTCTTGGGTGTTCCTTGGGCCTAACCTAACACAACCAAATAGTTAGTTCCACTTGGCTACACCCTTCCGGCTCACGTAGATGGGGCAGAACGACAGTTCTGTCTTTTTCCCCAGCGTGGCTATGGTTTCTCCGGAGAGGTGGTTCCAGATCGTCTGAATGCCACCAAAACCCATGATATACCATAACATGTGTGTTAGAGTGTGTCATGGGTCTTGGAGGCCTAAGAGTCCCCCGCTCTCTGTGTAAGGGCATCACCGGCGTCGGATTCTCTCTAGCGGGTTCCATGACTACTTAGATCCCGAAACTCCCGGATTTGATGGAACTAGGGGAATCTTGCCAAGAGGTGGACCCTAACATTTTCTTTGTTGTTCCTTGGGCCTAACCTAACACAACCAAACTGTTAGTTCCACTTTGCTACGCCCTTTCGGCTCACGTAGAGGGCGAGAACGACAGTTCCATCTTTTTCCAAAGTGTGGCTAGCTATGCACGGTTTTTCCGGAGGGGGTTCCGGATCGTATGAATGCCACCAAATCCCATGGTATGAAATACCATGTGTGTTAGAGTGTTTCATGTTTAGGACTCCACCAGCGTAAGATTCTCTCTGGCGGGTTGCAGGACTTCTTAGGGCCCGACTTCCTACTCTATGTGTTTCTCTCTCGAATTTACATGCCCTCTTGGCCCGAAACTCCCGGAACGGAGAAACGTGAGGGAATCTTGTGAAGAGTTGGGTCATACCATTGTCTTGGGACTTTCTAGTGTCCACCCTAACACATCCAAGCAAGTAGATAATCATTTATAAAAAAAGGCACGATATCACTAAATAATCAACATAATTCTGATAAGCTTGGTTTTCAAAAAATTAAATCTGCATTTTGTCTGTCAAAAAAATCGGGGAAATTGTTTTTATTCTGTGTAATCAAATGGATGGAGTATTTTGTGGTTAAGTTATTATTATTCGGTATTAATTGTTTTTATTTCCATTTCAAATTAATTTTCTTCTCTTTTCTGAAATGTTTTGGGCAACTGGCGCCAGGCCGACCCTTTATTGCGTGGGAGATGCAGCGTCAACCCCTTCGGGAAGTCGCGCCCTTTAATTGCGCTCACCTCCCCCTCTCTCTCTTCTAGTCATATCACTCGCTCTATCTCTCTCACTGCCTTCCTGAGCTTCCCCTCTCTCCGTCGGCGGGTTTTCTTTCGCGGGACATCGACAGCACCGCGACGACCATCCTCAGCGGGAAATGAAGGCTAGGCCTCCTCTTCCTCCCTGGGCAGGCAGGATCTTCATCGGCTTTTTTTCAGATCACCGCGTGCGTCGTCCTGTCCTCTTCGAGGGATTTGGCAATGGCGGTAAGATGATATCTAACCCTCTTATCCCTTGTATGTATCGTAGATCTATAGATTGAGCTCGATTTTTCTGCGTAGCACGACATGCACGGTAGATCTACATGTTTTTACCGTTCATTCTGCGTCTCTGTTTTGTATTTTCTCCCGTAGACGTGGTTTTGTTCTATGTCATAAGTTTGGGATATCTGGCACGCTTAGTTCATCTATTTCCACGATGATTTCGATAGGTTATGGTTTAATTCTGTACCCGATTTGGGTGCTTCAGTTAGATTAGGCTTAGGTTTGGTTTTTTTGGTTTTAAGGCCTAGATTTGGTATTTTTGCAAGGTTATTTTAATTTTGGCCAATTATTAACACTTTGGCTAATGATTTACCGAGGCCGGGTGCTAGTAGTGACTATACTTGTTGTACTTAGAAATTCTGAGGTCAGATTCATTTTTTCTGTGCATTTTCCATTGTTCCACCTCTTTTTATTTTGTGTATCCTAATTTATCAACATGATGAACGTCCTCCTAATTATATGCCGATGATTAAACTAGTCCATGGTAAAGGCCGAGAGAGTGTCAAAAATACCTTGTAGTGTATACAATTTGAGTATTTGTATTCGTATATGTTATTTTAAACACTCTCTCAGCCTTTGGTTTGCATGGCAATAATATATGAGGCTCGTACTACATTTGTTTCTACTGTTCCACTTTTCTTTGCCTTGAATGTCCTCCTAGTTATATGTCGATGATTAAACTAGGCCATGGTAAAGGCAAAGAGAGTGTATATAATACCTTGTAGTGTATACAATCTGAGTATTTGTATTCGTATATGCTATTATAGGCACCCGCTTGGCCTTGGTTTCCATGGCAATGATATCTGAGGTTCGTATTACATTTGTTTCTATTGTTCCACATTTCTTTGCCTTGAATGTACTCCTTGTTATATGCCTATGATTTAAACTAGGCCATGGTAAAGGGAAAGAGAGTGGCTATAATACCTTGTTGTGTATACAATTTGAGTATCTGTATTCGTACATGCTATTATAACTACTCCTTTTTCCCTTGGTTTCCATGCCAATGATATATGAGGCTCGTATTACATTTGTTTCCATTATTACACTTTTTCTTTGCCTTGAATGTCCTCGTTATATCCCGATGATTTAAACTAGGCCATGGTAAAGGCTAAGAGAGTGTCTATAATACCCTGTAGTGTATACAATTTGAGTATTTGTATTCGTATATGCTATTATAGGTCGTCGACTGGCCTTTGGTTTGCATGGCAACGATATATGAAGCTCGTATTACATTTATTTCCATTGTTCCACTTTACTTTGCCTTGAATGTCCTCGTTGTTATATGCCAATGATTAAACTAGGTGAAAGCGCATGGTGCCCCCATATGTGGTTTTGGTAATTAATGACAATCCTTATGGACTAATGTTTGCATTGAGTTATCCTTGTAGATCTTGTTCATGGGAAATAATGGAGTTCATGTGTTGAACTCTATTAGCTTCCTCGATGGCCATTGTTACATTCATGGATTTATATGAAGAATGGTCATGGTTTGAGTTGATCTTATTGCTAGTGTGTCTTGAAGAAAAGGATTAGGTGATCTTTCATTATCATCTTCAAGACATCATCATTTGTACTGAGAAGAAAAGATACAAGGTTGATCAAGCTAGTGATCAACACACAAAGCTACAAGTTGTACCAAGTGGGATTGTGTATCTCATGGTATGCCCATGGTCTATGTCGTCGTCAAGCGGTGTTCGTCATCTAGCTTGACGTGGAAGCTCAAGTGAAGCATCTAGAAGGTATCCTATGCTTGATGCTTGCCACCCTTTTGGAGATTGTGGCCTTGTGAAGATTTTCCGAGAAGAGTCTCTCCCATAAAGGTGCATGGGGGAGCTAGTCTCTCCCATAATGGTGTATGGGGGAGCAACTTGCAAGTCCTGATCAACCAGAGCTTGTGCTAGCAAGCGCGGTCAAGAAAGAAGATCCAACTTGAGAGAGTCTAGATCGTCTTCATCTATCTCAAGTGGAATGCTCAAGACAAAGGTATAATCTTGTTAGTTTTCTATTTTACCGGTCTCGTGTCTTTGGGAGACCGGGTTATAGGATAGATAGTGGTACTATCAAGAGGGGCTCTCAAGTGAGTAAATATTCCGCTCGTCTTTGATAATGTTCCCACACCTTCCATGTGTGTTAACTTCTCCATACTTTTATTTGGATACTCCTTGCTTTTATCTTTCCAATGCAATTGTATTTACCTCATTCGGAGTTCATTCGCAAAAGTTATGTGCGTTTTCGTGTAGGAGGTTTTACCGGTTGTTCCTTTTTTAGAGGCCAAAACCTTTACCCATTTGGTTTTATCTTTCATTGATAGACAATGGTGTTTCTATGCATATTATTGTAGTGCTCGTTGTGGTGATTTCAACGAGCCCAAGATCATCAAAAACGGAGTCCGGATGAAAATGTTATAGTAGTTTTCGTGTTGTTGTTTCTGTTAGTCTTGCGGGGGGCGGAAATTCCGGTTCAACTTTGAACCGGAATATCTGGTTGGCATCTGTCCCTCCACTCCGAAGTTCTCAGCCGAAAACGGCTAAGGACTGGAGTTAGAACTAACAGAAGTGAACCGGATTATTTGTACCGGATTATTCTGGAGGGACCAGACTATCCGGTTTAGTCGCCTGCGCAGGACAGAACCCCACCGGATTATAGGTACCGGATTATTCATTTTAGACCGGATATTCCTGTCTGACCCGATTATTTGGTCCAGTTTTGGACCGGAATATCCTGCTCACTCTGCACACAAAACGGCTAGTTTTTGTGGGACCTATTTAAGGGGGTCTTCTTCCCCATTGGTCCCCAAGCCTCCAAGCACGTTTTTCTCCCTCTCCCCCATCATTGTTGACCTTGGAAAGCTTGCCCCTCTCCCAATCCCTCCTATGGTTTTTGCATATCTTTGAGGAATAAGTTAGAGGATATCTAGATCTACATTTCCACCAATCCATCTTCCTTCTTAGTGAGGTAAACTTAGTAGATCTTGATCTTGGAGTTTTTCTCCTCCTTTGTTCTTCCTCTCTTATTCCCCCATAAGCATTTGTTGCTTTGTTGGAATTTGAGAGTGAAGGATTTGAGCACTTGTGTTCTTGCCTTTTGCATCGGTTTGCTCTCTCCACGAGGCTTCGTGGAAATTGAAAGTTTGTGAGCTTGTTACTCTTGGGTCTTGGAACCTAGACGACTTGTGGTGTTCTTGGGAGCCTCCAATTGAGTTGTGAATGTGTGCCCCAAGATTCTGGTAACACCTAGAGCCTCCAATTAAGTTGTGGATGTGTGCCTCGGGTTTGAAGGTTACCAATAGTGGAAGGTGAAATAGGCCTTTGTGGCGGGGTTCATCGGAGAATAGGGTGAGGCCTTTGTGGCGTTGAGTAGGCCTTTGTGGCGAGCTCACACCCCTCCAATGAGACGTACTCCCCTTGTGGAAGGAACTCGGGAATACATCATCGTCTCCGTGTGCCTTGGTTATTTCTATACCCGAGCTTTTTTACTTATGCAATTTACATTGTGATAGCCTTCGCGCTTGAAGTTATATATCTTGCTATCACCTTGTTACTTGTCTTGCTTAGCATAAGTTGGTGGTGCATCTAGTTGACCCTAGAATATTTAGGTTGTATGCTTGTTAATTTAAACACCTAGATTATTTCTGCATTTAGCAAGCTTTAACCGGAAAAGTTTTAATCGCCTATTCACCCCCCCTCTAGGCGACGTCGTTGTCCGTTCAATTGGTATCAGAGCCCCGTCTCTCTTTATTAGGCTTTACATCCTAGAGAGTACGATGTCGTTTAGAGAAATAGAGCATGATCCCGCTTTTATATTCTATGGTAGAAATTATGATGTTTGGAAAATTCTCATTCTTAATTTTCTTACGGACATGGGTCCAAAGTATGTTAAGAGAATTGTGGATATGGATTTTCCTCCTCCAAAGAATTCTCAAGATTTATCTTTGGAGGATGAGGAAAACTCTTATCTCGATACTCTTGTATCTAATGGTCTCTTGTGTGTTTTGAGCGATGTAGTTATTGATTCAATCATGCCTTTTCGGAACGCTCATGAGCTATGGACAAAACTTCAAGATATATATGATGTGTCCAACATTATTGAGGATGATTGTTCTCCATCCACTTCCGACCGTGATGAGTTCAGATCTTTCTCCACTCCACCAACATGTGATTTGTCACAAGGTAATGATATGGTGAGTGGTGATAGAAATTGCATTGTGGATAGTGAATTTGCTATTGACTATACTTCATATCTATCCCATTGCAATGATCTATCTTTGGAATTAATATCTTCTAGCACGCAAATTTCCGTACATGCTAGTGTTGATAGTCCTTGCATATCATGTAATATTTGTTTAACTAAATCTCATGATGATATGCTTCCTATGTCTTGTTTTCATGAAAACAATGCTTCCATTTCCTCTAGTACTTGTGTGGCTAACAATGTAGAGGAATCCCACTTTTTGGTGGAACAAGACATGGACCTTAATGGCGCTGCAAGTATATCTTCATCATCGCCATCCATTTCTCATATGTGCCTTATGGTAATGATTCAAAGGTATCTCCACCTTTGGAACCCACTACATCTTGTGATGATGAGGATGAGGATTTATTTTATGGAGAGTATGAGGATGACGTTTCTTTAATGGAGAAGGGTGAGTTGGTTCTTCTTGATCTCCCTAAAGGGAGTAAAGCTATCACTCCTTTGGGTGAAATATTGGCTCTTTCTATTTATAGCTCTAAAATCATTGAAAAGAAAGGTGAGATTGAAAGAAGTGATGCCGATGAAAAGGCATCCCTCACTATGTCTCTTGACGAAGAGTATGAGCTTCGAGTTACTCTTGAGGAGAAACTTGAATCTATTGAGGAGCTCTATAATGAACAAATAGCCTATCTCACTAAAGCATGTGACCATACTAATGCTAAATATAAAGTGCTTAAAAATGAAAAGGTTGAATTTGTTGTTGGCAATGCTAATCTTATTGAGGAAAACTCTAGGTTGAATCTTGTGAAGCATATATTTTGAACAAGAATGTTGAGCTAAGGGCTCAACTTGAGTTAAAGACTAGCAAGTGTGGGAAATTGGAAGAAAGTCATTAAAAGCTATCTAGCTCTCATGAGGATCTTCTATCATCCCATACCAAGCTAAAATTAGCTCTTGAGTCTATCACTACAAAGGTAACATCTTGTGATCCTCATATGGGTACTAGCACAATATCTTCTAGTAATGCTATATGGACTTGTGCTTGTATTAGTAATTCATCCTCCCATAATGTTTCTACATCTTGTGATGAATTGATTTCCTTTCCTTGTTGCTCTAACAATGAAGCATCTACTTCCTCTAGCTCTTGTGTTGATTCTAACCATGTAGAGGAAAATAAAGAGCTCAAGGCCCAAGTCACTTCTTTGAAGAAAGACTTGGAAAAGTGTCATGAAGGGAGTTCCACCCCTGACAAGATGTTGAGAGTGCGAAGACTTCCAAATGACAAGAGTGGACTTGGATTCAACTCCAATATCAAGAACAAGTCCAAGTTTACCAAGAACAAGGGCCAAGAACAAGAAAAAGATTCGGCCAAGATTATTTGCTTCAAGTGCAAGATTGAAGGGCACCATGTTAGATCTTGCCCTTTTAAGAAGAAGCCTCTTAGTGAGGAGCAACTAGGGAAGCGGCCTCTTGTTCAATCTCATGCTCAACCACGAGTTGGAAAATGGCCACCTCCTAAGAAGACTCAAGCCAATGCTCCTCTTGTTGAGAAGTCTATTGAGAAGAAAGAAAAGAGTCGATGTTGCTACCTTTGTCGTGAGAAGGGACACTTTGCTTCTTCATGCACTAATGGTACATTATTCAACCCTATCCTTGTTGATGAAATTTATTCCATTCGGAAGGATAATGTGGGCAATGTGTTTGCCAAGTATGTTGGTACTCCAAGTGGTGTCAAGAAAAGAACCATTTGGGTTGCCAAACCTATTGTGACTAATCTCTCAGGACCCAACTTGGTTGGGGACCAACAAGCTCAAACTTTATCAATAGGTGTTGTTGGAGGGCATTGGAGACTTGGCCGTCTCATGAATAATTAAGGTATTTTCATCAATTATATTTCCTCAAGCCAAGTCACTTCGATTATACATATCTCTTACCCAATGTTCCTCCATGTGGTAACTTGTACTTAATTCATATATACATTTAAAGTTGCTTGCTCCCTTGCATATGTTAGTTTTGTTTCTAGCATGTGTTTGTATGTGGTGTGCTTACTACTTACCCATCTTGGTTAATTGAGTATTAGTTTGTTGGTTTGCGCTCCACGTACTTGTGTGTTTTGTGTTGAGCCTTCATTTCTTTTTTTGCTTATTTCAGTTGGCTCTTTGGGAGATTAATGGACTATCCCATTTTGGGGGAGTAATATGCTTTGCACTTTACTATCCTAAAATTTGTGTACATGAGGAATACCACTTAGTGTTGATATATCAATATTATCTAGTCTCTATGTGGTATGTCATTTTCATGAGAAATTCAATTTCTAAATGTCCATTAACTTTCTCTAGTTAGATTTATTTTTTCCTCTTATTGATTTCAATGGATTATCACATTATGGGGGAGTAATAAGCTATGTGCATATTACAAGCCTATAAAATGTGAACATGTGAGGTATTGCCACATAGAGTTTATATTCTAGTTATCTTGTTCCTAAGTGGCATGTTGCTCAAACAAGTTCCATATTTGCTTAAAATATCTTGTGTCTCTCTTCTTTGGTATCTTGTTTGTTAGAGAGTTTCTTGTTGCCTTGCTTTTCGGGTTTTATTTGAAGCCTTCAAGAATCTCTTCCTAAGCATGTTTTTTTATTGTTCCTATCGTTTACCACATGCTTATGTTTTGTGAATATGATTGTGAACCAATCTACCACCGAGAAATATCTCCATACATATCTTGTCTTTGACAACTTATAATAATTTGTGGTAAATTTATTGATCATATTTACTTTGTCCATTGCTCTAAAAATTGCCTTCTTTCTTGCCAAGGATTTGTTTGGTTAAAACTCCTTTGTGTCTTCCTTGCTCTACTCAAAATTTGTTTTATGCTTTCTTGAGTTAGGAAAAGAGTTGATCCCATACTTGTGCACTTATGTTCAAAGTCATACTTCTTTGGGTTGCACTACTCTTGGGGAAGCTATCCTACATTGAGTAGATCACCGTTCTTTAAATTGTTATTGCATCTAGTTGATTTTATTTAAACATGACTAGTGTTTGAATAATATATATGGAGAGTAATGATTCCACTGTGTGCATTTTGTATTCAAATGCAAGATCATAAATAATGCACTATTTTTGGAAGAACTATCCTATATGCGTTTGAACACTTGTTGTCTTCAAATTTGTATTTTATCCCAATGACTTGTCTCTTTGGAAGAGGAACATTTTTTGTCTTGGTACTTTGTGTGCTATCATGAAAAGTGTAGAGGGTTTGTTTATTCTTTGATGTTTTTTTTGTATCTTCTCTGTTTGGTTTCCTCAACCATGTGTTGATTTGGGTCTTGAT
This sequence comes from Alopecurus myosuroides, assembly GCA_028641055.1. Taxonomy (NCBI): domain Eukaryota; kingdom Viridiplantae; phylum Streptophyta; class Magnoliopsida; order Poales; family Poaceae; genus Alopecurus; species Alopecurus myosuroides. The sequence goes on along the minus strand of CM054057.1, from coordinate 707,683,903 downwards.
ATAATTTGGGCAATTCTCTTTCTTTTCACTCTTGTGAGTGGCTTCTTGGTTTAATTGGTTCTTTGTCCAACTTCTTTCTTGTTATGGTTCTTGAAGGTTTTGTGCATGCATATTTACTATGTATATCTTTTGGCATGCTTACTTTCGTTGATCCAATATATAGGATAAAACTCCATCAAATCCTAAATGGCTAAGATGTGCATGAAATTCAAATTCATATTAATATGCACATATTTATATGGAGTTTGTCCTATGTATTGTAGTTATTCTAACTACTTTGGACCCAATGAGTTTGGGTACCATTTTGTACTTGAATTTTGTTTTTAGGTACAATGGAGATACATTGGTTTTTTTTTGCGTGGGGAGATACATTGGTTGCTTGCTCCATTCATAAGGAAGGTGTTCTCACCATGGTATTATAGGAGTCAAGCTACGATGATTATCAAACGCGCATCCTCTTCATCACCAATGTCGTCTCGGTAACAAGTATCTATCTCATGCATACATTTATAGCTTTCAACCTTGTGTAGGTTGCATCTTGGCATGATTTCCCTTTGTTGCATTTCATTTGGTTCTTGTAAATGTCTTATCAAAAGCATCTTTATTGCAACTATGAGTAAGCCGGGATGATTACATACTAAGGGGATATTTATAATCATTTTCATGATTCACCAATCCCAAGTATATTAATCTAGCAACTTCTACTTGAAGTATCTCATATGCAATATTGATGAATTCTGAAAAACCATTTGAATCTTTTGTGATATGCATTACCTTTCTCGAAGCATTCCAACTATCACTTTTCCCTTGTGATATTTGTGATGCTTTGATGAGTTTATTGATTGTTCATCTATATCCCCTTAAGATTAAACTAAGATTAGTGCTTTGCTTTCAAGCAAAAATCTTCTTGGTATATTTATGAACCTCTCTTGGATATCATGTTCTTCACCTTTGTACCTATTTTTGTGTGTGCATAATTCTTTGTGGATATATATATCTTTGTGATTGCTGTCCACTTAGAAACTTATACACACGAGAATAGTTACATCTTTAATTGATATTCTATTTCTTTAGTGATCACGTTTTATTGCTTTATATTCCTTGGTGGTTCCTAAAAGGCACAAGCTTTGTTTTTCTTTCAGTATTCCTTTTGCATCTTAATAAGCTTGTGGACCTATGTGTTTTATCTTTTGTTGGTTTGTGTATGGGAAAGACATGATATGCACTATGTGCCTCTTATATTGAAAGACTATGTGGATGATTTTATCATCCTATTAGTCCCCTAAAAATGTTTTCCTTGTCACACCCATCTATTTCGGTTGAGTAAGTCTCTATTTGACGCTGCTCGATCTTAATTGCTCAACTTTTGTTTGTTTGAAAGTTGCTTTGCTTCATTTCCAATCTATTCTCTTGCTCTTGTTTGTGTTCAAAATTATCTAGAAGGGAGTGATGATTCCATGTTGTGCACACTATATAGTAATTCAAATCTAACATTGTGCATGTACCTTGGGGAGTTCCCTATTGTTTTTCTAGAACACTTGGTTGATCTTATCATAATATTGATTTTGGTCAATCGGTTTTTTTTTCCGGATCCTTTTGTTGGTTGCTTCTTTGTGAACGTATCCTTCAATTTGACTTTGCTTGTAAATCTTTGGATCCTCAATATAGTTTGATCTCCCTCCATCTATTTATAGTTGGATATATGCACTTGATTTCACTCATATCATGAGGAATGCATACACTATGGGGAGCTCTTACTATATTGGCCTTCTAATCTTTTTGCCCATTTCGGCAATGGATGCCAATGGGGGAGAAGTTTAGAGGGTTTAAGGGAATTTGGTTTATTCTTTAGTTTCGTTCTTAAGCATTTTACTTTCCATGCTATTGCATCCTTGCTCTTAGTGTAGCATGGTTGCTTAATTCATCATATCAACCCTCGTAAAAAGGGATTGTCATCAATTACCAAAATGGGGGAGATTTAAAGGGCATGGTGCCCCCATATGTGGTTTTGGTAATTAATGACAATCCTTATGGACTAATGTTTGCATTGAGTTATACTTGTAGATCTTGTTCATAGGAAATAATTGAGTTCATGTGTTGAACTCTATTAGCTTCCTTGATGGCCATTGTTACATTCATGGATTTATATGAAGAATGGTCATGGTTTGAGTTGAGCTTATTGCTAGTGTGTCTTGAAGAAAAGGATTAGGTGATCTTTCATTATCATCTTCAAGACATCATCATTTGTACTGAGAAGAAAAGATACAAGGTTGATCAAGCTAGTGATCAACACACAAAGCTACAAGTTGTACCAAGTGGGATTGTGTATCTCATGGTATGACCATGGTCTATGTCGTCGTCAAGCGGTGTTCGTCATCTAGCTTGACGTGGAAGCTCAAGTGAAGCATCTAGAAGATATCCTATGCTTGATGTTTGCCACCCTTTTGGAGATTGTGGGCTTGTGAGGATTTGCCGAGAAGAGTCTCTCCCATAATGGTGCATGGGGGAGCTAGTCTCTTCCATAATGGTGTATGGGGGAGCAACTTGCAAGTCTTGATCAAGCGGAGCTTGTGCTAGCAAGTGCGATCAAGAAAGAAGATCTAACTTGAGAGAGTCTAGATCGTCTTCATCTATCTCAAGTGGAATTCTCAAGGCAAAGGTACAATCTTGTTAGTTTTTCTATTTTACCGGTCTCGTGTCTTTGGGAGACCGGGTTATAAGATAGATAGTCGTACTATCAAGAGGGGCTCTCAAGTGAGTAACTTGATTGAATCGTTATGGAGAGCTCAAACCTTTGCATACTTGGCATATCATCTTCCTTGGTTCTTATTTGGCTTTTGTCTCCTTTGGATTTTAGTGCTTGTCGTGATCTTTCTGACAAGCCTTGGTTTTCTCGAAAACAGATTTCGTAAGAAAAACTTGTTGCGTTTTCGGTGGTGAAAATATTCCGCTCGTCTTTGAGAATGTTACCACACCTTCCATGTGTGTTAACTTATCCATACTTTTATTTGGATACTCCTTGCTTTTATCTTTCCAATGCAATTGGATTTACCTCGTTCGGAGCTCATTCGCAAAAGTTATGTGCGTTTTCGTGTAGGAGGTTTTACCGGTTGTTCCTTTTTGAGAGACCAAAACCTTTCCCCATTTGGTTTTATCTTTCATTGCCGGACAATTATGTTTCTCTGCATATTATTGTAGTGCTCGTTGTGGTGATTTCAACGAGCCCAAGATCATCAAAAACAGAGTACAGATGAAAAAGTTATTGCAGTTTTCGTGTTGTTCTTTTTGTTAGTCTTGCGGGGGGCGGAAATTCCGGTTCAAGTTTGAACCGGAATATCCGGTTGGCATCTGTACCTCCACTCCGAAGTTCTCATCCAAAAACAGCTAAGGACTGGAGTTGAAACTAACAGAAGTGAACCGGATTATTTGTACCGGATTATTCTGGAGAGACCGGAATATCCGGTTTAGTCGCCTGCGCGGGACAGAACCCAACCGGATTATTGGTACCGGATTATTCATTTTAGACAGGATATTCTTGTTGGACCGGATTATTTGGTCCAGTTCTAGACCGGAATATCCTGTTCACTCTGCACACAAAACGGCTAGTTTTTGTGGGACCTATTTAAGGGGGTCTTCTTCCCCATTGGTCCCCAAGCCTCCAAGCACGTTTTTCTCCCTCTCCCCCACCATTGTTGACCTTGGAAAGCTTGCTCCTCTGCCAATCCCTCCTATGGTTCTTGCATATCTTTGAGGGATAAGTTAGAGGAGATCTAGATCTACATTTCCACCAATCCATCTTCCTTCTTAGTGAGGGAAACTTAGTAGGTGTTGATCTTGGAGTTCTTGGTATTTCTCCTCCTTTGTTCTTCCTCTCTTATTCCCCCATAAGCATTTGTTGTTTTGTTGGAATTTGAGAATGAAGGATTTGAGCACTTGTGTTGTTGACTTTGCATCGGTTTGCTCTCTCCACGAGGATTCGTGGAAGTTGAAAGTTTGTGAGCTTGTTACTCTTGGATCTTGGGCTCTAGATGACTTGTGGTGTTCTTGGGAGCCTCCGATTGAGTTGTGGATGTGTGCCCCAAGATTGTGGTGATACCGAGAGCCTCCAATTAAGTTGTGGATGTGTGCCTCGGGTTTGAAGGTTACCAATAGTGGAAGGTGAACTAGGCCTTTGTGGCGGGGTTCATCAGAGAATAGGGTGAGGCCTTTGTGGCGTTGAGTAGGCCTTTGTGGCGAGATCACACCCGTCCAACGAGACGTACTCCCCTTGTGGGAGGAACTCGGGAATACATCATCGTCTTCGTGTGCCTCGGTTATTTCTATACCCGAGCTCTTTACTTATGCAATTTACATTGTGATAGCCTTCGCGCTTGAAGTCATATATCTTGCTATCACCTTGTTACTTGTCTTGCTTAGCATAAGTTGTTGGTGCATCTAGTTGACCCTAGAATATTTAGGTTGTATGCTTGTTAATTTAAACACCTAGTTTATTTCCGCATTTAGCAAGCTTTAACCGGAAAAGTTTTAATCGCCTATTCACCCCACCTCTAGGCGACGTCGTTGTCTGTTCACTAGGCCATGGTAAAGGCAAAGAGAGTGTCTACAATACCTTGTAGTTTATACAATTTGAATATTTCTATTCGTACATGCTATTGTAGCTCCTTCTTTTTGCCTTGGTTTGCATGGCAATGATATATGAGACTCGTTTTACATTTGTTTCCATTGTTCCACTTTACTTTGCCTTGAATGTCCTCCTTGTTATATGCCGATGATTAAACTAGGCCATGGTAAAGGCAAACAGAGGGCTTCAATACCGTGTAGTGTATACAATTTGAGTATTTGTATTCGTACATGCTATTGGTGCTCTCTTATTGCCTTTGCTTGCATGGCAATGATATATGAGGCTCGTATTACATTTTTTTCTATTGTTCCACATTTCTTTGCCTTGAATGTCCTCCTTGTTATATGCCGATGATTTAAACTAGGCCATGGTAAAGGGAAAGAGAGTGTCTACAATACCTTGTATTTTATACAATTTGAGTATTTGTATTCGTACATGCTATTGTACGTACTCCTTTTTCCCTTGGTTTCCATGCCAATGATATATGAGGCTCGTATTACATTTGTTTCCATTGTTCCACTTCTCTTTGCCTTGAATGCCCTCCTTGTTATATGCCGATGATTAAACTAGGCCATGGTAAAGGCAAATAGAGGGCTTCAATACCTTGTAGTGCATACAATTTGAGTATTTTTATTCGTACATGCTATTGGAGCTCTCTTGTTGGCTTTGCTTGCATGGCAATGATATATGAGGCTCTTATTACATTTGTTTCCATTGTTCCACTTTTCTTTGCCTTGAATGTCCTCCTTGTTTTATGCCGATGATTAAACTAGGCCATGGTAAAGGTGTCAAATCTGCATCTCAACAAGTCCCTCGGGTGAACCCATAGGGTTTCGATTAGGAGAACCTGTGGGCGCTGGTGAAAATCGTCGGCTAAACAGGAGGCACGATTTACTCAGGTTCGGGGCCCTCGTAGAGGTAAAACCCTTACTCCTGCTTTTGTCGATCTGTATTCACGAGTAGATCGGTTACAATGGGGGGTTGCTCAAGTCGAGAGTATGATCTCGATCTCAAGGCTTAGTGGTGCGGTATTGCTTGTCCCCCTCCTAGTGGTTCTCCTTGCCTTAAATAGGTGGCCAGGTCTCAAACCGTACCCGGGGGGGGACTCAAACCCTAACCTAAAGTCGGTTACACGTTTCCTAACTTGACCCGCAAGGGCTTGCGGGTGGGATTCAACTGGGCCTTCCAGAATATTGCATGGCATCTCTTCTTGGGCTTAGGTCCTGGGCCTTGGACCGGGTATCCTCATCCGATAGGTTCAGGGTCCATCCCTTCGTCAAAAGGAAAACAGAGGGCTTCAATACCTTGTAGTGTATACAATTTGACTATTTGTATTCGTACATGCTATCGGAGCTCTCTTGTTGGCTTTGCTTGCGTGGCAATGATATATGAGGCTCGTTTTACATTAGTTTCCATTGTTCCACTTTTCTTTGCCTTGAATGTCCTCCTTGTTATATGCCGATGATGAAACTAGGCCATGGTAAACGGAAAGAGAGTGTCTATAATACCTTGTAGTGTATACAATTTCAGTATTTGTATTCGTACATGCTATTATAGGCACTTTTTTCCCTTGGTTTGCATGACAATGATATATGAGGCTCGCATTACATTTGTTTCCATTGTTCTAATTTTCTTTGCCTTGAATGTCCTCCTTGTTATATGCCGATGATTTAAACTAGGCTATGGTAAAGGGAAAGGGAGTGTCTATAATACCTTGTAGTGTATACAATTTGAGTATCTGTATTCGTACATGCTATTATAAGCGCTCCTTTTGCCCTTGGTTTGCATGACAATGATATATGAGGCTCGCATTACATTTGTTTCCATTGTTCCACTTTTCTTTGCCTTGAATGTCCTCGTTATATGCCGATGATTTAAACTAGGCCATGGTAATGGCAAAAAGAGTGTCTATAGTACCTTTTAGTGTATACAATTTGAGTATTTGTATTCGTACATGCTATTATAAGCACTCTTTTTCCCTTGGTTTGCATGACATGATAAATGCTAGGAGATCTGATCCAGTACATGGCAGTGATACAAGGCCACGTCTTGTATTACTTCCTGGTATTGGGCTCGTTCTTCTAGCAAGTGTGGGCAATGTGTTTATGAGGCTTGTTTTACACTTTTTTTTGCATTGTTCCATATGTGTTTATTCTGACTGCACGTTACAATGAATTTTAAGGATGCCCCTTAAGTGCATGATAACCTATGTGTTTATGAGGCTTGTTATCATTATGCACAATTTATGAGATTATTTGGTCAATGATCATGACTTTGACACATGTATATTTGGCTGATGCCTCACTGTCTTCACCAGATGGCCAGCAAAAGTAAGAACCAGACACAAATAGATGTGCCATGTTTTTGCTTTTGCTGGCCCACCTGGTGTAGCAAAGTTGTGTATGCTTGGTATGTCTCTATGTTCCCCGAGGCCAATGATTACAGAGCTGTGACTATAGATGTTGTTTTGAATGTGCATGATCCCTTTAAGTCGATGATTAAAATGTGTCACCATATCATTGGAATGAGGGTTCCATACTATCTTGTGCAATGTACAAGCACGTTCATTGTGCATTGCTCTTGGTAGTGTAGAATTACTTCTTGGATAAACATGGTTGTGCTTTTATTATGAGGCATTACCAGTTGTTCGTAGTTTGGCCCCAGTTTTACATAAATGTCTTCATGAAAGAATTGTTCCTTTTTAGAACCAATCTGCTTATATGCACATTTTATAATTTCTTCTTCTTTTTTGCTTGATTAACAGGGTATTCCATGCCCTGTATGCAAGAATAATTGCCCAAATGTTGATCCTTCTGCATCCAAGTTCGGTGTTGCTATACAAGAGTGTCACCTCAAGTCAGTGGTAAGAAAACAATTCTTATTCTTACACTTGTATTATGTATTGTGTTTTTATTACAATATCTAATTTCCACGTTTCTTTTTATTTCTGATGCACAGGTTGTACCGTGCACTGCTCGGATAGCATTCAACAAGTTAGTAGGCGAGCGTGTGATGTTTAGTTCCCATGGTAGGAAGTACACCTTTCGTGTGTCAAAAGAACAGAGCAAGACCCGTTTGCATGGGACACAATGGGATCGGTTCATCGAGGAAAAGAACATTTCCGTGGGATGCATACTAGTGTTTTCCATGATACCAAGGCCCACTATCTACGTTGTTTTTACTGGGGACTCCCAAGATGACTCACTTTGCATTTCAAGCGAAGATGACTTAGTTTGCAGCGTAGATGGAAGTTCTGATGATGAGATGTATGATGAGGATTCTAGCAATTCTGATGATGAGATCCATGATGAGGATTCTGACAATTCTGCTGATGAGAGGCATGATGATGCCAACATCGTATATGCCCAAAGAGCCCATCTCGACAATCACGAGAAGAACCGCCTGGCCCGGCTTCTACCCCTTGGACCCTATGTTGGGCTTCCTTTTGTGACCCGTTTCACCGTCACAAACTTGCAGCTCTATACTATGGTATGTATCTATAAGACGACTTCCTCTTTTTGCAAGTAAATTTCCAAGAACCATGAGAAGGTCTGCTAATATGGTATGTTATCTTTCATTCTTAGAAACTACCGAAGTTGATAGGGGAACACGCTGGCCTGAGGAATCATGGCAGGGTTGGCCTACGACTTAGAGCATAACAACATGTCACCACCATTTCTTACAACAAGAAAACCGACGGCCGCATTATCCTCGACAAGCTGGTGTGGACGGTTTTCGTCCAAGACAATAATCATCATATCATATATTTACTAATTAGAGGCACCGTAAGAGGCTCCACGTGGAAAGTAAATTACCACACGTTAGATTTTCTCACGGCTATCCAGAACCGTCGGATAAAGATTGCTAATTTATACATCACGTACGTCTCCTAGATGCCTCCTCCATGCATTGCATTGCATTGTCGAGAAACACGTTCTAGGGTTTTCAGATTTGATTATGTTGGACGCCTAGCTCTGTAGGTCATGGGAGACTGCTCCTCGCCTGCTATCATCGCTGCGGCGATCTCGCCACCGCACATGTCTCTGCAGTTGCCGGCGTCCGGCGGCCGGCCGACAAGGCAGAACGTATGAATCTTCGTTTTCACCACACCCAGCCTTGCACTCCTTCGGCCAGCTCCCGGAATCGATCTGTGTGTGGCGCTCTCCTGGCGGCACCTGCCCGTGGCGTGCGGCAAAAAAGGCACGCGTTCTCACCACATGCAACACTACAGCCAGCTCCCAATCGAAGTCCTTCTGAATCGCTCACGCCAACATAAGTCTATGCGGTTGCCGGCGTCCGGCGGCCGGCGAACAAGATAGGATGTATAAAGGTAGGTTTTCACCGCAACCAATTTTGCAGTCGGCTCTCGATTTCTTCCAGTATGAGCAGATCGTCAAGAGATACATCTGCAATTGTCATCTGATACATTCAGACAATAAGGGCCGTTGTGCAGTTGCGGGCATATGTGACACGCGCGGTACCTCGCGGTCACAGCTGATTCATATCGACAACTACATCTTCAAGAACTGCAGGGAAATGTCTCTCCCTGAACCTTGATAGAATTCCAAGACAATCATCAATATTTTTTCTAAGTATTTGTTGGTCTATTTTTTCAGCTGAGCATCGTTGGTTAGCAATTCTTTGCATGTTTGGATCTCCACCCACCACCTTGAGTAGCGAGTCCTGGCAGGGGCAGCCTCCCCTCACCAGCACAGTGGTTTAAAAGCTTTCCATGACAATCGTATTCCAAACTTCATGAATAAGTCCCTCCCTCTGGGCAGCATACCTCTCACGCTGAGGGGAAGTTAAGTTGTTTTTAACCAGGGATAGAGTCAGAGACAGCGGCTGCAACTTAACCGGTTTGAGAAACATTGATGGAACACAATTTTTTGTTTTTAGCAAGAGGAGTTATCTTCATTCTTTTTCTGAGGATGTGCTCACAGTATGCCTTCATCTGCGGTTGTCATGACAAGTTGTAATCGTCTGCAGTTGCCGCCCCTGCCTTGACTGCCATCGCCTATGGTTGCTTCTGGAAAAAGTTTCACAAATATCAGGTAACCAATGTGATCTTCTCTTTCATGTCTGATCATTGTGCTGATTCGATCTGGAAATGTGAGACCACACATTCTAACAAGGATGATGGAATTGAACTATAGAAGGATTGGTTATAATTAATAGAGAAGATAAACGGTAATTATAGAAGTTCAATTCTAATTAAGCTGTCCCATTTCTCCTGCTCCCGTTGGCATGCATATGTTGTTTTTTGTCTATGAAAAGAAACACATGATGTACACCATTGATTCCAGCTGTTCTACCTGTTTTGATCATTGTGAGGGAGACCGATCACCCTAGGTTGGAGGCGGTCATTGAGATGGGGTGATATAGAACCGGAGCAAAGGATATGCATCGTTGGTTAAGATACTAGGCTGCTACTGAGCTAGGCCTATGAACTTCTTATTTTGTCTGGCTGGATTGTAATTTCGTTTGTTTCCTGGACTTGTTAAGGTTTAGTTTGTTTCGTAAACTTCTAAGGTATATTATCGCTGGTAGATCCCTCGTGCTAAAACCCGAGTAAACATCAAATCGCTAATACTTAGCTGCTAAAACCTCGAGTTTAGATCAAATCCCTCGTGCAACTCATCACTGCAGAACTCAACAAAATCCTGGCAAGCTAACGGTCACTGAACTTCTCGACCTTGTCGCTATCGCATAAATACGACCGAGCACGGACCAAGCAACCTACCTTCTACGCCGCCGCCATAGCCCCCCGGACCTCCCCCCTCACTCTCGGCGTTGATTACTGCACGGCGCCACAGCCCCCCGACCTCCCCCCTCACTCTCGGCGCTGATCCGCCCGATGACGCCGCGCGTGAGAAGCAACACCGGCTTCCGAGGTGTGCAGCTGCGGCCGTACGGGCGCTGGTCCGCGGTGATCACACACAACGGCGTGCGGTGGTGGATGGGCACCTTCGACACGCCCGAGCTCGGCGCCCGCGCGTTCGACGTGGCGGTGTGGCGGTTGGCCCGCCCGCGCCGAGCTCAACTTCCGGGACGTCGAGAGTAGGGAAGTTGCCGAGTTTCTCGCCCCGGATCTGAGGATTGTGACCCGCAAGGAGGAGTAGGAGAACCGCCGCGCGTTCGTGCAGCTGGGCATCCGCCGGGACGACGAGGCCACGATGGAGAGGTTCCGCCGTGATCACCCAGATCTGGTACAGCCGCAGTTGCGGCTCGACGCTCAGAGGGACGCGAAGATGCGAGCTCGTACGGATGTTGGCCGCTCGACCATCGTCGTCTCATCGTCGGATGAGGAGATGGACGAAGCATTCTGGGAGAGCCTTATGCAGGACTCCGATGACGACAAACTTGACGACACAGTCTGGGATGATGTGTAGTGTTTCACAGTGTGAAAGATGTTGAAACGTGTCAAAATAATCAAAATTTTGACGTTTTATGTTTTTTTTTCAGAATTTCGACGTTTTATGTGTTCGTTGAACTTTCAACATTTCTTCCTTCTTATTTTGGGCTGCAACTGTAGTAGGATAATTATGGGCTACGAAGTGCTATAAGGCCCAATAAAATGTGTCTGACAGGAGAGGCCCCAAGAAAGTGCCATCATGGCCCAAGTCTGGAAGCAACCGCTCTTCCACTTATCGCAGTAACCCACTAACCCTGGCATGCAGCACGCCACGCGTTCGTCACGATATTGTGAACGTGAAGAAACGTGTCGCTTTAGTTCCGGCGGCCAGTTATTGCTTCGTTGTGCATGCGGCTCCTTCGTTCCAATTCCCCTACTGGTGTATAAATAGACACAATCTTCAGTTCATCCTCTATCTGCTTCACCGCCTCCCCTCAAGCGAAAACCCTTTGACGTAGTAGGTTCCACCGGCGATCGTTCCTCCAGGCGGCCATGGCTCCACCGGCAAAGCGGTCTGCTGCCCTCCTGCAGGTTCCATTTGTGTTCACGTACTGCTGATCCGTTTCTGGATTCCTCGTGATTTCGTCTTTCTTAGATCCTTTTCAGAATTCCTGGTGCTTTCATCTTTCTTAGATCCGTTTCTTATTTCCTCATGATTTCATCTTTCTTAGATCTATTTTTCCTTTTAGATTAACATCAACTTCCTATCATGCAACTATCTACAGGGCACATGAAGCCGAGCAGATGGCCATCTTCAGCGCTCTGGCAAGGAGGGTTGACATCCTAGAAGCTGAGCTTGAGAAGGCCTTGAAGCTCGCCTACGACAGTATCACCAAGGCTCGCGATGCCATGTTGGAGCAGGTGGCTCAGGGAGAAGCTTCCCTCACAGCGTTTCGCAAGTTCAGGGATGATACGTCCAAGTTGAGGGCCAGCAACCTCGAACTGACCAAGCAGGTTGGGGAACTGAAGATCGGTTTAGCCCTGGTAGAGCAGAAAACTCTGATCACTCTCCTCGCAGCTGTGGTTCCCAGGCAAGGGAGGATCCAGTGCCATCGGAGGATCCAGTGCCATCAGAGGATCCAGTCCCGACGGAGGATCCAGTGCCATCGGAGGAGCTGTCGGCCCCCTACTGATGCTCTTTATTTAGCCCCCTACTGCTGCCCCCGTGCTTCTGATGTCCTGTTTAGATCGGCAATGTCGTTTGTATCGTGTGGTTTCTATTAATATGTAGCCTATGTTTATGTTCAACCACTATGTTTATTTTCTTAAGATAGATATAATTCGAGTTCACAATATGGAGAAATAGATGACAGAAGTTTCGATGGATCTAAGTGGCAGAAGTTAAAAGGGTTATATTAGACTAATGCCGATGCAAAAACATATACCAAACAGATAATTCGATTTCACAATATGGACAAATAAATAACAGAAATGAAAAGGGATATATTCGACTAATCTGTGATGTTCTCGTGGAACGAAACTCGCCTCCAACTGGGCCTATTGGGCCGGGAACAAAAATCCACGACGGCACATATAAGAAACGTCGAGATGGACCGCGTCTTCGAGAGCAAATTCCACTTTTCAGCCATCCGCGACGGAAACAGCGCGACGTTATCAAAACGTGCCGCTCAAGACGTTCCGGATCGCACGGAATTTGGTAGAGCATAAACTTGATAATTATAATGTAAAAGCATATGTACGCTGAGATCATAGAACTTCAAACACAAACATGATAAATAGAATTTTAATAATAAATCATAGCAATCACTTTGCATCATGAAGAGTATCTTAAATAAAGGATCATGGATAATAATGCAAAGAAAGATAAAATTTTGTTTCAGGTATAGAGAAAGCATGGCAAGGTGGTATTTCGCTAGTCCTTAAGAGTGGGACAAAACATAAATGCCCGGACACTTTCAAAGTTCATGAGGAAGACTAGAACAAATAATATCACATCATGAAGTAATTATTGATGTTTATGGTACAAATGCACATAGAACTCAGAATGGCAAAAATGCTCTCTCAACTGTGCATAAAGTTAGAAGATGGAGACTCAAAATAAAAGTAAAAGAAAGGCCCTTCGCAGAGGGAAGCAGGGATCACTCATGTGCTAGAGCTTTTTTATTTTATTAAACAGAGGTATTAAAAGTTTGACATCGTGGAGGAATGTCTATTTTCTAGGAGAGGTGTATGCTAATGTCAACTAATGGTAAACAGACAATACAGTATGTCACAAGCCAACTGGATTCACAAGAGCGCCTCATGGTGAAGGACGCAACTGGTGTAGAAGGTCATCCCTCTTTCTCTTTTGTTTACACAATTATGTTTTGACTCAAAAATCAGGGGCAAAAATAGTGAAGAGAATTTGTTTGTATTATTTTGGGGCTGGGCACCCCGCTTCCAGCTCTTCTATCATTTGGATAAGCGGATGAAACCACTAATCCAGGGTGTGAAATCCAATCAACAAGTGAGATAAAGATTCTCTATTTACGTCCTCATGAGGAAAAGAACACAAACAGGAATAATTTTGAAGGTTTTAAGGGTAACACCTGAGCAATTTACTTGGAGTGGCAGTTAAATACCACATGTAGGTAGGTATGGTGTACACAATGGGAAAAACTTTGGTTTAAGGAGTTTGGATGCACGAGTATATTTCCATACTCAATACAGGTGGAGTCTTAGCAAAAGACTAGGAGCGAAAAATCAAGGGAGCATAAGAGCCATAATCATGCACAACAACATAAGCATCATTAATTAAAGCATAAGCGGTATCACAGGTTCAAAAACTAAGTGGTAATGGAGGCTATTCGTGACTGGTTCGTAGTCATGAAAATGGTGTGAGCATGCGCCAAGTCAACCAAATAAAACATTCGAAAGAGAGTACCATAGATTGATGCTTTACTATGACAAGAACAACTCATGAATCTTTTAAGACATATTAAACGCTCTCAGCTATTTAGGGCTATTCATGCTACTCAATAACCACAAGCTTTTAAAACTAAAATAACATTTAGCATGGCATGAAAAGTTCTAGCCACAGTCTATACAAGCTTCTACTTGCACTTTTATAAATTCTATATCAAGCAGCAATTTTCTTTTCCCAACAAGCACCATACAAGATATGTTTTAACAAAAATACTATTTATGATACATCAAGCAAGCATGATAGTATTCACATAACACTACTAAAAGTAACATCTCTAAAAAAGATATGCATTAAAACAAGGGCTAAACGCAGTACTAGCAAAAAGTGAACACTCACAGAACAATAAGAATGAAACCTAGAGTGTTCTAAGCAATGAAAACGGAGCCTGTATCTCTCCCACACAAGTATAATAGGTTCCAAATATTTATTACAGAAAAGAAAATCAAACAAACCGAAAAAAATACGCTCCAAGTAAAGCACATAAGATGTGACTGAATAAAAATATACTTTCACTAGAAGTGACCTGATAAATTGTTGAAGAACAAGGGGATGCCTTGGGCATCTCCAAGCTTAGACGCTTGAGTCTTCTTGGAATTTGCTGGGATGTACCTCCGGGGCATCCCCAAGCTTAGGCTTTTCACTCTTTTTGATCACATCATATCATCCTCTTCTCTCGACCCTTGAAAATTTCCTTCACACCAAACTTCTCACAATCTTCATTAGCAACGTTACTGCAATCGAAACAATAAATTCACATGGTTCAGTTTCAACACAAGTTTAACACTCATAAACATATTAGCTACTGTCATAACTTGTTTTAAAACTCTTTTTCTCAAAAGAACACCAAGATAAAGAGATTAAGATGCAAATGCTATTATTGGCAGAAATCTGTTAAAATAGAATAATAGGTAAAGATGATTTTTTTTAGAAAATGTTCTGTTCCTCAAATAAAAAAGTGGTCAACTAAAAAAAGTTGTGGAATTATCTGAGGAATAAGCACGAAAAGTTTCAGATCATTCTGATCTTCCAGGATTTTATACGATGTTTTACGGTGGACAGCAGAAATCTGTTTTCTGCGCAGAAATCCGAAAACCAACTCCAACTTTCGTCAGAGACTTTACTTGGCACTACCAAAACATGAAAATAAAGATACAAAGGAGTTTATACAAAAGGATAAAATCCCTTGACTCAAAGAAAACACAGAAAAACAATGCAAATGTCGTGGTGTGGAGAAGACAGATGCCATGGGATGGCTAATGTTTGGGGCCGACGGGAACTATGGGTATCCGGGGAGGGATCGCACGCCTAAGAGGAGCGCACAGAACACTGCAAACACAACAATCTACCCAGGTTCGGGGCCCTCGTGTTGAGATAACACCCCTACTCCTGCCTCTTTCTGTGAATAAGGGTGTGCCGAGTACAAGAGTTCCTCTTTCTCTCTCTTTCTTTCTCTCTATGAGTAGCAATGCCTTTAAGATCAATCCAACTATCACCCGACCCTCCCGCGGGAGGGGGAAGGCCACCTTATATACTGGTGGCCATCCACTATTATACACATAAAAGTATTGTATAGGTGACTCTATACTGTGTAGCAGCGTACGCCTCCGTGTCTTCGCCGACAGCGTCGCCGAAAGTCTCCGCGGTAGGCCGCTGACATGTCATGTCCCCCTTGTCAGAGACAAGACATGACCTCGCCCGTACCGTACTGCACCACGTCTGGATACGCATTACCACGTACCTAGTAAGTTGAACCGCATGCTTGTACGGCTTCGGGATACGCGGGATTCACCTCAACGGCTCCATTGACTTTATCACCGAGTAGAAGAACCATCACCTCTATCCGGATCACCCAAGTGCTACTCGCTTGACCCAGAAAGATGCTTGGATCTCCCCATGGGTCTATTGTTCTTCCTTCCGGATAGACTCGACCGGATACCATCCAACCTGGTACCAGCCTATCCGGTACGTACCTACTCGGTACGGCCGAACTTGGTAAGCCGTATCCTGAACTCCAATTACCATCTTCCTTACCCCTACTCGGGGATAGCCCCCCGACATTAGTCCCAGAAGCTGGTAGAGTCCGGCAAACTCGGACGTTGGGCCCTGCCAGCTTAATCCAAAAAAGCATCCTTGATACTTTCATCCAAGTAGCACCTCTACACGGTTGAGCATAGCCTGAACTCGGACCTGCTCCATTATTGTCTGTGGAGTTTTCTTGTACGAACCGGATAGACCCAGTTGCTTTGGATTTTGCGAGATCTCATCACTTAGCCAATTTTCAGAACTTTTCCGCTTCAACCCGATCGTTTTGCTAGCTTCGCGTGTAAGGCTCAACACGTGGCGCCAGCAGAAAGCCCACGTCTCCTCGGGTCTGGTGCGGCTGCACGGTACGCACTCCACCTGCGCCCATCTCTGCACCGCGTGCCCACGCGGCGTCGCGTCGCTTCACACACAGGGTACTTGAGTACCCATGTCGCGCGACGTGGGATTTAATCGCTTTGTGCGTTTCTAACAGATACAATAACTCTCCGTACACACGGTCTCTGTCACGATCAATCCTAGGCAATAACTGCGATTTTGGGGGTATAAGTACCCCCGCACCGCCCGTTGCCTCGACTTCCTCGTCATTTGCCTCCTGTACATTTCCCCTTCCTCGCGCAGCACTCGCCCAGAGCACTCCGCTCCGCCGCGAAACCACTGCACGCCTCCGCGCCGTACGCAGAGAGAAAAACAGATCCACGCCTGCACGCCACCACTCGCCGGAGTGCACTAGAGGACTTCGAGATCTTCACTGTGCCACGCGATCACCTTCGATCTCGTGCCGCTCCTTCTCCGCCTTCTTCTTCAAATTCCTTCCCGCCGGAGACAGCCCGATGGCGCTCGAGCCCATGGCGGATCTGAGCCTGGAGGGCCCAGCCTCCACTCGCGCCAGTTGGGAGGGGTCGGATGTCACCGCCAGTGACATCTAGTGGCTGGTCAACACCAGTCGGATTCCGGCCGGAGTCATCTGCCGGCCTCCCGGCCGTGAGCTGGAACCTACTCCCGAGCCCGGTGAGTTCGTCGTCTTCCTAAGCCATTCCAAACGCGGCTTCGGCCTTCCCATCTCGAAATTGATTCAAGATTTCCTCCGCCACTTCGGCCTTCAACCCCACCATCTCCTGGCTAACGCCATAGCCATGCTATCCACCTATGTTACCTGCTGCGAGGCGTATCTCAGTGTCTACCCCACGTTAGACATCTGGGCGAAGTACTTCTTTTTCCATCAGCAACTTCTTCCCAACAAATCCAACCCGAGTGCCCCCAAAGTGATGACTCAAACCGGGGCGGCCATGATCATCTGCCAGACTCCCTGCACCTCCCCCTGGTACTAGGACTAGACACCTGCCAAAAATGGCAAAGGGGTTTCTTCTATGTGAAGAACCAGGCTCTTGAAGAAGGTATAGAGCCAGTTGATCTCATCAAACTTCCTCCTTTCGAGAATGTGCCCCCCACCGAGATCAGGAATTGGGGGTATCATACCAAGAGGAATGTGCCGGATGTGAACCACGCGGACGACAGACAACAGCAGCTGGTGGAGCTAGGACTCCGCCCGGATGATTTGATCGCCACCTGGGTGAGCCGCCGGGTTCTCCCCCTCAAACACCGACTGCACAAGATGTGCTTGATGGGTGGGTCTCGCGACTGCACCCGCACCACCACATTCGAGCTCACCAAGGAGGAAGTGTCGATCTGGGCCCGCTCCATTCCTCAAGGCCACCCTCACGGATACCTGGTTCTACGGTCTCGTGCCATTCAGCCGAGATACGCCAACCCCGAAGGTAAGAACTTCATTCTACCTGCACTTAGCTATTTTTTATTTTTTTTTCCATGCTATACCGAATAGGACTGACCCTGGTCTCTCTAGAGTAGACTTATCCATTTATGCTTTGTGTTTGCATGTTATCCTTCGACCGGTCTCCCTTCGTAGTACTTAGCTTTGTGTACTTTACACTTGCATGCTATACCGAGTAGGACCTCAACCTGGTTCCTTCTGATAGGACTTAGCTTTGTACGCTTTGTGCTTGTGTGCTATACCGAGTAGAGACCCAACCCGGTTACCCCTGTTAGGACTTAGCTTCTAATGCTTTGTCCTTGCATGCTACAGGTCATTCCTCGCGAGAAGGTGGAAGACAAGGCCATCTTGGAACAGAACTAGAAACCGGACCGGACCGAGGACGATACAAAACAATTTGATGTCCTCGACACACTCTGCATCCCGCTCTCCGGCTGATATGGCCAATCCGGGACTGGTCCAAGGATGTTGAAGGTGACCGAGACCACCATTGCACGCACTCTAACATCATTCGGCTTCTTCTCTCACTTATGTTTGCATTTGTCCTTCTTGCTCGCAGATGAGGTGGAGGAGGAAGAAGCAATCGACGCGTAGCCCGTGTCCATAGCCGCCCCCTCCGGATTGAAGAAAAGAGCCGGCAGCGGTGCCGTTGATCCCCCTGCTGCGAAGAGGCCGAAGAAGACCTCGAAACGCACCTCTGTGCGTAACAAGAAACCAGTACGACCCACTGCGGACGGGTAAGTCCATCCGAGATGCCTTATGCTTTGTGTTTGCATTCTTTTTTCTTCTCTTTCTTCTCCTACCCGTGCGCTTTGTGTTTGCACCTACCTCATTTTCTTTCTTTTCTTCTTATTTCTCCTCAGTGATGCACTTGATGCTGACGCTACCAACGTACCACCCAAGCCGAGTGCACCCCTGGACGTTGTGGACCTTGATCCTGATGAGGGAGAATATCAGCCGGAGGAGAGGACCAAGATGCCTCCTCCCGTTAAAGAAGCGCAAGACCTCGGTGCCGACAACACTGGCGCCGAGATGGACACTGACTGGGTTTCGGTGCAACCGGATCCCGCTTCTGAGCAACCAGCACCAGAACCCACTGGCGAGAAGCAGCAGTCACCACCGGAGACCCCCACCGAGAAGCAGCAGAAACCCCCATCAACTCAGGGCCAGACTGAGCAGCAGCAGCCACCTAAGGAAGCGCCCCAGCCAGGCGCTGGGCAGGCCGGGCAGTAGTAGCTCGAGAAGCAGCAGCCAACACCACCGGCACCACCGGCCAACACCACAGTCGAGAGCTCCTTCAGCGACAACCGGAGCGGCCAAGCAACCACTCGCGCCAAAACAGCCCAGACCCTTGGAAGCTGCGGCCACAGCCGAGAAGGCCACCACCAAGACCACCAAGACCACCAAGCCAGATGCCAACACAACTCTGAGTTCCACGTACCGGATTCCGGCAGCCGCCGCCGCAACCGCTCCATGCCCCCCACCGCCGAGCAACAAACTAGTGCCCGCCAAGAGCGGCCCTATTACCCGCAGCTCCAAGCTCGTGCAGCAGAATATCTAGTTTGGGCCCAAGGACAAGCTGGTTGCAGGAGCAGGTATCAGTCGAACCTCTGCCACTGTTAGCTTTCCGGACCACTGGCGCGAGCTGCAGGAGGAGCACCAGAAGCGGCAGGAGCGCGAAGCAGAGCAGTGAGAGGAGCTGAAGAAGAGGAGAAAAACATCCCCTCCGGATCCAAGGGCAAAGCCGGCGCTCTGACCTTCCTGTCTGCTGCCCCACTGACGGAGCTTTCCTATGAGCTCCGAGAAGACATGGAGACCGTATTGGACCGGATAGGCCACATTGATCTGGAGTGGGACAGTAAAAAGTCCGGCATTCTGGATTGGGACGGCCAGAAGCTTGGCAACCTGGAAAACTACCGGTAGGCTTGGAACAAAGCCGATGTCGGCCCTATTTCAATGGCCGTTGCCGCTTCTAGCAGCACCCTGGCACACAAGATGTATTGTTTGCGCAAGGCTGCTGAAGATGCCGAGAACACTTCCCGGGTAAGCACTTTTCTTTTCTATCCGATTTTCCGAGTTGCATCCTTTTCCATCTCTTTTCTATATACCATCCAGTCCACGAGATTTGGGCCGACTAGGCAAGACTCCACCGAGTTGCAGTCTACTCGGGCCGAATCTTCCCCACTCATATTGTCTCTGTTTTCTCTTGAAGAATGCACCAATGCCCTCACCAAGATCTTCCGCCAACTCCTCTGGTCCCACCGGGCCATCAAGGCGAAGAACCTGAAGCTGGAGGAGGAGAAAGGCCAAAGAGGTAACTTTTATTCTCGCCAAGTTACTGCTTATGCTTTACCGGCATCAATTTTCTAACTCGGTTCATGTTTCCCAACTCATAGTTGTCTTGGAGCAGAGTGTTACTGATGCCATCACAAATATCTCCGCTTTAGAGAGTAAGTGCCCCACTTTTTTTTGTGCGTTTTGTGTCTACGCCAATCTTTTTCTCTCTACTCAACTCTGTTTTTCTGCAGGTGAATATAAGGTCCTTGCTGACACACACCAAGACTGCACTTTGCTGGCCGAGACAGCTCAGAGCAAGATCACGTCTCTGGAGACTAAGTTACCTTTCATCCTTTCTTATCCGGCTTCTGTATTCTTTCTATCTTACTAACCGGGTTAGCTTCTCCGCAGATGAGCGCAAAGCCTTCCTCGAGTAGCACCAAGGGTGCGTTACTCTAGCCGAGGTGCAACACTAAGTGCAAGCTAGGGAGGCCAAGCTGGAGGAAGATCTCGCTGCTGATAGGAAGGAGGTACTCAAGCTAAAGCGGGAGCTGGCTGATGCTCTCAAGACGGCGCTGAAAGCCGGCAACGAGAAGATGCATGCGCTGAATGAAGCAGCTGTCGAGAAGCTAGTGCTGGAGAGGGAGATTGAATTCCGTAGATCTAGAAACACTACCCTCAACACCATGGTGATCGACTCATGCCGTCTTCAGGAGAAACATCACAAGCTTGTTGATGATTGGACCCGGCAGCTTGGGGATCTCGTTCATGACTTGCACTATGAGTTACTGCAAACCTTTATCCTATCCGGTTTCTTTCTTTCAGTCTTTTCTATTCGGTCTTCTTCCTTTTGGTTTCTTCTCTTGACTCTACCCGGCATCTCCTTTCCTAGGGACCTGCCCGGACTTCAATCTTGTTGCTGAGAACGTAGTGGAGAAGGCCAGGAAGCTGAGGAAAGAGGCAGGTCTCAACGTCGAGGACTCGGCCACAATCAACGACCAGATTGAGAACATCAAAGCCCGGGCAATCTCCCTCAAGGGCATGGGCACCACAATGGTATCCACTGCTGTGCATCTGCATAAGCTCTTCTGGCCGGAGAAAGAGGTCCCGGAAACAATTACTCAGATTGCCTCCAACTTGGATTATGTTAAGGAGGAACTGAAGAAATGGCGCGCCTTAGTAGCCCGAGCTGGCGCAGATGAGGCCCTCCACTTCGTGCTGTCATGGTACGAAAACTTGGACCATGACAAGCTCAAGTATCTCCAGAACAAATCCAAGTGGACCGAGAGGGAGGAATTCGTCCAGCACCGCAAGGAGACTGCCTACAGGCTAGGATCATACGCAGACACCAAGGAATATATAGATGGCCTTCCGGAACCGGACACCAATGTCGAAGATGGTGATGAAGAAGATGACGATGATGAGGACGGTGAGGACGGGAGAATAGGCGATGAAGAGGAGGAGCATGATGAAGTAGCCGATGAAGGAGCCGAGCAGAATGAGGCTGGTGCAGAGGAAACCGAGGTGGACGGTGGTCAGGAGGCGACCGAGCTAGGAGCTCTCTCCGGAGAGGCCCAGACTGACCCGCAGCCCACTGCCCCGTCCGGAGCTGTTACCACCGAGATGGTGATCGACACTCCTGCTCCCGAGTTGGGCGCAAAGGAGGCCACAGCCGAGAACGCCGCATCTGGGCCTGCTCCCCCAACCGGCGACTCCGCGACTCCTGCATCAACTACTGCCTCCGAACCCGTCGCCGCGCTCATCTCCGAGTCCTCTGATCTGTCCAGCGCTGAGGCCAATTCCACCCCTTTGATAGCGGCCTAAGTTCCTGCTCTGTTTTAATCTTCAAACTTTTTATCAGATCCCCGGTATGCCGGGTGCAGATGTATCCAACAGTTATTGGTTTAAGTGCTACTCATTTTATTAAGTTTCTTAGCAAGACTGACTCAATGCCGGATTGCGCTAATTCCGAGTCCCCGAGTTGCTTTTCTTATCCGCCCGACTTTTTTATCTTTGCTCTTACCTGCCACTTGTGGATTTTTGGTAATCGAGTCACAAGATTTCAAAAACCGAGTTTCTAATACTTAACAACTTTGAGATTTGAAATTAACACTGCCTAGTACGTAGCCGCAAAAATAGAATGAAAAAACACTCAACTCGGTTGGTACACTCTTTTATCCTTGGCAGTTTTTTGTGTGTTCATTGACCTTTGGCTTGTTCTCTTGCTTGCCATTAAGCCGGGTTGCGGACAACAGCAAAGTCGAAGAGTTGGCCCTTAGGTTTAAACACATTACTAGACATGTGTATGGAAGTCCGAGTAGACTAACCGAGTAGACAAAGTAAAGAAAGTAATTTACATAGAGCATGTTTGGCGCAGGCAGTCCCCGACTTCGAATTCGGAGTGCCGACTCGGAATTTAACTTGGTAAGGGATACATACAATGTTTGTTCAGGAATGAAAATGGCGGAGTAGGGCTACATTCCAGGGACGCTTTGATTCCTCTCTGGATTTATCCGCCCTGTTCTTTTGTGCTGCCTGTGCGTCAATGAAAGGCCCTTCCCATGGAGGGGAAAGTTTATGCATCCCGGCGGTGCATTGCACAAGCCTAAGGACCATGTCTCCTTCTTAGAAAACCCTTGGGCTTACTTTCCGGCTATGATAGCGTCTCAGATTCTGTCTATATATAGATGAGCGCGACATAGTTAATTCTCTTGCTTCTTCGAGAAGATCAACATCATTTTATCGGGCTTCTCTTGCCTCTGCCTCAGTATAGAGGGTTACTCTGGGTGAGTCATGCTCAAGGTCAGTGGGCAACACGGCCTCTGCTCCGTATACCAGGAAGAATACTGTGTATCCGGTTGATCGGTTAGGGGTAGTCCTTAGACTCCACAACACCGCCGGCAACTCATCCAGCCAACAACCAGGGGTTCGCTGTAATGGGTCAATTAGCCTTGGCTTTATTCCGGATAGGACCATACATTAGCTCTTTCAACTTGCCCATTTGAGGCCGGATGGGCGACTGATGCAACGTCTAGCCGGATCCGCTTCTCCTTGCAGAATGGAGCAAAAGCTCCCTTAACGAAATGTGTTCCATTATCTGTGATGATCCCATGCGGGTATCCATATCTCATAATGATATCCTTCAAGAAGCTCACTGTTGTGTTTCCATCACACTTCCGGATTGGATTCACCTCAATCCATTTGGTGAACTTATCAACCATGACCAGGATGTGAGTCATATTGCCCCGAGCCGGCTTGAAAGGATCCACCATATCCAAACACCATACAACAAATGGCCAAGTGATGTGGATGGTCTTCAACTCGGAGGCTGGTGTGTGTATCTTGCTTGCATATCTCTAGCAACCATTGCACATCCTCACTAGATCCTCTGCATGTCGCAAGGCAGTGAGCCAAAAGAATCCATGCCTGAAAGCTTTATTGACCAGTGCCCGAGATGAGGCATGGTGCCCTCATTCTCCTTGGTGTATCTCTCTGAGAATCTATTCTCCTTCTTCTGGTTCAACACAGCGCTGGAGTATACCATTAGGGCTTCTCTTGTGCAGCTCTTTGTTGATGATAGTGTAGGCCTTGGATCTTCTTTGTATCTGCATGGATGTGACCTCGTCACTTGGCAAAGTGCCATCCATCAGGAAGGATAGTATGGGCAGAGCCTAGATCCACGTGGAGCGAGTAGTAAATATAGGTTCATCCACTTCTATTGGATCAGCCACCATGACTTGCTCCAAGTTCGAGACGAGTCCCCGAGTCCACGAGTACTGAGAAATGATCCCCTCGATGAAGGCGACCTTCCCCGAGTTAGGAGAGGAAGTCCCCGGGTTCTCCTTTGCGCTCTCCCAGTCAATTTCCATGGGAACAGCCTCCGATTCCGGCAGAGCCGGGAAGAATATGGACTCCGAGTTGGGTGATGGCTTGATAGAGGGCTTTCTCAGATGCTCCAGAGCAATCCCAGGCGGGATGAACTGCCGAGAAGACCCCAACTTGGATAGAGAATCCGCTGCATCATTTTAGCTTGATGGATGTGATGGAGCTCACACCCATCAAAGAATCCGGTCATATTTTGGAAAGGAACCGGTAAGACGCCATGTTGGCATCCAACGCGTCCCAAGTCCCCGAGACTTGTTGGACTACCAGGTCCGAGTCGCCATAGCATATGATCCGCCGGATTCCAATTTCCTTGGACACTTTCAGGCCATGGACCAGGGCTTCATTCTCGGCTACATTATTGGATGCCGAAAAATGAATCTGAAGCACATACTTGAGTTGGTCCCGCTTGGGTGAGGTGAGTACGACACCGGCACCGATCCCTTCTTTCAATTTAGATCCATCGAAATGCATCTTCCAGAAGTTTGTTTCCGGCAAGGGAGGCTCATACTGCATTTCAACCCAATGAACAAAGAAATCCAGCAGGGCCTGGGATTTGATGGCTTCTCTTCTCGCATACAACGGGGTGTAAGCGGCTAGATCAATTCCCCACTTGGCCACCCGGCCACTTGCATCCTTGTTGCCCATAATCTACGAGATGGGAGCAGTGCTCACCACTGTAATTGGATGCTCCTGGAAATAGTGCTTGAGCTTCTTGGCACCCAGGTAAACCCCATAAGTCATCTTCTGGTAGTGAGGATAGTTCAGCTTGGAGCTGGATAGCACTTCACTGAGATAATAAACCGGCCTCTGCACGGTTTTGCCCTTCTTCTTCTCGCTCCACTACCACCACCACGCTCACTGCCCGGTTGGTAGCTGCAATATAGAGCAACATTGGCTCCTTAGGCAAAGGGCTTGCCAGAATGGGAGCCGTACCCAGCATGGTCTTGAGCTCCTTGAATGCCACATCAGCTTGTGGGGTCTAGAGAAATTTGTCACTTTTCTTCATGAGCTGATAGAGAGGCAAGTCCTTCTCACCCATTCTTCCCAGGAACCGGCTAAGGGAAGCCAGGCACCCGGTAAACTTCTGCACATCCTTCAGCGATCTTGGCAAAGACATGCTCTCAATAGCTTTTATCTTGGAAGGATTGGCGTCAATGCCCCGGCTAGACACAATAAAACCGAGTAGTTTTCCAGCCGGGACACCAAAGGTGCACTTGGTTGGATTCAATTTCATCCGGTACTTCCGCAAACTTGCACAAGTTTCTTCAATGTCACTCAGCAGTGTGTGTTTTTCTTTGGTTTTGATGAAAATGTCATCCACATACACCTGCACATTTTTGCCTATTTGCTCATGCAAGCATTTCTGCATGCACCTCTGATACGTGGCCCCAGCATTCCTCAAACCAAAGCACACAACACGATAGCAATAAGCCCCGTACGGGGTAATAAAAGCAGTCTTTATTTGATCAGTCGGATTAAGAGGAATCTGGTGAAAACCAGAGTAGGCATCAATAAAAGACAAAAGCTCGCACCCAGTAGTGGAATCAATCACCTGATCTATCCGGGGCAGTGGGAACGGTCCTTGGGGCATGCCTTATTCAAGTTGGTGTAGTGAACGCACATGCGCCACACCACAGCGACCATGGGATCATCCTTCTTCTTCTCCACCATGACCGGATTGGACAGCCAATCTGGGTGCAGCACCTCCATGATAAATCCACTTGCTAGCAGCCTTGTGATCTCGTCACTGATGGCTTTCCTTCTTTCTGCGGCAAAGTGGCGCATCGCCTGCTTAACCGGCTTGGCATCTGGCCGCACATGTAAATAGTGCTCAACCAACTCCCTCGGGACACCAGGCAGATCTTGATTGGACCATGCAAAGACATCCCGATTCTCACGGAGGAAGTGGATGAGCGCTCTTTCCTATTTCTCCTCCAATCTGGCGCCAATGATGGCCATACGCTCCGGCAATTCCGGGTGAATCTGCACCTTCTTTGTCTCCTGTGAGGCCTAGAATGTGGCTCCATGCTGAGAGCTCGGCATGCCAGGCATACCGAGTTGAGCTGCCTGTGACAGTGCCACCACCTCAAGTATCTTCTTCTTATCGGCCGCAATGACCATGGACTCGGCTAGCCGAGATCCAGCAGACGCACAGTCCAGGGAGCGCTTGTAATCACCCGAGATGGTGATGATGCCATTGGCGCCGAGAAGCTTCATATTTATCTAGGACGTATGAGTTGAGGCCATAAACTTGGTCAGAGCTGGCCATATTGTTGCGGGTGTAGTAGTTGTGTCTATTGTTGCGATTGGTGTTGTTTCTGGCCCCCTGGGCCACTTGGTTCACATTCTCTCTTTGTCAGTTCTCGGTCGGCCTGGGAGCGTATGCCCGAATAGGCTGCACATTGAACCTGGAGCCGGAAGAGGAGGAGGTGGAGGTAGTTGACCAAAGCCCTCACTCTTGATCCGGTCCCACCAGCTGCACTACCGAGTAGTGTGATTGGCTAGCCTGCTCGGATGTCGAGTGTGAAAGCTGCATGACCCATCCTTCATGGTCTCAAAGATAAATCACTGAGCAGCATCACCGGACTCCTGGGGAGCATTGTACTTCTTCTTGAAGTTCTAGCCTTGATTCTGGTTTTGCCCATACTGGGGCCCAGCAGTTTTTTGCCTCTGGCTGCTCCCGGCAGCACCAGGATCTTGGTTCACCTCAGCTACATGCTCTGATCCATATCGGATATCAGGACGATCATCCCTTCTCTTGTTGCGGAAATCTTGGCGATCGTTGCGCCGGGCTCCATCATTGTTTCTTCTTCTTGGCTCGAAAGTATCAAGCAGAGGCTGAGTAGGGTCACGAGCGCATACATATATGCAATCTTTATTGTCTCGGCGAGTGTACTCGGCATCTCCCTCTGCAACTGCTGCCACAGCATGCTGCCATGCCGACACCCTTGAGCGAACTAGGCAATGGCATGTGACTCATTCACACCCTCATAGGTGTTACTCAGTGTGCTCCACCGAGTAAGGTACTCCCTATCAGTTTCTTCCTCCCTCTGCTTGCACGCAGAGAGCTGCTGCAGCCTATTCGGCCTCTTGTAAGTGATGGTGAAGTTGCTGATGAAGGCTTCCGAGAAGTCGAGCCAGCAGTTGACGCTGTCTCTCGGCAAGTTGTTGAGCCAGAGCCTGGCAGGGCCCTCCAACATCTGGGGTACATATCTCACAGCCCACCTTCGGTTACCGCCGGCAATGCGCACAGCAGTAACGTAATCATTCAGCCAATCATCTTGCTTGGTGCTTCCTTCATAGGTCTTGGTCCCTCTCGCCAGCTGGACTTGGGCACAGCCGGCTCTCCCATGATTTTGGGACCAAAGCAGTTCGGTCCGGGTGGTCCCTGGGCCTCTATCTCTTCAGACAGGTAGATCATGTCCAGCTTGTACCTTGCATCACTTGGCTGTAGCACCCTTGCTCCTACCCGAGCTGCAACATCTCTTGGGTCGGCATACCCGGCTTGCTCCATCACCGAGTACCCGTCGTTGTAACGGTCTTGGTGCACGGTACCGGGTTGTGCAACCGGGTTGGCCACTGCAGCAACAACTTGTGGCTGAACAGCAGGCGGAGCTAGGTTGGAAGCCTGATGCCGAGATGGACCATCTCGGTTGCCTCCTTGCCCCAATTGGTGAGCTCGGGCGGCACGATGGCCACCATCTGCAGCATTGTGTTTCTGACCGGGCTGCCGCTCTACAGCGTGCTATTCCCCGGCGACAACCGGATTGTACACCTGCATCTGCTTATTCTTCCCGGAGTTCACACTCCAAGCCCTCTCACCACCGGGAAGCGGTGATGAGGCCTGTCTTCCGGATCTTGCCCCATGCGACTGAACAACATGAGATGCACCAGCTCCCAGATTTTCTTGCCGGAAAGCCTCATTCTGCCTGCCAGATTCAAGATCTAGCTCATTTAGCCGGTCTTGTTGCCTAGCGCGAGCCTCACCAGATAAGTGTGGAAACTCGGCTGCAACTGCCTCTACGGCTCTAAGTGTTTTGGCAGGAGAGCTATATTTTGGCCTACCAGCTGAGGTCATACTACCAGACTTGCTAGCAGCTCTACCATCTCTAGCCAGTTCGGCACCTAGGTTGCGAGGAATAATCCCTATCTTGCTAGGATTTCTAGCAACAGGAGTAAAACCATGGGCTCTATTGTACTCATTTTGATCAAGGTTGAGCTCGATCCTAACCTTTTCCAGTTCCTGGGCCTCTAGGATTAAGGCCTGGCGCTGCTGCTCGAGCTGCGCCCTCACCACCGCCGGATCCGCATCCGTGGCGAGAGGCATGCCCAGATTCTCGACGACACCGGCAAGAGGCGCCGGTATAGCTGTCGATGTATAAGGAGCCTTGTACCCCGGTTGGTTCTGGGGCTTGTCGTAAAGCTTGTGGCCCTGCCGAGCAGCCGGCTCGTCGACGACTTCGGGCGCAGTGGGTGCGCCTTTCCCGACAGCAGTAGCCCGGCCAGTCATCATCACCTCCACGCTGCCCGCAGAGCCAGCGCTGGGCCGCCCGCGGACGGCGAGAACGGCAGGAGGGTCAGCAGCAACGAGCACCACCTCGGGATACTCGCGGATGACAGTGGTGGCGACATACACCAGATGCGCGTTGAAGGAGAGGATGGAGCTGCCTACAGGCACGGGCCTGCCGCAGAAATCGCTAGCGTTGTCGGTGACGAAGTCGAGGGAGCCGAATCTGTGGACAAGGCCACAAACCACGCGCTTCCCCGAACGAGAAACATGTCCCGTTCGGATATCAACAACAGTCAGCGCTGCTGTTGGCCCCACGGTGGGCGCCAACTGTCGTGGTGTGGAGAAGACAGATGCCATGGGATGGCTAATGTTTGGGGCCGATGGACGCTGTAGGTATCCGGTGAGGGATCACACGCCTAAGAGGTGCGCACAGAACACTACAAACACAACCACCTACCCAGGTCCGGGGCCCTCGTGTGGAGGTAACACCCCTACTCTTGCCTCTCTCTGTGTATAAGGGTATGCCGAGTACAAGAGTTCCTCTTTCTCACTCTTTCTTTCTCTTTGTGAGTAGCAATGCCTCTAAGATCAATCCAACTATCAGCCGACCCTCACGCAGGAAGGTGAAGGCCACCATATATACTGGTGGCCATCCACTATTCTACAGATAAAAGTACTGTATAGGTGACTCTACACTGTGTAGTAGCGCACGCCTCCGTGTCTTCGCTGACAGCTTTGCCGAAAGTCTCCGCGGTAGGCCGCTGACATGTCCTGTCCCCTTGTTAGAGACAAGACATGACCTCGCCCATACTGTACTGCACCACGTCTGGATACGCATTACCACGCACCTAGTAACTTGAACCGCATGCCTGTACGGCTCCGGGATACGCGGGATTCACCTCAACGGCTCCATTGACTTAATCACCGAGTAGAAGAACCATCACCTCGATCTGGATAACCCAAATGCTACTCGGTTGACCCAGACAGATGCTTGGATCTCCCCATTGGTCTCTTGTTCTTGCTGCCGGATAGACTCAAACAGATACCATACAACCGGGTACCAGCCTATCCGGCACGTACCTACTCGGTACGGCCGAACTGGGTAAGCCCTATCCTGAACTCCAATCACCATCTGTCTTACCCCTACTCAGGGGTAGCCCCCCGACAGCAAAGAAAACCATGGATTATCTCCCAAGAAGTGCTTTTCTTTAAAGCCTTGTAGCTAGGCATGATAATTTGAGAAGATGCTAACATAAGAATAAGAGTTGAAGCACAATAAGAGAACATCAAGAAGAAAATATAAAACATATTTAAGTCTAAATTTATGCTTTGACATGCATTTGGATTCCAGATCCACTTGGCTGGCTTATCATCAGGCAACTGAGCAAACTGCAACTGGTAAAATTTACTGGAGGTATAGATACCTTTATTGAAATTACAAGACCAGACATCATCAGTATTATTCAACAGAACATTTACCAAGAGACCTTGAAGAGCAACAAATTCCTGGAATGCTTCATTAGAGAGTGGTAAATGAAAGGCATCAGAAAGGTCACTCATGACTTTCAAATCCCTGACTGAAGCCAACTGATCCTTAGCAAAAGAGAACAGTCTTGGAAATTTTAGTGAGAGAATATCTCCTAGCCATAAATCTTTCCAAAACAAGACAGAAAAACCAGTTCCAACTGAGCAAGACGAGAATGAACACCAAGACTCTCCTTTCCACCAGAAAGAACCACAAGAAGTTACTGCATGCGGGACAGACTCAAAGTAATAAGCATTTTTGAGCAGATTAACCGAAGGGGTATCCACAGAGTTGTAGAATTTAGCTAAAAAATTTAACAACAAAGCCCTGTTTTGAATCTATAGATTAAGGACTCCCAAACCACCCTTGCATTTGGGCTTACATGTAACACCTGGGGTGTTCCCCCTAAGTTAGAAAGTTGGTTGCTTTCCTTTTGCTTTGCATCACATGCATCATATGCATTGCACCATGTTTTCAAAATAACTCAAAAATTCAAACCAATTTAAACTTTTAAAACATGTCCACAGTTTCCAATTTAAAAATTGCAAACTAAACAACTCAAATTGTTTCCAATAGTTTTGAAGTTGAATTTGTTTAAATTGCTTGTTAATGAAATTCCCTTTTATTAACACCCTAGTGGTAAATTCAAATTCAAATCAAAATCATCCATACTTGGCATGTTCCAATTGTGGTTTGAAATTAAAATATTGCAAACATTTTAAATTCAATAAGTTTTCATAATTATTTGAGTTTATGGAATAAAATTGTTTAAAAATCAAATCCTTATGAAATACTATTGGAAATTCAAATAGCAACTTAAAAAATCAAATTAATATTTCAAATATTTGGACATAATGTTAACATTGCTTTGACTTACTATTTTGCAAATTAATAAAATTTATTCATAAAATAAAAACCCCAAACCCTATTCTTATCTCTCTCTCTCTCTCTCTCTCTTTTCTACAAAAAAAATGTGCAAACAAAAATTAAATAAAAAAACAACAAAGAGAGAGAGAGCAGCCAAGGGAGAGGCAGGCCAGCCCACCAGCCCATTTTTACCCTCTAGCCCACCTACACCCCCCTTTTCTTTTTCCCCCCACCTGGCCAAGCCCACCCCAAAAAACCCACCTTCCCCTCTTCTCCCAGCCCACCACACCACCTAGGCCCGCCTACTCCTTCTTCCTCGTACGGCACTGCATCGACAATGTCCACGTTGCCTCTGCCTGTATTCGACGGCCACTGCTCCATCCTCCACCTCCATAAAGCACCACTACCCCCTCCTGCTTGCCCTAACCCCTAGCCCTAGACCCCTCCCCATCCTCCGTCGCCGTCCCTCTCTGTTCCCCCTTCCTCTGTTCTGTACCGAGAGAGGGAGTGGCAGTAGCAGGCCGCCGTCGCCGTGCCTCGTCGCCACGGTCCTCCTCGATGCAGCGCCGGCCGCGAGAACGGAACCGCCGCGACGTCCTCCGCCTCTACGCCTCCACGGCCATCCCCGGAGACCTCGACGCCACCGCCCCCGTCCACGTCCGCGCCTGTACCTGAACCTCTCCGCCGCCTTCTGCTTCCTCGACGGCAGCAGGTGAGCGTCCCTGTCCACCTTCCTCTCTGTCTCCCTCACACACGCTACACGCACACTAGCACATCCATGTTGCTGCAAGTACACACAGGGACTCCGCCAACTCGTGATCGTCGCCGATCATCTTCTCTGTTTCCCTCCCGTGGCCAAAGACTGAACCTTGTTTGTAAAAATTCAGTTAAACTCGAGGTATCACCTCTTATTCAGTCAGCCTCGTGGTGTATCACCAAACGGATCTCACCCCAGTGGCAAGGGCTCTGCGCGCGCGCCGCGAGGGCGAGGGATCGAGTCCCAGCAGCCGCAGTTCTGTGGCATTTTTGCCATCTTTTTCCACGCGGACCCCCTGGCCCACACGTCATTGACCCCCACGGCCACATCACCGCGCACCCACGCCACTGTGGCACCACGCTGGTCATGGCCCACTGTCAGCCAGCGTGGGTGGCACTGCCTCTGTGGATATGCCCTGTCCCATTTCTTTTAAATGGTATTTTTGAACCTAAATTTTGTAAAATTAATATCTTCATCATTTTAACTTCAAATTGCACAAATAAAATATGCATCCCAATCTGAAAATCATGAACTTTTCAAATATGCTTTTTGTTTACTGTTTTGAACATTCCAAATCAATTCAAAAATTCAAATTCAAACACCTCTTTTGAATTTGATTAAATTCATAACTAATTCAACTTTAATTCAAATGGCCCATATAAAATATGTTTTCCATCCAAAATTTCATGCTCTTTCCAAATATAACATTTGTTTTCTGTTTTGGATATATAAAATTAATGCAATTACTTAATGCTTTAATTAAATCATTTAAAAGGTGAAATTCATAACTTGCTCAATTAAATTCCAATTTCAACAAATAAAATATGATTTCCACTCAAAATGAAACCACCTTTCTGAATATCAACTTTGTTTTGCAATTTGGACCATTAAAATTAATGTCATTTAAAAATGCCTTAATTAATTAATTAAAAGTCCTAATTAATAACTTTCACATGGTTGCTCCAAATTGAAAACCCAAAACATGAAATCCATCCAAAATGAAATGCTACACTTGAATATAAACTTTTTTTCCTGTTTTTAATAATTAAAGTTGGTTAAATATTTTAAATCTTGTTTAATTCATTTGAAATTACTAAATTCATAACTTGGTCAAATTAAATTCTTTTTGAACATATAACATATGTTTTCAAACCAGAAAATTATAATCTTTTAAAATATGAATTTGATTTAATGTTTTGAACAAATAAAAATTCAAATAATTTCATACTTGAATTAAATTCATTTAAATCTTGTTCAAACTTGTTTAATTCATAATTAATTCATCTTAATTCCTTTTTCAACAAATGAAATATGTATTCCATCTAAAATTGTGTGTTCTTTCCCAATATAAACTTTGTTATCTATTTTGAACATTTAAAATTGGTGAAAACAACAAATGCTTGTGTAACTCACTTAAGAAGCCAAATTTCATAACTTAATAAATAAAATTCCAAACTTGGTAAACACCTTTTCAAATTGAAGCTATTGTTGTTTTCTTATTGTTTTCATCATCCATGCATCATTCTAATCAACTTTCACATGATGATTATTTGTAGATCATTTAATTCAACATTAATTCATGGGATTTTCCATATGCAATCCAAATTGCATATGGGCCCATTTAAATATGTTTACCATGTCAACTAGTTTATCTTTGATGCATCCTTAAACTTGTCATGCATCCATATCTTGATCATGCTGGATCTTTTGCCGTAGAAGTAATTGTTGCATCCGGTGTTTGTTCGAGGTTCGTTGCTTCTTCGCGGATAGGACGTTGAGATGATGTGAGCAACGACAAGTTCTGCGGATGTACCTCTACTTGCTGGATCTCAGGCAAGTATACTCACTTGCTGCCAAATGGCTGCCTTTCATCACTTGTTACCAATTCTTTCCGTTGTTCTTATGCTAGCCTTATGATTCGATGCTTGTGTATCGATCCTATCATATGTTACCTTGCAGCCATGATATAGCCTTCCTCCCACTTCCTATTAACTGTTGTTTGTTTACCCTGTTGGCCCTTGTGTCGTAGTTGCATGCTCAGTGTTGTTTGCGCTCAAGTCTCGTTGTCCGTCTTATCACCTGTTTAGTTTGATAGTTGGGTTTCAATTCAATCAACAACATGTTACTGTTTTGGGTAATAATAATTTGATGATAAGGCACCGGCAGGAGGCCCGGCGTGGTTTTGAGGCCTGCTAGTGTCGACCCTAATTAGGAAAAGGGTCTTGTCTACTGATCCATGATGAGCGCACTAACCGCATGTGGGAAGCGAGTATGGGCGCCCCCCGCAATTCTGATTCAATTCGCATCTCGTCCAAATCGCCTCATTTAGTTCGGGTTTTCCATTTGCCGCATGCATATGCAGGTGCGAACCCTTGGCGCCAGGGTGGAACTTTTGTAGTCGGCATTTAGGGAGACAAGTTCTTAGAGTGCTATGAGGGTCCCCTTTTCTTCGTGGGGCTTGATTAGCCGTGCGCTCAATTGCACGGGGTTCTTTGGGCTTGATGCGAAGAAGAGTTGGGTTGTGTTGAGTGCCTTACTTGGTGGAAGGGCCTTTCCATCTGGCTGGTCATTCTTACGTGTACGGCCAAATTGGTGCATCCCTGCAGGGTTAAATCTTCTCGAGAAGCCGTGTTGTCCGCGGTTATGGATGACTTGGTGAAAGTGCTGGCTAACAAGTACTCAGACAACTTACACCTAACGATGATAACTTGACTAGTAATATAGATTACCTCCACCATGAAATTGAATGTCACCCTAATCAACAGTGTGAGTTTCCTTGGGTTGCTTCCTTAGTAGGGGGTAACATTGGATGGGTATTGTTTGGTGAGTAGCTGTAGTTGGTTCTAATACGCTATTTTATCCCTTTCTTTTAGCCGGATGTTGTAGCGAGTCTCTGTAGTTAGTTAGTGCAGCCAGCTGCCGCTCCTTTGCAATAATCCCTTCCTTTCCGTTGTACCCAAAGAATTTGTATCTTGTGATGATTGGTTACGCTGGTATCTTGTGAGTATGGGTTATCCACTTGCCAGTACTTAACCGTACTGACCCACAAATTCTTTTCGTGGCTGCATATTCCACATTGCAGTCAACAGGTTTGAAGTCTGACGACGTTAGCTTGGGAATCCCTCCGGCTTGGCCTGGGCAGGGATTGGACGCCACCGGTTATCTTCAGGACTCTTAGTCCAATTTGTATCTTGTCCGTAGTCGGACACTATGTTGTTTCTTCCGTTGTTATTTGGATCTTTGTATTGTATCATATGTATCCTTGACTCGTTTGAGTCTTCTTGTATATATCTTTGCTGTTGTTGTTGTGGATTATTCGTGAACTGTTGTAATGTTATCACAAGTGGCAACCTGGAATCGGTTATTATGTGGATTTTGGCGGGAATGCTGAAATCTGCATAGTGCCCGATCTCGGGGCGTCACAAATGGTATCAGAGCATGGTTTCCGATTCCCGATATTGTTTCGATACGAATGGTTATCGAAGCAACGGGTCCGCAAAGCCTGTAGGATAACCTCGCTAACGGTCGTTGTTTCTAGAGTGTCAAAAACTAGTTCTGCTAAACTATTTTGGAAACATCTCAATAGGATTCTTGTTTTCTCCTTATCTCTATTCTATTTACCCTCCCATCTTATTTGTTTTGGAGTTTTCCCCCCTTGTCTATCTTTCAAAGTGTTAGGATCCTACGTGGGTGGACGTTTTCTGAGCCTTTAACCTAATAGGTTTGATCATCGGAAGATTCCTGGTGGAAGAACATCGTCATCAGCCCGAGCAAGAATCTCTTGTTAGTGGTGTCGAGAAGCCCTTGTTAGTGGTGTCGAGGAGATCAACTGGAAGCATGAAGAATCGATAGTCGAACTTCTTTCCCCTCCCGGGTTAGTAGGTGGATTGCGAGGGCGCAATCCCTTGTTAGTGGTGTCGTCTGTAACACCTGGGGTGTTCCCCCTAAGTTAGAAAGTTGGTTGCTTTCCTTTTGCTTTGCATCACATGCATCATATGCATTGCACCATGTTTTCAAAACAACTCAAAAATTCAAACCAATTTAAACTTT
The DNA here is from genome assembly GCA_028641055.1 of Alopecurus myosuroides. Classification (NCBI taxonomy): domain Eukaryota; kingdom Viridiplantae; phylum Streptophyta; class Magnoliopsida; order Poales; family Poaceae; genus Alopecurus; species Alopecurus myosuroides. Next base: position 707,648,238 of record CM054057.1, on the reverse strand, counting down.
TAAAACATGTCCACAGTTTCCAATTTAAAAATTGCAAACTAAACAACTCAAATTGTTTCCAATAGTTTTGAAGTTGAATTTGTTTAAATTGCTTGTTAATGAAATTCCCTTTTATTAACACCCTAGTGGTAAATTCAAATTCAAATCAAAATCATCCATACTTGGCATGTTCCAATTGTGGTTTCAAATTAAAATATTGCAAACAATTTAAATTCAATAAGTTTTCATAATTGTTTGAGTTTATGGAATAAAATTGTTTAAAAATCAAATCCTTATGAAATACTATTGGAAATTCAAATAGCAACTTAAAAAATCAAATTAATATTTCAAATATTTGGACATAATGTTAACATTGCTTTGACTTACTGTTTTGCAAATTAATAAAATTTATTCATAAAATAAAAACCCCAAACCCTATTCTTATCTCTCTCTCTCTCTCTCTCTTTTCTACAAAAAAAATGTGCAAACAAAAATTAAAAAAAAACAACAAAGAGAGAGAGAGCAGCCAAGGGAGAGGCAGGCCAGCCCACCAGCCCATTTTTCCCCTCTAGCCCACCTACAACCCCCTTTTCTTTTCCCCCCCACCTGGCCAAGCCCAGCCCGAAAAACCCACCTTCCCCTCTTCTCCCAGCCCACCACACCACCTAGGCCCGCCTACTCCTTCTTCCTCGTACGGCACTGCATCGACAATGTCCACGTTGCCTCTGCCTGTATTCGACGGCCACTGCTCCATCCTCCACCTCCATAAAGCACCACTACCCCCCTCCTGCTCGCCCTAACCCCTAGCCCTAGACCCCTCCCCATCCTCCGCCGCCGTCCCTCTCTGTTCCCCCCTTCCTCTGTTCTGTACCGAGAGAGGGAGTGTCAGTAGCAGGCCGCCGTCGCCGTGCCTCGTCGCCACGGTCCTCCTCGAGCAGCGCCGGCCGCGGGAACGGAACCGCCGCGATGTCCTCCGCCTCTACGCCTCCACGGCCATCCCCGGAGACCTCGACGCCACCGCCCCCGTCCACGTCCGCGCCTGTACCTGAACCTCTCCGCCGCCTTCTGCTTCCTCGATGGCAGCAGGTGAGCGTCCCTGTCCTCCTTCCTCTCTGTCTCCCTCGCACACGCTACACGCACACTAGCACATCCATGTTGCTGCAAGTACACACAGGGACTCCGCCAACTCGTGATCGCTGCCGATCATCTTCTCTGTTTCCCTCCCGTGGCCAAAGACTGAACCTTGTCTGTAAAAATTCAGTTAAACTCGAGGTATCACCTCTTATTCAGTCAGCCTCGTGGTGTATCACCAAATGGATCTCACCCCAGTGGCAAGGGCTCTGCGCGCGCGCCGCGAGGGCGAGGGATCGAGTCCCAGCAGCCGCAGTTCTGTGGCATTTTTGCCATCTTTTTCCACGCGGACCCCCTGGCCCACACGTCATTGACCCCCACGGCCACATCACCGCGCACCCACGCCACTGTGGCACCACGCTGGCCATGGCCCACTGTCAGCCAGCGTGGGTGGCACTGCCTCTGTGGATATGCCCTGTCCCATTTCTTTTAAATGGTATTTTTGAACCTAAATTTTGTAAAATTAATATCTTCATCATTTTAATTTCAAATTGCACAAATAAAATATGCATCCCAATCTGAAAATCATGAACTTTTCAAATATGCTTTTTGTTTACTGTTTTGAACATTCCAAATCAATTCAAAAATTCAAATTCAAACACCTCTTTTGAATTTGATTAAATTCATAACTAATTCAACTTTAATTCAAATGGCCCATATAAAATATGTTTTTCCATCCAAAATTCATGCTCTTTCCAAATATAACATTTGTTTTCTGTTTGGATATATAAAATTAATGCAATTACTTAATGCTTTAATTAAATCATTTAAAAGGTGAAATTCATAACTTGCTCAATTAAATTCCAATTTCAACAAATAAAATATGATTTCCACTCAAAATGAAACCACCTTTCTGAATATCAACTTTGTTTTGCAATTTGGACCATTAAAATTAATGTCATTTAAAAATGCCTTAATTAATTAATTAAAAGTCCTAATTAATAACTTTCACATGGTTGCTCCAAATTGAAAACCCAAAACATGAAATCCATCCAAAATGAAATGCTACACTTGAATATAAACTTTTTTTCCTGTTTTTAATAATTAAAGTTGGTTAAATATTTTAAATCTTGTTTAATTCATTTGAAATTACTAAATTCATAACTTGGTCAAATTAAATTCTTTTTGAACATATAACATATGTTTTCAACCAGAAAATTATAATCTTTTAAAATATGAATTTGATTTAATGTTTTGAACAAATAAAAATTCAAATAATTTCATACTTGAATTAAATTCATTTAAATCTTGTTCAAACTTGTTAATTCATAATTAATTCATCTTAATTCCTTTTTCAACAAATGAAATATGTATTCCATCTAAAATTGTGTGTTCTTTCCCAATATGAACTTTTTTATCTATTTTGAACATTTAAAATTGGTGAAAACAACAAATGCTTGTGTAACTCACTTAAGAAGCCAAATTTCATAACTTAATAAATAAAATTCCAAACTTGGTAAACACCTTTTCAAATTGAAGCTATTGTTGTTTTCTTATTGTTTTCATCATCCATGCATCATTCTAATCAACTTTCACATGATGATTATTTGTAGATCATTTAATTCAACATTAATTCATGGGCTTTTCCATATGCAATCCAAATTGCATATGGGCCCATTTAAATATGTTTACCATGTCAACTAGTTTATCTTTGATGCATCCTTAAACTTGTCATGCATCCATATCTTGATCATGCTGGATCTTTTGCCGTAGAAGTAATTGTTGCATCCGGTGTTTGTTCGAGGTTCGTTGCTTCTTCGCGGATAGGACGTTGAGATGATGTGAGCAACGACAAGTTCTGCGGATGTACCTCTACTTGCTGGATCTCAGGCAAGTATACTCACTTGCTGCCAAATGGCTGCCTTTCATCACTTGTTACCAATTCTTTCCGTTGTTCTTATGCTAGCCTTATGATTCGATGCTTGTGTCTCGATCCTATCATATGTTACCTTGCAGCCATGATATAGCCTTCCTCCCACTTCCTATTAACTGTTGTTTGTTTACCCTGTTGGCCCTTGTGTCGTAGTTGCATGCTCAGTGTTGTTTGCGCTCAAGTCTCGTTGTCCGTCTTATCACCTGTTTAGTTTGATAGTTGGGTTTCAATTCAATCAACAACATGTTACTGTTTTGGGTAATAATAATTTGATGATAAGGCACCGGCAGGAGGCCCGGCGTGGTTTTGAGGCCTGCTAGTGTCGACCCTAATTAGGAAAAGGGTCTTGTCTACTGATCCATGATGAGCGCACTAACCGCATGTGGGAAGCGAGTATGGGCGCCCCCCGCAATTCTGATTCGATTCGCATCTCGTCCAAATCGCCTCATTTAGTTCGGGTTTTCCATTTGCCGCATGCATATGCATGTGCGAACCCTTGGCGCCAGGGTGGAACTTTTGTAGTCGGCATTTAGAGAGACACGTTCTTAGAGTGCTATGAGGGTCCCCTTTTCTCCGTGGGGCTTGATTAGCCGTGCGCTCAATTGCACGAGGTTCTTTGGGCTTGATGCGAAGAAGAGTTGGGTTGTGTTGAGTGCCTCGCTTTGTGGAAGGGCCTTTCCATCTGGCGGGTCATTCTTACGTGTACGGCCAAATTGGTGCATCCCTGCAGGGTTAAATCTTCTCGAGAAGCCGTGTTGTCCGCGGTTATGGATGACTTGGTGAAAGTGTTGGCTAACAAGTACTCAGACAACTTACACCTAACGATGATAACTTGACTAGTAATATAGATTACCTCCACCATGAAATTGAATGTCACCCTAATCAACAGTGTGAGTTTCCTTGGGTTGCTTCCTTAGTAGGGGGTAACATTGGATGGGTATTGTTTGGTGAGTAGTTGTAGTTGGTTCTGATACGCTATCTTATCCCTTTCTTTTAGCCGGATGTTGTAGCGAGTCTCTGTAGTTAGTTAGTGCAGCCAGCTGCCGCTCCTTTGCAATAATCCCTTCCTTTCCGTTGTACCCAAAGTATTTGTATCTTGTGATGATTGGTTACGCTGGTATCTTGTGAGTATGGGTTATCCACTTGCCAGTACTTAACCGTACTGACCCACGAATTCTTTTCGTGGCTGCATATTCCACATTGCAGTCAACAGGTTTGAAGTCTGACGACGTCAGCTTGGGAATCCCTCCGGCTTGGCCTGGGCAGGGATTGGACGCCACCGGTTATATTCAGGACTCTTAGTCCAATTTGTATCTTGTCCGTAGTCGGACACTATGTTGTTTCTTCCGCTGTTATTTGGATCTTTGTATTGTATCAATTGTATCCTTGACTCGTTTGAGTCTTCTTGTATATATCTTTGCTATTGTTGTTGTGGATTATTCGTGAACTGTTGTAATGTTATCACAAGTGGCAACCTGGAATCGGTTATTATGTGGATTTTGGCGGGAATGCTGAAATCTGCATAGTGCCCGATCTCGGGGCGTCACATTACATACCATGTCCCAAGCAGCCAAAGAGTTCAATCTTTCCTTGTTTTTATCTTTTGATGAGGGGATGATAACCCGGTAAGATAATACTGAGGTGAAACCCGGCCCAAAGGGAATCGCGCAAGACCCGGCTCAAGGAGGAGGAGTTTCTAGAAGGCCCAAGAAGGAGCGTAGGCCTAGTAACCCATACCTTGGGGGTTAAGATTAGGAAACTTAGGGTCGTGTGCGGTTTCCAGGTAGGATCCCGAGTGTACCTTGAATAGGAAACCAGGGAGCAGGGTAACATATAAACCAGCTCCTAGGGTTAGAAAAACGAGAGCTTGACCAGATATTCGTGTATCCTGTAATACGAGAGCTAATAGTAGTAACCCTAGATCGGAGACTCGGCGACATTACTGCCAGAGCTACCAGATCGATTGATAGCATGATTTCCCCTGAGCTAAACCCTCTCCTAAACACCAGAGTCGATTTGCCCCAAAGTAAGTTACCCCTGGTAACGTCAGCCGTGATTAGCCCACGACAGTTGCCGCCCACCGTGGGGCCTACGTCCAAGGGTGTTTACATCACGGGAGAAGCTCAGGAAAGCATGAAGAACCTCGTCATCGGCGAAGTCATCACCAACCCTGAAGGAGAGAAGATGGTGGACGACCTTGGTTGGGGACCAGAGTCGGATCTGCTGGAAACCGGATCTGTCGTCACGATCGGCCGGGTCAACGTCTTCGTCAGCATGGTACGTACGTCCGGTTCAGTTCCTGATGATATTGAGTATGATTCTGTGTCAGGAGAAGCGAGCTGCGTTCAATCGGACGGAGAAGAGTCGGTCGGGACAGCCGATCCGGTAGAAGAGCCCACCGCGAAGAGGGAACAGCCGGAGGAGCCGGCATGGACCCCGCGTGGCCGGGTCATAAGGGAAGATGATACCGAGTCTATCCTGCATCTGCTTGAAGACCGGTACGAGGAAGATAGCTGTGACGAAGAGGAATACAAATCATCACCAGGCATCGCGCGCCGGGTCGCGGTCTATACAGCCCCTACAATCAATCTCAATCAGGGGGATGTGACGACGGCCGCGGCCGGAGCGGCGCGAGCGCTGGCCCAGCAGCAGGCGCCGGTTGACGGGAACCCGGTTATAGCCCGGGTCGACGGAGAGTCGGTCTCTGTCACCAGTCATACCGGAGAAAGTGAACGGCAAAGGAATATGTTCGGGTTCATAGCAAACAAAATGCCGGGTGCGGGAACCTCGGCCCCGCGGAATCCGGCTCTGTTCAATAATATCCTAATTTTGGATCCCACAGTGTTAGCAACGGTGATAAACCCAGAAAACGCGGCGGCACGGGCCCGAGATCTGGATGTGGCTCGCCGCGCATTGGATCAACAAAGGAGAGATATCGAAGCCGAGAAACAAGGGATGGCCGCGCGCCAGCGCGAGTTGGAAGAGCTGGAGAATCGCCTTCAAACTCAGTCAACCAGGATTTACAATCAGAGACACCAGACGAAATTTTCGGCAACCGGAGGAAATTTACAGCCAGCCACCTTGTTTGTTACCCCTCAGGACCAACCAATTCCGGCAGTAAATCAAGAAACCGGATATCGAGCTGCGACCCTGAGAGGACAGCCGGCAAACGTGCAAGCCGGGTTACCCACGCTGCAAACTGGGATCGCTGTTGGCAATACCGCACCACCTCCACCACCGCCACGATTTCATACTCCACCGGGTCACTTCACCAATCCCATAGATAACGTGTACGCCGTGACCCTAGCGCTCGACCGTATCCCACTGGGAGAGACGCCTCGAGAAATTGAAACTCGGCAGGCCATAGAGATGCTATGCACCGCAGTGGCCTAGCAAGCAAATTACCCGGATCATAGAAGTGGTTTGCACGGGACATCGTATGTCAGCCGGCAACCCGGGAATACCGGGAATATTCAGTCAAGTTCGGCAAGGCGGAGGGCAGAGCAGCAGCAAATGCCGCCTCCTCCCCACAGACCGGCAACGCCCGTAGCATCAGCAGCACAAGCCATTGTCGACAGTTCTCGAGCCAGGCGCGCAGCAGCCGGGTCTGCGGTAAGAGGGCCGGTAGCGATTGCACCACCAGCCGCACCAGCTGCAAAATCGCACGTTTCCCGAGTAAGGCCGGTACTGGCAAACCTCGCCGGGCCTAAGTGTTTATCGGATGTCATCAGAGCTGAGCCCTACCCAGAAAAATTCAAGGATCCGGGTAAAGTGGTTAACTATGAACCGACCATGGACACAGAAACCTGGCTGAGCAGTTACGAGATGGCTATGTCAATTCGCAACGCATCCGAGAATCTCCAAGCTAAGTTTATGTATCTTATGATGTCCAAAGGAGCAGCGAAGTTATGGTTTAATAACCTGCCTGAAAGATCCATCAATTCATGGAGTGAGCTGAAAGACGCCTTTATCAAACATTTTCATGGGACGTGCCGAAAGCTATTCATGATTGATGATTTAGAGAGCTGCGTCCAGAAGAAGGGAGAGTCGGCGCGCAGCTGGGTGCGCCGGGTTATGGAAATTCTCCACACTTCCACTGATATCCAGCCAAAAGATGCATTGCAGGCTATGGCAAAAACATGGAAATACTTACCCCTGGTGCAAAAATCGAGACGCATGAAATCTAGTCGGCACGCCTCGGAGGTTACAATGGGAGAACTGATGGACGCTTGCAATAAGCACGCCGCTACGGACACAACATAGGAGGAAGTTGATGACAAAAAAGCGAAACCCAACAATGGAAGACCCGACAATGGAGCTGCACCGGGTAACAATGGAGGAAATAATGGAAATAACTAGCACAAGCGCCCATACGAAGGAAATTCCGAGTTTGTTGCTAATACAGAAGCCGGGTTCGCAAGACCCAGGGCAGAGGGAAATTTCAACGGAGGGAACTTTAATGGAGGAAACTACCAAGGACCACCGAGACCGGCTAACCATATAGAGGCATTCAGGATGCCCTGCCCGCGTCATAGCAGGAATTGCAGGCCGGCTAATCACTCATTAGAGCAGTGCGTCGACTTGCAGAGATGGAAGAACGAGGAAATACATAATGCCCTGCGAGGTGCAGGCCGAGGAGGAGGACCGGGTCCGGGTGGAAACCCGGGCAACGGGCCACCCCCCGCTGGCAATGCAGGAGGTGGAAATCCGGGTAATAATCAAGGAGGTGCTGGGGGTTTCCAGGCCAACCCAAAGCAGTTAGGACAGTACCACGTTCACACTACCGGGACTTCCAATAGAGACAGAAAGATAGTTAAAAGGGCCGTAAACTCGGTTTCCTCAGGTGTTCCGAGATATTTGAGGTGGTCAGATCAAGAGGTAACATGGAGCAGAAGGGATCACCCGGAAACAATAGAACATCCGGGTGTGTTAGCTTTCGTGGTCGCACCACAGGTCAATGGTTACGAGCTGAAAAAGGTTTTGATGGATGGTGGAAGCAGCATTAATATCTTGTATTGGGAAACATTCCTACGCATGGGGCTCAAGGAGTCTCAGCTACAGAAAAATTCCACAGTTTTTCATGGGATTGTGCCGGGTCTCTCGGCGTGCCCTGAGGGAAAGATTACACTAGAAGTCGCTTTTGGAGAATCCAAGGACAATTTCTGAGTGGAATGGCTCACATTCGAGGTGGTAAAATTGCGCAGTCCTTATCACGCGCTGTTCGGAAGGCCGGCTTATGCTAAGTTCATGGCCAGGCCATGTTACGTGTATTTACAGCTAAAGATCCTGGGTCCCAAGCAGACCATCACCATACATGGGAACCGGGCCGTGGCAGCAGAGTGTGATGAAGGAGATGCGGCAATGGCAGAACAGGCTTGCAGGAAGGAAGAGCTCAAGTATTACCGGTCTCAAGTAGACCCGGAAGATAGAACTGCTTTGAAAAGGCCGAATACGGAGGATGAGAGAGCAAAGTTTAAAGCGGCCTAGGATACCAAGATGGTGGCTTTTGTCGAGGGCGATCCCTCCAAACAATTTGCCATAGGTTCTAACCTAGACAACAAGCAGGAAGAAGCAATTATCGAGTTCATTCGTGAGAATCAGGACGTGTTTGCTTGGACGCCCAGCGATATGCCGGGTATCCCGATCGAGTTAGCCGAGCACCGTTTGCATGTTGATCCCAAGTCTCGGCCTGTGAAGCAAGGCCTGAGTAAAATGAATGAAGAACGGAGAAAGGCTATAGGAGCGGAGATAGCTCGGCTCCTTGGAGCCGGCTTTATCATGGAAGTTTTTCACCCGGAATGGTTGGCAAATCCGGTTCTAGTGCTGAAAAAGAACAATGAGTGGAGGATGTGCATAGACTACACAAGTCTCAACAAGCATTGCCCAAGGGATCCATTCGCCCTTCCGAGAATAGACCAGATCATTGATGCAGTGGCGGGTTGTGACTTATTATGTTTCCTGGACGCTTATTCAGGGTATCATCAAATCAAGCTAAAAAAAGAGGATTGGGAGAAAACTTCGTTCATAACCCCCTTTGGTGCCTTTTGCTATAAAACTATGACCTTCGGGCTGAAAAATGCAGGCGCAATGTACCAGTGGTGCATCCAGAAGTGTTTTGAGGATCAGATTGGACGCAACGTCCATGCTTATGTTGATGATGTGGTGATTAAAACAAGGAGGGAAGAAACATTCATCGATGACCTAAAGGAAACATTCAGGAATTTGAGAATATATCAAATGAAGCTTAACCCCACAAAATGTGTGTTTGGAGTTCCAGCAGGAAAGTTACTCGGTTTCATTGTCTCTGAGAGAGGGATTGAGGCAAACCCGGACAAGATCAAAGCCATTCAAAGTCTGAAAAAGCCGGAAGGCCTGAAGCACGTCCAAAAGCTTATGGGGTGTGTAGCAGCGTTAAGCCGGTTTATATCCAGGCTCGGAGAAAAAGCAATACCCTTATACCGGCTCTTGAGGAAAACCGACAAATTTGTTTGGGACCAAGAGGCGGATGAAGCGTTCGAGGCTCTGAAAAAGCAGTTATCTGAGGAACCGATCTTGGCAGCGCCTGCTCCCAAAGAGCCCATGTTGTTATACGTAGCGGCCGGGCCCCGAGCGGTCAGCGCCGTGGTTGTAGTTGAGCGCAAGGAGGATGGGAAGGACCATCCGGTACAGAGGCCGGTTTATTACGTGAGTGAAGTTCTATCGGAAGCAAAGCAGCGCTACCCACATTGGGAAAAGTTAGTTTTCGGGGTCTTCATGGCCAGCCGGAAGTTGAAGCCGTACTTTCAGGAACACCCCATAACAGTGGTTAGCTCCATACCAATGGCAGATATTATCATAAATTCAGACGCGACAGGTAGAATAGCCAAGTGGGCCATTGAGATGGGGGATTATCACATCAACTACGAGCCCAGGTCTGCAATCAAATCCTAGGCTTTAGCTGATTTTATCAATGATTGGACTCACACAAGCATGCCCACGATGATGCCAAGTTCCGAGTCTTGGGTGATGCACTTTGATGGCTCTAAGCAGTACGGAGGATCAGGGGCTGGTGTGGTACTTACATCGCCTAAAGGAGACAAATTGAGTTACGAGTTGCAAATTCACTTCGATTGCTCTAATAATATGGCCGAATATGAAGCATTGTTACATGGGTTGGGAGTTGCAAAGGAGATGAACATCAGGCGAATACGATGCTATGGAGATTCGGATCTTGTGGTACAACAGGTCTCAGGAACCTGGGATAGAAAGGATGCAACAATGGCAGCATATCGCAGAGAGGTAGACAGGGTGGCCAGGTCTTTTTCCGGGTATGAGGTGGAACATATTGACAGGCGAAAAAACGAGGCAGCAGATGCGCTCGCAAGACTCGGCTCGCGCCGAGAGCCGGTTCCACCCAACGTTTTTCTGGACGAGTTATGGCGGCCATCTGTCAAAACCGAATCTGAAGAAGAGGTGGCTAACCAAGACCCGGATTTGGAGCTCGTGGCCACGGTACATGCTGTTCCTGAGTGGACAGAGCCGTTTCTGGCCTACCTATCACGGGGCGAGTTACCACCACAGGAAGTTTTAGCCAGGCAAATTCTAAGACGAGCAAAGGGCTATTCTATCATCAATTGGGAGTTGTATAAAAGAAGTGCAGCAGGAGTCTTTGCGCTGTGTAGCACCAGAAGAAGGCCGGCAGATTCTGAAGGAGATCCATGAAGGTGATTGTGGGCATCATGCCTCCACAAGATCCCTCGTGGCTAAAGCATACCGGCACGGTTTCTTCTGGCTCACGGCCTTAGCAGACGCGGAGTGCTTGGTGGCAACGTGTGATGGATGTCAAAGGTACGCTCGCCAAATCCATGTGCCAGCTATGGAGTTGCGAACAATCCCGCTGACCTGGCCGTTTGCAGTTTGGGGTATGGATATGGTAGGCCCCTTTCACATGTCACCTTGCAAAAAGACTCATCTTCTTGTGGCTATTGATAAGTTTACCAAGTGGGTTGAAGTTATGCCAGTCACCAATTGTGAAGCAATCACATCAGTCAAGTTCCTGAAAAGGATTATCTATCGGTTTGGATATCCCCACAGCATAATAACAGACAATGGAACCAACATGTCCTTAGGAGAGATGGAGAAATTCTGTGGAAACAACGGCATCCGCCTTGACGTAGCCTCGATAGCCCATCCACAAGCTAATGGACAGGTGGAGAGGGCAAACCAGGAGTTACTGCATGGGTTGAAACCACGGCTGAGAGTCCCGTGCCTCAGAGCTGCTGGAGCATGGGTCGAAGAGTTACCATCAGTGGTTTGGGGAATTAACACTACACCTAACAGATCTACTCAGATGACACCGTTTTTTATGGTTTATGGTGCAGAGGCAGTGTTGCCGAGTGACATTATCCATGATTCACCCCGAGTGGCGGCTTATGTTGAGGTGGAGAATGAGAAGACCCGGCAAGATGTCGTGGATATGCTAGAAGAGCACAGGGAGCAAGCCTTGGAAAGATCAGCCATATATCAACAGGATCTGAGGAGATATCATAGTCGGCGAGTCAAAACCCGGGTCTTCCAGGAAGGGGACCTGGTATTACGCTTAGTACAATCAAAGGAGGGAAAGCACAAATTATCTCCACCATGGGAAGGTCCTTTCGTCATCAGCCAGAATTTGCACAATGGATCATACTACTTGATAGATGCAAGGGAAGAGTCGGATACTGTTAATGATACCGCATGTACCACTTCATCTATGCAAGAGCGGGAAAGACCATGGAACGTGGCTCAGCTACGTCCCTACTACACTTAGCATAGGCTAGGTTTACAAGTTGAATTACACGATGTAACAGGCAGCAGGTTTCAGACGCACTCTTTTCCTATCCAGGGTACCTAAGGGGACTGGAGGGTTTTTAATGAGGCGGCTTGCTGACCTAACCTTTCTTATATCAATAAAGAGATGGTTAAACTACGATATTGTTTCTTATTTATTTTCCGTTAGTTTGTTCTTAATGTTTATGTTCTACTTTGTTTCATATCAGGTAAGTATTTATTGGTTAGTCATGATGCACTAGGTTTAATTTTTTTATAAATCGCATACATAGGCCTTGGGGGTTGATTGCTTGAATAGCACAGCTATAATCTCAAGACCCGGCCACGATGCCATTAAGTTATGAGGACCGATTACTGGTAATAAGTACGGTTACAATCTTATAACTGGACAATAGAGCCAAACTTTCTTGATTTCTCTTGTTTAAGCTTGATGTGACTCGCAATGATGTGGCGTGACTTGCTAACATGTAATCACAATCAGTCATGATGCCCATTGGGACTTGCTTGACCATGTTTTTATACAGTCATAGCAGCACTGAATATCCACGCGAAAGTCGTCTTACAACAAAGAGGATCAAAAGGGTCATCCAAACCACAAGTTATGCGGAGTAAAAGGCTACGGCTGGAAACTCACAATGTATTAAGCATGGCTTCAAAATTTATATGGGAAGATATATACTTTGGGCCCTGGCAAGAACAGGTAGCTTTTTCTTAAAAATAACTAATCCCTAGACTCGGAAATTTGGGTCTTGGGGACTGGGGAGTTTGAGAAAAGCAACAAACTGTTTAGCTATTGAGCTCAAAACCCAAAAAACCGAGTCTTGGGGACTGGGGACTTGGGAATTTGAAAAAAGCAATAAGTTGTTTAGCTATCAAGCTTAAAACCAAAAAATCCGAGCCTTGGGGACCTGGGGACTTAAGAAATAAAGTCCACCTGGTCAGAGAATCCCGAGACCCGGAAACCGAGCCTCGCAAAAAAAAATCAGAAAAGCAGCAAAAAAGTTTCAAACCGGAAAATAGCATATCAAGGTGAATGACCAGAAGGGCCACCAAAAGGTATTAAAGTTCAAACGTATTACAAACCGGGGAAATAGTATCGAAAAGTGCACAAGCGCACTATCAAAAGAATAGTTGTATCAGGCATATTACATAATGCATATAGGCCGAATAAATGTTTGGGGCAAGAAACAATAAAACTTCACTCGGCATCCATAGCCGAGTCATCAACAGTATCTTTGGCGGTCGGGTCTTCAACATGCTCGACGGTGGTCTTCCCTGCTCCCATGTCCGGGTTAGTTGCAGTATCGGCGCGATCTGATGGAGGAACAGCCGGAGTAGAGGAGGAAGGCACGGTATCGGCTTCAACTTTCTTCTTGGCAACTTCCTCCTTCCACCGGGACAGCATCTCGAAGGGTAGAGGGAGATCATATGGAACCGGCTTGTCATCAGCGTTGTAGGGCGGGGTGAGCTTGCTCACATCCAGATTGTCGGCTATCAAGCTTGCCGAATGACGCACCTGAGCATGGATAGACTTGTAGTCCTTGCCAGTGAACCTTGAGCCGTCGTTGTTAAACTCGGTGAACCCGTTCACGAGCGTTGCCGGTTCGAGCCTAGGAAAATAGGCCTTGGCCAGGGCAAGCCCGCGGGTTACCCCAACCCGACACGCTGAACGTTTCCGGTGCTCAATCCACGGGGATAGTCGAGCACGCCTCGAGCATCTTGTCCGCGCCACCACAAGCCCCAGGCCACTTCAAAGCCTCCAGGGTCCATTTGGTCCCCACGGAGAATTGCCGGATCACGGCCTTCAGTGTCTTTAGCTTCTCAACATCATCTTCATCCATAGCCTCCTCACCCGGACCTTTAGAGTACCAGAAAAATTAAATCAATGAGATCCGGGTTACAAACCTTACAGAACGAGAAATCCGGGTTATATTCAGTAAAGTTAGGATCTCTTACCAAGCAGAGAGCGGTAAATGTCGGCTATCTGGGTTGAAATTCTCTTCAGCGCACCCTCAGCATTTTGGGGCCGTTTCTTGTATTTCTTGATATCCTTGGCAAGGTCCTTCACCTCGGCTTCCAACCCTTCCCGCAGCTTGGTCTCGGCCTGGAGGAGCTCGTTGGTTTTTGCCAACATCTCCTCAGACCGGGTCACGTGCGCCTGCGGAAGTAGATAAGGAAAAGTCAGTCGGATGCAGGGTAAAACCGGGCATGAAAGGTTATACAGCTATGGAAGTACCGAGTAAACTTGATATAGTTAACTCGGAACTTGGGGACTGGATGAATACATAAGCAACATTGGTTAAGTTACCTGGTGCTCAGCTGCTAGGGACTCAAGGATATCCCTTTCATTGGTCTTCAGAGAGAAGAGCTCAGTTAACATCCCTTCAAAATCAAGATCGCCGAGTTTCGGCCTAGAGGAGCTGGGGTTCTGGTTACCCGGGGGCGGGGTCTTTTTCTGCTTGGGGGAGTTGATCCGGGTTGCCTGGGTGTTAGGAGTGGGGTCACCCCTCCGTGATCCCAGGAACTCGATATCCTCGTCTCCTGGTTTGTGCGTTGGCAGGGGAAACTCGGCTTCCTGCTCAACCGGGTCTTTTAGCAAATCTTCTTGTTCTTCTTCTTCTGCACCGCCAGACGCGGGCTTCACAACATCCTCCGGGTCTTCCATAGCCGGGTTGTCAATATTCATATCCTCAGGGTCACTGATTGTGACCTTTGCCCTAAGAAAGAGAAAAATAAAACAGTTAGCAGATAATAAACGAAAGACGTGGATAATAGTAGTGTATTGATTAGCAAGGAAAGTGACTTACCCGGTATTCATGACAAAGTCCGGTGGGAGATCGTTGCTGGACCCGGAAGATGCTGACAAAGAATCGGAAAGTGAGACCCTAAGTTGTCCGGCTAATGGATGATTCAGAGAAGGATATCTTCGAGGAATATGGGGTGTACGAGTTTGGGAAGTACCTGCTCGGCGAGCGGGTGATGAAGGAATACCCGGGTGAATAGGATCGTCACCCGGAGAATTCCGGGTTACCCTTCGTTTGGTCGGGGCAGGTTCCTTCAAGTATGATGAATCGGTTAGACGCTGGTTAAGTTCGCACATGTTGGCATACGAGTATGGCTTGGAGGCAATGGAGGAGTAGGGCACATTGAAAACGACACCTCGGGTCTTCCTCTTCGCCCCAATCTCTGCCTCCGGCTCAGCCTCACTCTCGTCCGATTGGGTGTCTTCTTTGTCCTCTAGCTCTGGAAAATAAGGAGCATTGTCGGAAAGGGGAAAGATTTTGTCCAACAAGTTATTGAGATAAGTGTAAATATAAGACCCGGATTTACCTTCATCACTATCAGTCGGCTCCTCGTCCTCCTCCGAGTTTTCTGAAGGGGGAGGGGTGACTATCTTCCAGAACGCATCATCTTCCTGTGTAAGCAATGTAGAGACAAAGGTTAGTATATATACATAAGGGGTATCAGTCGGATAAAGATATTAAGCCGGTTCTTACTGGAGGAGCCGGGTTAGAGCGAGTGAAGGGGTTAAGCCCGGCTATGTTCTTGATAGCGTCAAGTTTCTCGCCTAAGAAAGTCTTCATGATCTTGTTCATATCACCAGCCGGGTAATTTTTCTCCGAATATCGGAGAGAATCGGTGACATGCCCAGAATATTCACACATGAGTTTGGACCGGGTGTTGTTAGGCTGGATCCGGCAGCTTACCCAGGTTTTTATCATATTAAGCCCAAGGAGACCTTGGGCGGAGAGCACAGCAAGCTTATGAAGGAGAGGCTGGATAGATTGCCTCTCGGCCTCGGAGGCAAAGGAATTTAGGTTATCGGACAAAGTAAGGGTATCATTGGAGAAACCCAGCAATGGCTTCTCGTCGGGTAAAGAGGTATCTTGGCAGTAAAAGTAGGTTTTTTGCTAGTGTTTGACGTGTGTATGGAGGCTAAGAGTCGGCATCAAGGAATTTTTCCGCCTCTGAATCGAGACTCCTCCACAAACTAGGAGGGCCCCGTCGCCGCTCTCTCGGCATGGCTTGCATTGAAAGAGCGCGTAAATAGGCTTCACATAAGACTATGAAATGGCAGATGTTAAGCATGGAATTGGGGCCGATATCGAATACCCGGAGCTTGTAGTGGTCCAGGAGCTCCCGGAAGAAAGGATGACCCGGGGGGCGGAAACCCCGGATCACGTGCTCGACGAAAACCACCACCTCGTCTAGGCCTGGAGAAGGCCGGGTCTCCTCTCCGGGTATCCTCCAGTGGATCTCAGACCGGGAGGGAAGGACACCCGACTCGGCCAGCTCGTCAAGCTTGGCCTTCGTGACAGTCGATTTCGCCCAGTTGGACGAAATCGACTGACCCGGCTTTTGCTTGCCAGCCGGGTTTTTGCCTTTTGACTTGGCGCTGGCCTTAGGAGCCATGGCGTGTAGATCTAAAAAGAGGAAAAATGCAAGGTGTGAATATCCAGAAACTCGGAGACCGCAGCTATTTGATATAATGAGAAGAGGAAAAAGTGAAACCACTAAGTACTTGCGAGATCGGGCAAATAGATCTAGTCAAGAACATGCGGTGGAAAAATACGAGGTTACAAATGGCAAAAGCGTGTCGAGAGGTGTAGGCACGGATTTGACTAAGTGCGAGGCTATGAAAGGGCATAAGGTTGGGAATTACAAAGATATATCAAGCTAATGAAGGAATGGCGAATAGCTAGCGGATGAGATTGAATTCAAAATGTATGCGCGAAATCGAAGAAAGGGAAACTAGATCTAAGAGACGGAGGGATTTACCGGATGATTTGAGGGAAGAGGCGCACGGCGGCGGAGATTAGCTCGACAGCGACGGCGTCTCGAGGTTTCCGGTGGCCCAAGTGGAAGCTTGCTCGCGGGCATTACGGTGGTGGTTGGCGGCGCGTTACAGGCGCGGACGGTGGCGACCTGGCGGCGGCGGCGCAACTCCGGTGGCGTCCTTGCGGGCGGCGGCGTAGCTCCGGCGGCGCGAGCTCGAGCTAGGGCTTGCGGGCGTGGAGGTGGAGTGAAAGGAAGGGAGGAAGATGACAAATGTCTAGTGAGATCTAGGGTTAGCCCTGGGCACTATTTATGGGCGCGGGGGAAATTTCCTAGGTTTGGGCGGTAAGTGGAATTTTGGGAGAAAAAAGATCCGGCCCGGAAATTTGGGGATAAGCACCAAAATATCCGTTGCGGGATATCCGGATATAGATCATGATTGATTGCAAGCGTGATATTCGGATTAATCAGTAGTGATGCTGATGCCGGGTCTCGTCACGTTTCCTCGGAGTGTTGACCCGGGAAAATGGTGTTTTGACTCGGGAAAACCGGGTTATTATATGGACCGCCCACAGAGCAAGGCCTAGCTATTATCAAAGCACTCTAACCCGGTATTTTATGAACTTTAATGATTATTGTTTTGCAGGGAATAGCGTGCGCTTCATGGTTGAGCCCGAGAATCCCAAGCTATTCTGGGGACTACTGATGAGGGGATGATAACCCGGTAGGCTAATACTGAGGTGAAACCCGGCCCAAAGGGAATCGCGCAAGACCCGGCTCAAGGAGGAGGAGTTTCTAGAAGGCTCAAGAAGGAGCGTAGGCCTAGTAACCCGTACCTTGGGGGTTAAGATTAGGAAACTTAGGGTCGTGTGCGGTTTCCGGGTAGGATCCCGAGTGTACCTTGAATAGGAAACCAGGGAGCCGGGTAACATATAAACCGGCTCCTAGGGTTAGAAAAACGAGAGCTTGACCAGATATTCGAGTATACTGTAATACGAGAGCTAATAGTAGTAACCCTAGATCGGAGACTCGGCGACATTACTGCCAGAGCTACCAGATCGATTGATAGCATGATTTCCCCTGAGCTAAACCCTCTCCCAAACACCAGAGTCGATTTGCCCCAAAGTAAGTTACCCTGGTAACGTCTGCCGTGATTATCCCACGACATCTTTCCTCCAGAGGCATCTCCTCCTAGCCTTATCAATAATATCAATAACCCTTTAGGAATCACAAGTGTACACATATAATATGTGGGTACAGAGGAAAGAACAGAGTTCACTAGCACCAAACTGTCACCAAATGAAAGAAAAGAGACAGTAGCAGAAAGTGTCCTTTAGTTTCTGTCAATGAGTGGAGAAAAATTCTCAATGGATGGTTTAGTGGTGCCCATAGGCAAACCCAGATATGTAAAAGGCATAGAAGCCACATTACAGTCTAAAACCAGATACAAATCAACTGCCTCCTGCTGAGAGATATTAATTGGTATCATTGAAGAATTTCCTAAGTATTATCTGTTTGTGTGTTGGGTCACTGGAATTAGTAAGTAAAAGTGGCTAAGTATGATCCATGTTTTCGAGTTTCGACTGATTGGTTTGTACCCAGTCACTCGGCGTGAAGATTAAATACTTTCCAGCCACTTCAAACACTAAGGAAAGTTAAAACATACATAACAGAGAACTTAGAAGGAAAGGAATGAAAACCCAGAAAAACTTGCAAAGACTTTAATTTTACTGCAAAAGGGATGAATACTTGTTTGATACAAAATATAGATAGCATTACAATACATGTTACATTGGAAGAATAGTAATGCTTTTATTTGTTCTCGAACAGCTACTCAGGAATTAGGCGGCGTCAGAAGAATCCGAGTCTTCCTCCTCGTTGTCACTGGGGTTCTCGGGAGTTGCCGGAATCTCTTCCTCTGGGTAGAAGGTTTAGATAGACACCATTTAAGCTATCTTGGTGGCATGCCCCTTGACAGACTCAAAAATGTCCGCTCTCTGCGATTCGGTGTACCCTTGCGGGGTACCGGTCGCAACACGCCAGGATTTCGCGGTGGTATAATGCTTATGCATTAGCCCAAGTGCCATGCGCGCACCACCACGAGCTGCAGAGCGGAACCAAGACCCTTTCTAGGCCGTCACCTCCTTAATCGCCTCCGGAAGATTTCTTACTTCTGAGAATTCTTAAGCTTTGTCGGGAATGTACTTGTTCACAGGCAACATTCCCGTAGTCTTCAAGGCAGCGAAAATTCTCCTGAAAGCCTCGATTCTGTCAATCTGGGTAAGCAAGGGATTCCCTTATGTTTAAATCAACAAGGAAAAGTTAGAAAAACAGAGAAGGAGAAACAAAACATACTCTAAAAGGGGATATGGATAAAAAATCGGTAAAAGGAGCTAAACCTTACCGAGAATCTTGCCCATCTCAACGCCTTATTTAAGGCGTTGGTTGAGAGCGCTCTCCAGGTTCTGGATGGTGGCCTTGTGCTTCTCGGATTGGGAGGAAGCCTTCAATTCGGCAATACCAATAGCCAGTTGGCTAGCCTCCAGATCCTTCTAAAGCTTTATCGTCAATTGGTAAAGTTCAGAATTCTCCTTTCGGAGATTCTCGGCGTTGCCAACATTTTCAGCAATTTGTTTGGCTTTCGCCAAAGAAGCTGAAAAGAGTAAAAATGGAGAGATCAATACTCGGAAAAAGACTTAGAAAAAATAGCAGTACAAATGAGAAAAACAGTTACCTGCCGAGTCCTTCAGCTGCTGCTGAACATAGGTCAACTCCGAGTCCTCAACTTCAAGAATACTAAGGAGAGTTTTAACCTCCTTGTTCTTGATGGTAAGTTTGTTGAAAATTTCCATGTTGATTGTATCGGCAGTTTGATGAAACATAGAAAAGGAAAAGGTCGCTTAAGTAAAAAAAAAACAAGCAGGAATAAGAGGAAAGCATTCAGTCAAAATGAATACGTTTGTCTAAATGCTTGGGGGATAGAGGCATTTACCTGGCTCATTTTTTGGAGACTCGTCAAATTCGCAGAAAATTTCTTTGCATACTCTACAAAGGTTATTCCGACATGGCAAAGGCCGTCTTGTATGACCTGCCGAGGCGAGAACACGTAATTATTCCTAACTATAAGTCCGCGTTGCGGCCATGGACGGATTAAAGGAGGACGAGCGAAGTATTTTTTTTCGCCCACGGATGAATGTATATGTGTTTGTCAAAATGTTCTTCTTGTTTTACCTTGAACTCCTTATCAAAGTTGGGAATGGGCTCCTCCTTCGGAATGTTCGAAGGCCCACCCTCATCCGGTGCCGCCCTTTCCCTCGCATCCGAGTCAGATGCAATGGGATGGCTGACGGCAAAGCATGCTCGTCTTCTCGGGCAGCCGAGTTTTCTTCGCCCGCCGCTATTGGAGTATCTGGTGGAGCGGCGGGAGGCGGCCTTGCTCCTATGTGAGCAGCGGCCTTGTGCTTCATCCGGGATTTCCCCTTCAAAGTTGTAGGGGCAAGGCTATAAAAGGAAAGAGAGGAAAATTCCGAGAGTTGAGATTCCGAGAAATAGAAAGCATGCAATACAAAGCATAGAAATAAAAATCCTGGGTTTATTACCTGGAAGTTGCGACGGGCACGCCGTTAAGATCAATGACCTCCTGAGTGGCGGACATCTTCTTGCGCTTCCTTCCTCCGGACTGGAAGTTGGAACGAAGCGTGTCCAACTCTTCGTCGGTGGCAAGCTCAGCCTCAGTAAGAGTAAGAAGCTGTCAAAAGAAACCAAATCCGGGTAAGAGACAAAAAACATCCGAGAAAAATAAAACTCAGAAAAATTTCCAAAAAGACAAAACCATACCTTTGGAGCTGGGTTTTGGCGCTATACATCGGCCGGCTCTCCTCGTACAGATCATGAGTCGAAACCAGCTGGTTTACGCGCTTCTTCAAATCCTTTTTCGGCAAAGACTTGTTTGTCGCCCTCATCGCGTCTTCCGGGCCCGTGTATTCACACATAAGCCTTTTTCCGCGATAGGCCAAGGGCTGGATCCGCCTTTCGAGTCAGCACAGAATGGTGTCCATGCTGGTCAGAGGGGGAGAGGTGGAAACAAGTTTGGCAATTCGCCTCTTGATCCTCATCAGATCTGCATGCAGAGTCTGGACCTCGTCCACCGCCCAATTGCCTTGGGGAGTGGCCGCGGAATTGACAAATGGCGGAATGCCCGTTTCCTTTCCAGGAAACGGGACATCCGCGTGATAAAAGAAAGAGCCCGTCCAAAATTTGACGGACTCGGAGGTTTTGATTTTCGGAAACCAATCCTCCCTAAACCTACGAAGGGTAAAGGAGATGGTCCCGTACGTCGAAAGGGCACCGTCGGAAGGGTTGAGTTTTACCCCGAAGAAGTACTGCTAGAAATCCAGGCGGGATTCTATCCCTAAGTAACCCTCGAAAAGGGCCTGGAAGCTGTCTATTTAAAGTATAGAATTTGGTGGTAGGTTGTGTGGGTGGATCCTATAGTGATCTAGGATCTGAAGGAAAAAGGCAAGGGCGGAAACCCCATACCTCGATTCACGTGAGACTCTAAGATAACCCGTTCGCCGAGTTCCAGAGATGGCTCGGTGTCGTCTTCGTCGTACTGCCATTTTCCTTCCACCACAAACCCCTCCTTCTCTAAAGCCGGAAAAAGGATACGAACCACATTACAGTGGCTCCAGTTCCCAGCGTTTTCCTCCGGCGCGTTCGCGGCGCCACGAATCGGAGAATCGAGGCGGGGGTCTAGGTCGTTGATGATTTCGTGAATATTCATGGCGGCGTACGCCGAGTCAGAGGCCTGGGGAGAATCTTCAGTGGCCATTTGTGGGTGGCGCAGCCGTGAGCTGGTTCCTCCGATGGTTATCTCCGGGGAAGGGCTTAGGGGCTCGGTACACTGTGCTCACACTCGTGCTCAGGCTCGGGCTCTGGTTGCTGACTATGGCGCTGGGAGCTCGGGGAAGAAAATGGTGCGGAAGGAAATCCGGAGACCCCGAGGCGGCTATTTATAGCCAGGTGCGTGGAGATTTGCTCCAACGGTTATTTTAGCCGTTGGATGTGCGACGCATGTTACGCCCGAAATTTCCAGGAAATGATGGGACGGGGTGATAATTGCTATCTCCTCGTTTCCCGCGAGAATCTGTCAGAGCATACGTTTCAGGGTTTTGACTGAACCCAAACGTCTGTGACGTCAGCAGGATTTCATCGATGATGTCACGAAGTTCCTTTTCCGCGAAGGCTCGTGGAAGAAAAAGGCAGAGTTTGGTATAATCCGAGTTATGGTTTATAAGTTTTTGGAAAAAGAAGAATCAAGACGAAACGCCAACATTTCTCGGAAAAGAATGCTAATCAACAAAAGGTGGCATAATGAAGTCTTAATCCTTCTTGGGGGATACTGTCGGATATATACCGATTAGGGGTATATCCGGCATAGGCCTAATGAGCCGGATTACCACTGTTGGTAATGGATCATAGTCCATTGGCGGCCTAGTAAGCTGATGTGCAGGAAGCCGGATTCTAGAAGAACCCGAACCACGGCCCAAGGTGGTGCGGCTTGGAGGAGAAGACGGATTCCTTACTTTCCAAGTTAGATACTTTCTGTAGTCTTCTAGGTTTCCTTTCTGTAAGCCCAAACCCGGCTATCTATATAAAGCCGGACGGGAGAGAAGAAAGACAAAGACAATTAGCTAGAAGCCAACTCGCCGAGAAGTAGATCATCGCCGAGTTAGCGAAACCCTACTCACATTGTACTTTGTATACTTCAGGTTTCAGCCCTGATTTAGTGATATTGCATAAGTAGAAACGTCGCCTAGTTGCGTCGTACCGAACCTGGGTAAACTTGGTGTTATCGTTTGTCGTACTACCACGCCCCCCCCCACGAATATACCAGTAGTCATGGTACCCCCGTCTATGAATTCTACTATGATGTCTCGATAGACGAGTACCTCGACAAAGGGTTCGAGAAGGAGAAGGACGTTCGCGGCTTGAGGGTTTTGCCCTGGAGCTATTCCGGTGGCGGTGTGGTGGGAGGTAGGGAAGGAGGGAGGAGAGAGGGGCTAGGCCTCCGGGGAGACGGGAGGGTGGCAGGTTCCGTGGTCGTATCCTAGAGCTGGTCCTGTGACACGGCAGAAAATCAGGAGTCATTTTCCACGCGGAATTCTTGCTGGGGAAAGGACGCGGTTGTTACTGGGGATAATTTTAGGAGCAATAATAACCCTGATCTGGTAAAAGAAATCCTAACCACTAATAGGAATTTAGGAGTAAGAACCATGATCTGGTCCAGACATCCCTATTAAACATTACTGAATTTTAGGCAGTACAAAGAGAAAAGTTATCCACCTAAACCGTACATATAGAAATAGATGGTGTGTATGTTTCCGAGGCTTTCTCTAAAGGTTCAGGTACGTACAGGCTACTTTAAGCTAATGGTCGACTTAAGTCTACTTTCTCTTTCTTAATAATCTAATACTTCTGTTTCAACAGGAGATTCGCATGGTAGTAAAGCTATTGCCTTTTATCAAAGAGATATTCTCATGTGCATGCTTTGATAAAAAAATGCATCTTTCGTTCCAAAGTGAAACTCTACCATACTGGATTGAAGCATGTGCACGATTGCTATAATTTTCATAGAGATATATCCATTCAATCATTGTTCAGAATCGCATTGCATCACAGTAGACAAAGTATACACTTCTAACGGAAAGCAATGCACTACAGACACACTCAAATACAGTGCTAAAATGACAGAGAAGCAAAATGGTCTTGAATAGATTTGAATCCATTATTCCAAGTTTACACAAAATGACTTCAAACAATTGTTACATCAGAACAATGGTATTTTGTTTACTTTGTTTCTGCTGTGAGCAGCATGTGAGTATCAAACAAATTAGGTGTTGGGAAAACTGAAAGCAGCGGATGGTTCCTTTGTTCTGCATCAAGGTGGTTAAAGCCGTTCTCCAAGGCGTTCTCTCTCAAGTCACCACAGATCAAACTGAACATTTGCAACAAGTGAAACATCTGTTTCTTCACCAAGGAATTGCCTTAAGGATCCACCGTAAAAAAAGAACTAAAGTTACACAAAAATTGGAAAACAGGGAGTTAGATGCTTTGTCAAAATAATAAAACTTCAGTACTAATTCAGTGTGAAATTACACCACATTACACGCTCATCAATAAGAATTCAGAACACACACCATTTGTTTTCATAATGACACTGATTTCATAAAAAATGAAGAAATATGAAGAGCAAAATATGGTCATGACACATGGATCAAGGAAGAAGAAAGCATAGCATGTATGTCAAGCTTAAAGGATTAAACCACATCTAACTGTCCAGTGTTACAGCTAGCAAGGAAAAAGGCATCATTAGCAGATCAAATTAACACGAGCCCACAAAATTTTATCTTGCTACGGAGCATAAACAAGATGCTATAGTGTAATTTAGCCGCATCAGCAACCAATTTAAATACAGTTATCGAAAAACACCAACAAATTTATCAACACAAGTTCGAGGATAAAAGAAGCAGTAGACATTGAGCTAAAATACCACTAAAACAAAATGGAGGGCATGCTATAATGTTGAAACTAGAGGTAGCGAAAGTTGTCCAGCATTCCGAAATATATATTCTAGTACAGAAGCATTCTCAAATTAATCCTACAAACAGTGAAGGAAAATAGAAAATGCTCTCCTAAAATAAAAAATCGAAAAATAAGAATGAAAAAGGAGAATGCAAGAGGAAAGCAGAGAAAGACAACAATCGCCAAGTAAATTTAACTTCCACTCAAATGACGCATCAGAAATTAAGATAGAAAAAAGGCATCGAGGAAGAAGGGGAGCTCCAACTTATTCACCCCATGCCCTCTCTGTCCAATCTCTGGAAAATTCTCAAAACAGCTCATGGAAAATAAAAAAGTTATCTTACACTAAAAAAATATTGTGCTTTAGCTCAAAGAAGTTCAAAACAGAGAATTGAAAGAAGAAAAAACAGATAAGAGCAACAACGTTAGGCTAATATAACTTCCACTCTAATAATTGCTTCAGAAATTAACCAAAAAAAAGCCTGGAGAAAAAAGCGGAGCTCCAGCCTTTTTTCCCCAGGCTCCTCTCTGTTAAATTTCTGGAAAATGCCCAGCACAGCTCTTTTGAACATGTTGATATCTCTACCCTGAAATCTCTAAAGCAACCTACTCTGCCTTTCCCTCTATGCCTGCCGAAAGCTCTTTTGAACAAGGTGATGTTCTCTTACTCTGCCTGCTTGCCTGCCTTCTTATAGGACCCATTGTGCCTTCCGATTGGTGGAGATTCTGTGCGGTGGATTGCTGAGTTGGAGCCACTTTGAACCATTGGATTTTCGATGCAGATGATCAATGGTGCGCATAGGAAGTGAAGAAGCACACCAGGAACTTTTATGTCCTCGCGTGATGGTGGAGTGTGGACAGGATGGGTTTGAAGGGAGGAAGAGGTAGGGTCCTTTTCTTTCCCTGCAGTGATCGTGGAGTATTCATTGGTCTCAAAGAGTTATGTCCTTGTAGTGAACTCCTAGTTGTCATGCTCATAGTGTACGGTGGGTAGGAGGTCCGGAACAGTTATGTCCTTGTAGTGAACTCCTAGTTGTCATCCTCATTATGTTTGATTAAACCCACAACTGAACTCCTAGTTACCACCCTTAAAGATGGGCTCTCCGTGAGAGAGTTGTTGGAGGTATCTATGGGATTCCTTTGTAACTACGCCGTTACACTTACACCCACCTTCAACCCCTTTTTCTGTCCGTTGCAGTGATGGTTGAGTGTGGATTTGTCTCAAAGAATTATCTTGAGTGTGGGTAGGAGGTTAGTTCGTTGTTGTTATTGTCATCGTGACCAGTTTTTTGAGTTCTATTACATTGATGTGCAGGGGATGGCGTGCTTTGGTTTCGGTGGCGCCAGTCCGTTAAAATACCATACGGAATTGATGATGCATGGGAGCATTTATACTGCATCGCTTGTTATCCCTGACTCTGTCATCTTGTTTCAAAATCTGTAGACGAGGGGATCAGCGAGTTCCACCCGCACCTGGAAAATATTAGTTTTCTTGGATGGTACTTAAATCTATTTAGGTGTGTATATAGTTCTTATGTATGGTTAGAAATGTTGTATTTAGTGGTACTTTCTTCAGTTTGTTAACAATATAATTTTTATGATGAAATGTTAGCAACTTCTTCTTCTTTCTAAGGAGCAAAACTGGGGCCTTTGGGCTGATAGACTGGGAAAAAATAGTGCGATACAACGCTATTTTTTTCTTGGGTACACAATTGCTCATCTGATTTTTATAGAAGTTAGGTTTGAGAACAAGAAAGTGACACTCCGTTGCGCATAACACTGTCACTAACTCCGAGGACAGCCCCCCACACACACAACAACCAAACACACGTAAAGTCCCATCCTAAGTAGAGATCAGAGCCGCGTCTCAACCGATGCTAGTGCCTCTAGGGAAGAACAACTCCATCTTGACATCCCTCGTCGACGCACCACCCTAAGGAGAAGGGTGGCGGGACTTGTTCCGTCCTGAGCGACTTGAACACCGCGAGCGAGGGAGTGCATATATAGCACCCCTGGAAGACATGTCGAGGGAGAGGAATATGTCGGCACACGTCGGTGACACCTCCAGGAAGGGAACGGCACCCACAGACGCCGTTGTCGCCGGCACCGGCTGAAGCCAGGCTAGACTTTCATCCGGATTGCCTCGCACCTCCCGCCCTGCCCACACGACTGAGACAAACAAACATGTTTATTACACCGCCTCCGCCGCAACTTTCATAATCGCGGTAGTATTGTCGTGGTTCACCTGTGACCTGCACACCGGAAAGAGCACTCCTTCTAGCCGCAGCCCCCGTCTTTCGTCCACCATCCGCGCGGTCGAAGACCCACCGCATCACCTATGTCATTTCGTGACAGCAATGCTACAGCTGGAAGCGTCGAGTCCAGATCAAGGACGCGCCGCGAGCAGACGAACGACAGGCGCACTGGATCCACTGCGAGCTCCCTCGCCTCAAGGAGTCCAGCGCAGGGGCATCGGCGCCGCCGCCGTGCAACCAACTTCACGCCAAGGCCCTGGAAGACATGTGCCGCCGCCAGGGACCCTCACGGCGCTAGAAGAAGCAACGTCGCCCCATGTCCCCTCGGGACACGCCATCGTCTCCGTATCACCTCCCAGCCACACACCTCCTCTCCACCTCGTCGTGTCGTCGTTGCCTCCACTCTGAGCACCGCCTAGCAAGAGCTCACCTTTCTCCCACGTACGATTAGGCCGACCAACCGCAGCTCCCACGTTCACGCGCCTCCTGCGAGGTCGAGGACTCGCTGATCCGCTGATGTGACACTCTGGACAGTTGCGGTCCAGCCCGGCCCACAAACCCAGATCTAGCCCACAGAGCCATCTTCAAGGTCTGGCGCCGGCACCACCACTGTATCTCTAGTCGTCTCCAGGAAGTGTCACAGTCGACCTCGGCGCCGCCAGCGAGCCTCCATGGCCTCAGGAAGTCGCGCAGACGCAGGGAGGACACGTCGCCGCCATTGTCGCGTCGCTTCCAGGCCCGCGCCGCCGTCTCCATGACCGCACCATGCTTCGAGCTCCGGGATCCCCGCTCGGCCACGAACCTGTTTCTCTGCATCCCCACTCCCGCCGTGCGCCGCCGCTCGCACCATGCGCTGCCCAAGGGGAGCCCTTCTCCACGCGAAGTCCAGTGTTCAGGGCGTGCCTCCTCCACGCCTCCTTTGGCGGCCAGGGGGGCCGCCACCACCGCAATGGCCGGCGGCGGCAGCGGTAGGGCGAGCTCGGTCGCTGGCTAGGATTTAGGACCCCATGGGTCGCCCTCGCGTGCGACCCGGCAGGGCGAGTTCACCTCCAAAAATTCTTCAGGGCGCGGGGTGGGTGTCTTCTCCAAAACTTCCGCCTCCTCGCTTGTTCTCCTGCCCATGAACAACGATCAACGCCGGATCTTCACCAGTGTATACTCCGATCTATAGCCGGATCCGCATCCTCATGCCTAGAGAATACACGTTCATAAATCTGTTTTTACCATGGATCTCACTATCAATCACGATTCCACGTATATAGTAAATTAACTTTGGGATGAAATTTCTGCTAAGAGGGAGAGAACATGTGAGTCCTATTGATTTAAGGTGGAGTGTTTGCATTTGTGCATTCATGTATTTTGGAATTCTGCATATCTTTTGTTCTATTGTTCAAAGAGAGTGAAGGTGTTCATACTTCGAGAATGTCATAGGGTCTGGAAACAGATCGCAGGCAGCTTGCCGAGGAGGGTTGACTTCACCTTTGTTATGTTTGGTTTTTAAAATTAACCATACTATTGGTTCGAGCTCTAACACTAGAGGTTTACTTCCTGATTTCTTATCTTATCTCAACACAATTTAAATCAACTTTGAGTTTAAGTTGGAGTTAAAATTTCAATTTTTAATTCAAACTCATTTAAAAATCATTCTCCACAAACTCTTATAAAAATTCAAACGTGAGATCTAAACATGACAAGGAGTCTGAATTGGATAAAAATCACACTTTATTTCATTTCTATTCATATTTTTAACACCTTGGTTATTTTGAGAGTTTCTCGCCGATTCCTTTGGTGAAAACACTTCTTTATGCAGGACCTATATTGTAGTAGCACTGATTGGGAATTGGTTTGAACAAGATCTATCGTGCAGCCGAAACAGCAACACTAGAACTTCTGGGCCTCGTGGCCCAAAACTTCTGGTATCCGGACTAGATCCAGAATTTCCAAATACGTTTCTCCTTTATGCTTACCTTTATTTGTTTTGTCTTCTCGGACGCAAGTGCTTATCTGTTCTATCCCTCTATTATATATTCACTTTCAGGTGGTTCGATTCTGACCCGAAGAAGCGTGATCAACATGGTCGCTCCGTCTCTAACGGTCACACCCCAGTTTTTGGACACTTGTAATATAGTATGGGAGGAAAACTTGTGAGCCAAAAAAAACTTGTGTAATGTGTTTTTGTGAACCAACATATGTATGTGACCATGAATATCTATGCAAATGCAAGAAACATTTTCTTTTAAATTAAATATTATTTTTTCTCTGTTGATCACTAGATGTTTCTGTGATGTTTTCCATATGATCACTTGAGTAATTTTGTCCCAAGTGTTGGATAAAGGTTGTTTTCAACTTAGCTATATTGTTTGGCTTTGTTTGAATCAAGAAAACAAAATGGCAATTGAATATATGGATGTTTTGTTTTAGTTTTCCTATTATGGTTTATCCCTGAAAACTAGCCAAGTATCATTTTTCTAGCACTTATTTTCAATAGGTTAGAGCATCCAATTTTATGTTTGATTTGTGGAGTTTTAAAACAAACAATTGCATGCTTGTTTTTGTGTAAAGAAATTAAGACAGAAAAACAGACAATTCGGAAAACAGAAAAAACAGAAATGTGACATTTTTACACCCTCTTTTCAAAACCTTCCGCAATTCAAAAAATGGTCTGAAAGATGTTTCTGAAAGTTTAAATCATGTTTAACATTGTCCAACTTATAATTCCAAATTTTTACTTCATTTGCTAACTTAATCTTGAGTGAACATTTTGATGATTTGATCTGTTTCCACACTTAGAAATTTTGTTAAGTCACTTTTTCTGAATTTTCTGATCTTTTACATTTACATAAAAGGGAGTGGATGATTTTGTTTGTTTTCCTCCAAATGGGGAGATGAGATCTTTCCAAACATGATTACCTACGTTTGCACTTCGGTTTGGTACCTTGGATGCCACTTGTGGTCGATCAGAGAGTGAGAGAGAGAGAGAGGAGTGGAAAGAGCGGTGGACAGATAGAGATAAAAGAGGAGGGGGCAGCAGCTTGACACACAATGCGCGCCGCTCCGCTTGCACTGTGGCCTTAACGCACGTGACCACATAGCCTCCTCGCCGCCTACTTATAGTGCTGCACCACCCTAGTTCCTTAGCCGCCCGTTGCACTACTTGTGCACGCCCGGAGACGCTGCTCCGTGCCGCCCGCGACATGCCCAAGAACAGACTGCGCCCATGACCCCCTGCCCACGCCTATAAGGCACACCCCACGCCATAGGATGCTTGAGATGACTATGTTTTCCTGGTCATGGAATTTTTTTATGTCAGTATCATTGAATATCATATTGTTGGAAGGGAACAATATGGCTGGGTATACCCTAGTAATTGATATGGTAAGAGATTCCACTAGGACATACATGTCCTTAGAATCATTTCACATCACTGTTTCATTACAATACATCCTTTGACCATGGGGTTATTGAAGTAATATATTATGGAGGTTTTACTTCGGTACTATCAAGAGTCACACCGTAAACTAGGTGAATATAAAGGTAGACACTGATAATTCTAAAGGAGTATGTTACCTTGTTTTTCTGTGATGGGAATTACTTTTCCATAAAATAAGAGATAAAAACTTGGGCTCACTCTTTATTCTTCATATCCATAAGTTCTACCGACAATGCATGATGATGACACATCATATGGCATGTCATAATACATTAACAAGAAAATGTAAATTTACCGGTTCACGAGACAAGACAAAGGTATAGTGGAAACAGAGTTTGTTCCATGACAATACCAAAGTCCATAGTATCGGGTAACTCCGGGATCGTGAGTAATGGGAGAATTGTATAATGAATAACAGGTTCAATAGTTTATTTTTAGTATGCGGGAGTCAATATGAGTGTCCATGCCCCCGCTATTAATTACTGAAAAGAAAGAGTTTATAGTTTCATGTCCACAAACTATAGAACCTGTAGGGGAAACACACTTAAGTTACGGATGATTTATGTATATATCGGTAGGTCCGGATCAACAAGGAGTATCGTCGGAACAGGGTTTCTACGTGATATATATATTTAATATACGGATATAATTTATATTGAGGGTATTGGATGCCCCGGAGTAATAGAAATAGTTTCTATTACTATCGGAATTTATTCCAGAGTTGTTATGAGAGATAAATAAAGGATTCATGCTTTACAGAGCACGTGCAGGGGGCGTGAGAAGTCCTGGGATGTCAGAAACATATTTCTGACATTGTTGGATAATATTGATGATTTTATTTATAGGGTTCATAGGGTTCTGAAGGTGTTTCGAAGGACTTTCCATACAAGGGGTTGAGTACCTCGAGGGAGGAGACTCCCCCTCATCGCCGAACCCTACTTTTGGGGGTTGCCAGGTGGGCCTTAGTGTGTTCACAAGTTGGTATTCAACGTCTCGGTATTTTTCCTGAATTATATGGAGAGAAAAAAAATAAAAAGGAGAAAAAGTAAAAGGGAAGGAGTGGGAGGTGGAGTTGGCCTCTACCTCACCAATCAGAGTTGGGATAGGAGTGTGGTGCAGACACCTTCTTGGTGGTACGCCTAAACCCTCCTACCCCATCTAGGACTCCTCTCCCTCTTGGAAAGTATCCCCTCTCCTACCAATATATAAAGGACCTCATGGCTAAAGGCAAAACACACAATTGGCTCTGAAGCCTCTCTCTCTCTCTCTCTATATCTCCCCCTCCCTCTCTCTCTTTCTCCAGTAGAATTAGAGGGTCTAATTAGAACATCTAATTAGAGCCCCTCTAATTTAATTAGAGCTTCCTCTAATCAGGGTTCTGAGGTGTCCTCTCCAAATTAGATCTAACTTATAATTATTCTCTCTCTATATCACGTGTTGAGAACTCAACCTTCGTATACACCTGTGGCGTCTAGTCATGGACGGCGAAGAGCTGCAAAATTTTCCCCGAAGTATGCATGCATACTCTCAGAGGGGTAACATGCGACCTTCACTATGTTGGATTAAGATGTTGGATACGGGGAGTCAGCAACATCCACACCCACAGACTTGCGCGTGAGGATCTTCAACAGGCTTCATCGAGATCGTCACCAACACCTCTTGCGCATATACGGTGATTTGTACACGATCTCGAAACCTAGATCTAGGAATTATTATTCACTTGTATTTGCATAGTTAGATCTTAGCGGTTGCGAAGTATGCATGGCAAAAAAATTAAATTCCCGTTGCTCAACCCAACGGTGGTATCAGAGCAATCTATGCCTAGGTACAAGATTTGATCTAGAGAACCGGTGAATGAGGGCATTGTATTAGTTTGTGCAAGTACGTTGAAAATTTCTCCAACGTTCAGATTATTGATGATTGCTTCCAATAAGCTTTGTTGTTTTGTTTTCTCTTGCATATCAATTTTTTTAAAAACTTCTCGCAATCCTAGGATGTTCAAGTTACCCCTAGCATATCTAGTCTAGTCCAAAAAAGTGCTTTGGTAGATTTGGGTCTCTTTATAGTTGGCTTCGTAAACAACATCAAGGAAGGGGCATGTGGATTGGATCCAGATGGGGGTAATGGTTATGAATAAGTATAGATTGAGGCTCAAGGCATTTTTGTAATGTCTCTGTTTCAATCACCCCACAATGTCAATCTAGAGACATGAATAATCGTGCCTTATGGAAGCATAGGTTACTTGACGGTTCGTTCCATAGATCGTACAACCACGCTAAAAGTTGAAAACAAACGTTAGGGACGTCTAACTCTATTTTACATAAAACGTAATTTGGTATAGTCTCGGATTACATGGTATTACAAGTCAAAAACTAAATGATCATGGAGGCTAGAGGTGACTGGTTTATAGTCATAACATTGTGTAAGCATGCACCTAGTAAACAAAATAAAGCATTCAAATGAGAATACCACAATAATATGCTTTGAGATGATAAAAACAACACATGATTCTTTCAATGGCACATTAAGCACTCTCAGATATTTAGTACAAGTCATTCTACATCAATAATTACTAGGAATAGAATTAAAATAACATCGAACATGACAAGTTAAAGTCTAGCCACAGTCTAAAAAAGCTTTTAGTGCACCTTTATAAGCATGAAATATTTTGTTGCTTTTCAGAACCATCATTTTATTTAAACAAAAACTCTCCATGTGATATATCAATGAAACAAGAGAGTAGCAATACTCGAGAAGGACTAACAACTCTGAATAAAGATGATTGAAAAACATGAGCTAAAAGGAGGAGGAGTTGCAGCAGCTAGAAGAAAAACGAAGAATATGAGCATGATGATGAGGAGTACGAGTATTCATATGAAAAATCGGAGCGTGTCTATATCCGTGTAGTCGAATAGACGTGCACTAGTCCCAGTAATTCTGTGATCTCCATGTAACTATATCAAAGT
Source organism: Alopecurus myosuroides (assembly GCA_028641055.1). Taxonomy (NCBI): domain Eukaryota; kingdom Viridiplantae; phylum Streptophyta; class Magnoliopsida; order Poales; family Poaceae; genus Alopecurus; species Alopecurus myosuroides. Next base: position 707,615,436 of record CM054057.1, on the reverse strand, counting down.
TGAATATATTAGTATGCTCAATCGTAATAGAAGTGATCTTATATGCTTAATCGAATATACGGGCTCTAGTCCCGGTAATTGTGTACGGTATATATTTAGCAGAATAGATAAACAAAGAAAGAAACAAATAAAAAATGAATTTTCTGCCGCGGCACAGAAAGTGGCCAATTTTTTACCGCGGCAGAGAATCAGTAGTCCCGGTCCGTTATACGGGCACGGACTAAAGGGTGTGCCCCCAGCGCGATATGCGACTGCCACGTGGAGGGACATTGGTCCCGACCCGTAGCAGATCCGGGACTAAAGGTTTGCCCTTTAGTCCTGCCTGTCCAGTCCCGGTTGGCCAACCAGGACTAAAGCCTCTTATGGGCCGGGACTATTGGCCCTGTCTCCACTAGTGAGAGTCTGTGCTAGGCACTATTAAAAGAAACCACTAAAGTTGTTCCGAACGTTTTCCTACCCTAGCCGCGTCTAGGAGCCAGGCGACTAGCGAGGCACTCGCCTTCCTCCGATCTCCACCGGCCAGGGCGCTGGTCCCCTCTCCCTCTGACTGCTGCATCGGCCGCAGGAGGGAGGAGGGACCCTTCCTCCGCTCTGTAGTTAAGTATTGGATTTTTGTGTCGTGGTGTGTCAATGATTTGGTGGGAGCGGCGCTCAGACGAATAAATTTGACTCAACTCCAGTCTCCCACCGACGACGTCCTTTATGGTGGCGTCTCAGAGTTGATGGCATCGGGTGTTTGCCGTTCCTTCAAATCGGCAGAGTTAGGGTTCTTGGATTGTGTCGTCCAAGCGGCGGCGGTGACTCCATCACATGTGTGTATCTCCTTCTTCTCTGTCCCTGTTGTTGCGGCGTTGTCTTCGACATTATGGTGGAGCAGGGAGGATGTGTCGTCCAGGAGTACGCGCACACTGTTGTCTGCAGTTGATAGCTGGAAGATGATGCATCTTGCTAGGTGTGTGGTTACAGGCTGGCAGTTCTGGTTTCCTCCTACGACGTCGTTGTCATGCGGGGGTCTCGGTTTTGGAGTTCGATGTTGTCCTTGGACATGTTGCTCCGGTCTGAATCGTTCAATGACAAAGGTTCGTAAATCTGCGGAACAGCGATGGAGCCGTGTCGAGCCCGGGTGAAGAGGTGATATGTTTTCTTTTGCTTTGGTTGTCGCTTTGGCGGTGTCAGAGGAGAGGGATAGACGTTGATCCTTGCATAAGATTATCCTATCATTTTAGTTCTGTAAGATCGGTGTTTACGTAGCTCTATAGACAGATATTTATTCTATAATTGAAACACGTATTACCATGCAAAAAATGCACCATTAAAGTTGATCACATTGATAATAGAGTCCCTGCTGGAAAAAGGTATATGAAAGGGACAGTGCTGGGCGTCCCCCGGGGGATCGAATTTTTTCATCCCCCGGGTCCCCGTGCTGCCACGTGTTGACTTTTTTGCATAAATTTCGTATTTTCTCTGTGTAGGAAAAAAAAACCCACTTTTGCTCCTATGTAGCAGAAAACGATTCGTGAAAAAATTAAAAGAAAATGCCAGACCTCGCCGGGGACTTCGCCGGAGACCTCGCCAGAGTTACTACAGCGAAAATTTTGTGCTATTGTAGCAAAAATCAAACTTCATTAGAGACATCGCCGGGAGACTCTCGCCGGCGATCTCTGGAGAACTCGCCGGACAATTTCATAGCAAATAATTTATACTACTATAGCAAAAAAAATGTATAATTGTAGCAAAAAATATATTCTAAAAGAGCAAAAAAACCGACCCCGCCGGAGATATTACCGAAGTTCTAATAGCAAAAAAATTATACCAAAAAAGCAAAAAAAAATACACAAATGTAGCAAAATTTTGCCACTCTATTTTTCGGAGCAGTGCGGTCGTCTTTTACGAGAGCACCGCCGCCAGCTCATTGGAGCACCGCAGACGGCGTTCAGGAGCACTGCGTCCGGCGGAAGCAAGAGGTTGCCCTTTCAGCTCTTTGAGCCCGAGCAAGGCGAAGCCGGACACGACGTCGTCCACCGAGGGCGCTGCGGCATCAAAGGCAGCCACGTAGATGTGCTGCTGCTGCTGGATCTGCTTGTGGTTGTAGCACTTGGAGCAGAGGTTGTCGGTCACCTGGTTGCGGAAGTCACCGCAGTTGTTGGTGCACAGGATCGCCGCGCTGCCGTCCGACGCCGGAGCACCGCCCGCCTGCAGGTCGAGCCGCCGCATGAGTGCCGGTTGCGGGGTCGCGCGCTGGCAGGTTGAGCCGCTGCATGAGCGCCGGTTGCGGGGGTCGCGCGCGGGCAGGTTGAGCCGCCGCATGAGCGCCGGTTTGGCGACCTCCACCGCCTCGGACGCGCCCGTCGCTGTGTCTACGCGCACCCAGGAGCGCCGCCCGCCGCCGCGCTTCTTCAGGAGCACTCAGAGCACGCCGGAGACCGGAGAACGGCGCAGCTAGAGCGAAGGGAGTACGCCGGAGAACGCCGGAGACCGGAGAGCGGCGGAGCTAGAGTGACGGTCGGAGGAGCTCCAATCCGTGAGGGAGTGAGAGCGTGTGGGTGCAGCGCGGAGGCTGCTTCTTCAACTGCCGACCGGGTGCTCGAATCTACCTGTCGAAATTCGGGGATTATTTCCGTTTGCAGAGACGAGGGAAGGAAGCGAGAGGATAGGGATGGAGTGGTAGGCCCACACGGACACGCGTCGCTCGGACGAGGCGGAGGATGCGAACGCACGATCCGCCGCCTGTAAGATCGCATTAAATGTTACCAGTACATTATAATTTTTGGAAGGGGACGCAAAAACTGATTGGTATGGACTTCTTACCTGCCAAGCCATGTATATATATGCAGGGTGGATTTTTTCAAGCTGACCGATCGGGTAGCTTTAAACATGCCATTAAATATGTGATAGCAGAAAATTGTGTTGAATAATTATAATGTTACTTCTCTATTAATTTTTCATTGAATCTTAAGCATATACAGTAGAAATTTAGAACCCATTTATTAATTTTAGTATATGATAATAGATAGATACCTTCTATCGGAGGAATCCATCTTGCTCGTCATTTGACCCAATAGGCTTACCAGATGAAACAGACGCATGTTATTGTGTTTGAAAATATGATAGTGTGACTGTGTAAAGCACCTTATTTATGTCTGAGCCGCAAGTTTCTAGTTGAATAAAAGAAATTAAACTGAGCGATCTGCTCTTTTACAGAAACTAACACATATTTTGGTCCTAATCCCTCGTTTGTAAAAATATTTAAATGGAAAGTGTCGATCAGAACTTTTTGAAAGCACAATTAGTTGTTACTGGGGATAATTTTAGGAGCAATAATAACCCTGATCTGGTAAAAAAAAAATCCTAAGCAGTAATAGGAATTTAGGAGTAAGAACCATGATCTGGTCCAGACATCCCTATTAAACATTACTGAATAAGCTTGCTATTGAAAATAAGTGCATTTCTCACCCCGCTGATATCATCTTCAAAACTTTGCTCTTCTTACATGCTTCGCTACCGCTGCTGAGGCCCCTGGACAGGGAGGGAGCTAAATGGTTGATTGCCAAACTCAAGGAGTTGCATGCGACCTGCAGGCCTTTGGCTCCTCAAGCTTGATGCTTTAGTTGTGTTTTCGCTTCTGTCGTTGTTTTTTCTGTTGCTTAGTTTGTCGGCCAAGCTGTAAGGCCCAGCTCGTGTATGAATCGCTTGTGAATTGTGAGGCTTTGTTAAGTCAAAGTCGGGTAATAAATTACCTTTTATCTAAAAAAAAATTACTGAATTTTAGGCAGTACAAAGAGAAAAGTTATCCACCTAAACCGTACGTATAGAAATAGATGGTGTGTATGTTCCCGAGGCTTTCTCTAAAGGTTCAGGTACGTACAGGCTACTTTAAGCTAATGGTTGACTTAAGTCTAATATTTCTGTTTCAAGAGGAGATTCGCATGGTAGTAAAGCTATTGCCTTTTATCAAAGAGATATTCTCCTGTGCATGCTTTGATAAAAAAATGCATCTCTCGTTCCAAAGTGAAACTCTGCCATACTGGATTGAAGCATGTACATGATTGCTATAATTTTCATAGAGATATATCCATTCAATCATTGTTCAGAATCGCATTGCATCACAGTAGACAAAGTATACACTTCTAACGGAAAGCAATGCACTACAGACACACTCAAATACAGTGCTAAAATGACAGAAGCAAAATGGTCTTGAATAGATTTGAATCCATTATTCCAAGTTTACACAAAATGACTTCAAACAATTGTTACAGCAGCACAATGGTATTTTTTTTACTTTGTTTCTACTACGAGCAGCATGTGAGTATCAAACAAATTAGGTGTTGGGAAAACTGAAAGCTGCGGATGGTTCCTTTGTTCTGCCTCAAGGTGGTTAAAGCCGTTCTCCAAGGCGTTCTCTCTCAAGTCACCACAGATTAAACTGAACATTTGCAACAAGTGTAACATCTGTTTCTTCACAAGGAATTACGTAAGGATTAACCGTAAAAAAAAGAACTAAAGTTACACAAAATTTGGAAAACATGGAGTTAGATGCTTTGTCAAAATATATAAACTTCAGTATAATTCAGTGTGAAATTAAACCACATTACTCGCTCATCAATAAGAATTCAGAACGCACACCATTTGTTTTCATAATGCCACTGATTTCGTAAAAAATGAAGAAATATGAAGTGCAAAATATGGTCATAACACCTGGATCAGGGAAGAAGAAAGCATTGCATGTAATGTCAAGCATTAAGGATTAAAACACGTCTAACTGTCCAGTGTTACAGCTAGCAAGGAAATAGGCATCATTACCAGATCAAATTAATAGGAGCCCACAAAATTTTATCTTGCTACGGAGCATAAACAAGATGCTATAGTGTTTGTTAACTGCATCAGCAACCAATTTAAAATACATTTGTCCAAAAACAGCAACAAATTTATCTAGAAAGTTTCGAGGATAAAAGTAGCAGTAGCATTGAGCTAAAATACCACTAAAACAAAATCGAGGGCATGCTATAATGTTGAAACTAGAGGTAGCGAAAGTTGTCCAGCATTCCGAAATATATATTCTAGTACAGAAGCATTCTCAAATTAATCCTACAAACAGTGAAGGAAAATAGAAAATGCTCTTCCTCTAAAAATATCGAAATTTATCTCAGAAGAAGTTGAAAACGGAGAATGCAAAGAAGGAAAGCAGAGAAAGACAACAATCGCCAAGTAAATTTAACTTCCACTCAAATGACGCATCAGAAATTAAGATAGAAAAAGGCATCGAGGAAGAAGGGGAGCTCCAACTTATTCACCCCATGCCCCTCTCTGTCCAATCTCTGGAAAATTCTCAAAACAGCTCAATGGAAAATAAAAAGTTACACTAAAAAATATTGTGCTTTAGCTCAAAAGAAGTTCAAAACAGAGAATTGAAAGAAGAAAAAACAGAGAAGAGCAACAACTTTAGGCTAATATAACTTCCACTCTAATAATTGCTTCAGAAATTAACCAAAAAAAAGCCTGGAGAAAAAAGCGGAGCTCCAGCCTTTTTTCCCCAGGCTCCTCTCTGTTAAATTTCTGGAAAATGCCCAGCACAGCTCTTTTGAACATGTTGATATCTCTACCCTGAAATCTCTAAGCAACCTACTCTGCCTTTCCCTCTCTGCCTGCCGAAAGCTCTTTTGAACAAGGTGATGTCCCTCTTACTTTGCCTGCTTGCCTGCCTTCTTATAGGACCCATTGTGCCTTCCGATTGGTGGAGATTCTGTGCGGTGGATTGCTGAGTTGGAGCCACTTTGAACCATTGGATTTTCGATGCAGATGATCAATGGTGCGCATAGGAAGTGAAGAAGCACACCAGGAAGCTTTTATGTCCTCGCGTGATGGTGGAGTGTGGACAGGATGGGTTTGAAGGGAGGACAGAGGTAGGGTCCTTTTCTTTCCCTGCAGTGATAGTGGAGTATTGATTGGTCTCAAAGAGTTATGTCCTTGCAGTGAACTCCTAGTTGTCATCCTCATAGTGTACGGTGGGTAGGAGGTCCGGAACAGTTTAGTAGTTGTCATCCTCATTATGTTTGATTAAACCCACAAGTAAACTCCTAGTTTTTTTTTTTGATAAAGGGCTTTATTACTTAAAATGGTTTAAGCATTACACCCGGCCTCTGCATCGTAAAATGCACACAGCCGAAATCCGAAACTGAAAGTAGACATGACGACAAGACTACAATACATCCAATGTAGACTGTCGATGCTATGGAGCCGCTATCCGTAGATCAAGTGGCCATCCATATGGGATAAAAATATCACTCGTCATCTGCTCCAGTCGTGCACACGCCTCCATAAAAAGGCATCATAGCTCCCCTCGTTGTAATGTGGACCACGAACGGAGAATACCTATGCACCTGAATACAAACTTCATACGAGAAAAGTTTTTATCATTGAAAATCTTGTCATTTCTACATAGCCAGAGCGACCAAATAACGTCAAGCGCTCCTACCCTAATAATAGTCTTAAATCGTTTATCAACCCCATTTAACCATTTACCGAATATGTTCGCATCGGAAGTAGGTCGATAAAGATTTGAAACCATTTGGATAGCGGACCATATAGAACGCGCAAATGTGCAATCAAAAAATAAGTGTTTAATTGTCTCATCATAAGTACAAGAAAAACACATAGAGCTCTAATGCCAATTATGTTTGACAAGATTATCCTTTGTAAGTATGACCCCCTTACGGAGGTACCACGCGAAGATCTTAATTTTCAGCGGTACCTTCATACGTCATACATTTTTGAAAATATCGACTGGCATGTCCGATTGGATCATAGCCCTGTACATGGAGTCCACTGAGAACAGACCATTCTTAGTGATCTTCCAACGGAACTCATCAGCGCCTGGTGTAAGAGTAACCATAGTTAATCTAGCAACCAAAGTCTGCCAAGACGTAAGTCGAGGACCGATTAAATCTGGTCTAACCGTGACATTAGGAGGTGATGTTTGCATGACCGTAGCCAGCGGATCATCCTTATGTCGCGCTATCGTGTACAAAGCCGGATACTGTTCTCTGAGTGTGGTATTACCTAATCACTTGTCCTCCCAGAACCGTATCTGCGATCCATCCTTAATTTTAAATACCCCATAGCGAAAAAACTTATTTTTGTTCGCCATAAGTCCAGCCCAAAAGTGTGAATCACCTGGTTTCCCCATAACATGTGATACTGCTTTCGAGCCTATGTATTTACGCTTCAGGATGGTTTCCCATACCCCATCTTCAGTTAATAGTTTGAACATCCATTTACCAAGTAGGGCTGAATTCTTGACTTGGAGGTCATGAATACCTAGCCCCCTGATCCCGTGGACGACAAACTACATCCCATCTGGCCAATCGATATTTCTTTTTCTCGTTGTCACCCTGCCAAAAAAATCTTGATCGGAAATAATCCATTTTTTTTCAGGACTCCTTTAGGTAGCTGGAAGAATGATATCGTATACATTACCATATTAGTTAGGACTGAATTAATGAGTACCATTCGTCCACCAAGTGACAACAATTTTTCTTTCCAACTAGTAAGCCTTTTCTGTAGACGTTCTTCGACTTGACATCATTCTGCATTAGTCAATCTCCTGAAATGTATTGGTATTTCCAAATACTTAATAGGAAATTGACCTTGCTCGCATCCGAATAGCTCGGTATACTGTGCAAGTGCATCTTGGGCCTCGCCAAAGCAAAACAATTCACTTTTATGGAAATTAATTTTTAATCCGGATAGTTGCTCGAACACCAAAAGAATTAACTTCAGATTCGCCGCTTTCTCCAAATCATGTTCCACAAAGAGAACTGTATCATCTGCATATTGAAGGATAGACAATCCCCTATTGACAAGATGTGGAATTACTCCCTCAATTTGGCCATTTTCCTTGGCTCGATCAATCATGATCGCTAACATATCAGCCACAATATTAAACAATACGGGCGATAGCGGATCACCTTGTCTCAAGCCCTTTTTTGTTTGGAAGTATCGGCCAACATCATCATTGACTTTGATAGCCACGCTACCTCCAACTACAAAACTGCGAATTAGAGCGCACCACTCTTCTGAAAATCCTTTCATTCTCAGAGTCTGTTGGAGAAACTCCCAATTCACTTTATCATAAGCCTTTTCAAAGTCTATTTTAAGAATTACCCCATTAAGTTTTTTCGAGTGCAGATCATGTACGGTTTCGTGTAAGTTCACGTCCCCATCAAGGATGTTACTACCCTGCATAAATGCAGTCTGTGTAGGTTTTACCACATGGTCTGCCACAGAATTCAACCTAATAGTTGCAACTTTCGTAAAGATTTTGAAACTAACATTGAGAAGGCAGATTGGTCGGTACTGTTGTATCTTTTCTGCGTTCAAAACCTTAGGTAACAAAACGATTTCCCCAAAGTTAAGGCGATACAGCTCCAGATGTCCACTCTGTAAGCAACCAAACATCTCCATAAGATCATATTTAATGATCTCCCAAAATGCTGACAAAACTCCGCCGGACAACCATCTGGACCAGGTGCCTTGTTATGTTTCATTTGGAATATCGCCTTCTTTATCTCCTCTTCGGAGAAGGGAGCATTAAGAAAAGCGTTTTCCTCCATGGATACTTGAGGAATATCATCTGTGCGGCTCCATAGTAATATTATCTACTTCAGGGGCCCAAACAGATCTTTATAGAACTTTGTGATATAAGCCTTGAGATACTCTTGTCCCTCAATGAGACCTTCCTGATGGAGAGAGTGAATTCGTTTTTTCCTATGTCTGCCATTGGCAACATTATGAAAAAAACCGAGTATTCGAGTCTCCTTCAAGAATGAATTGAGCTTTCGATCTCTGATACCATTTGAGTTCCTCTTCTCGCAACATTTGTGCTACTTTCGCATTGGATTGACTCATCAATAATGGAACAAAGACGCTCTTTCTCCTTCTTTAGCATCCCGGTCGTATGTCTCGCCCATCCACGGAGATATTTACGCAAATTGCGCATTTTATTATTCCAGCTCCGTATTGGGTTATCACCTAAGACCGGCTTATACCATACTTTCTTAACTAGTTCAGCAAAACCGTCACGTAAAAACCAACCTAGTTCAAATTTGAACTGTGTCTGGCCTTTTGGTTTTGATGTGCCAGATGAAAGTAGAAGGGGGGCATGATCCGACAGAGACTCAATACGTTCTAGAGCACGTACCGTAACCAAAGGGAACTTATCTTCCCAATCGGTACTCATTAATACGCGATCTAGCTTTTCGTATGTAGGCTCCGGTAGACTATTTGCCCAAGTGAACTGTCGTCCGGTCATGTACACCTCTCTCAAATCCAGGCTATCTATGACAGCGTTGAACAAGAAAGACCAATGACCATCAAACCGTCCCCGACTTTTCTCATATGGAAACCTTAGCAAATTAAAATCTCCTCCAATTAAAATTGGATGTGGATTATTATTAGCCAAGTTAACCAACTCACGCAGAAAAGCCTACTTAAACTCTTCCTGGGCAGCACCATACACAACAACTAAGCTCCATACGAAATTGTTGGCACGGTTACGGAGGTGTAATTTAATATGAAAATCACCATCCGACCTTGCTAACACATCAAAGGAGTCTGTTTTAACGCCTAGTAAAATTCCGCCCGACCTACCACATGGAGGAATAGAATGCCAAGTGAAGTCGATACCCCCTGAAAGGCGGTTCAGAACGTTCACTGGAAAATCTCTCCTCCCTGATTCGGAGATAGCCACAAACTCCAAATTGTGATCCCTAACGTATTGTGCAATATTCAAATGTTTAGCCAAGTCTCCAAGACCTCTGCTATTAGTGAATAAGCCATTCATCGGGAAACAATTGGGTTTTTTGGAGGTCTTGCGATGTTTCGCGGTGAGTTTTTCCTCTTTTGTCTAGCGGATTTGGATTTCCGGCCGGAAGCGTACATATCAAATAAAGATCCTAGTCTGTCCTCATCCATGCCCACCTCAGTCACTTTCCCCACTAGATGTGATAAAAGATGTCCATCCGAAGAGGCATACGTTGAATCATCATCCATGTGTGGTATGTCCCCATTGGGAGAAGCACTCGGATTGACCGTTAAACGATCAAATTCCATATGCTTCAACACGTTGGTGGACATCGTGATCTCCTTATCATTCTTCCCTAATGAAACACCAACAACACCTAGACTAGAGGATAACTTGATATTTGAAAACGAAAGAAAATGATTTAAGATTAGAGCCCGTACCCAGAGGCGATGACGAGTACATTGCCGCCTTTCATCGCATGGCCTTGGTCAGCGCATCCTCATCTGTCGATGTAGCCGCGTCCGCTGCGACGAAATGACGAGCTTTGCGCCTCAGCCCCTCTTTAGGCTGCCCATGAACCTCAGAGGAAGGCGCCACGACGGAGGGGGGAATGACGAAGAAGATACCCCCCCACCACCACCATGTCCTTAGCCACCGTGACAGGTACCACATCATCCGTGCCGCCGCCAGTAAGGGGTGAAGGAGTCAATCGCACCGTCACGGTCGACTCCAGGTGCTCTGCCCATGCCGCAGCGGACACGGACGCTCGAGTCGGTGTCACCGCCGCTGCGCTCATCGACACAGCCCGAGTCGGAGACGGTGTGCGTGCCCCCGGCCCATCATCTACCTGCGCGGCAGCTAGCTCGACGCCGCACTGTCCAGGCGTCGCCCACTCAGCGCAGCCACTAGACGCCGCCGTCCACGGCCCAGGAACAGCCGGCAACCCACCGCAGCTAGGAGTCGCCTGGGCGGCGGATAGCTGCTCCCCGCCTGGCCCAGCGACTGCCAGCCCGGCAGGCGAGCGGGCCTCCACCAGCAAGTCGTCGATGGCGCCGGTAGTAGCCGCCTGGGCGGCAGATTGCCGCGCCCCGCCCGGCCCAGCAGACACCAGCAGGTCGTCGTTGGCCATGGAAAGCGCGGCGCCCGACCGTCTCGCCTGGGCAGCGGATAGCTGGGTGCCACCTGCACCCTGCAACCCACCAGAAGAGGCCGCACTCGACATCGCCACCTCCGTAGAGAGCCTGGCGATAAAACCACCTGAGGATTGCATAGAACGCACTATTTCCTTGCCCCTAGGAGTGACAGGAGACAAATTAATTGGCGTTAATGCATAATTCTTCAGCAGTTCCAACGCCTGTGTATGGACAAGATCCCCACCATCCGCAGGGGACGGATCAATAGCCATACTCGTTGCCCCCCCCCCCCCCCCCCCCCCCCCCCCCCCCCCCGCGCGTCACCTTCTAGGACAGTAGCAGAGTCAACCACATCAGCATCCCGAACACCACTAGAAGAGGACTCCGAAGGCACCTTCAAGTCCCACATATAAGGCACAAAATCTGGTTCTGGCTCAAAATTCTCAGGCTCTGGGCGGAAAGTGAAACCATATCCTTTCAGACGTAACACACCGTCCGTGTTCGTGTAGGGACCCACCTCATCCACCTTATTGAACACCTCATCATCTGACAATGCCATCCTCAAACGAACGATACCTCTATGTCGTAGAGCCAATAGGTCCACATGCAAAGTAATACCGTTGAGAGAACCAACCGCCCACAGACCTAGGAAGTGTCTCAAAGGATTAGGTACCCCCTCCACATGAACCCAAGACTGCTCGAACTCAAGCTTTGGCGCAACATCTTCTGGCTTCCACTTGCTAAACAGTAGCCTAGTAGACTGAGACGGAACCCCAAAATCCATCCCATCGAACCTCTCCAACTCAGCCACTGACGGAAACACCACCTTGAAACGGTTATCACCACTAGGTAGCGTTTCCCACTTCCACCTCGGGGTGGAACTCATGCGAGCAACCGTCACCTCAACCTGTTTTGCCGTAGCGGCAGTGCCAACCACCGTGACCAGCGCGACAGGTCCACTGGACGCATCCACCTCCTGGAACAGGTTATCAGGGAACTGAGAGAACATTGTGTGTTTGCTGCCAACCCCCCAATAAACACTGCCGGTTTTGGAAGTCTGAGAGTGGGGCACTTCTTCATAGGATGCTTATTGGTATCGCACACGTAGCAATAATGATCCACCGGACAATCTTTTGTTGCATGCGTGTCAACTTCGCATTTCCAACACCGCGTCTTCTTAACAACCGGAGCCGCGGCAACGTCAACCCCCACGGGTCCAGCGGCGACTAGCACCTGTTGTTCAACCATAGGAGTTGGAAATGCTGCAGCTGCCTCCTGTGAAGTCCCAGTAGCCGCTGCGACCGGTGCCAATTTATTTTTCTTGTTCTTGCGCTTCGCCGTGCCCCCTACTGCCACCGTGCCAACCGCGAAACCCTGTCCAGCCGGCACTGCCACCGCTGCAGGTAACACCGACGCCGCGGTGGTAGGGGCTGAACCAACCGCCACCGTTTGGACCGCCGCAGTCTGCACCACAGCCGCCGGCACCGCGCCCTGCACCGTAGCCGCCGGCGCCGTCTAAACCATCCCGGCTGCAGCACCATCGGCCTAGGGTTAGGAGCAACCCACGGCTGCGCCGGTGCGAATGTCGGTGGCCCCGCCATAGGCCTGCCCACTCCCGTCGTAGAGCCACGCCCAGCGCCGCGCCCTCGGCCACCTAGATCCGGACCCGGGGGCCGCAGTCCGGTCTGTCCACCCGACCGCTGCGGAGCCGCCATGCCCGAGGGAAGCGAGAGCAAGGCTTGGAGGAACGAGCGCTGTCCGGGGAGCCGTCGAGGGGGCGTTGACGAAGGAGCGGCAGATTCCGATTCCGCCGCGGAGTTAGACGATGACGAGGAGACCGCCGACGCTGTTTACAAACCCTAGGACGATCGATTTTAGCCCACATATGATCGAACGTGTCCAGGAAGTATCCCCAGGGCCGCAGTTTGGGCCCACCGCTGGCCCCACCCGACCGAGTGGAAGTTTGAACCGTGCCCACCGCGCCCAGATCCACTGACTGTGGATCGGAGCACGCTGCCGCGGCCTCGTCGGCCGTTGCCGATGGACTCGCCGCCGCGCCGTCGAAGTCAGCCGGGAAGAAATCACCTAGACATAGTGCGGGTGTGATTCTTGGACGCGGAACCGGCCCTCTCCATCCCACACGCACCGCCGGCAGCCAAATCCGGTGACCGCCCAAGCTCTTGGACGACGCAGACTCGCCGCTGCTCACCGGAGAAGGAGAGGTTAACGGCGATGACGTACAAGACCCTACCGGATCATGAACCTCGTTGCCTTGTTCCTCCCAGAACCGCGACTCCTTCGTCGGAAACCCTGCACACGACCAGAACTCCGATGCGATCTGCTCGTCGGAGACAACCGACCGGCACACGTCCGACCTAGAGACCGACCATTCATCCTCCAGCACCTCCTCAGCCGCCGCTCTAGCCGTAGACCCCGCCTCGCCTAACTCCTCATCGAGCGCGATCGCCCCCGCCTCCTCGCCCGCGAGAGACATGAAACGGGATCCCCCAGCGATCTGGTTAGTCGAGGGAGAGAGTGCACCCGGAGCCAGCGTGAGTCGCCGGCGATGAACGCCTCCGGTAGGGTTGCCCGCGGACGCCTTCCCCATTGCTCGACCAGTATGTGGTAGATGTATTTAGCACTGACATAGGTATTGATACATCTATTTAAGCGTCATCTAATATGGATGGAGGGAGTATTATGGTGAACTCCTAGTTACCCACCCTTAAAGATGGGCTCCTCTGTGAGAGAGTTGTAGGAGGTATCTATGGGATTCCTTTGTAACTACGCCGTTACACCCACCTTCAACCCCTTTTTATGTCCGTTGCAGTGATGGTTGAGTGTGCATTGGTCTCAAAGAATTACCTTGAGTGTGGGTAGGAGGTTAGTTCGTTGTTGTTATTGTCATCGTGACCAGTTTTTTGAGTTCTATTACATTGATGTGTAGGGGATGGCGTGCTTTGGTTTCGGTGGCGCCAGTCCGTTAAAATACCATACGGAATTGATGATGCATGGGAGCATTTATACTGCATCGCTTGTTATCCCTGACTCTGTCATCTTGTTTCAAGATCTGTAGATGAGGGGATCAGCGAGTTCCACCCGCACCTGGAAAATATTAGTTTTCTTGGATGGTACTTAAATCTATTTATGTGTGTATATAGTTCTTATGTATGGTTAGAAGTGTTGTATTTAGTGGTACTATCTTCAGTTTGTTAACAATATAATATTTATGATGAAATGTTAGCAACTTCTTCTTTCTAAGGAGCAAAACTGGGGCCTTTGGGCCGATAGACTGGGAAAAAATAGTGAGATACAACGTTTTTTTTCTTGGGTACACAATTGCGCATCTGATTTTTATAGAAGTTAGAGGTTTGAGTACAAGAAAGTGACAATCCGTTGCCCATAACACTGTCACTAACTCCAAGGACAGCCCCCCACACACACAACAACCAAACACACGTAAAGTCCTATCCTAAACAGAAATCAGAGCCGCGTCTCAACCGATGCTAGTGCCTCTAAGGAAGAACAACTCCATCTTGACATCCCTCATCGACGCACCACCCTAAGGAGAAGGGTGGCGGGACTTGTTCCGTCCTGAGGAAGGCCCCGACTTGAACACCGCGAGCGAGGGAGTGCATATATAGCACCCCTGCAACTCCACCTTGGATAACGGCTAGCACCCGAGGTATACAACAAAGGACCGCCACGCCTTGTCTCGAAATGCAATACTCTCACCAGAGGTACGACGTCGAGGACACCGCCATCACGTCGGTCCACTCTGAACCTAGGCTTTCACCTAGAGGCAACTACCAGACCAGGGCGAGGGCGAGGAATATGTCGGCACATGTCGATGACACCTCCAGGAAGGGAACGACACCCATAGAAGCCGTTGTCGCCGGCACCGGCCGAAGCTAGGCTAGACTTTCGTCTGGATTTCCGCGCACCTCCCGCCCTGCCCACACGACCGAGACAAACGTCCATGTTGATCACACCGCCTCCGCAGAAGCATTCATCATCGTGGTAGTATTGTCGTGGTTCACCTGTGACCTGCACACCGGAAAGAGCACTCCTTCTAGCCACAGCCCCCGCCTTTCGTCCACCAACCGCGCGGTCGAAGACCCACCGCATCACGTATGTCATTTCCTGACAGCAATGCTACAGCCGGAAGCCTCGAGTCAAGATCCAGGCCACGCCGCCAGCAGACGAACGACAGGCGCACTGGATCCACTGCGAGCTCCCTCCCCTCAAGGACTCTAGCGCAGGGGCGTCGGCGCCGCCGCCGTGCAACCAACTTCACACCAAGGCCCTGGAAGACATGTGCTGCCGACAGGGACCCTCACGCTGCTAGAAGAAGCAACGTCGCCCCATGTCCCCTCGGCACACACCGTCGTCTCCGTATCACCTCCCGGCCACATACCTCCTCTCCACCTCGTCATGTCGTTGTTGCCTCCACTCTGAGCACCGCCCAGCAAGGGCTCGCCTTTCTCCCACCTCTGACTAGGCCGACCACCCGCAGCTCCCACGTTCAGGCGCCTCCGGTCTAGCCCGGCCCACAAACCCAGATCGTCCCAAGGAGGTCCCAGATCTAGCCCACAAAGCCATCTTCAAGGTCGCTAGCGCCGGCACCACCACGGTATCTCTAGTCGTCTCCAGGAAGTGCCACCGTCGATCTCGGCGCCGCCAGCGAGCCTCCATGGCCTCAAGAAGTCACGCGGATGTAGGGAGGACGCGTCGCCGCCTTTGTCGCGTCTCTTCGAGGCCCGCGCCACTGTCTCCATGACCGCGCCATGCTCCGAGCTCCGGAATCCCTGCCTGGCCACCAACCTATTCCTCTACATCCGCACTCCCGACGTGCGCCCCCGCTCCTTCCATGCGCCGCCCAAGGGGAGCCCTTCTCCACGCGAAGTCCGGTCTTCACGGCGTGCCTCCTCCATGCCGCCTTTGACGGCCAGGGGGGCTGCCACCACCGCAATGGCCGGCGGCGGCAGCGGCAAGGCGAGCTCGGTCGCTGGCTAGGATTTAGGCCCATCGGGGTAGCCCGCGCGTGCGACCCGGGAGGAGGAGTTCACATCCAAAAATTCTTCAGGGCGCGGGGTGGGTGATGGAGGGATGATAGCCCGGTAGGCCAACGCCAAGGTGTAACTCGCCCCAAAGGACACTGCGTGAGATCCGGCTAGGGATAAAGGAACTTTTAGAAGGCCCAAGTTTGTAGGCCTGGTAACCCGGATTGTGGGTTACGGTAAGGAAAGTTAGGGTTCTGTATGCGGTGTCCGGGTAGGATTCAGGGTGCGCCTTGGAGGGAAAGCCAGGGGGTCCGGGTGCTTTATAAGCCGGCCCCTAGGTCTAGTTTGGAGAGATCCAAGAGTTAGAACAAGATCGCTAGGTATCGAGTATCCAGTGTAATACGAGAGTTGGGATAATACATCTAGATCGGAGACTCGGCGACTTGATTGCCGGCTACCAGATCGCATATCATCATGTTTTCCTCTGAGCTAAACCCTCTCCCAAACACCAGTGTCGTCTTGCCCCAAGATAAGTTACCCCCGGTAACGTCTGCCGTGATTATCCCACGACAGTTGGCGCCCACCGTGGGGCCTGCGTCCAAAGGTGTTTACATCACGGGAGAAGCTTGGAAGAACATGGAGAATCTTTGCATCGGCGAGATCTACACCGACCGCGAAGGAGAGAAGATGGTGGACGATTCCGGCTGGGGGCCAGAGTCGGATCACCTCGAATCCGGATCTATCGTGACAATCGGCCGGATCAACGTCTTCATCGGTATGGTACGTACTTCCGGTTCGATCCCTGACGACTTTGGATTTGATTCTGTGTCAGGGGAGGCCACCTACATTCAATCAGATGGAGAAGAATCAGTTGGGACGACAGATCCAACAGGAGAACCCACCACGAAGAGGGAACAGCCGGAGGAGCCGGCATGGACCCCGCGTGGCTGGGTCGAGAAAGAAGATGATACCGAGTCTATCCTGCATCTACTAAAGCATCGGTATGAGGAAAATAGCAGCGAAGAGGAACAGTATGAATTCGCGCCAAGCATTGTGCGCCGGGTTGCGGTTTACACGGCTCCCACGACCAATCTCAACCAGTAGAACGTGACCGCGGCCGCGGTCGGAGCAGCACAAGCATTGGCCCAGCAGCAAGGTCCGGATAACGGGAACCCGGTTTTGGCCCGGGTTGACGGAGAGTCGGCATCGGTTACCAGTCAAGCGGCGGAAAACGAGTTACACGCGAACACGTTTGGGTTCCTAGCAAACCGGACACCGGGAGCGGGTCCTTCCAATCCACAACACCCGGCCCTGTTCGACAACAATCTGATTCTAGATCCCACAGTTCTTGCCACCGTTATCACTCCAGAAAACGCGGCGGAACGTGTTAGGGACCTGGATATAGCCCGTCGTGCATTGGAGCAACAGAGGAGACAAGTAGAAGCAGAAAGGCAAGGGATGGCCACACGCCAACGCGAGCTGGATGCACTGGAAACCCGGCTCCGAGAGGAAACGACTAGAATACATCAAAGGCACCAAACCAGATTACCAGCGTTGGGTGGAGTTATAAATCCGGCTACACTGTTTACCACACCTCAAGATCAGCCGATTCCAGCGGCGAACCAAGGAACTGCACCTCAACCGGCAACTGTGGGAACACAGCCGGCAAACGTGCAAGCCGGGTTACCTTTACCACAGACTGGAGTTACAACCGGCAATACATTACCACCACCACCGCCGTCACGATTTCGCACACCGGCACGTCATTACAACAATCCCGTGGACAACGTGTACGCAGCAACACTCGCGTTGAATCAAATCCCCGTGAGAGAGTCACCCCACGCAGAGGAGACCCGGCGGGCGATAGATATGCTGCACACTGCGGTGGCGCAGCAAGCTAATTACCCGGATCACAGAAGTGGAATGCACGGGACACCATATGTCAGTCGACAACGAGGCAATACCGGCAATATCCAGACAAGTTCAGCACGGCGGAGGGAAGAGCAGCAGCAAATGCCGCCTCCTCCGCGTGTTCAGGCAGCATCAGCAGCACAAGCTATCGTGGATAGTTCCAGAGCCAGAAGAGCCGTGGCCGGGTCTGCGGTACATGGACCACCAGCAGCACCGCGTCCAGCCGTCCCCTCCGCAGGATCACACGTTTCCCGAGTAAGGCCAGTTCCGACCAATCTTGCAGGACCTAAGTGTCTCTCGGATAGCATCAGGGCTGAACCTTACCCGGAAAAATTCAAAGAACCGGGTAAAGTAGTGAACTATGAGCCGACTATGGATCCAGAAACATGGTTGAGCAGTTATGAGATGGCTATGTCAATTCGCAATGCGTCCGAGAATCTTCAAGCCAAGTTCATGTACTTGATGATGTTAGAAGGAGCAGCAAAGTTATGGTTCACCAATCTACTGGAAGGATCTATCAAGTCGTGGGAGGAGTTGAAAACTGCGTTTATCAAGCACTTTCATGGGACGTGCAGAAAGTTATTCACTATTGATGACCTAGAACGATGCGTCCAGAAGAAGGGAGAGTCGGCGCGCAGCTGGGTGCGCCGGGTTATGGAAATACTTCATTCATCCACAGATATTCATCCCAAGGATGCGTTACAAGCTATGGCAAAAACGTGCAAGTACACACCTTTAGTGCAAAAGTTAACCCGCATGAAATCTAGTCGGAATGCTTCAGAGGTTACGATGGGAGAACTGATGGATGCATGCAACAAACACGCCGCAACGGACACTACAGAAGAGGAAGTTGATGACAAAAAAGCAAAAGCAAACACAAGTAATAATGGAAGAGCCGGCAATGGATCAGCGCCGGGTAATAACGGAAACAGCCAGAACAAGCGCCCGTTCGAGGGAGGCTCCGAGTTTGTCGCCAGCACAGAAGCCGGGTCTTCGAGACCCAGGGCAGAAGGAAATTTCAATACTGGAAATCACAATGGAGGAAACTATCAAGGGCCGCCAAGGCCGAGTAACAATTGGGACATCTTCAGAATGGCGTGCCCGAAACACAGCAGGAACGGTAGGCAGGCTAACCACTCCTTGGAGCAATGCGCCGACCTCCAGAGATGGAAGAACGAGGAAGTGAACAGAGCCATGCGAGGTGCAGGTCGGGGAGGAGGACCGGGTCCAGGTGGAAACCCGGGCAACGGCCCACCCCCAGCCGGTAACCCGGCAGCAGGAAATCAGGGTAACAACCAAGGGGGAGCCGGAGGTTTCCAGGCTAACCCCAAGCAGTTGGGTCAATATCACGTGCATACTACAGGAAATTCTAACAAGGACAAAAAGATACTGAAGCAGGCGGTAAACTCGGTTTCCTCGGCTGTTCCGAGATAACTGAGGTGGTCAGAGCAGGATGTAACATGGAGCAGAAGAGATCACCCGGAAAGAATAGATCACCCGGGAGTCTTAGCATTAGTAGTTGCACCGCAGGTCAATGGGTATGAGCTGAAAAAGGTCCTGATGGATGGTGGAAGTAGCATCAATATCCTATATTGGGAGACCTTTCTACGCATGGGTCTCAAGGAGTCTCAGCTACAGAAAAGTTCAACAATTTTTCATGGGATAGTGCCGGGTCACTCAGCGTGCCCCCGAGGGAAAAATCGCATTGGAGGTAGCTTTCGGAGAATCAAAGGATAATTATCGAGTTGAGTGGCTCACTTTCGAGGTGGTCAAGTTGCGCAGTCCTTATCACGCGATGTTCGGAAGGCCGGCTTATGCTAAATTCATGGCTAGGCCGTGTTATGTGTATCTACAGCTAAAAATCCCGGGTCCTAAGCAGACCATCACCATACATGGAAGCCGGGACATAGCGGCTGAGTGCGATGAAGGAGACGCAGCAATGGCTGAGCAAGCTTGCAGAAAAGAGGAACTCAAGCATTACCGGTCTCAAGCAGACCCGGATGACAGAACAGCATTGAAAAGACCGAGTACTGAAGATGAAAGGGCAAAGTTCAAGGCAGCACAAGACACCAAGATGGTGGCTTTCATCGAGCATGATCCCTCCAAACAATCTGCCATAGGAGAAGAAATCACACGACCGTTTACAGTCAGCCACGTCATGAAAATGCCTCACCCCGATTGGCTAGCAAATCCGGTACTCATAATAAAAAAGACCAACAAGTGGAGAATGTGTATCGATTACGTCAGTTCCGGACAGGCTCCCAAGAAGAACTAAGCAATGTAACGGGCAGCAGGTTTCAGGCGCACTCTTCTCCTATCCAGGGTACCTAAGGGGACTGGAAGGTTTTTAATGAGGCGGCCTGCTGACCCAAACTTTCTCGTATCAATAAAGAGATGGTTAAGCAATATATCTTCTTCACATGCGTTATCAAGTCTTATTTTGTTATGATCTTTACTTCGGTTACAGGTAAGTATTATTTATCGTTATCAGTACATCAGTTTCCTTAAGTATGTTGCATATATCTAGGTCTTGGGGGCTGATTGCTTGAATAGCATAGTTACAAACTCAAAGACCCGGCCTTGATGCCTATGAGTTATAAGGGCCGATTACTCGCAAACGAGTACGGCTGCAATCTTATAACCGGACAAAGGAGCCAAATTTTCTTGACTTTTCTTACTTAAGCTCGATGTGACTCGCACTAAAGTGGCATGATTTGCTCGCTTACGATTACAATCAGCCATGAAGCCCAATAGGGACTTGCCTGACCCTGTTTTCGTACAGATGTAACAACATGATATCCACGCGAAAGCCGGCTTATAGTACAAGATAGTCAAAAGGGTCATCTAAACCACAAGTTATGCAGAGTACAGGGCTAATAGCCGGAAACTCAACGTTTAGTAAGCATAACTTCATACCCATGTGAAACGGCTCTAGGTTTTGGTCTTAGTAGAAAACAATTTGTTCTCCTGGAAAGACCACACATCCCAGACTCGGATTTCGAGTCTTGGGGACTGGGGATTTCGAAACAGAAACAAGTTGCCTCGTTACTAAGCTTGAAAAACCCTAACATCCGAGTCTTGGGGACTTGGGGACTTAGAGAAAAGTCCACTTGTCAAAACCCACGATACTCGGAAACCGAGTCTCACAAAAGGGAACCATAAAGAAAGTCGGATATCAAGAATAAGTTCAAAAACAGACAAGTATCAAATCCATCCAAAGGCCAGGAGAGGCACGAGGTATATCAAGGAAATAAAGCGCATTACAAATCTCGTTAGTAGTATCAAAGGTGTACAGGCGCACCGTCAAAAGAATATCCGTTTCCAACAAAAGCATCGAAAGACCAAGGTATCATAATGGCATCTGTTTACTCGGCTTCCTGAGTCGGGTCCACATCTTTGCCCTTGCCCTCCGGGTCTTGGTCCTGGGCTTGCTCTTCATCTTTCCCAGCATCGTCACTCGGATTCTTCGCATCAGGACGGACAGGCGGGCGGACAGCCGGCGTAGAGGTGGTTGGCCCTGATCCTAACTCGGCTTCCCTCTTCGCGGTTTCTTCCCTTTTCCTGGCCGAATCAGCATTCCATTTCTCCAAAATATCGAAGGGCAGGGGTGCTTCTTCCTGCACGATCTTGTTTTCAGCATCGTACGCACTCATAAACGTGCGCAGGTCCATACTATCGGCCAAAGTGGTTGCCGAGTGACGCACGGCGGATTGTATGGCCTTGAAATCCTTGGGCCCAAACTTGGAGCCATCCGCTTTGAATTCTGGAAACCCGGATATCACCTTTGCCGGCTCAAGCTTAGGAAAGTAAGCCTTAGCTAGCGTAAAGGACCGGGTCATACCAACCCGGCATGCCGAGCGTTTCCAGAGCTCGATCCACGCAGGCACGGTGGAGCATGCTTGGATAGGATTTTCTTCACCCGGATATGCCTCAGTTGGCCATTGCACGGCGTCCAATATCCACTTGGTGCCGGCGAAGAAGGTCCGGAGCACAGTCTTTAAAGTTTTAGCTTTTTTAACATCATCTTCTTCTGGGGCCGCAAGGTTAGCACCTGCAGTTGAAACAAGAAAGGCCACATCAGTAATTCCGAGTATCATGAATCAAGTAACAAAGCAGAGGCATGAAAGCAGTCAGCAGCAAGAAACTTACTAAGCAAGATACGATAAGTATCGGTAATTTGGTCCGATAACTTTTTCAGTGCAGTTTGAGCAGTGGTGCACCTTTTCTTGTATTTGGAAACATCTTTCTTCAAGGTTTCCACTTCAGCTTCAAGGGCCTCCCTCCGCTTTACCTCGGCAAGCAGAAGTTGTTCGGTTTTGAGCAAAATTTCATCAGACCGGGTGGCCTGTCCCTGTAAGAGACCAAAGTATGAGAATTAGTCGGGTATCATGGCAAGCCGAGTATCGCACAGAGTACCGAGCAAAACTTCAACAAGTTATACTCGGAACTTGGGGACTAGATGGATACAAAGAGATACCAGGTAACATTACCTGGTGCTCCGCTGCCATACGCTCTAGCACATCGTTCTCCGAGGCCTTCATAGCAAGGAGAGCGCTCATCATCTGATCGAAAGTATTGTTGCCCAAGTTGGAAGACCTGGGATCTTGGAGACTCGGAGAAGGAGCTCTCGTATTGGTGGGAGAAGGTATCCGGGTCGTCCGAGTATCGGAGTCTGGTGCTCCTCCTCCCATGCCCAAGACTGCAGCTTCTTCCTCCTCGTGTGTGTGCGAGGCTATTGGATACTCGGCTTCTTGATCGGCCGGGTTTATTGGTGGCACTTGTTCTTCTCCGCCAGCTGCGGTAGTCATATCATCAATCGGGTTCTCCTTACCCGGGTCATCGGTTTCCATATTTTCTTGGTCGCTGATAGCGACCGCGGCTCTATGGACAGTATAAGTAGGCAGTTAGCGTACAACTGGGAAAAAGTGACGGAAAGGTGATAAAGCATCAGGAAAGGAACTTTACCCGGGATTCACCATGTAGTCCGAGGGGAACTCGCTGCTGGACCCAGACGAAACTGAAAAACATCAAGCAAGACACGGAATTATCCCGTAAGGGGATGGTTCGGAAAGACTTTGATATTCAAAGAAAGGATTAGGTGAGTACCAGCGCGTCGAGCCGGAGACGACGAAATACCCGGATTAAGAGCGCCCTCACCCGGAAAATTCCGAGTCATTCTGCGCTTGGTCATGGGCGGTTCCTTCAAGTACGGCCAGCGGGATAACTCCAGGTTTAGCTCGCGCATGTTATCAAATGAATATGGTTTAGAGGCGAGGAAACGGTATGGAACCTTGAAGACGACCCCTCGGGGTTTTCTCTTTGTTCCGACCTTGATCGTCGGCTCAGCTTCATCTTCGTCGCTTGCGGATTCTACCTTGCATTCAGTTTCTTCTTCTTCGTCCTTGTCCTCTTGTTCTGAAAGTTATCAAGGTTTACAGTCGGAAAATGAAGAAAGAGCAACAACGAGCTCAAAGAAACTAAGTGAAACTCGGAATGTACCTTCATCCGAGTTAACGGCGTCTTCTTTCTCCTCTGGGCTTTCAGAGTTATGGGGAGTTTCAATCTTCCAAAAAACGGCATCGGCCTGAGATGAAGATATAAGAATGAGGGTTAACAGCTATATCAAGTGGAAAGTGTGAAGGTAAAAATATGGAAGCCGGATCTTTACCTCAAGGGCCGGGTTCTCGCGCGTAAAGGGCTCTAACCCGGCTATATTCCGGATTACCTCCAACTTCTCTGTCAAGAAGCCCTTGATAGTCTTGTTGGTGTCACCCGCTGCAAAGCTGTTGGTGGAGTACCGGAGCGCGTCCGTGGTGTGCCCCGAGTACTCACACATTAACTTCTTGCGGATGGAATTGGGTTGGATCCGGAAATCAACCCAAGTTTTCACCAGGTTAAGCCCAATGAGACCTTGGGCCGAAAGAATAGCAATTTTAGCCAACAAAGGTTGGATTGCCTCCATGTCCGAGTCAGAGGCAAAAGCGTTGAAGGTCTCGGAGATATCGAGGAGGCCCTCCGAGTAACCCGGCAGCTTCTTGTCGCCGGGTGGGGAGGTGTCTCGGCAGTAAAAGTATGAGAGTTGCCAGTGTTTGACGTGGGAATTGAGTGTGAGAGGTGGCATGGGAGAATTTTTGCGACGCTGGATGGAGACCCCGCCGCAAGCAAGAAGTGCTCCGTCACCGCTTTCGCGGCACGGCTTGCACTGGAAAAGTTCAATAAAGAGAGCCAAACTTGGCGGAGTGCACAAGTATGACTCGGATAAAACAATGAAATGGGTAATATTCAACATAGAGTTAGGCCCTATGTCAAATACCCGGAGGCCATAGTGGCTCAGAACATCTCGAAAGAAGGGGTGACCCGGAGGACGGAACCCCCGGGTCACGTGTTCGACGAAGCAGATTACCTCGTCGTCGGCAGGCGTGGGCCGGGTTTCATCACCCGGCACCTTCCAATGGATATCTTTGTGAGAAGGGAGAATCCCTAACTCGGCCAGCTCTTCTAACTTGGCCTTCGTAACAGTGGATCGCGCCCAGTTGGCGGATATCGAGTTGGTGGTTTTAGCCTTGGCTGGTTGTTTCCCCTGCTTCTTGGGAGCCATGGGATTAACCTGCAAAGTGTAACACCTGGGGTGTTACCTGTTTGTTTGCCTGCATAATATTGCATTGCACCATGTTTGCATCACAACTGAAAATTTCAACACAATTTAAACTTGCACCCTTGCTCAAAAATTTTCCAATCTCAAAACTGCAAACTAAAACCCCATTTGTTTTCATTAGTTTGAAAATTGTTTTAAACAAATTGCCTGCTAAATAACTTGTCCCTGTTGTTAACAAACCCTAATGACTAACTCAAAAATTCAAACCAAATCTTTCATTAACTTGTTGGGTTTAATCAAACAGCTAATTTCACTCAATTAATTAAATCACCTTCATTTCCAAATTTAAATCTATTCTCAAACTCAGTACCCTTTTGAATCCATAAAGTTCACCACACCTTTGTACCATTTAAGTCATTTTAAAAAAAACTTAGGGGTAACCCTATTGAAAAGGCATTGTTTTTTCTAATATTACTTAATATTGAAAATTTCTTTGATTTGGATTTAAATCCAAACAGCAATGTAAAAGTTTGAAATTTTCAAAATCCTTTTGCCAACTGTTAGCTTTTGAGCTAACATGGTCCCCTGAATTTTCTCAGAATTTTTGGAATCCAAAACCTTATCAAATTCATCCCAAATCTGTTTGAGCAAAAAAAAAAAAAAAAAAAAAACAGAAGAAACAATTAATAAAAGAGCAAACCCGCGCAGCACCTAATTTTCCACCGCCAGCCCACTCTTTCGCGCGCAAGCCCAGCCCACTAACCCTTCCTTGGCCCGGTACCCCTTCGAACTGTCGCTTTCTTCTTCCTCTGGGTGAGGTCATCCTCTGTACGAACAGAGAGACACCCATCCGATCCATCCCCACCTCCCGGATGCGCTGCCATACCACCCGCCTCTCTCCATAAAACTCTACTTCCCCGAACCCTAGATCCCTAGCAACCCTAATTCTTTCCCATCGCCGCCATCCTCGCTAGTTCCCTTTCTCTCTGTCAGTTCGTTGCCTGAACCACCATCGATCACCACCTCCCTGTACCCTCACCGCCGGTAGCCCACGGCCACCGCGAGGGGGATCCTTCGCCGGGAATGGAACCGCGGCATGCCACTGCAGCTACTCGTGCCCTCGCCGTTTCCCGGGAGGGATCGTGGCGGCCGCGCCGTCGCCGGAGGGCGGCCCTCTGCCACTGCCGTCAGGCAGTCGTCAGCGACAGCAGCAGCAGGTACTCGCCTCCGCCCTTCCTTTCTTGTTGTTCGCATCTGCACGCAAACGAGGCCGCACGCATGCCCTTTCCTCGCGCACACACCAGGTGCACAGCAGCGGCAGCAACGCCGGCCGGCGAGCAGCCGCTAGTCGCCGGAGATCGCTGTTGTTTCGGTCGCTCCAATCTTCAGTTTCGTCAGGCAAATAGCTGACAGAAACCAACGTTAACCTTGCTCGCCCTCCTATCCTTTCAACAACCGAACGCTAGCGCAGCTGGCCTGTTCCCCCAGCGCGCAAGCGAGAGGCAGGGGTTCGATCCCCCTCCCTGCCCAATTAGCCAACTTTTTTCCTTTTTATTTTTCAGATCCAGAGCAACACCCAGTTTCACAAATAGGTCCCTGCCAGTTCTTCTAGGTCCCTGTTAATTGTTCTAAGTCCCTAAAAACATCATTTTGGTCCTCCATCTTAACCTGTTAATAACTTTTTAAATATGCCTCCAAATCAAAAACTCTAAATATGGTTGTTGCTCCAAATTTAATCATCTATCCAAATAATCCATTTGTTTACTGTTTTGACAATTTCAAATGCAATTAAATTTCAAATTTGAATAATTCAAATGCAATTTCTTAAATTCCATAACTAATTATTTATTAATCCAACAACTGCAAATAAAATATGTTTTCCATACCATTTCATCTCACCTTTTCAAATATAATTTTTGTTTTCTGTTTTGAATAATTAAAATTGCCTAAACATTTTAACTCTTGTTTAATTCAATTAAAAATTGTTTAATATTGTTTAATTCATAATTAAATAATCCAAAGTCCAATTTCAAAATGTGAAACATGTAATCCAATTAAAATTTGATAACCTTTTCAAATATCAACTTTGTTGTTTGGTTTGAACAACTTAACTTGATGATAACAACCCCTACTTGTTCAACCTCATTAAGTACCAATAATTTCCAAACTTGATAACTGTTTTCTAAAATTGTTAACCATCATTCCAAATGCACTTAATGTTGTTATCTTCCTGTTCTTCATCATGCATGCATCATTCTAACTCACTTACACATGATGCTTAGTGTTAGAACAATTAATTCAACTATAAGCATGGGTTTGCCATATGCAATCTTTGCATATGGAATCCATTTAAACTTGTGTTTCATATCAACTAGTTTAGTTTGGTGCATCTATTAAACATGACATGCATCCATATCTTGATCATGCTGGATCTTTTGCCGTAGTAGTAATTGTTGCATTCCGGTGTTTGTTCGAGGTTCGTTGCTTCTTCCCGGATAGGACGTTGAGATGATGTGAGCAACGACAAGTTCTGCTACCTTGCGGGATCTCAGGCAAGTATACTCACTTGCATGCCATATGGCTGCTTTTCATCACTTGTTACCGATTCTTTCCGTTGATTCTTTTCTGCTAGCCTTAGTAGTAGTTGTTTCTGTTACGAACCCATCACATGAATCCCTTAACCTGATACTGCCTCACCTCCCTACCTATAACCATTGTTTGTGCCTGCGTCTTACTATCTTGCTTAGGGTTGCTTTTGCTCGAGTTCGTTGTCGGTTACTTCTTTTACTATCGTACTCTTTTATTATCGTACCGGGGGCTCGAAGTTAATCAATCAATCCTGTTAATGCTGATGTTAATAATAATTTTGATGATAAGGCACCGGCGGGAGGCCCAGGGTGGTTTTGAGGCCCGCTAGTGTCGACCCCCTAATTAGGAAAAGGGTCTTGTCTACTGATCCATGATGAGCGCACTACCCGCATTTGGGGAGTATGGGCTCCCCCAGTTTGACTCGATTCGCATCTCGTCCAAATCGCCGTACTAGTTCGGGCTTTCCATTTGCTGCATGCATGATCTTGCGAGCCCTTGGATCCCGGGTGGAACTTTCGTAGTCGGCATTTAGGGCGGCGTGGTCTTCCAGTGCTATGAGGGTCCCCTTTTCTTCGTGGGGCTCGATTAGCCGCGCACGCACAGCACGCGGTGCTTTGGGCTTGATGCGAAGAAGGGTTGGATTGTGTTGAGTGCCCCGCTTGGTGGGAGGCATTCCATCTGGCGGGATATTCATGAGTGTGGTTACTTTGGTGCACCCCTGCAGGGTAAATCTTCTCGAGAAGCCGTGTTTTCCGCGGTTATGGATTACTTGGTGAAAGTACTGGCTAACAAGTACTCAGGACAACTTAAACATAATGATCAACCATGATATACCCACTGATTAATAACTTGACTAGTAACAGGTTTATCCACACAATAACTTGAATCACCTTAATACAACGGTGTGAGTTATCCTCGGATTGCTTCTTTGGATAAGGGGCGAGATCCAGGATGGGTTTGTTTGAAGTTATCTTTCAGTTGGTTACTATCACTCGATCTTATCTCTTTCTGATAGATGGAAGTAATAGAATCTCTGTAGTTGGTTAGTGCAGCCTGCTGCCACATATTTGCAATAACCCCTTCCTTTCTGTTGATCCTAAAGTATTTGTATCTTGTGATGACTGGCTACGCCGGTAACTTGTGAGTATGGGTTCTATCCCCCTTGCCAGTACTTAACCGTACTGACCCACGAATCTCTTTCGTGGCTGCAAATTCCAAATTGCAGTCAACAGGTTTGAAGTCTGACGACGTTAGCTTGGGAATCCCTCCGGCTTGGCCTGGGCAGGGATTGGACGCTCTCGGTTATCTTCAGGACTCTTAGTCCAATTTGGATCTTGTCCGTAGCCGGACGTTTGTTTCTTCCGCTGTTATTTGGATCTTTGTATTGTATCAGTTGTAACCCCGGCTCGTTTGAGTCATCTTGTATCTATCTGTTTCTGTGTAATTGTGGATTATTCGTGAACTATTGTAATGTTATCATAAATGGCAACCTGGAATCGGTTATTATGCGGATTTGGCGGGAATGCTGAAATCTGCATAGTGCCCGATCCCGGGGCGTCACAAATGGTATCAGAGCCTTGGTTCCGATTCCCGAGATTGTTTCGATACGAATGGTTATCGAAGCAACGGGTCCGCAAAGCCTGTAGGTTAACCTCGCTAACGGTCGTTGTTTCTAGAGTGTCAAAAACTATTTCTGCTAAACTAGTTCTGGAAAAACATCTCAATAGGATTCTTGTTTTCTCCTTACCCCTATTCTATTTTCCCTCCCATCTTATTTGTTTTGGAGTCTACTCTCGTACTCAATATTTCAAAGTGTTAGGATCCTACGTGGGTGGACGTTTTCTGAGCCCCTAACCTAATAGGTTCGATCATCGGAAGATTCCTGGTGGAAGAACATCGTCGTCACTCCGAGCAAGAATCTCTTGTTAGTGGTGTCGAGGAGATCAACTGGAAGCACGAAGAGGCGATAGTCGAACTTCTTTCCCCTCCCGGGTTAGCAGGTGGATTGCGAGGGCGCAATCCCTTGTTAGTGGTGTCGTCTGTAACACCTGGGGTGTTACCTGTTTGTTTGCCTGCATCATATTGCATTGCACCATGTTTGCATCACAACTGAAAATTTCAACACAATTTAAACTTGCACCCTTGCTCAAAAATTTTCCAATCTCAAAACTGCAAACTAAAACCCCATTTGTTTTCATTAGTTTGAAAATTGTTTTAAACAAATTGCCTGCTAAATAACTTGTCCCTGTTGTTAACAAACCCTAATGACTAACTCAAAAATTCAAACCAAATCTTTCATTAACTTGTTGGGTTTAATCAAACAGCTAATTTCACTCAATTAATTAAATCACCTTCATTTCCAAATTTAAATCTATTCTCAAACTCAGTACCCTTTTGAATCCATAAAGTTCACCACACCTTTGTACCATTTAAGTCATTTTAAAAAAAACTTAGGGGTAACCCTATTGAAAAGGCATTGTTTTTTCTAATATTACTTAATATTGAAAATTTCTTTGATTTGGATTTAAATCCAAACAGCAATGTAAAAGTTTGAAATTTTCAAAATCCTTTTGCCAACTGTTAGCTTTTGAGCTAACATGGTCCCCTGAATTTTCTCAGAATTTTTGGAATCCAAAACCTTATCAAATTCATCCCAAATCTGTTTGAGCAAAAAAAAAAAAAAAAAAAAACAGAAGAAACAATTAATAAAAGAGCAAACCCGCGCAGCACCTAATTTTCCACCGCCAGCCCACTCTTTCGCGCGCAAGCCCAGCCCACTAACCCTTCCTTGGCCCGGTACCCCTTCGAACTGTCGCTTTCTTCTTCCTCTGGGTGAGGTCATCCTCTGTACGAACAGAGAGACACCCATCCGATCCATCCCCACCTCCCGGATGCGCTGTCGTACCACCCGCCTCTCTCCATAAAACTCTACTTCCCCGAACCCTAGATCCCTAGCAACCCTAATTCTTTCCCATCGCCGCCATCCTCGCTAGTTCCCTTTCTCTCTGTCAGTTCGTTGCCTGAACCACCATCGATCACCACCTCCCTGTACCCTCACCGCCGGTAGCCCACGACCACCGCGAGGGGGATCCTTCGCCGGGAATGGAACCGCGGCATGCCACTGCAGCTACTCGTGCCCTCGCCGTTTCCCGGGAGGGATCGTGGCGGCCGCGCCGTCGCCGGAGGGCGGCCCTCTGCCACTGCCGTCAGGCAGTCGTCAGCGACAGCAGCAGCAGGTACTCGCCTCCGCCCTTCCTTTCTTGTTGTTCGCATCTGCACGCAAACGAGGCCGCACGCATGCCCTTTCCTCGCGCACACACCAGGTGCACAGCAGCGGCAGCAACGCCGGCCGGCGAGCAGCCGCTAGTCGCCGGAGATCGCTGTTGTTTCGGTCGCTCCAATCTTCAGTTTCGTCAGGCAAATAGCTGACAGAAACCAACGTTAACCTTGCTCGCCCTCCTATCCTTTCAACAACCGAACGCTAGCGCAGCTGGCCTGTTCCCCCAGCGCGCAAGCGAGAGGCAGGGGTTCGATCCCCCTCCCTGCCCAATTAGCCAACTTTTTTTCCTTTTTATTTTTCAGATCCAGAGCAACACCCAGTTTCACAAATAGGTCCCTGCCAGTTCTTCTAGGTCCCTGTTAATTGTTCTAAGTCCCTAAAAACATCATTTTGGTCCTCCATCTTAACCTGTTAATAACTTTTTAAATATGCCTCCAAATCAAAAACTCTAAATATGGTTGTTGCTCCAAATTTAATCATCTATCCAAATAATCCATTTGTTTACTGTTTTGACAATTTCAAATGCAATTAAATTTCAAATTTGAATAATTCAAATGCAATTTCTTAAATTCCATAACTAATTATTTATTAATCCAACAACTGCAAATAAAATATGTTTTCCATACCATTTCATCTCACCTTTTCAAATATAATTTTTGTTTTCTGTTTTGAATAATTAAAATTGCCTAAACATTTTAACTCTTGTTTAATTCAATTAAAAATTGTTTAATATTGTTTAATTCATAATTAAATAATCCAAAGTCCAATTTCAAAATGTGAAACATGTAATCCAATTAAAATTTGATAACCTTTTCAAATATCAACTTTGTTGTTTGGTTTGAACAACTTAACTTGATGATAACAACCCCTACTTGTTCAACCTCATTAAGTACCAATAATTTCCAAACTTGATAACTGTTTTCTAAAATTGTTAACCATCATTCCAAATGCACTTAATGTTGTTATCTTCCTGTTCTTCATCATGCATGCATCATTCTAACTCACTTACACATGATGCTTAGTGTTAGAACAATTAATTCAACTATAAGCATGGGTTTGCCATATGCAATCTTTGCATATGGAATCCATTTAAACTTGTGTTTCATATCAACTAGTTTAGTTTGGTGCATCTATTAAACATGACATGCATCCATATCTTGATCATGCTGGATCTTTTGCCGTAGTAGTAATTGTTGCATTCCGGTGTTTGTTCGAGGTTCGTTGCTTCTTCCGGATAGGACGTTGAGATGATGTGAGCAACGACAAGTTCTGCTACCTTGCGGGATCTCAGGCAAGTATACTCACTTGCATGCCATATGGCTGCTTTTCATCACTTGTTACCGATTCTTTCCGTTGATTCTTTTCTGCTAGCCTTAGTAGTAGTTGTTTCTGTTACGAACCCATCACATGAATCCCTTAACCCTGATACTGCCTCACCTCCCTACCTATAACCATTGTTTGTGCCTGTGTCTTACTATCTTGCTTAGGGTTGCTTTTGCTCGAGTTCGTTGTCGGTTACTTCTTTTACTATCGTACTCTTTTATTATCGTACCGGGGGCTCGAAGTTAATCAATCAATCCTGTTAATGCTGATGTTAATAATAATTTTGATGATAAGGCACCGGCGGGAGGCCCAGGGGTTTTGAGGCCCGCTAGTGTCGACCCCCTAATTAGGAAAAGGGTCTTGTCTACTGATCCATGATGAGCGCACTACCCGCATTTGGGGAGTATGGGCTCCCCCTCAGTTTGACTCGATTCGCATCTCGTCCAAATCGCCGTACTAGTTCGGGCTTTCCATTTGCTGCATGCATGATCTTGCGAGCCCTTGGATCCCGGGTGGAACTTTCGTAGTCGGCATTTAGGGCGGCGTGGTCTTCCAGTGCTATGAGGGTCCCCTTTTCTTCGTGGGGCTCGATTAGCCGCGCACGCACAGCACGCGGTGCTTTGGGCTTGATGCGAAGAAGGGTTGGATTGTGTTGAGTGCCCCGCTTGGTGGGAGGCATTCCATCTGGCGGGATATTCATGAGTGTGGTTACTTTGGTGCACCCCTGCAGGGTAAATCTTCTCGAGAAGCCGTGTTTTCCGCGGTTATGGATTACTTGGTGAAAGTACTGGCTAACAAGTACTCAGGACAACTTAAACATAATGATCAACCATGATATACCCACTGATTAATAACTTGACTAGTAACAGGTTTATCCACACAATAACTTGAATCACCTTAATACAACGGTGTGAGTTATCCTCGGATTGCTTCTTTGGATAAGGGGCGAGATCCAGGATGGGTTTGTTTGAAGTTATCTTTCAGTTGGTTACTATCACTCGATCTTATCTCCTTTCTGATAGATGGAAGTAATAGAATCTCTGTAGTTGGTTAGTGCAGCCTGCTGCCACATATTTGCAATAACCCCTTCCTTTCTGTTGATCCTAAAGTATTTGTATCTTGTGATGACTGGCTACGCCGGTAACTTGTGAGTATGGGTTCTATCCCCCTTGCCAGTACTTAACCGTACTGACCCACGAATCTCTTTCGTGGCTGCAAATTCCAAATTGCAGTCAACAGGTTTGAAGTCTGACGACGTTAGCTTGGGAATCCCTCCGGCTTGGCCTGGGCAGGGATTGGACGCTCTCGGTTATCTTCAGGACTCTTAGTCCAATTTGGATCTTGTCCGTAGCCGGACGTTTGTTTCTTCCGCTGTTATTTGGATCTTTGTATTGTATCAGTTGTAACCCCGGCTCGTTTGAGTCATCTTGTATCTATCTGTTTCTGTGTAATTGTGGATTATTCGTGAACTATTGTAATGTTATCATAAATGGCAACCTGGAATCGGTTATTATGCGGATTTGGCGGGAATGCTGAAATCTGCATAGTGCCCGATCCCGGGGCGTCACACAAAGCACGAGATAAAAAGGTACAAGGAGTAAGACCCGGAAACCATGAGCTATCCGAGTATTTGCAAGCGATATCGAGAAAACATGGAAGCTAAGAATTATCCGGGTATCATTCTACGGAGCAAAGACTACAAATTATCCGGGTATCAGGTATCATTATAGAAACTACTGGGTACTTACGTATTGAAAGGTGTTTGAGGAAGATGGATGATTGTCCATGTATCTACTGCAAGCAAAAGAACCGGAAGAAAAGGATTTTCCGGGTGTCAATGACATGCGCGGAAAATTGGGACGAAATGGATCTAGATTGGAAAACTTGCGGACGATTCTACGGAGAAATTAATGGTTGATGATGATAGGGGAGTGATATGTGCCCATCTGTCATGTTATTGGATGAACTAGCGTGGGATTGTGGGGTTTAATTCGGCGCGGCAAGAAAAAATGACTCGCGGATTGACCTAGATCCAATCTGGAGTAAATCGAGAAATTACGAGGTCAAGCTAATGGATGCGAGAAACTTACTGGAGGAGATTGAAGTGAAGCCCGGCGGAGGCAAATAGCACAATCCTGGTGCCCCTTAGCGATTCCCGGCGGGCAGGACAAGGGCGCGGTGGCGGATCTTGGCGGCGGCGTGGGGCGAGCCGTGGCGGAGCGTAGACGGCGGCGGATTGGCTCCGGTGACGCGCGCGAGGTCTCCGTGGCGGTGCTCTGCGAGCTTGAGTGCGGAAGTGAAGAGAAGGAGGAAAAGGGGTCAATGAGCCGTTGGGGTTAGGTTAACCCCTAAGTACCTATTTATAAGGGTGCGGGCGGATAAACCTAGTCCAACGGACGGGAACCAAAAAATTCGGAATAACGGCTATCTGCCCGGATTTTGTGAGATATGCTTTAAGTTCTGGACGAGATATCCGGACAGAGATAAGAAGGAGATCTCTGCAATATCGGGTTCAATTATCGAGTAAAGTAAGCCGGATCTTTGACATTCTTATCAGGGCGTTGACCCGGAGAAAAGAGGGACCTAGAGAAAGCCGGGTTGCTATATGGCCACCTTGGAGTTAGGCCTAGCTGTTTATCAAAGCACCTTAACCCGGCCTCTTCGGATTTGTACGTCTGATATTTTTACAGGGAATAGCAAGCGCTTCAAGGAGGATCCCGTGAAGCCCAGGCTATTCAGGGGACTACTGATGGAGGGATGATAGCCCGGTAGGCCAACGCCAAGGTGTAACTCGGCCCAAAGGACACTGCGTGAGATCCGGCTAGGGATAAAGGAACTTTTAGAAGGCCCAAGTTTGTAGGCCTGGTAACCCGGATTGTGGGTTACGGTAAGGAAAGTTAGGGTTCTGTATGCGGTGTCCGGGTAGGATTCAGGGTGCGCCTTGGAGGGCAAGCCAGGGGGTCCGGGTGCTTTATAAGCCGGCCCCTAGGTCTAGTTTGGAGAGATCCAAGAGTTAGAACAAGATCGCTAGGTATCGAGTATCCAGTGTAATACGAGAGTTGGGATAATACATCTAGATCGGAGACTCGGCGACTTGATTGCCGGCTACCAGATCGCATATCATCATGTTTTCCTCTGAGCTAAACCCTCTCCCAAACACCAGTGTCGTCTTGCCCCAAGATAAGTTACCCCCGGTAACGTCTGCCGTGATTATCCCACGACAGTGGGTGTCTTCTCCAAAACTTCCGCCTCCCTCGCTTGTTCTCCTGCCCATGAACCACGATCAACGCCAGATCTTCCCCGTTGCTCTCCAGCCTCGGATACTCCGATCCATAGCCGAATCCGCATCCTCATGCCTAGAGAATACACGTTCGTAAATCTTTTTTCACCATGGATCTCACTATCAATCACTGTTCCACGTATATGGTGAATTAACTTTGGGATGAAATTTATGCTAAGAGGGAGAGAACGTGTGAATCCTATTGATTTAAGGTGGAGTGTTTGCATTTGTGCATTCATGTATTTTGTAATTCTACATATCTTTTCTTCTATTGTTCAAAGCGAGTGAAGGTGTTCATACTTCGAGAGTGTCATAGGGTCTGGAAACAGAGCGCAGGCAGCTTGCCGAGGAGGGTTGACTTCACCTTTGTTATGTTTAGTTTTTAAAAATTAACCATACTATTGGTTCGAGCCCTAACACTAGAGGTTTACTTCCTGATTTCTTATCTTATCTCAACACAACTGAAATCAACTTTGAGTTTAAGTTGGAGTTAAAATTTCAATTTCTAATTCAAACTCATTTGAAAAACATTCTCCACAAACTCTTATAAAAATTCAAATGTAAGATCTAAACACGACAAGGAGTTTCTCATCGATTCCTTTGGTGAAAACACTTCTTTATGTATGACCTATGCTGTAGTAGCACTGATTGGAATTTTTTTTTTGAACAAGATCTATCGTGCAGCCAAAACAGCGACAC
Source organism: Alopecurus myosuroides (assembly GCA_028641055.1). Classification (NCBI taxonomy): domain Eukaryota; kingdom Viridiplantae; phylum Streptophyta; class Magnoliopsida; order Poales; family Poaceae; genus Alopecurus; species Alopecurus myosuroides. The sequence continues at coordinate 707,579,824 of CM054057.1, read as the reverse complement.
TAGAACTTCTGGGCCTTCTGGCCCAAAACATCTGGTATCCGGATATATCCATCCTAGATCCGGAATTTCCAAATACGTTTCTCCTTCATGCTTGCCTTTATTTGTTTTGTCTTCTCGGACGCAAGTGCTTATCTGTTCTACCCCTCTATTATATATTCACTTTCGGGTGGTTCGATTCTGACCCGAAGAAGCGTGATCAACATGGTCGCTCCGTATATAACTGTCACACCCCAGTTTTTGGACACTTGTAATATAGTATGGGAGGAAAACTTGTGAGCCAAAAAAACTTGTGTAATGTGTTTTTGTGAACCAACATATGTATGTGACCATGAGTATCTATGCAAATGCAAGCAACATTTTCTTTTAAATTAAATATTATTTTTTCTCCGTTGATCACTAGTCGTTTCTGTGATGTTTTCCATATGATCACTTGAGTAATTTTGTCCCAAGTGTTGGATAAAGGTTGTTTTCAACTTAGCTATATTTTTTGGCTTTGTTTGAATAAAAAAAAACAAAATGGCAATTGAATATATGGATATTTTCTTTTAGTTTTTCTATTATGGTTTATCCCTGAAAACTAGCCAAGTGTCATTTTTCTAGCACTTATTTTCAATAGGTTAGAGTATCCAATTTTATGTTTGATTTGTGTAGTTCGAAAACAAACAATTGCATGCTTGTTTTTGTGGAAAGAAATTAAGACAGAAAAACAGACAATTCGGAAAACAGAAAAAAACAGAAATGTGACATTTTTACACCCTCTTTTCAAAACCTTCCGCAATTCAAAAAATGGTCTGAAAGATGTTTCTGATAGTTTAAATCATGTTTAACATTGTCCAACTTATAATTCCAAATTTTGACTTCATTTGCTAACTTAATCTTGAGTGAACATTTTGATGATTTGATCTGTTTCCACACTTAGCAATTTTGTTAAGTCACTTTTTCTGAATTTTCTGATCTTTTATATTTACATAAAATGGAGTGGATGATTTAGTTTGTTTTCGTCCAAATGGGGAGATGAGATCTTGCCAAACATGATTAACTACGTTTGTACTTGGGTTTGGTACCTAGGATGCCACTTGTGGTCGATCAGAGAGTGAGAGAGAGAGGAGTGGAAAGAGCGGGGGACAGACAGAGAGAAAAGAGGAGGGGGCAGCAGCTCGACACACAATGCGCGCCGCTCCGCTTGCACTGTGGCCTTAACGCACGTGACCACATAGCCTCCTCGCCGCCTACTTACAGTGCCGCACTACCTTAGTTCCTTAGCCGCCCATTGCACTACTTGTGCACGCCCGGAGACGCTGCTCCGTGCCGCCCGCGACATGCCCGAGAACAAACCGCGCCCACGACCCCCTGCCCACGCCTATAAGGCACACCCCACGCCATAGGATGCTTGAGATGACTATGTTTTCCTGGTCACGGAATTTTTTTATGTCAGTATCATTGAATATCATATTGTTGGAAGGGAACAATATGGCTGGGTATACCCTAGTAGTTGACATGGTAAGAGATTCCACTAAGACATACATGTCCTTAGAATCATTTCACATCACTGTTTCATTACAATTCATCCTTTGACCATGGGGTTATCAAAGTAATATATTATGGAGGCTTTACTTCGGTAATATCAAGAGTCACACCGTAAACTAGGTGAATATAAAGGTAGACACTGATAATTCTTAAGGAGTATGTTACCTTGTTTTTCTGTGATGGGAATTACTTTTCCATAAAATAAGAGATAAAAACTTGGGCTCACTCTGTATTCTTCATATCCATAAGTTCTACCGACAATGCATGATGATGACACATCATATGGCATGTCATAATACATTAACAAGAAAATGTAAATTTACCGGTTCACGAGACAAGACAAAGGTATAGTGGAAACAGAGTTTGTTCCACGACAATACCAGAGTCCATAGTATCGGGTAAGTCCGGGATCGTGAGTAATGGGAGAATTGTATAATGAATAACAGGTTCAATAGTTTATTTTTTAGTATGCGGGAGTCAATATGGGTGTCCATGGCCCCGCTGTTAATTACTGAAAAGAAAGTGTTTATAGTTTCATGTCCACAAACTATAGAACCTGTAGGGGAAACACACTTAAGTTATGGATGATTTATGTATATATCGGTAGGTCCGGATCAACAAGGAGTATCGTCGGAACAGGGTTTCTACGTGATAGATATATTTAATATACGGATAGAATTTATATTAAGGGTATTGGATGCCCCGGAGTAATAAAAACAGTTTCTATTAGTATCGGAATTTATTCTAGAGTTGTTATGAGAGATAAAATAAGGATTCATGCTTTACAGAGCACGTGCAGGGGGTGTGAGAAGTCCTAGGATGTCAGAAACATATTTCTGACATTGTTAGATAATATTGATGATTTTATTTATAGGGGTCATAGGGCTCTGAAGGTGTTTCGGAGGACTTTCCATATAAGAGGTTGAGTACCTCGAGGGAGGAGATTCCCCCTCATGGCAGAACCCTACTTTTGGGGGTTGCCAGGTGGGCCCTAGTGTGTTCACAAGTTGGTATTCATCGTCTCGGTATTTTTCCTGAATTATATGGAGAGAAAAAAATAAAAAGGAGAAAAAGTAAAAGGGAAGGAGTGGGAGGTGGAGTTGGCCTCTACCTCACCAATCAGAGTTGGGATAGGAGTGTGGTGCAGACACCTTCTTGGTGGTACGCCTAAACCCTCCTACCCCATCTAGGACTCCTCTCCCTCTTGGAAAGTATCCCCTCTCCTACCAATATATAAAGGACCTCATGGCTAAAGGAAAAACACACAATTGGCTCTGAATCCTCTCTCTCTCCCTCTATCTCTCCCCCTCCCTCTCTCTCTTTCTCCAGTAGAATTAGAGGGTCTAATTAGAACATCTAATTAGAGCCCCTCTAATTTAATTAGAGCTTCCTCTAACCAGGGTTCTGATGTGTCCTCTCCAAATTAGATCTAACTTATAGTTATTCTCTCTCTATATCATGTTGAGAACTCCACCTTCGTATACACCTGTGGCGTCTAGTCATGGACGGCGAAGAGCTGCAAAATTTTCTCCGAAGTATGCATGCATACTCTCAGAGGGGTAACATGCGACCTTCACTATGCTGGATTAAGATGTTGGATACGGGGAGTCAGCAACATCCACACCCACAGACTTGTGCGTGAGGATCTTCAACAGGCTTCATCGAGATCGTCACCAACACCTCTTGCGCATATACGGTGATTTGTACACGGTCTCGAAACCTAGATCTAGGAATTATTATTCACTTGTATTTGCATAGTTAGATCTTAGCGGTTGCGAAGTATGCATGGCAAAAAAATTAAATTCCCGTTGCTCAACCCAACGGTGGTATCAGAGCAATCTATGCCTAGGTACAAGATTTGATCTAGAGAACCGGTGAATGAGGGCATTGCATTAGTTTGTGCAAGTATGTTGAAAAGTTCTCCAACGTTCAGATTATTGATGATTGCTTCCAATAAGCTTTGTTGTTTTTTTTTTCTATTGCATATCGAAATTTTTAAAAACTTCTGGCAATCCTAGGATGTTCAAGTTACCCCTAGCATATCTAGTCTAGTCCGAAAAAGTGCTTTGGTAGCTTTGGGTCTCTTTATAGTTGGCTTCGTAAACAACACTAAGGAAGGGGCATGTGGATTGGATCCAGATGGGGGTAATGGTTATGAATAAGTATAGATTGAGACTCAAGGCATTTTCGTAATATCTCTGTTTCAATCACCCCGCAATGTCAATTTAGCGACAGGAATAATCGTGACTTATGGAAGCATAGGTTACTTGACGGTTCGTTCCATAGATCGTACAACCACACTAAAAGTTGAAAAAACGTTAGGGACGTCTAACTCTATTTTACATGAAACGGGATTTCGTATAGTCTCGGATTATCGAATTTTGAGATGCTTCACCAAACACTATTTTGTAGCTAGCAAACCATTCTAAACCCAATCATGGCGATTATGGGAAGGAGAAGGATTTTACCTATCGTGAACCTCGACATGGCACCACTAATGCGGGATCAGTTGGAGATGAAGGAAAACTATACTAGATCACTTGTCTTACTCGTGCATGTTTCATCTGTTTCCTTTATGTCATTTGGTTGCACATTATACGTGATTATTAGGCTGATTCCTCATTAAAATATCAAGGTAGATTGTGCTCTTCCAATTGTAGCACAGGCAAACCAATTGGGGTTAACGTTCATAACTTTTATCCAAGGGTCAACGTGTTCTTATGGTTAGGAGGTAGGCATCAAGTTGATCCATGATGATGACTTGTATCCAAGGGTCAGCATAACATCACTTGATGCAGCGGTATCAGTTGGTTGACTTGACTTTCAGGCGTCATAGTCATGAGATCGGAGCACACACACGAAAAGGTGAAGCAGAAGTTAAAGTGGTAGTGATTGTTAATTTGGCCTTCCCATTGAGCTTGTAATCTTGAGATGTATCCATCCTTGGTTATTACTTGAGCGTGGATTCTGTAATACACTAGGTTCTGATCACGAGGAATATCAGATTTAGTGGGAGCACATAGTTAATTATTTTAACAAAGCTTGAAAAATAATTATGAACATGTCTAATTGAATTATTAAATTGTTGTAGATCAACGGCTCGTAATGCACTTACTATTAACCTTGGTCCACTAGTTGAGAAGAAACCACTTGTAGCCAATGGAAGTAACTATGCAGATTCGGTCCTTGTTCTCAGGGGTATCAAGAAAGAGTATGTCCTTGATGCTTCTCCTTAGGAGGACCTCGATGACAACGCTTCTGATGCTGAAAAGGATGCTCACACCATGAAGAGTGATGATGCAATAGTTGTTCAATGTCTCATGTTGACAAGGATGCCAACTACATTGGTACAATGTTATTTGTTTACGTGAACCATCTAGTTCGGCAGAGTTACTGGACCATGACATATCAGCCTCTTCAACTCCTTCGTTCCCTATTCGCCATATGGGTCATAGTCTAGACCCAAAAGACACGCCACACACTCGGCATATAGAGAAATATGATGCATGCAACCTAAAAATCATAGTCAATGATCCACGGGCAACTAATACCCCCACCTTCAACCCAAAGGACCCAGTCGGCCTCTACAAAAAGTGGGCGCACTATCGCGCACAAAGTGGAAAAATACTTAGAAGCAGAATGTTGTGCGGGGCCTTCACGTGGCCTAGGGATTTGTGGATCATGCGGCTAACTACTCGAGCATCAGAATTGTTGCATCACAGTATGCCAAAGTGATGCCTATAAGATGTTGTCATCTTCCAAGACACCGGATTAGCATTACCGACGGCTTGGGGGAGAAGGAATTATAGGTCCTACTCCCTTGACTCCATCCTTCTCTAGCTACTACACATAAGCCACTCCCTTCGCCTCCTCCTACTTTGCATACTTCTTCTTAATCGAAAGAGCCGAAAGATTTGCTGACCTCTGCCACCTTCGGGGTATTTCCCATAACACTTCTCTGAGAGCTTGGGTGCAGAGGCTGAGAAGGCAGGGCATGACTTCAATGGAGGCAACATTTATTCCATGTGACAATGACACATCATGGACACATATATAGTTTGAGCTTAAAATGCAAGCATGTCGCCGACCATCTTAAGCATGGGTGAAGATCGTGTGTCTCTCACTTGTCCATGCATTTGGCCATGTTGCCCTTTGATGCGGGTTCATACTCGTGGGATGCCCGATCTTCACGAATTGAGCGATTCGAAACAACGAACATGAAGAACACATAATTGCACTACATCACCCTTATCATTTGGATATAGGGCAAGGATATGAATGTAAACTTCTCTCTTCATTTAATCCTTGCTTGGGATGGCTAGCATAGCAACAACCACGGGATCAGCCATCACGGTTGGGAGGGAGCACTGGAATCCACCCCTAAGACGACTAAGAATGAAGAGAACGGAGAATAATCGGACATTTACAAGTTTCCCTTCCGAGGTCCCACTGTGTGCTTCTTCTTACGGGGTTTTGGGTATAGACACCAACACGACAAAGGGACTAACATATTTATCTAGTGTACAGAGCAACACAGTTCCATATGTTTTTTTGGTTTAATCAAAACCAAGTTGATCCATCACTTCACAAGAATAGGTCATATGGATAAACTTGAGGCTTAAACATAATACATTAATGATCATCTATGACTAAAAAATAACGTAACCACCTGAATAAGGCTAACACATGCAAGGTTCAAAAGTGCATTCACTATCTAGTCTAATGAGGAGAGATCACTATCTAGTTACTACTATGGACCCATGATAAAATGATGAACTACTCACGCATCATCATGGAGGCATCAATAGTGGTGTAGATGCCTTAACTGATAAGTTCCCCCCTCCGGAGGGTGTCAGAATTGGACTACATCACCCTAGAATTAGGGTTTTCGCGACGGTGGTGGCTTGACAGTTGTTTAGGTAATATTTCTCCAACTTCAGCATCGACAATGAATATGTCTCAACACTCAAATGTATACGATTTCTCCTCCTCTTGACAACCTGTTGTAACACTTCATGGAGCTTATCCCCTTGCAGGAACATCACGAATCCTTCTTGTCAATTCTCATGAGAGCATGATCATGATCCCGATTGGATCAACCATAACTTCAGAATATGGGTTCAATGGACTTAATTCCAGGGAAAAATAACTTATTTTTACTTTCCTGGAATTAATATACATAAATATCATTTACAACTAGTCGGGAGCGGGGACTACGGCTTGAGCGTGAGGGAGGGTCAATTGAATAACAGGGTGTGCGGAAGGAACAACATGATGTTGCTAGTGGAAAGGGGGTACATGTGTGGCGAGGGAAGAAAAAGCAACATTGGGGTGGCATGACGCAGTTGTCAATGGTGGTTATGGGGTTAGGTAGAGCTAGTAATTTAGTGATACTGGTGTCATGAGGAAGAATAAGAGAATTTGGATTTTTTTCCTTTTCTATTTTACCTTTTTAGTAAGTAAAAGATTGGGGAATTTTTATTTACATTTTCCTAGGGCCAACCACACAAATATAAAGCATACCAATTATTTTACAAGGACTACAGTGGTCCAAAGCCATCAATAACTATATTAATATGAACGTCCAAAGCAACATTACATCTACCAATTTGTTGTAGAGTGGGGGGAGCCAAAAGTAAAAAGAAATTAAATCAAGAATTCAAGGGGGGGAAATAGATTGCACCAAGACCGCAGAAACTCAATAGTTACAAGGTTACAACAGTCTGACATCTTCAATGCATTTCATAGCCATAGTCCTAGATGGAATGTCCAGGCCATCAAAGATGATCTAGTTCTAGCGCTTCTAGATATGCCATGTTAACAATTACGATATGGAAGTCGTGAATAGGGTCAAAGTTACTCTTATAAAAGTTGATATGGAGACCGGTGGCCTCCGAGAAAGAGTTGAAAATGTTTCCTGGGGTCGCTACGTGGTACACGCCAGCATGGAGGATGGTAAGCGTGTTGTTAGCGTAGTGGAGAGCCAGACATGGGAGATCCTCGTCTAAAGTTGATGGACCAGACTATTGCATAAGGCTTGGATGATGAGCAGGTGCAGGAGATGAGCCATCGAGTTGAAGATAAAAGAGGAGAGAGGGCCCCCTGAAGGAGGTCACGACGACCCCAAATCCAATTACAAAGCATGTGGTTGAGCAGGACAACTGTCTGAATATAGGAGTTAATGGTCATAATGCAGTCGCACCATACACGAGGGAAGCCCTTGGCTTGGAGGATCGAATCTCAAATTTCCCAACTTATTGAATCGAAGGCCTTCCGAAAGTGAAGTTTAAAAACCATGCATGGCAGCATCCGCGCTCTTGTGATAAGCCTGAATAATGTCGGTTGTGTAGATAAAGTTTTTGGCGATGGAACGAGCGGAGATGAGCCACGTATGGTAATGATGGAGAAGGTAAGTCATGAAGTGTTAAAGGAAAAGTGTGAGGCACTTGGTCGCAATTTCATGCAGGTACCTGAAGAGTGACATGGAATAAAATACTATGACATTGGACGTCAGATTTTTTGGGAAGCGAGACAATATAGGATTTGTTGATAGGGCATAAGTCAACCTGCTGGTGAACGAAGTTAGAAAGGAAGGTGAGAAGGAAGTCCTTGGCCAAGTCCCAATTATTTTTCTTGAAAAACATAGGGATAAACACATCAGTTCCGCGGCTTGAGTCACCGCTAATGGAGAGAACAATAGCACGAATCTCGTCTAGCGGAAAGGTTTGATTGGGATACGGCATGGGAGGAGAGGAGAGAGGTGGAGGAAACAACATAGCTAATGTCGAAGGAAAATACATTCAACACTTTAGTGCTTAGTATGCTATGTTAGAAACTGGTAAGAAAAAAAACTTTGTCATCGCGGGAAAAACTTTGGGAGCCATCACGAGTGGAGACCATTTTGATTTGGTTCTTTTGCAGGCAGGAGGAAACTAGTGTTCTCATCACCGAGGGAGCAGTGGAAGATTTTTGCCCGCTAACGCCAATCTGCGACGCTAGCAGCAACAAGGTGGAAAAGCTTGTTTCTAGAAAGACCCCGTAGGTGAGACCCAAGATGAAGGATGTTTCGACGTTGCTCGAGGTGATCAATAAGGCCAATGATAGGGTGGAAGTCTAATTCAAGAACATAGGGTTCTTAGAGGAGTTGGCACACCCTTTGGCCGCAACCCTAATCCGCTTAAGATGCAACTAGATACGGGATAGGGAGGATCTATGCATGTGTGAGTTAGGAACACTATGTAGTGCAAACCGGATCAGAGAAGCTAGGGCACGAGAGCCGAGAGTTGTTTAGGCGATAAACATAACTCCTGGGCTCTTTTGGCGAGGCATCGACATGGATCGGAACATGGTGAGAGAATGGGAGTGGACTAAAGGAGATGGTGGAGTCCGGCAGGGCAAAGCTCGAACTCTAATTGATAAATACCATATCAATCCTAACCAAGATGGGTGATGATTGCATGTTGGACGACGTGTAGCGCTCGCCGAGAAGCAGTAACTCGATCAGGCCAAGCGAGTGGATGCAGTCGTTGAACATGGAGGCTTTAGTTGCATTAAAATTATCGTTTGAGCGATCATCGAGGGATTTGGTAAGCTTGAAATCGCCCATCATGGCAATAGGCCAAGAAATATTTGATAATTCACTGGACAGAGAATCAAGAAAAGCTTGCTTGGAGTTGTGACCGCAAGGGCCATAGACGTTGACGATCGCGAGAGAGAGAGAGGTTATATACACGGAAAGAAAAGATCGTCGTGATCGAAACATCGTTAATGTAGTGGGAAACATGGTCGAGGACTATGTCGTCCAAGGCAGTAATGATCCTGCCAGAGACACCGCAAGTAGGTTTAAAAACAAACGAGCGCAAGGATGGAGGCAGAAATGAGGAGGCTTTTAACGAAGAGACGTCAGAACGTTTAGGATCAAGTGGGTCAAGAGTCACAGCAATGAGATCAAAAACCGGTAACGAACCCCGAGCATGGGTATCAAATTTACCCAAAGTTTTAAATAGCTGGCTATAGCCTGGCTAATAACCCGTCTAAATGGATATAGCCCGGATTTAACACCTTAGCCCGCCTGTTTCCCGTCGAGGGTATCAAAAAATTTGGTCCAAAATTTTCAACTCGGTCAATTTCGGAGTATGTGACTATGTTATTACCCCTACATCTTAAACCAGGTCCAAAATTTGTCAGCCAGGCTGAACTTTGTCATGAATAGCTGCTATTTAAACACTTGATTATTCATACATCTTATCTGACTATGTAATTATGTTATGAATATGTGAATAATGCTATATATATGATTACATGTTGTCGAAATATTAATATTTTTCGATATTTTAGCAAAACAGCTATATGTTTATAGCCCGACTATAGCACGGCTATAGTCTTTCGTAGCTTCTGAAATCGCCGGAGCTAAATGCAATAGCCCTCTATTTTAAACTATGGATTTACCTTGTCCGTCGATGTGGGAGGCCTTGCGCAGCATGGAGAGAAGCGTGTGTGGCTCGAAGAGAACGACATGTGCGCTCCATCACGGAAAAACCTCATCGTCAAGGAGCGAGAATAGGTAGTCCATGTCAGAGATACAACAGTCTGGCGACACAGCCAATGCGTCTGGGTTGCCAAAGGATTTCCACCGTGAGTACCGTGGGGACGTGGTTCACCCATAGTGGTAATAAAGTGTATGCCACCCACAGAGGCAGTGGTCAGGTTGATGGCCATCAGCCACTCGCAACTGGTGGACATCACAGAATGGTGTAGGGGAATGCGGAAGAACACTCGCTCGCCAAGGGAACCTTGCACAACATGTAGACGAAGGCCAAGTGCAGCTCGAATGTGACGCCTTCGGCTTTGAGCGGAGCGGCTTGGTGTGGACAACCGTGAGAGCTCGATCGAAAAGGGAAGCAGCAAGGGACACGCCAGAAGGAGATTCGACGGAAGGTGCCGGAGTGCAGGATTCATTTTTCTCGAAAAGGGTAAAACATCAGCCTCTGCATCGAGTGATGCAAACATCTTTTGTTACTTATTAATTTTCAGCGTGTCATAAACAAATTACAAAATATGTGTTATGGACATGTAGTCCAAATATAAAGAGGAGAAGACAACCATCTAGCTACTGCTATGGACCCGTAGTCCAAGGATGAACTACTCACGCATCACACCGGAGGAAGGCTGTTGTAGAGCCCTCCGGTGATGAATTCAATCCCGGAAGGGTGCCGGTGAGAGCTTCAGAATTCTCACGAACTAGAGTTGACGATGACGGCGGCTGTGGAACTTTTTGTGGTTGGGGCCTAGGGTATTTAGGGTTTTCCCAAGAAGAGGTATAAATATGCGAAAGGGCAACGTCGGTGGGTGGCTAGGGGGCACACCACCAGGTGGCATGGCTGGCGGGGACCCGCGCCACCCTATGGTGTGGGGCCCCTGTGGTCCCCCCTCCGGGTCCCCTCTGGACTCCGTGTACGTGACACACTTCTAAGGTCCTGGGTTTTTGTTTCGTCCAATTCCGAGAATATTTCCAGAACAACTTTTCTCAAGCCAAAAACAGCAGAAAAAGGAACTGACTCTGTGGCATCTTGTTAATAGGTTAGTCCAAGGAAATCCATAAAAATGATGTAAAAAGTATAAAAAACATGTAGCAATTGGCATGAGAACAACATGGGACATCAGAAATTATAGATACGTTTGAAACGTATCAATACCCCCAATCTTAGTTCTACTCATCATCGAGTAGACAAAACGATAAAAATAAAATAATTTCTTAGGTGACATGCTACCAAATAATTTTGAACATCATAATTGTAAAACCATTTGTGAAGGTGGGATCATAGTACTCTAAACACATGCACGATAGACATAATTTTAACAATGAAACTTTTCAACCATGTTGCAACAAGAAAAGTAACACAAATGAAAACATCATGAATAATAATGCACTTGGAAGTTATATGTTGGTTTCGAGCAATAAGAAAGCATATCAAAGTGGTATTCCGCTTGTCCTTAAAAAAGGAGCAAAACATAAATGTCAAGACACCTTCAAAGTTCAAGTGGATGACTAGAAACAATAGTTTGAGAGCAAGTAATACACAGCACATTAATGCACAAATAGTTCAAGTGGATGACTAGAAATAAATAGTTTGAGAGCAAGTTCAAGTGGATGACAAGAAAATAATAATCTTTGGGACAAATGCACATTAAACTCATAATGGAAACTACGCTCTTTTAACTGTTCATAATGATATAAGAGGAAGACTCAACATAAAATTAAAAGAAGTCCCTTCGCAGAGGGAAGTAGGATTAACTCGTGTGCTAGAGCTTTTTATTTTATAGACAGAGGTATTGAAAACAATTTTTTAGAGATGTGTATGGTTATGTCAACGAATGGTAAACAGACAACACGATAAGGCACAAGCCAACTAGACTTCACAAGAGCAGCTCCCATTGAAGGACACAACTGAGATCAGTAGATCATACCTCTTCTCTTTTGTTTACACAATTAGGTTTTGCCTTATAAATTAGGGGCAAAAAGAGTGAAAAGAATTCATATAACCACATTTTGGGGCTGGGCACCCCGTTGCCGGCTCTTATAGCATTTGGATAAGTGGATGTGCCACTAGTCCAGGTGTGTAAACTCCAATCAACAAGTGAGATAAAGATTCTCTATCCACGTCCTCATGAGCTAAAATAGGGGCAAAAAACATGTAAATTTTTGAAGATTTTAAAGGTAGCACATGAGAAATTTACTTTGGAGTGGCAGTTAAATACCACATTTGGGAGTTGGATGCACAAGTAGAGCTCATACTCAGTACAGGTGGTGGCTAGCAAATACTGGGAGCGAGAAATTAAGAAAGCATAATTTCCATAACGATGCATAGCGACAAAAACATTATTGACCAAAGCATAGATGGTATTACAAGTCAAAAACTAAATGATCATGGAGGCTAGAGGTGACTGGTTTATAGTCATAACATTGTGTAAGCATGCGCCTAGTAAACAAAATAAAGCATTCAAATGAGAATACCACAATAATATGCTTTGAGATGATAAAAACAACGCATGATTCTTTCAATGACACATTAAGCACTCTCGGATATTTAGTACAAGTCATTCTACATCAATAGTTACTAGGAATAGAATTAAAATAGCATCGAACATGACATGATAAAGTCTAGCCACAGTCTAAACAAGCTTTTATTTGCACATTTATAAGCATGAAATATTTTGTTGCTTTTCAGCACCATCATTTTATTTAAACAAAAGTTCTCTATATGATATATCAATGAAACAAGAGAGTAGCAATACTCGAGAAGAACTAACAACTCTGAATAAGAGATGATTGAAAAACATGAGCTAAAAAGAGCAGGAGAGCTGCTAGAAGAAAAACGAAGAATATGAGCATGATAATGAGGAGTACAAGTATTCATATGAAAAAGCGGAGCGTGTCTATCTCCGTGTAGTCGAATAGACGTGCACTAGTCCCAGTAATTTTGTGATCTCCATGTAACTATATCAAAGTTGTATATATTAGTATGCTCAATCATAATACAAGTGATCTTATATGCTTAATAGAATATACGGGCTCTAGTCCCGGTAATTGTGTACGGTATATATTTAGCAGAATAGATAAACAAAGAAAGAAACAAATAAAAAACTGAATTTTCTGCCGCGGCACAGAAAGTGGCCAATTTTCTACCGCGGCAGAGAATCAGTAGTCCTGGTCCGTTATATGGGCACGGACTAAAGGGTGTGCTCCCACCGCGATATACGACAGCCACGTGGAGGGACATTGGTCCCGACCCGTAGCAGGTCTGGGAACCTTTAGTCCTGCCTGTCCAGTCCCGGTTGGCCAACTAGGACTAAAGCCTCTTATGGGCCAGGACTATTGGCCCTGTCTCTACTAGTGAGAGTCCGTGCTAGGCACTATTAGAAGGAACCACTAAACTTGTTCCGACGTTTTCCTACCCTAGCCGCCTCTAGGAGCCAGGCGACTAGCGAGGCGCTCTCCTTCCTCCGATCTCCACCGGCCAGGGCGCTGGTCCCCTCTCCCTCTGAATGCTGCCTCGGCCGCAGGAGGGAGGAGGGACCCTTCCTCCGCTCTGCAGTTACGTATTGGATTTTTGTGTCATGGTGTGTCAATGAGTTGGTGGGAGCAGTGCTCAGACGAATAAATTTGACTCAACTCCAGTCTCCCACCGACGACGTCCTTCATGGCGGCTTCTCCGAGTTGATGGCATCGTGTGTTTGCCGTTCCTTCAAATCGGCAGAGTTAGGGTTCTTGGATTGTGTCGTCTAAGCGGTGGCGGTGACTCCATCAGGTGTGTATCTCCTTCTTCTCTGTCCCTGTTGCTGCGGCATTGTCTTCGACATTATGGTGGAGTAGGGAGGATGTGTCGTCCAGGAGTACGCGCACACTGTTGTCTGCAGTTGACAGCTGGAAGATGATGCATCTTGCTAGGTGTGTGGTTAGAGGCTGGCAGTTCTGGTTTCCTCCTACAACGTCGTTGTCATGTGGGGGTCTCAGTTCGGGAGTTCGATGTTGTCCTTGGACATGCTGCTCCGGTCTGAATCGTTCAATGACAACGGTTCGTAAAGCTGCGGAATAGCGATGGAGCCGTGTCGAGACCGGGTGAAGAGGTGATATGTCTTCTTTTCCTTTGGTTGCCGCTTTGGCGGTGTCAGAGGAGAGGGATAGACGCTGATCCTTGCATAAGATTATCCTATCATTTTAGTTCTGTAAGATCGGTGTTTACGTAGCTTTGTAGACGGATATTTATTCTATAATTTTAACCCGTATTACCATGCAAAAAATGCACCACTAAAGTTGATCACATTGATAATAGAGTCCCTGCTGGAAAGAGGTATATGAAAGGGACAGTGCTGGGCGTCCCCCGGGGGATCGAATTTTGCATCCCCCGGGTACCCGTGCTGCCACGTATTGACTTTTTTTGCCTAAATTTCATATTTGCTCTGTGTAGGAAAAAAACACCCCGCTTTTGCTCCTATATAGCAAAAAACGATTCGTGAAAAAAATTAAAAGGAAATGGCAGACCTCGTCGGAGACTTCACCGGAGACCTCGCCGGAGTTACTATAGCGAAAAATTTGTGCTATTGTAGCAAAAATCAAACTTCGTTGCAGACATCGCCGGGAGACTCTCGCCGGCGCTCTCCAGAGAACTCGCCGGACAATCTCATAGCAAATAATTTATAGTACTATAGCAAAAAAAAAAAGAATAATTGTAGCAAAAAATATATTCTAAAAGAGCAAAAAAAAACTTACCCCGCTGGAGATATTACCGAAGTTCTAATAGCAAAAAAAATTATACGAAAAAAGCATAAAAATACACAAATGTAGCAAAATTTCGCCACTCTATTTTTCGGAGCAGTGCAGTCGTCTTTTACGAGAGCACCGTCGCCAGCTCATTGGAGCACCGCAGACGGCGTTCAAGAGCACTGCGTCCGGCGGAAGCAAGAGGTTGCCCTTTTAGCTCTTTGAGCCCGAGCAAGGCAAAGCCGGACACGACGTCGTCCACCGAGGGCGCTGCGGCATCAAAGGCAGCCACGTAGATGTGCTGCTGGATCTTCTTGTGGTTGTAGCACTTGGAGCAGAGGTTGTCGGTCACCTGGTTGCGGAAGTAGCCGCAGTTGTTGGTGCACAGGATCGCCGCGCTGCCGTCCGACGCCGGAGCACCGCCCGCCTGCAGGTCGAGTCGCCGCATGAGCGCCGGTTGCGGGGGTCGCGCGCGGGCAGGTTGAGCCGCCGCATGAGCGCCGGTTTGGCGACCTCCACTGCCTCGGACGCGCCAGTCGCTGCGTCTACGCGCACCCAAGAGCGATGCCCACCGCCGCGCTTCTTCAGGAGCGCCCAGAGCACGCCAGAGACTGGAGAACGGCGCAACTAGAGCGAAGGGAGTACGCCGGAGAATGCCGGAGACTGGAGAGCGGCGGAGCTAGAGTGCCGGTCGGAGGAGCTCCAATCTGTGAGGGAGAGAGAGCCTGTGGGTGCAGCGCGGAGGCTGCTTCTTCAACTGCCGACCGGGTGCTCGAATCTGCATGTCGAAATTTGGGGATTATTTCCGTTTGCAGAGACGAGGGAAGGAAGCGAGAGGATAGGGATGGAGTGGTAGGCCCACACGGACACTCGTTGCTCGGACGAGGCGGAGGATGCGAACGCACGATCCCCCGCATGTACCGAAGCATTTTCCATATGAAAGATCACATTAAATGTTACCAGTACATTATATTTTTTGGAAGGGGACGCAAAAACTGATAGGTATGGACTTCTTACCTGCCAAGCCACTTATATATATGCAGGGTGGATTTTTTCAAGCTGACCGGTCGGGTAGCTTTAAACATGCCATTAAATATGTGACAACAGAAAATTGTGTTGAATAATTAAAGGGTCATTTATCGAATTGCCCACAGCGGTCCACTTCTACTCAGTTTTACCCCTAGCGCCGAATCAACCTTAGTTTTCCCCTAGTCTGTGCGCAACTACTATGGAGAGGCTGGAACGGTAAGTTTGGAGTCGAATTCGTTTCGCGAAGTGGTCCCGGAGGAGTCAGACTCCGTTTCGCGAAGTGGGTCCGGGTGGGACTGCCAAGTTCGTTGAAACCGTCCGGAGCTTACAGGTGGGACCGCGCAGTTAGTTAACTATTCTGAATAGTCCACATCCGAGCTTCCCGCCACCACCGTCGTGCGCTGCCGCCCAATTTAGTTGCCCCGCCGTCGTGCGTTGTTGCTCTCGCCGCCGCCACCGCCGCACCACCCCCTGTTGCGCCACGAGCACCTGCGGCACCACCACCACCTCCTCCACCGCCACCTGATCCTCAGCCAGCACCCCACCGCCACCTGTGTCGCAGCCAGCAGCACACATTTGCGCCGCCAGCACTACCTGCACCACCTGCACAGCCGTGGCTGTTCCGCGTGGCCACCTGCTTCACCTTCAGGGCCGTCATGCGACGCTGCTGGTGGGGCGCTCGTTCCACCACTCTGCCCGCCACCTGCTCGACGAAATGGATACGAATGAAATGGAGAGCGGTCGCGACCTGGGTCCGGAGACACGCCGCGTCCAAGATTGGGTTCCCGTTGGGTAAGTACTGAGCTTTGAATTGTCGATTAGACATGGGATGCCATTGATTTACAGCTGATTGCGCCTCTGTTTTCGTGGGTTAGGATGGAGTTGTGGTTTGCTTTCTTGGTGAACGTTAGAAGGGAGCGCTACATGGTCGATGCAGACAGTAAGAAGAAATACCAAGGAGGTTTCAATTATTCGGTCCCAATGGATTGTAATTGGAGTTTCAGACAATTTGGGGAGATAACTTGCAGCCCATATCCTTGGGGTTTGCATGATGAAGTGGAATTTAGATACTTTGATGGGGGAAAAGATTGGATCCAAATTAGTAATGATGAAGAGCTCGCTACCATATTTGCTAAGCATAAGGAGGGAGATAATTTTCATGTGAAGCTGAAAAATGCTGTGGTTGTGCCGGCAGTTGGACACACGGTGGCGGGTTCATCTTCTGTGGCAGGACCATCACGTCGTAATGCAAACTCTAGCCAGAACAGTTCAAAACCAACTCGACGTGGTGGCTCGACAAGTGTGGGCACTGGGAGAAGGGTTCATGTTGAAGTGGAGGATGATGCCTGCATTTTTGCGGATGATGAAGAGAGGCTATATTCTGATGTTATTCAGAATTTAAGACAGACACCTCGGGCTCAAATCCAATATGAGTCTAACAGTGACGATGAAGAGGAGGAAGACCGGACACCTGTTGAATGGAACCCTGAGAACCCTCTTATGGCAGAAGGTTGCATTTTTCTTCCATGACTGAGTGTAGAAATGCACTTGTGACGTACTGCATTAAGGTAGAACGTGCGTTTACGGTTGACAAGAGCGATAAAAGGCGCTACACCGTGCACTGTGTGTCTGAAGATTGTCAATGGAGGATGCACGCATCTAAAATGCGTGGTAGCACCAATGTTCAGGTAAAAGTGAACCCTTTTCCCCACACATGCGAAGAATCAACCCTTAGGAAGCAAACAATTAGCAGAGCCAAGTCAAGATGGGTGGCGGATGAAGTAAAAAGATGGGTGGCAGAAAACCATCAAGTGAGTGCAAAGGAATTGCAGAAAAACATCAAAGACAAGTTCAAGATAGATTTACCATACATGAGGGTGTTCAGTGGTAAAAATAAAGCATTGGAATCTATCCATGGTAACTGGAATGAAAGTTTTCAATTGTTGTATTCATTCAAAGCTGAAGTGGAGAGGACAAGCCCAGGTAGTGTTGTTGAATTTGATCACCACACCGTGGAGTACACATTGAAGAAAGTGACAAGGACCAAGGAATGCTTTAGGAGGGTTTTTGTGTACTTTCAAGCTTGTCGATTGGGTTTTTTGGTAGGCTGCAGGCCTTATTTGGCTATTGATGCTACTTTTCTCACATGGAGGTTTAAAGGCCATCTAGTAGCATCTTGTGCAGTTGATGCACACAGTTTTGTTTTTCCAGTTGCCTACGGTGTGCTGGAGACAGAGTCCGAGGAGAGCTGGACATTGTTTTTGCAGAATCTGCGCCAGGCTAGTGGACATCCCAATGGATTGGTAATTCACACAGATGCATGCAAAGGTTTAGAAGTGGCCGTGGACAATGTGTTCCCAGGAGTAGAGCATAGGGAATGCATGCGTCACCTTGCAGCAAATTTTGTGAAGAAATTCAAAGGAAAGTTTTTTACCGATAATTTATGGCCAGCATCTTTGACTTGCAGTGTGAGGAAGCACAACTACCACATGAGGCAGTTGTACACAAATGAGAAAGTGAAGGAATACTTGGAAACACACCACTCGAAGTTATGGGCTAGAAGCCAATTCAGTGAAGTGAGCAAAGTTGACTATGTGCACAATAATCTTGCAGAATCTTTCAACTCAACGATCCAGAAACTAAAGGATCTTTATTTGGAGGATTTGCTTGACAGGATAAGGATAGAATACGCCGAGAAATTTCATTTCCGTCTTGAAATAGCTAATGCAAAATTCATGGGCCACGTTATTATCCCGGCTGTGATGAAGGTGTTGAAGCAAAAAACAGAGGGCTTGAATATGAACATGAGATTTATCTTGGATACCAAATCAGAGATATCTGTCTTTGATAAAACTAACAAAGAATGGAGATATCCAGTGGATTTAGAAGACAAAACTTGCAGTTGTAGGCAATGGCAGATAACTGGTTTTCCATGCATTCATGCCTTGTTTTTCATCACTTCTCTCTCAGGTCCAGCAGGGGATATACAACAGTATGTGCATGATTACTACTCTGTAGCAATGTTCAGAGCCACATATGCACATGCCTTGCCTGCTTTGGAGGGAAAACATCAATGGGATAGAGTGGACCCTGGATTCAAACTTTGTGCTCCAGTTCTGAAGAGAGCTGCAGGTAGACCGAGGAAGAGTTGACACCGACGTCGCTGTGAAAGTGGAGTTGGAGCGAGGGTGCGTAAGTGCACAAGGTGTGGTGGGACTGGTCATTTCGGCAAATATTGTGATAACGCAGTAGATCCAGGGTTTGGAGAGAGTATTCCTGATGAAAATGATGGTCAGCAGCCGGATGCAGCATTTGAAACTGATGATCAGCAGCCGGATGCAACATTTGAAAATGATGATCAACAGTCAAGTGATTCAGATGATGCTCCAGATCAAAAAGATGATCAAGTACATGATCCAACTGATTATTCATATGATGATCAAGTCCATGAGGCTCCATATGCTCCATTCGATGATCCAGATGCTCCAGCTAATGATCCGCTGGATGCTCCAGCTGATGATCCAGCTGATGATTCAGATGATGCTCCAGATGCTCCAGCAGATGCTCCCGATGCTCCAGCTGATAATCCAGCTGATGATCCGCTGGATGCTCCAGCTGATGATCCGCTGGATGCTCCAGTCGATGATTCGGCCATGATCTCACCAGTTTCATTGGATGCTCCATTTGATGATTCTGACATGATCTCACCAGTTCCATGCTCAGATGGGTATGTAAATCCTGCCATGATCTCACCAGTTTTCATTTTTCATTTTTTATTGATCATGATCCTTTATGTTTTGTACAGATCTGGTGTAGTTTCAAAGAAGAAGGCTAAGGTACCGACTACCAAGAGGAGAAGACCAGAAGCTGTGAGCAAGATGAGCACAAGGAGCAAAGTGAAAGCGCATGGTTCCCCCATATGTGGTTTTGGTAATTAATGACAATCCTTATGGACTAATGTTTGCATTGAGTTATCCTTTGTAGATATTGTCCATAGGAAATAATGGAGTTCATGTGTTGAACTCTATTAGCTTCCTTGATGGCCATTGTTATTCATGGATTTATATGAAGGATGGTCATGGTTTGAGTTGAGCTTATTGCTAGTGTGTCTTGAAGAAAAGGATTAGGTGATCTTTCAATCATCTTCAAGACATCATCTTTAGAAGTGAGAAGCAAAGATACAAGGTTGATCAAGCAAGCTCAACACACAAAGCTACAAGTTGTACCAATTTGTTTATCTCGTTTATGGTAAAGCATTTGTCAATATAGCTTTGTGAACTAACCCATGATATGTGTGTGTCGCATCTCTATGTGTGGTTAGGTATCTTTCCATGGGCATGAACCAAAAGGAAGATTTCATATAGCCCATGGTATTTGTCGTCGTCAAGCGGTGTTCGTCATCTAGCTTGACGTGGTAAGCTCAAGTGAAGTATCTAGAAGATATCCTATGCTTGATGCTTGCAACCCTTTTGGAGATTGTGGCCTTGTGAAGATTTGCCGAAGGGTCTCTCCCGTAATGGTGTATGGGGAGCAACTTGCAAGTCTTCATCAAGCGGAGCTTGTGCTAGCAAGTGCAATCAAGAAAGAAGATCCAACTTGAGAGAGTCAAGATCGCCATCATCTAGCTCAAGTGGAATGCTCAAGGCAAAGGTATAATCTTGATAGGTTTTCTATTTCACCGGTCTCGTGTCTTCGGGAGACCGGATTATAGGATAGATAGTCGTACTATCAAGAGGGGCTCTCAAGTGAGTAACGTGATCGAATTGTTGTGGAGAGCTCAAACCTTTGCATACTTGCATATCATCTTTCTTGGTTCTTATTCGGCTTTTGTCTCCTTTGGGTTTTAGTGCTTGTCATGATATTCATGGCAAGCCAAGGTTTATCGAAAACGATTTTGGTAAGAGAAACTTGTTGCGATTTCGGTGGTGAAAATATCCGGTTCAGTTTTTAGAATGTTTCCACACCTTCCATGTGTGGTAACTTCTCCATTCCTTTTTGTTTGGATAGTCCTTGTTATTACCTTTCCAACCCTTTTGGATTCACCTTATTCGGAATTCATTCGCAAAAGTTATGTGTGTTTTCGTGTTGGAGGTTTTACCGGGTGTTCCTATTTGAGTGGTCTAAACCTTTACCCATTTGGTTTTATCTTCCATTTATGGACAATGATGTTTCTATGCATATTCTTGTAGTGCTCGTCGTTGCGATTCCAACGAGCCCAAGAACATCGAAAACGGAGTTCATATGCAAAAGTTATTGCATTTCTCGTATCGGTTTTCTGTCTTCGGTTTGCAATCCGGAATATTCCGGATTATTCCGGAATCCGGATTTTTCTGGGCTCCGGAATATTCCGGCCAGAACGGGAAAAGGCTCTGTTTCCATCCGGAATCGCTCCGGAATCGATTCCGGGCCATTCCGGGTCATTCCGGGGTCCGGAATATTCCGGACCATTCCGGAATGGACGGAAAAAGTGGCAAACGGCTAGTTTTTTGAGCACCTATTTAAGGGGCTTTCTTCCCCAAAGTCCCCAAGTCTTTCCCAGCCCGTTTTCCCTCTCTCTCCACACCATTGTTGACTTTGGAAAGCTTGCTCCTCTCTCAATCCCTCCAATGATTCTTGCATATCTTTGAGGGAGAAGTTAGAGGAGATCTAGATCTACATTTCCTCCAATCCATCCTCCTTCTTAGTGAGGGAAACCTAGTAGATCTTGATTTTGGAGTTCTTGGTGTTTCTCCATTGTTCTTCCTCTCTTATTCCCCCATAAGCATTTGTTGCTTTGTTGGAATTTGAGAGTGGAGGATTCGAGCACTTGTGCTCTTGCTATTTGCATCGGTTGCATCGGTTTGGTCTCTCCACGAGGATTCGTGGAAGTGAAAGATTGTGAGCTTGTTACTCTTGGGTCTGGGACCCTAGACGACTTGTGGTGTTCTTGGGAGCCTCCAATTGAGTTGTGGATGTGTGCCCCGAGATTGTGGTGACACCGAGAGCCTCCAATTGAGTTGTGGATGCGTGCCTCGGGTTTGAAGGTTGCCAATAGTGGAAGGTGAACTAGGCCTTTGTGGCGGGGTTCATCGGAGAATAGGGTGAGGCCTTTGTGGCGTTGAGTAGGCCTTCGTGGCGAGCTCACACCTCCAACGAGACGTACTCCCCTTTGTGGGAGGAACTCGGGAATACATCATCGTCTCCGTGTGCCTCGGTTATTTCTATACCCGAGCTTTTTACTTATGCAATTTACATTGTGATAGCCTTCGAGCTTGAAGTTATATATCTTGCTATCACCTTGTTACTTGTCTTGCTTAGCATAATTTGTTGGTTCATCTAGTTGACCCTAGAATATTTAGGTTGTATGCTTGTTAATTTTAAACACCTAGTTTATTTCCGCATTTAGCAAGCTTTAACCGGAAAAGTTTTAATCGCCTATTCACCCCCCCCCCTCTAGGCGACGTCGTTGTCCGTTCAATTGGTATCAGAGCCTCGTCTCTCTTTATTAGGCTTTACATCCTAGAGAGTACGATGTCGTTTAGAGAAATAGAACATGATCCCGCTTTTATATTCTATGGTAGAAACTTTGATGTTTGGAAAATTCGCATTCTTAAATTTCTTACGGACATGGGTCCAAAGTATGTTAAGAGAATTGTAGATATGGATTTTCCTCCTCCAAAGGATTCTCAAGATTTATCTTTAGAGGATAAGGAAAACTCTTATCTCGATACTCTTGTATCTAATGGTCTCTTGTGCTTTTTGAGCGATGTAGTCATTGAATCAATCAAGCCTTTTCGGAACGCTCATGAGCTATGGACAAACTTCAAGATATATATAATGTGTCCAATATTATTGAGGATGATTGTTCTCCATCCACTTCCGGCCGTGATGAGTTCACATCTTTCTCCACTCCACCAACATGTGATTTGTCACAAGGTAATGATATGGTGAGTGGTGATAGAAATTGCATTGTGAATAGTGAATTTGCTATTGACTATACTTCATCTCTATCCCATTGCAATGATCTATCTTTGGACTTAATATCTTCTAGCACTCAAAATTCCATACATGCTAGTGTTGATAGTCCTTGCATATCATGTAATAGTTGTTTAACTAAATCTCATGATGATATGCTTCCTATGTCTTGTTTTCATGAAAATAATGCTTCCATTTCCTCTAGTACTTGTGTGGCTAACAATGTAGAGGAATCCCACTTTTTTGTGGAACAAGACATGGACCTTAATGGATCTTCTAGTATATCTTCATCATCGCCATCCATTTCTCATATGTGCCTTATGGCTAGGGATTCAAAGGTATCACCACCTTTGGAACCCACTACATCTTGTGATGATGAGGATGAGGATATATTTTATGGAGAGTATGAGGACGAAGACTCTTTAATGGAGAAGGGTGAGTTGGTTCTTCTTGATCTCCCTAAAGGTAGTAAAGCTATCACTCCTTTTAGTGAAATATTGGCTTTTGCTATTTATAGCGCTAAAATCATTGAAAAGAAGGTGAGATTGAAAGAAGTGATGCCAATGAAAAGGCATCCCTCACTATGTCTCTTGAGGAAGAGTATGAGCTCCGAGTTACTCTTGAGGAGAAACTTGAATCTATTGAGGAGCTCTATAATGAACAAATAGCCTATCTCACTAAAGCACGTGACCATACCCATGCTAAATATAAAGTGCTTAAAAATGAAAAGGTTGAATTTGTTGTTGGCAATGCTAATCTAATTGAAGAAAACTCTAGGTTAAATAATGAGCTTGCCGAGTTATCTTCTTCTATTTCAATTGATGCTTGTGCTACTAACTCCACATCTTGAAGCATCTATTTTGAAGGAGAATGTTGAGCTAAGGGCTCAACTTGAGCTAATGACTAGCAAGTATGGGAAATTGGAAGAAAGTCATGAAAAGCTATCTAGCTCTCATGAGGATCTTCTAGAATCTCATACCAAGCTAAAATTAGCTCTTGAGGCTATCACTACAAAGGTAACATCTTGTGAGCCTCATGTGGTTACTAGCACAATATCTTCTAATAATGCTATATTGACTTGTGCTCGTATTAGTAATTCATCCTCCCATAATGTTTCTACATCTTGTGATGAATTGCTTTCCTTGCCTTGTTGCTCTAACAATGAAGCATCTACTTCCTCTAGCTCTTGTGTTGATTCTAACCATGTAGAGGAAATTAAAGAGCTCAAGGCCCAAGTCACTTCTTTGAAGAAAGACTTGGAAAAGTGTCATGAAGGGAGTTCCACACTTGACAAGATGTTGAGAGTGCGAAGACTTCCCAATGACAAGAGTGGACTTGGATTCAACTCCAATCTCAAGAACAAGTCCATTATTGACAAGAAGAAGGGCCAAGAACAAGTCAAAGATTCGGCCAAGATTATTTGCTTCAAGTGCAAGATTGAAGGGCACCATGTTAGATCTTGCCCTTTGAAGAAGAAGCCTCTTAGTGAGAAGCAACTAGGGAAGAGGCCTCTTGTTCAATCTCATGCTCAACCACGAGTTGAACAACGGCCACCTCCTAAGAAGACTCAAGCCAATGCTCCTCTTATTGAGAAGCCTATTGAGAAGAAAGAAAAGAGTCGATGTTGCTACCTTTGTCGCAAGAAGGGACACTTTGCTTCTTCATGCACTAATGGTACATTATCCAACCCTATCCTTGTTGATGATGTTTATTCTATTAGGAAGGATAATGTGGGCAATGTGTTTGCCAAGTATGTTGGTACTCCAAGTGGTGTCAAGAAAAGAACCATTTGGGTTGCCAAACCTATTGTGACTATCCTCTTAGGACCCAACTTGGTTGGGGACCAACAAGCTCAAACTTGATCAATAGGTGGAGTTGGAGGGCATTGGAGACTTGGCTATTTCATGAAGAATTAAGGGATCTTCATCAATTATATTTCCTCAAGCCAAGTCACTTGGATTATATATATCTCTTACCCAATGTTCCTCCAAGCGGTAAACTTGTATTTAATTCTATATACATTGAAAGTTGCTTGCTCCCTTGTATATGTTAGTTTTGTTTCTAGCATGTGTTTGTTATGTAGTGCTTCCTAGTTACCTATCTTGAGTAATCTAGCTATGTTTGTTGGTTTGCACTCCATGTACTTGTGTTCTTTGTGTTGAGCCTTCATTGCTTTCATTGCTTTATCTTAGTTGGCTCTTTGGGAGATTAATGGACTATCCCATTTTGGGGGAGTAATATGCTTTGCACTTTACTATCCTAAAATGTGTATACATGAGGAATACCACTTAGTGTTGATATATCAATATTATCTATTCTCTATGTGGTATGTCATTCTCATGAGAAATTCATTTCTAAATGTCCATTAACTTTCTCTAGTTGAATTTATTTTCTTTGCCTCTTGTTAAAAAAATGGATTATCACATTATGGGGGAGTAATAAGCTATGTGCATATTACAATCCTAGAAAATGTGAACATGTGAGGTATTGCCACCTAGAGTTGATATTATTAGTTATCTTGTTCCTATGTGGCATGTTGCTCAAACAAGTCCCATATTTGCTTAAAATATCTTGCGTCTCTCTTCTTTGGTATCTTGTTTATGAGAGTTTCTTAGTGCTTTGAATATTCGATTTTATTTGAAGCCTTCAAGAATCTCTATCTAAGCATGTTTGTTATTCCTATCTTTTGTCACATGCTTATGTTTTGTGAATATGATTGTGAACAATTCTACCACCGAGAAATATCTCCATACATCTCTTGTCTTTTACAAGTGATAATAATTTGTGGTAAGTTTATTGATCATATTTACTTTGGCCTTTTCTCTAAAATTTCCTTGTTTCTTGCCAATGATTTGTTTGGTTCAAACTCATTTGTGTCTTCCTTGCTCTACTCAAAAATTGTTTTATGCTTTATTGAGTTAGGAAAAGCAATGATCCCATACTTGTGCACTTATGGTCAAAGTCATACTTCTTTGGGTTGCACTATTCTTGGGGAAGCTATCCTACATTGAGTAGATCACCGTTCTTTAAATTGGTATTGCATCTAATTGATTTTATTTAAACATGACTAGTGTTTGAATAATATATATGGAGAGTAATGATTCCATTGTGTGCATTTTGTATTCAAATGCAAGATAATAAATAATGCACTGTTATTGGAAGAACTATCCTATATGCGTTTGAACACTTGTTGTCTTTAAATTTGCATTTTATCCCAATGACTTGTCTCTTTGGAAGACGAACATTTTTCATCTTGGTACTTTGTGTGCTATCATGAAAAGTGTAGAGGGTTTGTTTATTCTTTGATGTTTTTTTTTGTATCTTCTCTATTTGGTTTCCTCAATCATGTGTTGATTTGGGTCTTGATATATTTTGGACAATTCTCTTTCTTTTCACTCTTGTAAGTGGCTTCTTGGTTTGATTAGTTCTTTGTCCCATTTGTATCTTGTTTTGGTTCTTGAAAGTTTTGTGCATGCATATTTACTATATATATCTTTTGGCATGCTTACTTTCGTTGATCCAATATATAGGATAAACTCCATCAAATCCTAATTGGCTAAGATGTGCATGAAATTCAAATTCATATTAATATGCACATATTTACTTGGAGTTTGTCCTATGTATTGTAGTTGTTCTAACTACTTTGGACCCAATGAGTTTGGGTACCATTTTGTACTTGAATTTTGTTTTAGGTACAATGGAGATACATTGGTTGCTTGCTCCATTCATAAGGAAGGTGTTCTCACCATGGTATTATAGGAGTCAAGCTTCGATGATTATCAAACTCGCATCCTCTTCATCACCAATGTCGTCTCGGTAACAAGTATCTATCTCATGCATACATTTCTAGCTTTCAACCTTGTGTAGGTTGCTTCTTGGCATGATTTCCCCTTGTTGCATTTCATTTGGTTCTTGCAAATGTCTTATCAAAAGCATCTTAATTGCAACTATGAGTAAGCCGGGATGATTACATACTATGGGGATATTTATAGTCATTTTCATGATTCACCAATCCCGAGTATATTAATCTAGCAACTTCTACTTGAAGTCTCTCATATGCAATATTGATGAATTCTCAAAAAAAACCATTTGAACCTTTTGTGATATGCGTTACCTTTCTCGAAGCATTCCAACTATCACTTTTCCCTTGTGATATTTGTGATGCTTTGATGAGTTTTGTGTGTTCATCTATATCCCCTTAAGATTAAACTAAGCTTTGCTTTGCTTTCAAGCAAAAATCTTATTGGTATATTAATGAACCTCTCTTGGATATCATGTTCCTCACCTTTGTACCTATTTTGTGTGTGCATGTTCTTTGTGGATATATATCTTTGTGATTGTTGTCCACTTAAAACTTATACACACGATAATAGTTACATCTTTAATTGATATTATATTTCT
Source organism: Alopecurus myosuroides (assembly GCA_028641055.1). NCBI lineage: Eukaryota > Viridiplantae > Streptophyta > Magnoliopsida > Poales > Poaceae > Alopecurus > Alopecurus myosuroides. Next base: position 707,552,652 of record CM054057.1, on the reverse strand, counting down.
TTAGTGACCACATTTTATTGCTTTATATTCCTTGGTGGTTCCTAAAAGGCACAAGCTTTGCTTTTCTTTTTGGTATTCCTTTTGAATCTTAATAAGCTTGTGGACCTATGTGTTTTATCATTTGATGGTTTGTGTGTATGGAAAGACATGATATGCACTATGTGCCTCCTATATTGAAAGACTATGTTGATGATTCTATCATCCTATTAGTCTCCTAAAAATGTTTTTCCTTGTCACACGCATCTATTTCGGTTGAGTAAGTCTTTATTTGTCACTTCTTGATCTTCATTGCTCAACTTTTGTTTGTTTACAAGTTGCTTTGCTTCATCTCCAATCTATTCTCTTGCTCTTGTTTGTGTTCAAAATTATCTAGAAGGGAGTGATGATTCCATGTTGTGCACATTATATAGTAATTCAAATCTAACATTGTGCATGTACCTTGGGGAGTTCCCTCTTGATTTCTAGAACACTTGGTTGATCCTATCAAAATATTGATGTTGGTCAATCGGTTTTTCGGATCCTTGTGGTTGGTTGCTTCTTTGTGAAAGTTTCCTTCAATTTTACTTTTCTTGTAACCTTTGGATCCTCAATATAGTTTGATCTCCCTCCATCTATTCATAGTTGGATATATTCACTTGAGTTCACTCATATCATGAGGAATGCATACTCTATGGGGGAGCTCTTACTATATTGGCCTTCTAATCTTTTTTCCCATTTCGGCAATGGATGCCAATGGGGGAGAAGTTTAGAGGGTTTAAGGGAATTTGGTTTATGCTTTAGTTTCGTTCTTAAGCATTTCCTTTCCATGCTATTGCATCCTTGCTCTTGTTTAACATGTTTGCTTTTTCATCATATAAACCCTCGTAAAAAGGGATTGTCATCAATTACCAAAATGGGGAGATTGAAAGCGCATGGTTCCCCCATATGTGGTTTTGGTAATTAATGACAATCCTTATGGACTAATGTTTGCATTGAGTTATCCTTTGTAGATATTGTCCATAGGAAATAATGGAGTTCATGTGTTGAACTCTATTAGCTTCCTTGATGGCCATTGTTATTCATGGATTTATATGAAGGATGGTCATGGTTTGAGTTGAGCTTATTGCTAGTGTGTCTTGAAGAAAAGGATTAGGTGATCTTTCATTTCATCTTCAAGACATCATCTTTAGAAGTGAGAAGCAAAGATACAAGGTTGATCAAGCAAGCGATCAACACACAAAGCTACAAGTTGTACCAAGTGGGATTGTGTATCTCATGATATGGTAAGCATTTGTCAATATAGCTTTGTGAACTAACCCATGATATGTGTGTGTCGCATCTCTATGTGTGGTTAGGTATCTTTCCATGGGCATGAACCAAAAGGAAGATTTCATATAGCCCATGGTATTTGTCGTCGTCAAGCGGTGTTCGTCATCTAGCTTGACGTGGTAAGCTCAAGTGAAGTATCTAGAAGATATCCTATGCTTGATGCTTGCAACCCTTTTGGAGATTGTGGCCTTGTGAAGATTTGCCGAAGGGTCTCTCCCGTAATGGTGTATGGGGGAGCAACTTGCAAGTCTTCATCAAGCGGAGCTTGTGCTAGCAAGTGCAATCAAGAAAGAAGATCCAACTTGAGAGAGTCAAGATCGCCATCATCTAGCTCAAGTGGAATGCTCAAGGCAAAGGTATAATCTTGATAGGTTTTCTATTTCACCGGTCTCGTGTCTTCGGGAGACCGGATTATAGGATAGATAGTCGTACTATCAAGAGGGGCTCTCAAGTGAGTAACGTGATCGAATTGTTGTGGAGAGCTCAAACCTTTGCATACTTGCATATCATCTTTCTTGGTTCTTATTCGGCTTTTGTCTCCTTTGGGTTTTAGTGCTTGTCATGATATTCATGGCAAGCCAAGGTTTATCGAAAACGGTTTTGGTAAGAAAAACTTGTTGCGATTTCGGTGGTGAAATATCCGGTTCAGTTTTTAGAATGTTTCCACACCTTCCATGTGTGGTAACTTCTCCATTCCTTTTTGTTTGGATAGTCCTTGTTATTACCTTTCCAACCCTTTTGGATTCACCTTATTCGGAATTCATTCGCAAAAGTTATGTGTGTGTTTTCGTGTTGGAGGTTTTACCGGGTGTTCCTATTTGAGTGGTCTAAACCTTTACCCATTTGGTTTTATCTTCCATTTATGGACAATGATGTTTCTATGCATATTCTTGTAGTGCTCGTCGTTGCGATTCCAACGAGCCCAAGAACATCGAAAACGGAGTTCATATGCAAAAGTTATTGCATTTCTCGTATCGGTTTTCTGTCTTCGGTTTGCAATCCGGAATATTCCGGATTATTCCGGAATCCGGATTTTTCTGGGCTCCGGAATATTCCGGCCCGGAATATTCCGAAATATTCCGGCCAGAACGGGAAAAGGCTCTGTTTCCATCCGGAATCGCTCCGGAATCGATTCCGGGCCATTCCGGGTCATTCCGGGGTCCGGAATATTCCGGACCATTCCGGAATGGACGGAAAAAGTGGCAAACGGCTAGTTTTTTGAGCACCTATTTAAGGGGCTTTCTTCCCCAAAGTCCCCAAGTCTTTCCCAGCCCGTTTTCCCTCTCTCTCCACACCATTGTTGACTTTGGAAAGTTTGCTCCTCTCTCAATCCCTCCAATGATTCTTGCATATCTTTGAGGGAGAAGTTAGAGGAGATCTAGATCTACATTTCCTCCAATCCATCCTCCTTCTTAGTGAGGGAAACCTAGTAGATCTTGATCTTGGAGTTCTTGGTGTTTCTCCATTGTTCTTCCTCTCTTATTCCCCCATAAGCATTTGTTGCTTTGTTGGAATTTGAGAGTGGAGGATTCGAGCACTTGTGCTCTTGCTATTTGCATCGGTTGCATCGGTTTGGTCTCTCCACGAGGATTCGTGGAAGTGAAAGATTGTGAGCTTGTTACTCTTGGGTCTTGGACCCTAGACGACTTGTGGTGTTCTTGGGAGCCTCCAATTGAGTTGTGGATGTGTGCCCCGAGATTGTGGTGACACCGAGAGCCTCCAATTGAGTTGTGGATGCGTGCCTCGGGTTTGAAGGTTGCCAATAGTGGAAGGTGAACTAGGCCTTTGTGGCGGGGTTCATCGGAGAATAGGGTGAGGCCTTTGTGGCGTTGAGTAGGCCTTCGTGGCGAGCTCACACCCCTCCAACGAGACGTACTCCCCTTTGTGGGAGGAACTCGGGAATACATCATCGTCTCCGTGTGCCTCGGTTATTTCTATACCCGAGCTTTTTACTTATGCAATTTACATTGTGATAGCCTTCGAGCTTGAAGTTATATATCTTGCTATCACCTTGTTACTTGTCTTGCTTAGCATAAGTTGTTGGTTCATCTAGTTGACCCTAGAATATTTAGGTTGTATGCTTGTTAATTTTAAACACCTAGTTTATTTCCGCATTTAGCAAGCTTTAACCGGAAAAGTTTTAATCGCCTATTCACCCCCCCCCCCCTCTAGGCGACGTCGTTGTCCGTTCACAAAGGGCCACCAAAACGGCCAAGGATCACAAAGAAGCCCCGACGCTATTTAGACTAAGTTGGTGTCGTATTTCTGTTGAATAATGTTGTATTTATGTTGACTGGTGATGTATCTAAGTTAGAACATAGTTTGGATGATGTTTGAATAATGTTGGATGATGTTCAACCAAGTCATTTCAAAATTTCAGGCAAATGTGCTTCAAATGAGGTCTGAAGCTAGGGTAGACACCCCCTTTGAAATTTCATGAAAAAATTGACCTTGTCAAAATTATTCAAATAAATTTGAGGAGCAAATATATCACATATAACAACATTGTGTGTTGGATTCATGTCATTTTGATTTTTCTTGAATTATTTATGCTCATTTGAAACCATCGCTCTATTCTCATTAGAAATGTGCTTCAAATGAGGTCTGAAGCTAGGGTAAACACCCTCGTTTGTAATTTGATGAAATATTCGACCTTGTCAAAATTATCCAAATAAATTTGAGGAGCAACTATATCGCATATAACAACATGGTGCGTTGGATTCATGTCATTTTGATTTTTTTTTGAATTATTTGTGCTCATTTGAAACCATCGCTCTATTCTGATGAGAAATGTGCTTCAAATGAGGTCCGAAGCTAGGGTAAATACCCTCATTTGTGCTTCAACATTTTTTGGCATCTTATCTAAATCAGCCAAATTAATTTCGTAGACATCTATTCTACATATATAGTGTAAATCTGAAGTTTCATTATGTTTTGAATAATTCTTCTATTTTTTTAATTTTTTATTTAAATAACATGGTTTAATAGAAAAATCATATGTAAAACAGATAAAAATCATCGCTCTAGTAAATCTGAAGTTTCATTATGTTTTGAATAATTCTTCTATTTTTTATATTTTTTATTTAAATAACATGCTTTAATACGTAATAGAAAAGAAACTATATGTAGAACAGATAGAAACCATCGATCCCTGTGGCCATCGGACCAACCAATCCGAGCGCAGAACGAGCGTCTCGCGGATCGCTGTGGCTGCGAGCGCATCCGTCCGATGCAAGATTCCTTCTAGAAGGCGTCGATCCAACAGCCCAGGTCGAATCTCTGGGTGTCTTTCTAGAAGCTTTTCAGCTGGTCAAACATAGGGTTGACCAAGCTTGAAATGAGCATACATAATTAAAAAAAATAAAAAAAAAGCCGACGCACATAGTAGTGTTATGTCATATAGTAACGACAAAAAAAAAACCTGTCTTATAAAGAATGGAACGAAAAAGCCTAGTCTAATATGTGATATCTTGAACAGACTAGTAGAGAATTCAAGAAAATGAGATAAGTTTCAAACCTTTGGAACTGAAATAAGGTCAAAATCTCAAAAAAGTTCCATTTTGGTGTGACCAAGAAAGATCCAAAGTTATTTTTTTCATTTTGATGTTTTAAACTTGTTTTATTTACGATTTTCGATTAAAACCATTATTATTCAAAAGAAAATAAATAATACGAATATTCATCCAATAAATTTCCAGGCTTCGGAATTACATTATATAGGTCAAATACAAGTCTAGGAAAAATATAAATAGGATTTATAAACATTAGATCGAAAGCCTTCACTAAAATGTGATTCCTCAAATACAATAGTAGAGATTTCAAAGAATATGAGATGGAAACATTGTGAATCTTCCGAAGAGGTGGGTTCTACCTTTTTTTTGTGTTCCTATGGGCTATCTTAGCACAACCAAGAAAATAGTTCCACATTGCTACCCCCTTTCGACGTCGTTACCGCGTGTTTCCGTATAAGTCCGGTATTTCTCCAGCGGGTAGGGTTTCACCGGGAGGGGGGCTACGGAGCGTCTAGATCCCAACACAAGATAGGGGTGCCATACCATGTTAGTATAGGTGTGTTGTGTGCTTTGGCTGTCAAAGATTGCTCTCCGGGGTGTGACCCGCTTCACAGACATCCACTTCTCTCTCGTGAGCGCTTATAGGGTGAAACTCCTGTATCGGACGAAACATCGTGAATCTTCCGAAGAGGTGGGTTCTACCTTTTTGTTTTGTGTTCCTATGGGCTATCTTAGCACAAAAAAGCAAATAGTTCCACATTGCTACCCTCTTTCGACGCCGTTACCACGTGTTTCCGTATAAGTCCGGTATTTCTCCAGCGGGTCTAGGTTTCACCGGGAGGGGGGCTACGGAGCGTCTGGATCCCAAAACAAGCTAGGGGGTGCCATATAATGTTAATATAGGTGTGTTGTGTGCTTTGGATGTCAAAGATTGCTCTCCAGGGTGTGACCCGCTTCACCGGCATCCACTTCTCTCTCGTGAGCGCTTATAGGGTGAAACTCCTGTATCGGACGAAACATCGTGAATCTTCCAAATAGGTGGGTTCTACCTTTTTATTTTATGTTCCTATGGGCTATCCTAGCACAAACAAGAAAATAGTTCCACATTGCTACCCCCTTTCGACGCCGTTACCGCGTGTTTCCGTATAAGTCCGGTATTTCTCCAGCGGGTAGGGTTTCACCGGGAGGAGGCTACGCAGCGTCTGGATCCCAACACAAGCTAGGGGGTGCTATACCATGTTAGTATAGGTGTGGTGTGTGCTTTGGATGTCAAAGATTTCTCTTCGTGGTGTGACCCGCTTCACCGGCGTCCACTTCTCTCTCGTGAGCGCTTATAGGGTGAAACTACTGTATCGGACGAAACATCGTCAATCTTCCAAAGAGGTGGGTTCTACATTTTTGTTTTGTGTTCCTATGGGGTATACTAGCACAACCAAGAAAATAGTTCCACATTGCTACCCCCTTTCGACGTTGTTACCGCGTGTTTCCGTATAAGTCCGGTATTTCTCCAGCGGGTCTAGGGTTTCACCGTAAGGGGGGCTGCGGAGCGTCTGGATCCCAACACAAGATAGGGGTGCCGTACCATGTTAGTATAGGTGTGTTGTGTACTTTGGATGTCAAAGATTGCTCTCCGGGGTGTGACCCGCTTCACCGGCATCCAGTTCTCTCTCGTGAGCGCTTATAGGGTGAAACTCCTGTATCGGACGAAACATCGTGAATCTTCCGAAAAGGTGGGTTCTACCTTTTTTGTTTTGTGTTCCTATGGTCTATCCTAGAACAACCAAGAAAATAGTTCCACATTGCTACCCCCTTTCGATTCCGTTACCGCGTGTTTCCGTATAAGTCCGGTATTTCTCCAGCGGGTCTAGGGTTTCACCGGGAGGGGGGCTACGGAGCGTCTGGATCCCAACACAAGCTAGGGGTGCCATACCATGTTATTATAGGTGTGTTGTGTGCTTTGGATGTCAAATATTTCTCTCCGGGGTGTGACCCGCTTCACCGGCATCCACTTCTCTCTCGTGAGCGCTTATAGGGTGAAACTCCTGTATCGGACGAAACATCGTGAATCCTCCGAAGAGGTTAGTTCTACCTTTTTGTTTTGTGTTCCTATGGGCTATCCTAGCACAACCAAGAAAATAGTTCCACATTGCTACCCCTTTTCGACGTCGTTACCGCGTGTTTCCGTATAAGTCCGGTATTTCTCCAGCGGGTCTAGGGTTTCACCGGGAGGGGGCTACGGAGCGTCTGGATCCCAACACAATCTAGGGGGTCACCGCACTGTAGCAACTATCTCTAAAATGTCTAGAAATGACATGGCCGAGTAGTGCAGACAGCACCCGTCTACACTATTGTACATGCCCTAAAAACAGAGGGAACCAAATCCTCTTACTTTGCCCACCTTACGTTCTCTGACTTTCTCCCGTGACACGTGGGTCCGTTGTGTGATGGGATCCATTTGTGAGTGACCTAAAGTCAGAGGATCCCGTTCCCGCACAGAGAAGCGCTCGTCTTAGCATCTGCAGCCTGTTGCCGCCTGATGGATCCCAAGTGCAGGAGATCAATTGTAGCACTTTACGAATTAGAAAGGTTGTCGAAACCACGAGGAGCAGAAGGAACTGGTAAGTAGAATAGCAAAGGAATAATAAAAGCAACAGGTGTTTTAGTGTTTTAATTGTGTAGTGCAAGTAAAGTAAATTGCAGCAAGTAGTAGGTCTCAATGAGAGACAAAGCCCAATCCTCTAATGCGCAAGAGGACAAGCTCAAGTGTGTGTTTGTGTCTTATATGCGGAAAACGTTCCCGAGGGCTGCACGGATTTAGCTCGCATAGTGATTCATTGCATAACATGTTTGTATATCTTGTCTAGTTTTAATCTTCTTCGGACGGAGCCACAAATAGGAATAGCTAAATAAATAAACTATCACCCCTTATGATGGATCACGTGGCCAATTAAATGACAGCACGAGAATTATTAAGACATGATGTCCCACCATAGCCTTATGCTCTAAGGTCCCCGATACAAGTACCCTCATAATGAAATTCAACGACTCTGTCTCAAGTTCCTGTCACCTAAAGACATCATCACGTCACTACACTACGGTGTTCTCCTATGAGCCCATGTAGGTGAAGTGTTGTACAGTCGACGTTCGTACAACACCATCATAATCACATAAAAGATAAATACTAGACCAAATAACAACTCATCTTATGTAACAAATCATTGCCAATTCATCCTATGCCCTCGGGAACATGCGGGAACTACTCACAACATGCAAACATGATCATGTATGGTGACATATGTGGTACAACACAATCTGAAACAATGGATCCACCACCAAATAATGACAAGTACTCAATCCCAAACATGCAACGGAGTACAATAACACGTATCTAGGGTGTAGTAATGATCAAACTATGAGGGGAACGGAGTGGATCACGGTGATAGTGATGGTGGAGATGCAGGTGCTGGTGAGGATGGTGATGGAGATGCCTCCTCCCACGCCAAGGAGGAGATGGGGATGAAGATGGGGATGATTTCCCCCTTCTCCGGAGCTCCGGAGCAGCATGATCTGTCTCCCCCGTGGAGAGTTTCGAGAGTTTCGCTGCCCTGGCGGCTCCGTCTTGTCTCGGGAAAATTAGGGTGTTCGTTTTCGGGGAAGACGGAGTCGTCAGCAAAAAGACCTCGGGGAGGAGGTGCTGTGGGCCCATTTGGGGGCCCCACACGCGGCCAGGGAATCTGGCCACGTGGGATACCCCCTTTTGGGCCTCCTGGCCTCCTCCTTTGTGTCTTGTGCCATGGGCCTTTCTCCCGAAGAAAAACTGACAGGGTTTCTTTCCTTTCGCAATTTGGATACTTGTAGCTCCTGAAACATCAAAAACATGAAAACAGGTGTTTTGTGACACCCAGAAATTAAATACCAAAAATAGGGACTTTGTAGGAAAGTCCCATAAAATCATCTAAAACATGCAAAACAATGACATAACATTGATAAAACATCCCAATAATGCCTATATGGAGGGTATAAATGATGATATAAAAGTCACGTATCAACTCCCCGAAGCTTAAACCTTTGCTCGTCCTCGAGTAAATAAGGACATAGATCATTACATGCATCAATGGACTTATGGTTGATAAATAAATACGGGCATTGTATCATCATCATGTTCAGTTATAATGCAAGATGAATGAATAGAACTCATACACATAAGGATAACATATTCGAAGCTCTAGCAAACAACCCATACTTTTGAAAGCAAATAACCATTGTATGTTGGACAATCGAATTATACTCTTTAATTTGGAGAAAGATAAATGAGTAGAGGTAAAACATGATCAAGTCTCATTTCGTTTCCAAACTATTCAGCTTAAATTACTAATTGTAATGTGGAATCCATTGGGCTAAGACTCTCATTTCCCCTTTATCATTAGCATCTTAATTTATGAATGTTGAAGTAATGTGGTTGACAAGGTGTTGGTTGAATGTCTCATGCCCTATGAGTGTGAAAACCTACTCCATGATTACTCAACTTAAGATTCCTAATAAGCTTTGTACAATCATAATAAGTATTAATGACATCATAGATAATTGCAAAGAGGTACCTCTTGCCCCATGACATAGAAACCAGCCCATGTCACAATAACAAGATGAACAAACGGAGTAGACTCATCATCCTTTTTTATTTCATTCACTATATGCATAGCTTCTTATTTTATTATAGGATGTGTTTGTAGAGTCCACTCTAGCTGTAAGTAAATTTCCACCATGATCAAGCATGGCTTGGGTTAGCGGCCCAATGCAATTTCTCTAGTCATATATACTTACTCATCAAAACTTACTATTCCTCTATTTCATTTCGGCATGGCAGGAGTCCAAAAACAAAAGCACATGACATCAACTAAATATAAAATTGTGCTTTGTGCAATAAGCTTTTCACGTGATGCACAGCCAACTCCCAACCAAAATCCTTGTCAAGCACAAAACTTTTAGCTCCCATTAATGGGTCATGTTTGTTAAGTGCAATAGAAATAAATGTGTGCATTCAAAAGTTCGTGAGAGTCTTATCCCAAATTCAGCCCATGCCAATTAATAACATAAGCATCTTAATTTAGAGCATAAATGAAACTATAACATGGTAAACATGCTCGGAATAGCCATTAAGCTAATAGATAGATAGTGGATTTATGTCATATTGAGATAATTCTACAATTGTCCAACACACTCAAGTTAATTAATTTCAAGGCAAGATGTGATTGAAACCTCTAAATATGCCATGCTAATTTGCATGAGTCTTACCCATAAATCCCCAAAACAAGGGAATCATGGATGACACCATACTTTATTATTCATTGATAAACCATAAGACGGGGATGCATGATAATGCTCAATAAGCTCACTCAAGCCTAAACGAAAACGATACTAGATAATAAAAGCAAGACACAACAAAAATAGATAGACATGATAAAGCTGATAAAAGACGGGGGATAGGTGAAACTCCCCCAAGCTTAGATGGTTGCGGTAATTTCTTCATTCTCCCTTCTTCTCGTACTCAGCCCACCACTCTTTCTTCTTCTTGTCGTAATCTTCCTTCCACTCTTCCTGCTTCCATGGAAAAGGCCTTCCAGTATGGAAGGACATGGGTCGATCATTGTACCTGAGAGTGGCAGCTTCTGCAATCTTCTTGAAACGTTCTTCATACTCACAGTTCTGGTTCTCCATGTCCCACATCAGAGCTTGGTACCTATCCATCTCTGATATGACACGCAGATACCTAGTCCCCAGGTCCTTGATCCTCTCCTCGTACTCCTCTATCTTCTTCTCCAGCTCCAGATTCATGAAGTGGTGGGCATCAAGGCTGTGTTCAACAATAGAGTTATACCTGAAAACTATTTGTTCTAGAGCCTCCAGCCTCTCCTCCAGCGTGCCTTTGGTCTTGGGAGCCTTCACCTCCTCCATGAGCAACACACCATCCTTCAAGGTCAGGGTTTTCATGGGGGTCATCACGGAGTTGAGGTAATGGTTCACAATTCCTCCCTTGGGTGGATCTTCCCCGCCTAGGTTGGATCCGGAGCTTGAGATGGCTAAACCCTGGCAGACAGAAACAGCAGAAACAAAGATCGCGCGAGAACTCTTGGTGCGGGATTAGATCGACAAAAAGGGGTATATATTGACGGGTTTTAGGGTAAGACGAAGTGTCGGAGTCGAAAACGAGACGGAACGGGACTCCGAGGTGGAAAAGGGGTAACTCCACGCGGCCAAGGAATCTAGCCGCGCGTGGGGTCCTCTTTTCCCCCTCGAGGTCCAATTCCTTCCAATTTTCTTGTCCCACACGTTAATTTCCATAAAAAAATGAGTTTCGTAAGTTTTCACGCAATTCCGAGACACTTCCAAACACAATAATTGTAAATTATTGAATTTGGGTTTCTGAAACTGCAGGATCCCTTACAATTACCTCCTCCGGTGTCATTAACTTTATCTCCTCGATGGTTCCTATGAAGCTCTTTCCTGCAATATAATGTTTTAGGCGTTGTCCATTGACCACATGAGGTTTACCCTTCAGATCACCGTGAAGACGGATGGCCCCTGAACGGTCTACCTCCTGTACTACCAATGGACCCTGCCATTTTGAAGCTAATTTCCCTGCAGAAAACTTAAAACGAGAGTTGTACAATAGGACTTGATCACCTACTTTAAATTCCTTTCTTTTAATTTTCTTGTCATGCCAAATTTTAACTTTCTCTTTAAACAATTTTGCACTTTCATATGCTTCATTCCTCCATTCATCTAATAGATTTAGGTCAAGCAATCTCTTCTCCCCCGCTGTTTTTAAATCAAAATTTAATTTCTTAATAGCCCATCTAGCTTTATGTTCTAATTCAACGGGTAGATGACATGCTTTTCCATAAACCATTTTATAAGGAGACATACCCATAGGATTTTTATAAGCAGTTCTATAAGCCCACAATGCATCATTAATTTTAAGTGGCCAATCAGATCTAGCTCTGTTTACTGTTTTCTCTAAAATAAGTTTAATTTCCCTATTACTTAATTCAACTTGTCCACTAGTTTGAGGATGATAGGGTGATGCAATTCTATGATTAACATTATATTTTGCCAATGTTTTTCTAAGAACACCATGCATAAAATGAGATCCACCATCAGTAATTAAAAATCTAGGAACACCAAATCTAGGGAAAATAATTTCTTTAAGCATTTGCATGGTTGTGGCATGGTCTGCACTCTTAGTAGGAATTGCTTCTACCCATTTTGTAACATAATCAACAGCAACCAAAATGTGAGTATTTTGTACTAGATGCAGGAAATGGTCCCATAAAGTCAAAACCCCACACATCAAATGGTTCAAGTGGTAATGTATAGTTCATAGGAATTTCATTCCTTCTACCTATGTTTCCTACTCTTTGACATTTATCACAAGTTTTAATATATTCAGCACAATCCTTGAATAGAGTAGGCCAATAAAAACCACATTGTAATACCTTTGCTGCAGTACGATCTCCTTCATGATGTCCTCCATAGGGACTGTCATGACAATCTCTTATAATAGCCTGCTGTTCATGCTCAGGTACACAACGTCTAATAATGCCATCAACACTTTTCTTATACAAGAATGGATCATCCCAAAAATAATGTCTAAGGTCATAAATGAATTTCTTTCTTTGCTGGTAAGTAAATTGTGGTGGCATAACTTTCCCAACAATAAAATTTGCATAATTAGAAAACCAAGGAGATGCAACTTTAGCACTAGAAACACTAACAAGGGCAAGTTGTTCATTATCAAAACTAACATTAATAGGAATAGGATCATCAGGTATATTTTCCATTCTAGAAAGATGATCAGCTACGGTATTATCTTCTCCTTTCCTATCTACTATGTGTAAATCAAATTCTTGCAACAAAAGTACCCATCTTATTAGCCTAGGCTTAGCATCTTTCTTATTCATCAAATATTTAATAGCAGAATGATCAGAGTGCACAGTGACTTTTGAATCAATTGTGTAAGATCTAAATTTATCACATGCAAATATTACCGCTAAAAATTCTTTTTCAGTTGTAGCATAATTTCTTTGAGCACCATCTAGTGTTTACTAGCATAGTAAATAACATTCAATTTCTTATCAACCCTTTGGCCTAAAACAGCTCCAACTGCATAATCACTAGCATCACACATAATTTCAAAGGGCAAGTTCCAATCAGGAGGTTGAATAATAGGTGCAGTTATTAAGGCTTTCTTTAAAACATTAAAGGATTCTATGCAATCATCATTAAAAGAAAATGGAACATCCTTTTGCAAAAGATTGGTTAGAGGCTTTGATATTTTAGAGAAATCTTTAATGAACCTACGATAAAAACCTGCATGACCGAGAAAACTTCTTATACCTTTGATGTCTCTTGGATATGGTAATTTCTCAATAGCTTCAATTTTTGTTGGGTCAACTTCTATTCCTCTTCCAGAAATACGATGCCCAAGAACAATTCCCTCTGTTACCATAGAGTGACACTTCTCCCAATTAAGAACAAGGTGTTGGTCTTCACAACGCTGCAAAACTTTGTTAAGGTTGAACAAGCAATTATCGAAAGAAGTACCATACACCGAAAAATCATCCATAAAGACTTCCACTATGTTTTCAATATAATCAGAAAATATAGCATTCATGCATCTCTGAAAAGTAGCAGGCACATTACATAAACCAAAAGGCATTCTCCTATAAGCAAATGTACCATATGGGCAAGTAAAAGTTGTCTTTTCCTGATCATCACTATGAACTGGAATTTGAGAGAAGCCTGAATACCCATCTAAATAACAAAAGTGAGAATGTTTAGATAATCTCTCTAGCATTTGATCAATAAAGGGCAATGGATAATGGTCCTTACGAGTTGCTTTATTTAATTTTCTATAATCAATGCACATTCTATAACCAATAACAGTACGTTGAGCAACAAGTTCATCATCTTTATTAGGAACCACAGTAATTCCACCGTTCTTAGGAACACAATGAACAAGACTAACCCATTTACTATCAGCTATAGGATAAATAATACCAGCCTCTATGAGTCGAATTACCTCCTTTCTTACCACTTCCTTCATTTTTGGATGTAGACGGCGTTGGAAATCAACAACAGGTTTAGCATCTTCTTCCAAATTAATTTTATGCATACATAGAGCTGGACTTATGCCCTTAAGATCATCAAGAGAATAACCAATAGCCTTACGGTGAGCTTTAAGCACATCAAGTAATTTCTCTTCTTCCTCAGCTGAAAGGTTAGCACTAATAATAATAGGATATATATTTTTCTTATCCAAGTATGCATATTTTAGATTTTCAGGCAAAGGCTTTAATTCAAAACTAGGATCTCCTTTAGGAGGTGGGAGTACTCCTAGATTATCAGGTGGTATATGCAATTGTAATTGTGGAGGTTGTTGCCATAATATTTGTTCTAAAGCTTCTTTTTCTGCATCATTAAATGGCTCTTCCTGATTAAGCATATAATGTTCCACCACGTCTGATGAAGCTACAGCTATATGAGCAAGAGTTTCAATTATATCTTTAGATTTTGGTTCTTTCTTAGCGGATTTATCAGCAAATTTAGAAAAATTAAATTAAAGTTTCTCTCCAGCACATTCAATAAACACCCTTTCTCTAGGCAAATCAATTTCAGCACCAACAGTATGTAAGAAAGGTGTACCAAATATAATAGGACAGAAAGAATCTTGTGGACAACCAAGCACAATAAAATCAGTAGGATATTTTATTTTCCCTACCAATACTTCAACATCTCTAACAATTCCAAAGGGACTAATACAATCTTTATTAGCAAGCTGAATGGTCATACCTGTTTCTTCCATGGTGATAGGATCAATATCAGGCTTAATTTCTTGATAGAGAGAATATGGAATGACACTAATGCTTGCTCCAATATCACATAAACCATGATAACAAGAAGTCCCAATAGAGCATGATATAATTGGCTTACCAACTTTGGATGAATTCCCTTTAATAACTTTGGTAGCATCTTCACATAAATAAACATCAACAGGATCTTCTTCATTTAATTGCTTAATAATAGAGACTTGGTTCTTGACTTCCACCTGTTCTTTAGGTTGAGAACATATCTTTCTACTTTTGTCAGCAACAACAATAAGCAAATTCTCTTTAACTTTTTCAGGATAGGGAGGTGGTTCAATATATTCTTCTATTACTACAGATGACACTGGTGTTTCTTTAATAAATTTAGGGACAACAATAGAAGATTTAACAGTTTCAACATAATAATCAAAGCCACCTTTAGGAATTCGAATGTGCTCAGCAAATTTCTTAGCTATTTCAATTGCAACATATGGATCAAGACCAAAATCTTTAATAACATTCTTGAACAAAATAGAACTAGAGAAACTTTCTACACATGAATATCCATAATCAAGATAAGCTTCATTACCTTTGTCTATGTCCCAATATTCAGAGTTCTTCAAAATAATTTCGAATAAATTCTAAGCTTCTTCTGTAGTATTATTTGTAAAGCTTCCACCAGATGAACCATCCAAATATTGCTTTAGCCTATCAGGTAGTCTCACATAAAAGTTTATCAATATAAGTTTATTTGTGAGATCATGACAAGGATTCTTACGAAGGAGGTCCTTAAGCCTCCCCCAAGCTTGAGTAATACTCTCTCCAAGGTGTGGCCAAAAATTAAATATAAAGCAACGGTTCTCATAAGCCTCTTTAGGAGTAAAATATTTAAGAAAGAAAACCTTCATAAAAGTATCCCAATTATGTGTAATTTCTTCATCCAGGGACATATACCATTTTCGAGCATCACCAGTTAAGGACTGGTACAATAATTTGCATTTTACCTCCTCCTCAGAAATAGCCTTGAGCCTAATTAGCCCACATATCCTCAATAGCCCGTATGTGATCACTTGCAGGCTTGTTCCATCCCCTGCAAAATACTCATTCCTAACAGCTTTAACAAATTCAAGGGGAATAATATAACCATCATCATGAGGTGCTTTTTCAACAACTTTAGGTTTAATAGCATAAGCACTCTCATACAAAGCAAGTTTCCGCGAAGCATCTCTCATAAAAGCCATAATAATAACAGGATGCAACAGCAAGTAAAATTCAGCTTTCAAGTTTCCTTACCAAACTTCTTACCAATAGCGCTACGCTCCCCGGCAACGGCGCCAGAAAAGTGTCTTGATGGCTCCCAAGTGCAGAAGATCAATTGTAGTACTTTTCGAATTAGAAAGGTTGTCGGACCACGAGGAGCAGAAGGAACTGGTAAGTAGAATAGCAAAGGAATAATAAAAGCAACAGGTGTTTTTGTGTTTTAATTGTGTAGTGCAAGTAAAGTAAAATGCGGAAAGTAAATTGCAGCAAGTAGTAGGTCTCAATGAGAGACAAAGCCCAATCCTCTAATGCGCAAGAGGACAAGCTCAAGTGTGTGTTTGTGTCTTATATGTGGAAAACGTTCCTGAGGGCTGCACGGATTTAGCTGGCATAGTGATTCATTGCATAACATGTTTGTATATCTTGTCTAGTTTTAATCTTCTTCGGACGGAGCCACAAATAGGAATAGCTAAATAAATAAACTATCACCCCTTATGATGGATCACGTGGCCAATTAAATGATAGCACGAGAATTATTAAGACATGATGTCCCACCATAGCCTTATGCTCTAAGGTCCCCGATACAAGTACCCTCATAATGAAATTCAACGACTCTGTCTCAAGTTCCTGTCACCTAAAGACATCATCACGTCACTACACTACGGTGTTCTACTATGAGCCCATGTAGGTGAAGTGTTGTACAGTCGACGTTCGTACAACACCATCATAGAATCACATAAAAGATAAATACTAGACCAAATAACAACTCATCTTATGTAACAAATCATTGCCAATTCATCCTATGCCCTCAGGAACATGCGGGAACTACTCACAACATGCAAACATGATCATGTATGGTGACATATGTGGTACAACACAATCTGAAACAATGGATCCACCACCAAATAATGACAAGTACTCAATCCCAAACGTGCAACTGAGTACAATAACACGTATCTAGGGTGTAGTAATGATCAAACTATGAGGGGAACGGAGTGGATCACGGTGATGGTGATGGTGGAGATGCAGGTGCTGGTGAGGATGGTGATGGAGATGCCTCCTCCCATGCCAAGGAGGAGATGGGGATGAAGATGGGGATGATTTCCCCCTTCTCCGGAGCTCCGGAGCAGCAGGATCTGTCTCCCCCGCGGAGAGTTTCGAGAGTTTCGCCGCCCTGGCGGCTCCGTCTCATCTCGGGAAAATTAGGGTGTTCGTTTTCGGGGAAGACGGAGTCGTCAGCAAAAAGACCTCGGGGAGGAGGTGTTGTGGGCCCATTTGGGGGCCCCACACGCGGCCGGCGAATCTGGCCGCGTGGGCTACCCCCTTTTGGGCCTCCTGGCCCTCCTCCTTTGTGTCTTGTGCCCACGACCTTTCTCCCGAAGAAAAACTGACAGAGTTTCTTTCCTTTCGCAATTTGGATACCTGTAGCTCCTGAAACATCAAAAACATGAAAACAGGTGTTTTCTAACACCCAGAAATTAAATACCAAAAATAGGCACTTTGTAGGAAAGTCCCATAAAATCATCTAAAACATGCAAAACAATGACATAACATTGATAAAACATCCCAATAATGCCTATATGGAGGGTATAAATGATGATATAAAATGCACGTATCACCGCCGTAGTTTGCATGCATGGACTCGATCTGCACCGTTCCTTACGATCAAACGATCGAAAATGACGCGGTGCATGGACTGGGTGTTTTGTCTGAATGTAACTGCATGCAACAACGAACACTGTCTAGTGGGGCCCCGTTCACCAGCCCGGTGCATGCACGCCTCGTTTTTTCAGAGTAAACAACGTGGCAGAAGAAGAAAAGAGTAAACATCGCGTCGCATTTGCAGCCATGCACGCCTCGTTTCAGAAACACGAGTCGCGTCGCATTTGAAGCGACGCAGCCCTCCACGCCTCGTTTTCAGAAGATACACATCAATGCATGCAGCGAGGCAAGATTTGGCGTGAGACTTTGGATTTCTTTTCTTCACCTCTTTAATACACGCATGCAACGTCGCATCACTTTGACTGCCTAATGCACACGCTCGTATCACTAGCGGTCCTACGCCTATGCCTGTTCTACACCGCTTTGACCATGCATCGACTGTTCTACACTGCATCCAACGTTTTCACGCAGTTTGCTTCATTTACCCCAATTAATTCATGTCTCATCTTGTCTTTAAATAGCCCGTTTCACTCTTCCTCCATCTTCTCATCCCTCTCCAGTCCCTTTGCCTTCTCTCCCTTCAAGCACCGAACACCATGTCTTCCTACTCTCTCCCTTCAAGCCTCGAGTCTGTCTCCGACGAGGACAACCAACCCAAGGCTCGGCCTTGGTACGAGGCCGATTGGACGCCGGAGGAGACGGGCCTCGTGCCCATCGAATCTCCCAAACGGGAGCGATCACCGTCGTCCCCGTTCATCCACCACCCCGACCACGTCCGCGTCGAGCGTGCCGAGAACCTCTCCCCCAAGACGAAGAACCGCCGCCTCAAGAAACTGGAGCGGCTAGAGAAGAAGGAGCTCGAGGCGGCGGAGAAGAAGGAGGAGAAAGCTCTCTGCGCCCGCATCAAGAGGGCCCGTGAGAGCGACGAGGAGAGGATGCGGGAGGAGAACCGCCATGCCCGGATCAAGGATGAGATCGAGACTAGGGCGGCGGAGTGGAAGAAGTAGGTCAACCCCCGGCGGTGGCCGATGGCGGGAAGGGCGCCCGCATGCATTCCGCGGGCGGTTAGGGTTTAGGGCTAGGGCCCCTTTTTTTATTTAATAGATGTAATGTCCGACGGCCCCACTAAATATATTTAAAGTGGGGCCAATGATTATCCATATATATATGTCCACTGTTTAATTATGTTTGCCAATGAAATTATGTTTAATTATATTTGCCCAAATTAACTCAATGTTTAAATTATATTTGTCCGAATGTTAGTCCGAATGTTTAAATTATATTTGTCCGAATGTTTAAATTATATTTGTCCCAATGTTTAAATTATATTTGTCCAAATGTTTAAATTATATTTGTCCACTCTTTGTCCATGCTAGTATACATTGGACCTCATTTAACATTGGGCATGTCTAGCTTTTAGATGGGGCTGCCCTTTTATCCTGAACTGAACCTGAACTGAACTGAACACTGAACCTGTACATACGAACACTGGAAACTGAACTGAACTGAAAACTGAACATACGAACTGAAACAAACCAAATCAGGACTGGATTCCTGACGCATTTATTCCAAGTCTTAGCCATACACAAATTGACCATGTCAAGCTAACTACAACACTAACTATATTATTTTTGACTAATGATCTGCAAATACACAACTCCAAGAACAATTGCACATAAATAAAAAATTGCATCTGGCATATTGCTCTGCTTCTTTAGATCGACAAGCGTCTCCAGCTGTTTGGCCATCTTCTTCAACTCGTCCTTCTGCACCTCATTGTGCACCATAGCAGATCCCAATTGCTCCACCGCCGGTAGCAAGTTGGGCACCCTTTTTTGTCCTCCTTTTGAATCCTCTTTATGTAATCCTCAAGCCACTCGAAATGGTCACATGGAAGAAGATCCTGCAAATACGGAAACCCCAAATCGGATGAAAACCCAAATCGGCTGAAAATTGAGAAAAAAAAAAGGAAATTGACAGGGGGGAACACAGATTCTTTGCTCTCGCATTTCATATATTCGCGCCCGCGGTTGCCGTTCTTGGCGCTCGCGGTGACCCGCCACTGCAGGACGCCGTCCGTGAGCAGGCAGGGCATTTTCCCAGCGGAACTGGCCCGAAACGCGGCCATTTAGAGTGGGAATCGGAAGCAGAGGTCGACGGCATGCCACCGAGAAGAAGGGGACACACTGCTGGAGAAGAAGCGGAGCTCGGCTGATTTTCCTGCTCACCGCCGCGAGCTCCACCGCGAGCTCCGCCGCTTTTAAACCGCCGACCGCAAGCAACGGTCAACGGTTGGGGCCCACAAACTGCACCAACGGTCAATAATTGGGCCCACAAGCCGCGTCAACGCTCAATAGATAGGGCCCACAGCACGCGCCAACGGTTCTATGATGGGTCCCACAGGTTTAGCATCCTAACGGGGACAGAAAGTTACGGTGGGAGAAGCGAAACGAGTCTTGCGCACAGACTAGGGGCAAAACTGAAGTCGATTCGGCGCTAGGGGTAAAACTGAGGTCGTGGTACCAACTGAGGACACTCTGTTAAATAACCCATAATTAAAATGTTACTTCTCTATTAATTTTTCATTGAATCTTAAGCATATACTACTCGTCTTAACTTGTATCTGTATTAGAAATTTAGAACCCATTTATTAATTTTAGTATATGATGATAGATAAATACCTTCTATCGAAGGAATCCATCTTGCTGTCATTTGACCCAATAGGCTTACCAGATGAAACAGACGCATGTTATTGTGTTTGAAAATATGATAGTGTGACTGTGTAAAGCACCTTATTTATGTGTAAGCCGCAAGTTTCTAGTTGAATAAAAGAAATTAAACTGAGCGATCTGCTCTTTTACAGAAACTAACACATATTTTGGTCCTAATCCCTCGTTTGTAAAAATATTTAAATGGAAAGTGTCGATCAGAACTTTTTGAAAGCACAATTAGTTGTTACTGGGGATAATTTTAGGAGCAATAATAGCCCTGATCTGGTAAAAAAAATCCTAAGCAGTAATAGTAATTTAGGAGTAAGAACCATGATCTGGTCCACACATCCCTATTAAACATTACTGAATAAGCTTGCTATTGAAAAGAAGTGCATTTCTCAGCCCGCTGATATCATCTTCAAAACTGTGCTCTTCTTACAGGCTTGGCTACCGCTGCTGGGCCCCTGGATAGGGAGGGAGCTAGATGGTTGATTGCCAAGCTCAAGGAGTTGGATGCCACCTGCAGGCCTTTGGCTCCTCGAGCTTGATGTTTTAGTTGTGTTTTCGCTCCTGTCGTTGTTTTTTCTGTTGCTTAGTTTGTCGGTCAAGCTGTAAGGCCCAGCTTGTGTATGAATCGCTTGTGAATTGTGAGGCTTTGTTAAGTCAAATTCGGGTAATAAATTATCTTTTATCTAAAAAAAATATTACTCCCTCCGATCCATATTAATAGGTGCTGAAGTGGATGTATTTAGACAATACATCCACTTCAGCACCTATTAATATGGATCGGAGGGAGTACTGAATTTTAGGCAGTACAAAGAGAAAAGTTATTCACCTAAACCGTACATATAGAAATAGATGGTGTGTATGTTCCCGAGGCTTTCTCTAAAGGTTCAGGTACGTACAGGCTACTTTAAGCTAATGGTCGACTTAAGTCTACTTTCTCTTTCCTAATAATCTAATATTTCTGTTTCAACAGGAGATTCGCATGGTAGTAAAGCTATTGCGTTTTATCAAAGAGATATTCTCCTGTGCATGCTTTGATCAATAATGCATCTCTCGTTCCAAAGTGAAACTCTACCATATTGGATAGAAGCATGTACATGATATCTATAATTTTCATAGAAATATATCCATTCAATCATTGTTCAGAATCGCATTGCATCACAGTAGACAAACTATACACTTGTAACGGAAAGCAATGCACTACAGACACACTCAAATACAGTGCTAAAATGATAGAGAAGCACAATGGTCTTTAATAGATTTACACAAAATGATCAATTATACCAAGTTTACACAAAATAACTTCAAACAATTGTTACAGCAGCACAATGGTATTTTGTTTACTTTGTTTCTACTATGAGCAGCATGCGAGTACCAAACAAATTAGGTGTTGGGAAAACTGAAAGCTGCGGATGGTTCCTTTGTTCTGCCTCAAGGTGGTTAAAGCCGTTCTCCAAGGCGATCTCTCAAGTCACCACAGATTAAACTGAACATTTGCAACAAGTGTAACATCTGTTTCTTCACAAGGAATTGCGAAAGGATGCACCGTAAAAAAAAGAACTAAAGTTACACAAAAATTGGAAAACAGGGAGTTAGATGCTTTGTCAAAATATATAAACTTCAGTATAATTCAGTGTGAAATTACGCCACATTACTCGCTCATCAATAAGAATTCAGAACACACACCATTTGTTTTCATAATGCCACTGATTTCGTCAAAAATGAAGAAATATGAAGAGCAAAATATGGTCATAACACATGGATCAAGGAAGAAGAAAGCATAGCATGTATGTCAAGCTTAAAGGATTAAACCACGTCTAACTGTCCAGTGTTACAGCTAGCAAGGGAAAAGGCATCATTACCAGATCAAATTAACACGAGCCCACAAAATTTTATCTTGCTACGGAGCATAAACAAGATGCTATAGTGTAATTTAGCCGCATCAGCAACCAATTTAAATACAGTTATCGAAAAACACCAACAAATTTATCAACACAAGTTCGAGGATAAAAGAAGCAGTAGACATTGAGCTAAAATACCACTAAAACAAAATGGAGGGCATGCTATAATGTTGAAACTAGAGGTAGCGAAAGTTGTCCAGCATTCCGAAATATATATTCTAGTACAGAAGCATTCTCAAATTAATCCTACAAACAGTGAAGGAAAATAGAAAATGCTCTTCCTCTAAAAATATCGAAATTTATCTCAGAAGAAGTTGAAAACGGAGAATGCAAAGAAGGAAAGCAGAGAAACACAACAATCGCCAAGTAAATTTAACTTCCACTCAAATGACGCATCAGAAATTAAGATAGAAAAAGGCATCGAGGAAGAAGGGGAGCTCCAACTTATTCACCCCATGCCCCTCTCTGTCCAATCTCTGGAAAATGCTCAAAACAGCTCAATGGAAAATAAAAAGTTATCTTACACTAAAAAATATTGTGCTTTAGCTCAAAAGAAGTTCAAAACAGAGAATTGAAAGAAGAAAAAACAGATAAGAGCAACAACGTTAGGCTAATATAACTTCCACTCTAATAATTGCTTCAGAAATTAACCAAAAAAAAGCCTGGAGAAAAAAGCGGAGCTCCAGCCTTTTTTCCCCAGGCTCCTCTCTGTTAAATTTCTGGAAAATGCCCAGCACAGCTCTTTTGAACATGTTGATATCTCTACCCTGAAATCTCTAAGCAACCTACTCTGCCTTTCCCTCTCTGCCGAAAGCTCTTTTGAACAAGGTGATGTCTCTCTTACTCTGCCTGCTTGCCTGCCTTCTTATAGGACCCATTGTGCCTTCCGATTGGTGGAGATTCTGTGCGGTGGATTGCTGAGTTGGAGCCACTTTGAACCATTGGATTTTCGATGCAGATGATCAATGGTGCGCATAGGAAGTGAAGAAGCACACCAGGAAGCTTTTATGTCCTCGCGTGATGGTGGAGTGTGGACAGGATGGGTTTGAAGGGAGGACAGAGGTAGGGTCCTTTTCTTTCCCTGCAGTGATCGTGGAGTATTCATTGGTCTCAAAGAGTTATGTCCTTGTAGTGAACTCCTAGTTGTCATGCTCATAGTGTACGGTGGGTAGGAGGTCCGGAACAGTTATGTCCTTGTAGTGAACTCCTAGTTGTCATCCTCATTATGTTTGATTAAACCCACAACTGAACTCCTAGTTACCCACCCTTAAAGATGGGCTCCTCCGTGAGAGAGTTGTAGGAGGTATCTATGGGATTCCTTTGTAACTACGCCGTTACACTTACACCCACCTTCAACCCCTTTTTCTGTCCGTTGCAGTGATGGTTGAGTGTGGATTTGTCTCAAAGAATTATCTTGAGTGTGGGTAGGAGGTTAGTTCGTTGTTGTTATTGTCATCGTGACCAGTTTTTTGAGTTCTATTACATTGATGTGCAGGGGATGGCGTGCTTTGGTTTCGGTGGCGCCAGTCCGTTAAAATACCATACGGAATTGATGATGCATGGGAGCATTTATACTGCATCGCTTGTTATCCCTGACTCTGTCATCTTGTTTCAAGATCTGTGCACCTGGAAAATATTAGTTTTCTTGGATGGTACTTAAATCTATTTAGGTGTGTATATAGTTCTTATGTATGGTTAGAAATGTTGTATTTAGTGGTACTTTCTTCAGTTTGTTAACAATATAATTTTTATGATGAAATGTTAGCAACTTCTACAGCTCATGCCGACAATTTTAGCCAGGGGTACTTGATTTAAATGCCATCGGCGGTCCAAGTCCAACAAGCACAATCAAACTCTTCCTTGCCTTGGAAGGATGCTTTCGTCTAATCTTAACTCCTTAGAACAGCACTATACCAAGGAAGCAAAAATAGATGAGGTTTATTCTTGACTCGTACAAATAATTTTTTCTCAGTACAACACCATAACAGGAAATAATTTTTTCTAGCCATCAGGATTATTCTGCCACTGCTTTCTAGAGTTACATCTCCGCACCAGACCAACATTTTAGGAACAAGTTGAACATAGGTATATAAGTAGCTTTCTTACCATAGAAACCCAGAGACAACCTTTCAGTTTAAATGAGCATAGATCAATCCAAATTGTAGACCAAATAAAATGACATCTTATTATTCATAATCCGAAGGAGAACATGATTTTGATGCTATGCTCCCAAACTACAAGCAGAGCGGCGAACAAAGAACAAATGGAAACTAAAAAGTAAACACTTGGCAAAAAAAAATCAAAGATAACTGAGGGAACATACCTAATAATGAAAGAGCTACACTAACCAGGGCAGTCATCAGATATTATAAGAACCATAAATTTAGCATCTTGAAATCAATCTTCCCACGGCAAATTGGAGGGCCAATCTCAACAAAACCATAACTCAATTTCGTTCTGTGTCAATTGTTCGTTTTTTTGTCGCTCGTGGGCATCTCCACCTGCGCTGCTCCTTCGCCTCTCATCAAACTTGGTGACCTTCAGTGGCTGCAAAATAGCAAGAAGG
Source organism: Alopecurus myosuroides (assembly GCA_028641055.1). NCBI lineage: Eukaryota > Viridiplantae > Streptophyta > Magnoliopsida > Poales > Poaceae > Alopecurus > Alopecurus myosuroides. Next base: position 707,527,863 of record CM054057.1, on the reverse strand, counting down.
ATCAACTTGCTAAGGAAAAAACTGGAATATATGATAACAAGTACAAAACTAAGGGAGAATGAATTGGAGAACGTAAGATTCAGATACTTGCTAGCCAAATCATCAGTGGTAAAGTGGCTGAGCTCAGTTCGGTATTGATTATAAGCTAAAATGTTTAGCGATTTAGTGAATACTAACATTGGAGGGGATATCATGAAAAAAGCAAGTATACTCAGAGTTATCATGGGAAATTATGCAATTCTTAGTGCCTCAACAATTTGTCAAAACAAAATGTGCAAGCCATAGGTCCAGTTCTCGTCTGATGCACTGTTTCTGTGATCCTAGCCTTCTCCTGCAGCCGGAACAAAAGCTCTGATAAAATAGTCCTCGGGTGATCAATCACTTCTATAACAACATTGTAGATGTAATTCTTTGTACTGTCAAGGATTCTTCAACCATGCGCAAGAAGCTGAGAATGCAGTCAACGATTCCATGAGAGGAAAATAACGAAAAAATATACAAAAACAAAAAGAAATCAAACAAGACGTTTCTTAACCGAACTTTACAACTTTTGCTTATCATTGTCGAAGAGCGCTACCACGTAACTTATGTCGCCTTTATTATCATCGTTAATAAATCACCACTTTAGTACGCAGGTGAAGATCATTGCTGATTAACCCAACAATAAGGTTCATAAGACATTATTGCAGTGATCATACCTAAATCATTGGTGGTACCTGATGGCACATAAGCAATAGGATTTGATTTTGTGCATTTTTAGAAGACGCAGGGGTTTTTGATTTGTAGGATTTTCTGCCCTACAATGGGCAGAAAGAGGCCAGTTTTTTTCCATTTTTCTTGATCACAACTTCCAGCAAATAGTAAGTCTCATCACACTTATGGACATAATTCTTACAGATCGGCGACTCATATATCTGAAAAAAATAGATGTTTACATGGCATCATGCTTAAGAAAAGCATGCTGCTAAAGATGATTGGGATACTACAAGAAAAAATGAATCATTGAGAACATCTAGAGTGCACATTCAAATACCAAACAATATTAACCTACCTTTTCCAGAAAGGGAGCTTGCAGCCTGCATCATCCTTAACTGCAATGCAGCGAGAAGATGAAATGCAAAGCACTTATAGTGAATGTAATGACATCATTTATTTGAAATCCTAGCTCTGCTTTTGTCCATGAGAGGCGTGCGGGGAAGGGAAAGCTTGCTTCCTGGAAATCAATCCAGCAGTTTTTCTTTCCTCGCCCACGCAACGAGCACAACAAGCTAGATCAACAGCACAACAAGACAAAAATCCATCCACTAACCCCGAGCTCGCCACCAGGCAGTCGTGGATAGCGCGAGAGGACGAGCGGACTCTATGTGGACACGCTCAGTATGCTCACAAACCAGGCCCAGTCTGAAGAGTGATATCCTGGAACATAGCCTTCTACATTGAAGGATTCTGAATAACGCTCTTATCACTGCAAGAGAGTGTAATAACATATGTCAGAGCGGAGGGAATCATACATACATGGGAATAAATCACTTATTCATGCCAAGTCTTTGAACAGTGATTGTTAACTATATTGCACCTTTTTGCTTGTACCTAATAATAAGACTTGTAAGCTAGCTAGTACATGACGTGTTTAATTGTAGTAAGTACTCAAAATGATAACATGAAATCCATTTTTAAGACAATGATTTCCACCTTTGCATGTATCCATCGGGCGACTGCGTTGTTAAAGGTAATTCCTTGCCAAAAAATTTCAAAAGGTTGGCATATGCAGAGCAAGATATTTGATGGTTAAGACGACTTTATGCACCTAATTGGTATTACCAATTTTGCAATATACAGATCAAAATTCAGTTCGCTTTGGCTGTCAGAACTCATTAGCTGAAGAATAGTCCAACTAATTATAGGGTCATGCAGCCTGAGACTATAAAACCCATGTTCTACCTACGACATAGAGAGTTTTTAAATGGAACAAGCCAACACTACACAAAGCTAACCAGGCTAGCTATTCTTGACAAAATTATTTCCATGTCCATATAAGAACACAACAAGTTGTAAACTAATTTTGATATTTGAAAATGCTTTATTTTAGGTTATGTTTCCTCGCCCACGCCCACTGGAACAACCAACTTTTAAATGGATAGCCATAAAATTACCCATCACTGATAAGCACTAAAACTACCCATCAGTAATGGGCCCTAAAACTACAGAGAAAACTACTCTAGAACACATAAACAGAACATGCAAGGCATTCATCCATGCGAAAGGTATAATGCACTGAAGTGATAAATCATTATGTGGTCAAATGCATGGTTTAAACCTCTACGGTTGCTATCTCCAAGCGGCGGCAATATTGTTGAAACTCTGTTCAGAGGACATTCTACAACAATACAATAAAAGATGCCAATTTTTTTTTGTTACAACTTGTGCATGGTGCCATGGGTTTAAGTATGGCTGAATGGAAATAAACATTTTTTATAAGACCCAACAACTTAAGGAATAACGTACAAATTTATAAAAGGTAACCTGGGAGTTGAAATTGCAATACCGAAATCCCTTTGTTGAAATGTACTATAGCAGCCAAACTGATTTTAATGGTATATGTTATATGTCACACACCTAGAGTTTGAGTGGCTCTGAGTCGGAAGAAAACTTGCGGTATAGAAACACTTAGATCATCTACGGAGCAAGCTTCAACCAGAGGTGATTCAATAGGTATTTTCCCTGTGAAAGGACACCAACCATCCACTCTTGGCCTCTTCCGCGAGAGCCTGCTAGAGCAGAGCAGAACATGAGCTTAGTTGTTTGCACAAGACATGAGAGAGGGAGTGCAAAGCTGCGGACGAACGTACCTTGGTGAAGCCGACAGAATAAGTAAATTTGTGATGCAACAGCCAATTTGTTTTTACTCTAACATATCAGTTACAAATAAAAACTGAAACATAAAAGAGTAATCAGTCTGACATATGGGAATAGGTCATAGACATGCTACCGAAATTATAATTAGTTCACATCAAGCATGCTAAATAATTCGCTAAATATGGCCGACGGTATATGCCCCACGGATCCAACTTTCAAATCGTAAAATCATGGCGTCGATAAAGTATACATAAATAAGAACTAATGTGTGACTCAGTAATCAGATTCTTAAGTTATGCTCCGGTGAACATTAATAAATTAGACGTGAATTGCTATTAACATCATACCTCGACAAACAAATGTGTTTTGCTTTGCCTGTAGCGTTGTAAAATGATTTGCTCATGGTTTTGACCTCCAATTCCATATCTGCACATGGGATAGCACTCATACATCAAATAATCTAAAAAAGGAAGAAAAATCACATCAAAAGAAGGCATGTTGAGAAATTGTTAGCCAGTAAATATCATGCCAAAAGTGAAACTGAGAATCACAACAACAACACATATAGATGCTCACCGTCTTTCTGTGAAACTTTGTCGCGCCATCCCATTATCGACTCCTCGTTGATTAGCCTGTACTTCAGAAAAAAGAGGGGGGGGGGGGGGAGAAGTCCCAGTGAAAAGGTGTGATGTCTAATTATGACTAATGAAAGGACAACCAAAAAAATGAAATAGGAAATATGAGTAGATAAGATCATCATATCATAGTTTCATCAATAAAAGAATTTATCCTACATGAGATATATAACCAACAAACACGATAATTGTCCAGTTTAAACTTTTTTCAATCAGCATGAGAAAATGACATAATCCCAGTTTAATCATGAACCCCGAGCTAAATATAAGAGTTCACACAATGTTATTCCCTTCTTTTTCTGAAATAGGCTCATCTGACTAAAAAAGAATAGCAAGTGCAAAAAATGAGGGAACAAACCTCCGTTGGTCCACAGCTCCATATAGAGTTACGATTTTATTTACAATGCCAAACACCTCCTTATATGTACTTCAAACGTATGCACAAGCATATTTTTATATAGCACGCAAATCATATTTTAGCAAGGTTTCTACTGCATTTATATTTCAGGGGAATATAAGTTGTAAATGGAGTAATCGACCGGCTCTCAAGCATTTTGTTGTTTGGATACTTCTCCACGGCCATTATGTTGAGCAAACATTATTGAAACCAGGAACTTAATAAGCTCACCAGGAAAAAGATCATCAGATTTAAGAATTTTAGAAGCAAGTCAGCACACCAAATGCAAAGGACCAAGGCTGCTTGGTTAATATATTAGCCCCTTAGTTGTTAACTAACCCGAAACAAACCAGACAGTATTGACCATTCTGACACCCGCATACCCACTCACATATGGTTAAAAAGAAATTATAATTCATGGCCTACAATCAAGATAATACAATTAACAAAATATTGTGTTAATGGTGACGAATGCAGGTTACGAGGAAGAACATGCTACCTCGATTGAAGTAGATTTTCTTTTTGACGATTTTCTCATACTTCTATGTCTTGCTTCCAGCTTTCAAACCCTGCCATGGAAGACTGACAACAACAACAACACGCGTTAGTCAAATTGTGATAACCAAATAGACAAATGCATGGAAGGTTAGAGTAGTTTGCAAGGAATTGAGTTTTAGGTATAGCTATCGAATGAAAGAGTACACATCCAACAATCAAGTAAATTTACCAATTTCAAGATGTGTGTTTACGCTGGTATATCTGGCTATTCCGGTCAAGTTCTTGTTCTCTCTGTGATTAAATAGGCAACAATCATATGTTTTATCTGGAAGTGATGTATAACACTACTAATGCATTGAACTGGGAAGATAGAGATGGAAGCAGAGGCCCATGCCTGATTGGCGGCGATCTGTCGGTAGATCTAGGGACCTTCTCCGATTTTGCCATTTGAGTGCCCCACCCTTGGCATCCAGACTGGTCATGGCCACGACGTTCCTGGCGATAAACCATGGGCAGAGTGGCGGGTACGACCTGGACACAGAGGAAGACGACGATAATGAGATAAAGGCGACATCCCTTACCGTAGCATTTGACAAGTACAACATCATTCACCTACATGACCAGCAGCTTAATCCTAGCAAAATTACGATGGGGCTCGCGGAATTGTATCATGGATGGCCACGGTGGGCTGGACTCCACGCGCGAGCATTTCGTCGAGCACCGCGCGGGCGCCCGCGGACCCGTCCCTGCCGCAGACGCCCTTGAGGATAATGTTGTAGGAGACGGTGTTGGGGAGGACGCCAAGCTTGGCGGCCCGCGGGAGCACGGATCGGGCGGCAGCCACGCGGCCGTTGCAGACGAGGCAGTGGAGCAGCGCGTGGAAGGTGGTGTTGGAGTGGGATCAGAAGGCCGGCACGGCGCGAAAGAAGACGAGCAGGGCGGCGTCCGGGCGGGAGGCGGCGCCCAGGCGGCCGATGAGCGCCGCAAAGACGAAGGCGCGAAGCGAGGCGCGGAGCGCGGAGAGGAGCGGGAGAAGGAGCGGGAATAGGCGCGCGCGGTCCAGGCGGTAGAGGATGCAGGAGGCGAAGGGGTGGTCGTGGAGGCGGCGCGGCGCCGACAGGAGCGCGGCGGCCGCGGCCATCGGGGACGAGAGCGACTTGAGGTGGTGCAGGAACAGGTGCGGCTCCAGCGGGTGGGCACGAACCCACCCCCTCCGCACAAGGAGCCCTATTAGAGACGACGTCGACAAGAAGAGGAGGCGAGGCTAGAGGGAGAGGAGGCGGCGCACTCGTGGTGGAAGAAAAGCTTGGGAGAGGGCGGCAACGGCGGGTCGCCTGCGCTCGTGGTGCTCCTCTCTCTCTCGCGGGTCAATCGCTGGATAACCCAGCCGCCCAACAACGACCAACGAGCCAAAACAACCCACAACCAGACAAAAAGATGACCCAGCCACTCGTTTCGCCCACCTTGCGTGCCAATCCAGAACTGCAAACCAACGAGTGCGACAAAACAAAATGCCAGTACCATCCCAGCCCGCCACGTGGATAGGCTCAGAAGGCTGGCATGTCAGCCCGGGCATAGTTTGGTTCGAAACCGGCCAAACCGTAGGACCGCACCGCACCAGACCACATGAGCAGTTCATCCCGGGTTTACTGGTTTGAAACCGTGATTTGCTTTTCTATTGGCGGGTTAAGATGGGCTGTAACCATGTAAACCAGCAAAACCGCTATCACCTAGCACGCGACTCCCGCCACTGTCTCACGTACGCGGTTTTTTTTTTCTTCAGATTTCCCACGTACGCGTTCAGTGACAAATTTGCTGCAGGCACTTTACTAGTTCGCCGCTAACGTGAAGTTGGTGGCCGTGGTCGACGATGCATGCATGATGGGGGTTCTCTGTCGGATCCGGACAGATGCTTGAGGTGCTCACCGGCGCCGCCAATGCGCATGGTCGAGGACGCGTCCTTGGGCACACGCGTCGTGGCCCATGGCTGAAACCCTTCATCATGGAGGAGCATGCCCATGGCTGCGTCGTGGCAGCTCTGAAGCCTGAATGAGGCGCGGACGCGGCACATGGCAACCGAGCCATGGAGGAAAATGCTGACCAGGGCGTGCACAACGACATGGATGTCCGAACACGGGACCACGGCGGCCGGAGGTCAGCTGGCCCAATGCGGCCGGACGCAACGCCACGGCGAGCTCGAGCAGCTGCTTCGTTGTGGATCGGTGACTCGATGAGGCACGGGTGGAGCAGCGGAGCACGCGGGCGAGAGGAGTGGTGACGCCGATCGACGAGTTGCGCACAGGAAGAGAGCGCCTCCGCGACCTCCCGAGGCCGAGCATGGCGTCAAGGGGCTGTACAGGGAGCTGGCCAAGCGTAACACCATGAGTGGCGCCGGCGGTAGCGGGAGGAAGGCGACGACGACGACGCCGTGCGTGTTCCCGGACCGGCGCTGGAGCTGTTCGAGGGCGTCCATGTCAGGTTCTACGAGACTACAACTACCTCTACCAGAACTGCACGGCGTGGATCGACCGATCGAGACAGCAGCGACTACATCAGTGGGCGATGGCCTGCATGTGTAAAGTCTAGGCGACTTGTGCATGTGAATGCATCCGGAACTTGTACACAGCCAAGCGCGCACGGACATGCTAGAGACATCGGTTTCAAACCGTATACACCGTCGAACCAGGCCGCACCAACCCGTGGAAGCACCTCATGTCTCTAATGGTCTAAAACGAACCAAACCAATTAAAACCGGTAACGACGGTCTGGTTTGAGGAACCAGCCGAAACCGTCTTAAACCAGGAATGCCCAGGCTGACTGGCATGTCCATCGGACTTCTTGGTTTAGATGGGAGCATTTATACTGCATCGCTTGTTATCCCTGACTCTGTCATCTTGTTTCAAGATCTGTAGATGAGGGGATCAGCGAGTTCCACCCGCACCTGGAAAATATTAGTTTTCTTGGATGGTACTTAAATCTATTTATGTGTGTATATAGTTCTTATGTATGGTTAGAAGTGTTGTATTTAGTGGTACTATCTTCAGTTTGTTAACAATATAATCTTTATGATGAAATGTTAGCAACTTCTTCTTCTTTCTATAGACTGGGAAAAAATAGTGAGATACAACGTTTTTTTTCTTGGGTACACAATTGCGCATCTGATTTTTATAGAAGTTAGAGGTTTGAGTACAAGAAAGTGACACTCCGTTGCGCATAACACTGTCACTAACTCCAAGGACAGCCCCCCCCCCCCCCCCCCCACACACACACACACACACACAACAACCAAACACACGTAAAGTCCTATCCTAATCAGAAATCAGAGCCACGTCTCAATCGATGCTAGTGCCTCTAAGGAAGAGCAACTCCACTTGACATCCCTCATCGACGCACCACCCTAAGGAGAAGGGTGGCGGGACTTGTTCCGCCCCGAGGAAGGCCCCGACTTGAACACCGCCATCAAGGGAGTGCATATATAGCACCCCTGCAACTCCACCTTGGATAACGGCTAGCACCCGAGGTATACAACAAAGGACCGCCACACCTTGTCTCGAAATGCAGTACTCTCACCAGAGGTACGACGTCGAGGACACTGCCATCACGCCGGTCCACTCTGAACCTAGGCTTTCGCCTGGAGGCAACTACCAGACCAGGGCGAGGACGAGGAATATGTCGGCACACGTCGATGACACCTCCAGGAAGGGAACGACACCCACAGAAGCCGTTGTCACCGGCACCGGCCGAAGCCGTTGCCACCGAGACAAAAGTCCATGTTGATCACACCGCCTCCGTCGAAGCCTTCATCATCGCGGTAGTATTGTCGTGGTTCACCTGTGACCTGCACACCGGAAAGAGCACTCCTTCTAGCCGCAGCCCCCGCCTTTCGTCCACCATCCGCGCGGTCGAAGACCCACCGCATCACCTATGTCATTTCCTGACAGCAATGCTACAGCCGGAAGCCTCGAGTCCAGATCCAGGCCACGCCGCCAGAAGATGAACGACAGGCGCATTGGATCCACTGCGAGCTCCCTCGCCTCAAGGACTCTAGCGCAGGGGCGTCGGCGCCGCCGCCGTGCAACCAACTTCACACCAAGGCCCTGGAAGACATGTGCCACCACCGGGGACCCTCACGCCGCTAGAAGAAGCAACGTCGCCCCATGTCCCCTCGGCACACGCCGTCGTCTCCGTATCACCTCCCGGCCACATACCTCCTCTCCACCTCGTCATGTCATTGTTGCCTCCACTCTGAGCACCGCCCACCAAGGGCTCACCTTTCTCCCACCTCCGACTAGGCCGACCACCCGCAGCTCCCACGTTCAGGCGCCTCCGGTCTAGCCCGGCCCACAAACCCAGATCGTCCCAAGGAGGTCCCAGATCTAGCCCACAAAGCCATCTTCAAGGTCGCTAGCGCCGGCACCAGCACGGTATATCTAGTTGTCTCCGGGAAGTGCCACCGTCGATCTCGGCGCCGCCAGCGAGCCTCCATGGCCTCAAGAAATCGCGCGGATGTAGGTAGAACGCGTCGCCGCCTTTGTCGCGTCGCTTCGAGGCCCGCGCCGCCGTCTCCATGACCGCGCCATGCTCCGAGCTCCGGAATCCCCGCCTGGCCACCAACCTATTCCTCTACATCCCCACTCCCGCCGTGCGCCGCCGCTCCTTCCATGCGCCGCACAAGGGGAGCCCTTCTCCACGCGAAGTCCGGTCTTCACGGCGTGCCTCCTCCACGCCGCATTTGACGGCCAGGGGGGCCGCCACCACCGCAATGGCCGGCGGCGGCAGCGGCAGGGCGAGCTCGGTCGCTGGCTAGGATTTAGGCCCCTCGGGGTAGCCCGCGCATGCGACCCGGGAGGAGGAGTTCACCTCCAAAAATTCTTCAGGGCACGGGGTGGGTGTCTTCTCTAAAACTTCCGCCTCCCTCGCTTGTTCTCCTGCCCATGAACCACGATCAACGCTAGATCTTCACTGTTGCTCTCCAGCCTCGGATACTCCGATCCATAGCCGGATCCGCATCCTCATGCCTAGAGAATACACGTTCGTAAATCTGTTTTCACCATGGTTCTCACTATCAATCACTATTCCACGTATATGGTGAATTAACTTTGGGATGAAATTTCTGCTAAGAGGGAGAGAACGTGTGAGTCCTATTGATTTAAGGTGGAGTGTTTGCATTTGTGCATTCATGCATTTTGTAATTCTACATATCTTTTCTTCTATTGTTCAAAGCGAGTGAAGGTGTTCATACTTCGAGAGTGTCATAGGGTCTGGAAACAGAGCGTAGGCAGCTTGCCGAGGAGGGTTGACTTCACCTTTGTTATGTTTAGTTTTTAAAAATTAGCCATACTATTGGTTCGAGCCCTAACACTAGAGGTTTACTTCCTGATTTCTTATCTTATCTCAACACAACTGAAATCAACTTTGAGTTTAAGCTGGAGTTAAAATTTCAATTTCTAATTCAAACTCATTTAAAAATCATTCTCCACAAACTCTTATAAAAATTCAAATGTAAGATCTAAACACGACGAGGAGTTTCTCGCCGATTCCTTTGGTGAAAACACTTCTTTATGCATGACCTATGCTGTAGTAGCACTGGTTGGAAATTGGTTTGAACAAGATCTATCGTGCAGCCAAAACAGCGACACTAGAACTTCTGGGCCTTGTGGCCCAAAACTTCCGGTATCCGGATATATCCATCCTAGATCTAGAATTTCCAAATATGTTTCTCTTTTATGCTTACCTTTAGTTGTTTTGTCTTCTTGGATGCAAGTTCTTATCTGTTCTATCACTCTATTATATATTCACTTTCAGGTGGTTCGATTCTGACCCGAAGAAGCGTGATCAACATGGTCGCTCCGTCTCTAACTGTCACACTCCAGTTTTTGGACACTTGTAATATAGTATGGGAGGAAAACTTGTGAGCCAAACAAAATTGTGTAATGTGTATTTTTGAACAAACATATGTATGTGACCATGAGTATCTATTCAAATGCAAGCAACATTTTCTTTTAAATTAAATATTAATTTTTCTCTGTTGATCACTAGTTGTTTCTGTGATGTTTTCCATATGATCACTTGAGTAATTTTGTCCCAAGTGTTGGATCAAGGTTATTTTCAACTTAGCAATATTGTTTGGCTTTGTTTCAATCAACAAAACAAAATGGCAATTGAAAATATGGATGTTTTCTTTTAGTTTTTCTATTAAGGTTTATCCCTGAAAAACTAGCCAAGTATCATTTTTTAGCACTTATTTTCAATAGGTTAGAGTACCCAATTTTATGTTTTCTTGTCATATAATTGTTCTCTGATATGTGGACTACAAATCTATAAGATTGGTTTGATTTTTGGAGTTTTAAAACAAACAATTGCATTCTTACTTTTGTGGAAAGAAATTAAGACAGAAAAACAAACAATTGGGAAAACACAGAAAAACAGAAAGGTGACCGTTTTACACCATGTTTTCAAAACCTTCCGCAATTCAAAAAATGTTTGAAAAGGTGTTTCTATAAGTTTAAATCATGTTTAACATTGTACAACTTAGAATTCCAAATTTTTACTTCATTTTCTAACTTAATCTTGAGTGAACATTTTGATGATTTGATCTGTTTCCACACTTAGCAATTTTGTTAAGTCACTTTTTCTGAATTTTCTGATCTTTTATTTTTACAGAAAAGGGAGTGGATGATTTTGTTTGTTTTCGTCCAAATGGGGAGATCATATCTTGACAAACATGATTACCTATGTTTGTACTTGGGTTTGGTACCTTGGATGCCACTTGTGGTCGATCAGAGAGTGAGAGAGAGGAGTGGAAAGAGCGGGGACAGGTGGAGAGAAAAGAGGAGGGGGCAGCAGCCCGACACAGAATGCACGCCGCTCCGCATGCACTTTGGCCTTAACGCACGTGACCACATCACCTCCTAGCCGCCCACTTACAGTGCTGCACCACCATAGTTCCTTAGCCGCCCGTTGCACTGCGTGTGCACGCCTGGAGACGCCGCTCCGTGCCGCCCGTGACATGCCCGAGAACAAACCGCGCCCACGACCCCCTGCCCACACCTATAAGGCACACCCCACGCCATAGGATGCTTGATGACTATGTTTTCCTGGTCATGAAAATTGTTTATGTCAGTATCAATGAATATCATATTGTTGGAAGGGAACAATATGGCTGAGTATACCCTAGTAGTTGATATGCTAAGAGATTCCACTAAGACGTACATGTCCTTAGAATCATATCACATCACTGTTTCATTACAATGCATCCTTTGACCATGTGGTTATCGAGGTAATATATTATGGAGGTTTTACTTCGGTACTATCAAGAGTCACACCGTAAACTAGGTGAACATAAAGGTAGCTACTAATAATTCTTAAGGAGTATGTTACCTTGATGTTCTGTGATGGGAATTACTTTTCCATAAAATAAGAGATACAAACAAGGGCTCACTATGTATTCTTCATATACATAAGTTCTACCGACAATGCATGATGATGACACATCATATGGCATGTCATAATACATTAACAAGAAAATATAAATTTACCGGTTCACGAAACAAGACAAAGGTATAGTGGAAACAGAGGTTGTTCCACGACAATACCGGTGTCCATAGTCTCGGGTATGTCCGGGATCGTCAGTAATGGGAGAATTGTATAATGAATAACAGTTTCAATAGTTTATTCTTTAGTATCCTTGTGTGGGAGTCAATATGGGTTTCCATGGCTCCGCTATTAATTACTAAAAAGAAAGAGTTTATAGTTTCATGTCCATACACTCACTACCAAATTCCGCGCGATCCGAAACGTTTTGAGCGGCAAGTTTTGATAACATCGTGCGGTTTCCGTCGCGGATGACTGAAAAGTGGAATTTGCTCTCAAAGGACACGGTCCATCTCGACGTTTCTTATATGTTCCGTCGCGGATTTTTGTTCCCGGCCGAATAGGCCCAGTTGGAAGCGAGTTTCGTTCCACAAGAACGTCGCAGATTAGTCGAATATATCCAACGAGATACAACCAATGAGAAAATAAACATAATAGTTGAAAATAAACATAGACTACATATTAATAGAAACCACACAATACAGCCAACAAGATTGTCGATCTAAACAGGACATCAGAAGCACGTGGGCAGCAATAGGGGGCTAAAAGAGCATCAGTAGGGGCCGACAGCTCCTCCGATGGCACTGGATCCTCCCTTGCCTAGCACTACTAGAGGTTGGCACTGGATCCTCCCTTGCCTAGCACTACTAGGGAAAACCTCTTACCGCAGGAAAATTGTTGTTCGCCTGCGACATACACGCCGGTGGTATTAGCGTACCGTTTCGCCAGCACTAAATACCCCAGGCGCATACAGCATGTGCGCCAGCATTAAACACCCTAGGCGCATACAGCTTGTGCTCCAGCTGTAAGACTTTTAGGTTTAAGAAAAACACATGGGCTGCTCCGCATGCGCACATCCATTCATTTATTATTACCACTAGATAACCCGTTGCGCCGCTGGCGCAAATGTCGGAAGCGAGACTGTATTTTAGCCATAAATTTTATGTGTTTTGCGTGTCTGACATAAATATGTTTTGGCCAGTGGTGGATTCGTGCCTATAGAAAGGTAGTTGTTAGTTGTAGGTATAATTTTAAACGGGTGTATACAAAGCTTTATCTTATCCCTGCCTCCTCGGTGTGGAGGATGCAATTCGCTCTCCAAAGCCGCTTTATTTTATCCCTGCCTCCTCGGTGTGGAGGATGCAATTCGCATTCCAAAGCCCCCGCGAGTACTCAATTGCACAAAGCTTCTTTTGGTGTATAGCTACGCCCACGAGCGACGAACTTGTCGACAGCTTAGCAATGCCGTCATTCACTCTTGATTCTTGTCATCTACGGCAACATCAATTTTTGTTGGTTCCATTCCTGATTCTTGTCATCTACGGCAACGTCAATTTTTGTTGGTTGCTCGTTGGAGCTATTATTTTAAGAAAGTACGTAGATAATAATAACAGGCCTTGGTAAACATACACTTAATCAGCAGAATTTGTAAATTTCGATTAACTTTACAATGTTGAATCTTCACGTAACTTTTATATGTACTTCGATCATGATGTCAACTAACCTAAGGCTTCATGTCAAAGTAATTTTGCCCATTGCTTTAGTACTAAATAGTTACATGACTATTGTTGACACGAATTCCAAAATAAGATCACCATCTCAATATTCTCAGAAGAGGAAATAAAAAAATATTCAGCAAAGATTAATTCAGAGGCAAAGGGACGCAACCGAGAGGTATACATGATTAAGTGAGATCATAAAAAAAGACATAGAACCAAAAAAACACATGAAGACTGAACTAAGCACCGCGACTCTGCCCTTTCATGGCCTCACTACTGGATTTGCTCCCTTCCATGAACTTGCCGCCGGAACTACTCCCCGATCTCCACCCCGAGTTCTTCCCCAGTTTTAGGTTTGCTGCTTTTGCTTTTGCATGATGCTTACTGGTAATGAAATAAGATGTGTAAACACCCTGGTAATATGATAGATGTGCAAACAACCCAAGCTGAAATCAGGAGAACAACGATGCACCTAATAAAGGTGCTCTTATCTCCTCATGATCCAGTCTCTGGTATTCACCGATAGGTATGTTTTTTGACACCACAACACAAGGAACTAACTGGAAGTAGATCAAGAAAACTGAACTAAGCACAAAGGCATGTCGTAGAAGAATGAAAGAATTCACTTTTGGGGGTATCATTGACATGTGATGTAACTCTCAAAGGAACTGGAACCCACTCATCAATCTGCAAACTACCATTTGTCCAAATGCTAGAAGTTAGAACACATACGTATATATTGTAGGACTCCTACAGTTTTCTATGATGAAAGTATTCTGGAACAGAGTGAGCTGAAATCATTTTATGTAGAAACATTCAATTAGAATCAAAACATATACATTTATATGTAAAGTTAATAAAGCTAAAAAGCTAGAGATCCCAAAGGTTGAGTTAAACGTGGCCCATTAGAAAGAATTTATTAATGCAAAACTAATTGCAAGTGAAAGAAAGTAATAGCTAATAGTTATATCGGTAAAAAACAGCTTTGAAGGAAACAGAGGCTATAGCTTTTTTTGCTTTAGCTTGCGAGGGCAGATGTCCACACGCTATATCACTGGGTACATAACATCCTTTATAAAAGAAACAACTCTACAAAGGCTATAAGTATTTTGTGCTATACTAAAGCGCATTAGTTTTGTTTAGGGAAGACTAAAACAATTGAGAGTCTCAGTACATGTATTGCTGCTTAGTTTAATAATTGTCGGTTCAGATGATATTCAGTAAAATAGATGATGCATAGATGTGAGGCGCACTGAACTTTTAATCACTAAAAAGGTTATATTTGTACCACTTCTGCATTTAAACGAAAGCACAGAGAGAGAAGGAGAAATCATACCATGGCCCAAAATGCTATTTTTTTCAATGAACACAAGTTTATAGCTCAACATAATCTATACAAATGCATATGTTCTATCGGTACTGAGCAAAGTTAGGCGAATGGTACTGGTTAACTGGGCCTCACATATGCAAGGAACAAGTAGGCTCTAACATGATTCAATCATTTCTACTAACTTTTAAAAAACGCATAGTGACAATGAGAATGCGGAGGAATAATCAAAAGTTCTAGAACATGATTCCTTTTTTAACACCAAGATAGGAAAATAAGATATTGTTATTTCTCTGACAAAACCATCATGGAAATACAAGAACTAAATCAATACCAATTTGTTATATATTTTCTCAGGCAACCAGCTGAACGTCTACTACTCAACAGTCTTAGCGAGATGGACAACAGTTTAACAGTAAGATGTTTATTCATAAGCTATTGTACCTAATAAACGGCAACAAATCCAAACTAAAATCGATATGGAAACTGAGTGCATTCTAGCATAGGTAAGCAATATAAAAACACAGAAATTTTCTCTCAATGTAAAATTCAGTTTGAAAGATAAACTCATATCAGCTTCACAAACTCTAAGCTCGAAAACCATGGGCCGCCCTAATGTCAGTTTTTTGCTAAGTTAACACCTCGCGGAAAGTTTCTGGTTAGGGAAAGTAGAAGATATAGGGGAAATTATATGTGGGGAGCAATAATCATTCACTCATTCTGACTATTAAGACTGCAATCCCCATATCACATACATTTCAAACTGCTGGAAAATAGCTTTCATCGCCCTGATTACAAGTGGAGTGTACATGCTAAATTAGGAACCTGCATGATTATAAAGTGCAAAATACTTAAGGCCTGCTCAAAGCTAGGCAGCAGGTGTACCATTTTTCACAATTTCTAACATATCATAGGACAGAACATGGCAACCTTCAATTGATGTATGGATCCATGAAAGCACTGAAACCAAATATAACCGAGATATATATGCTGAGATGGCAAATACTCTGCTGTGACAGAAGCTTCACCTGCGAGCTCAAACATAAACTTAAAAGTAAGTCCTAAATAAGGGTATTAAGAAGTTTATAGCATAATTGCACAACCAAAACTGCTTTATTCACCTGATATGCAGTCATTGCTTAATCACCGTTCAATTAGTTCATCTCCTCCAATCTGAAGGTTGAAGAATAGAGGATAATTCTACTTGCTAGGAACCCAGGATAATTCTACTTGCAATATTCCCATCTGAAGCTTGAAGAACCAAACCATCCCTGAGAAAAAACATGTCAACATTTGTGAACCACAAAGCATTAATTTACCCTCTTTGGGAGTTGATGATAGGCTACCTGGGCATCGTGTGTCCACCATGGGGAACCATGGAGCGCGGATCTGCAGCTCTTCTCTGCCTCTTCTTCACCTCGTTGCGCAGCTGTTAAGGGAGAAGCAGATAACGAGCAAGGAGCTCGTCTCTCTGCCATATGTGGACGCTGCGTTGATGGCTGCGACCTGGGGAACGTGCTCGGCTCCCACGCGCGCGCTCACGGCGGCCCGCTGGCCACAGCTAACCCTAGCCCGCCACCTCGTCGAGCTCTGTTGCCCTCCTTCTGCTTGCCGCCGCACCAACCGACGCTCTCCTCCTCCCATAGCCTCCTGCGTCCTCCTTGCCGCCAGGTCGCCGGCCGTACGAGCCGCTGTCAAGCCGAGCGTCCGCGCCCGCCGCCGTCGAGCGGAGCACCCGCGGCGGCTGCCGTCCGGTCCGCCTTCCTCCTCACCGCCATTGGCACACCAGGCCGCCGTCCTAGGCTACCCGAGCCAAGGCCGAGGCCAGCGGCCGTGCCGTCCGTCCGCGCTATAATCCCTGGCCGCAGCCAGGCGCTGCTGCTTTGCCATCCACGCGCCGTCGGGGCGTCCTCGTCAGGTGCAACGGCAGGCAGTCGAGGAGGAGGCGGGGGAGGAGGCGAGCTGAGGGAGGGGCGGCGGCGGGCATGGTGGAGGAGGAGAAAGGGAACGCGAGGAGATGAGATTGCGGGATGAGAGACGAGCACAGATTGGGCTAGGGTTTCACCACGCTGGTTTTGTCTCGCTGCGAGGCGTGGGCAAAAGAGTGAGACGCGGGCTTTCGCGTCTCGCCATCTGATTTGTGGACCTTGTGCGCATCGTGTCCCCACCCGTCATTGAGCACCCTGTCCAGGCCAAAAGTGACAAAAAGAAATCACCATCCAACGGCTGAGGTGAAAAGCGGGAGCAAAACTTACTGTGCAATCGGGGAATGAACGTAGGCGGTGCATTTCGAGCTCGGGGATGGCCTGGGAGGCCGGGTAGGCCTTCAGCCTTTAACTATGTAATTGGTCTCTAGACATTTTACATCCTATTACATATATGTAATACAAATCTAACAACGAGCTCGCCTCGCTCCAGCGCTGCTCCGCGTGCTCGCTGCTTGGCCGGCCTGCTCGCCGAATTGCTGCCAACCTTCTCGCTACTCCGCGCCTCCGGCAATCCTCATGCGTGCTCAGACTCTTGATGCACTGTAGAGTATGTAAGAAAACAAGTCACAAAATACTAAATAAAAACATGCAAGATTTAGTATGTATGCAATAAAAACATATCTACATGTGTCATCGGCTATATCGGGCTGCAAACTTCCACGACTAAATATTAAGTATATTTTTTACAATTCAAATGCAGAGTTTCAAATTGTTACTATTTTCATACAAAAATGTGTTGCATATAAACCCGCCTAATTGTATAGACAGCATGTATGGTTGATTCTATTCCAAGAAAAGTTATAAATATTCAATTGTATATCAAAGAGAAAATAAATGAAATAATCTTCAAAACATCGATCTCCATCGACCAACTAAGCATTTTGTGTAGTTGAGAGAGCTTCACAAAACAGCAACGGAGTACCGGGTCTGCAACTCGATTTGAACTAAATAGCTTGATCAAACATATACAACAGTATTTGGAGTTCCGCTTTGCCAGCAGTATTCAAACAAATATAAGTAAGAAAATGCTTTGCATTCCTGGAAACTATAAGGGCAGCCCCTTCAGATAGTATAAATCCTTAGAGTTTGGATAAAAAATCAGTAGATGATCAAATGGAATAATATGTATGGATTCTATAAAAAAAAGTATATAGATATCCGATCAACATATTATAGAATGACCCACATATGAGCATTTTCAGTTTACATTAATTGTTATAACTGAGAAGTACTTATTTTCTATAAACAGAAAAAGAAAAGGAAGGGTATGCACTATATATAGGTTCTTTTACCTCGGATTTTGGCATGAGATGGAATGTTAAAGAAGCTCCCAAACACACTGGAATTGAACTCCTTAGGTAAGAAGTGCGATGAAGGAATGATTCCAATGGGCAGCGCTGACTCTCGTCTTCAAATAAATTAGCCATGCGGCATGGCCGATACTGTGGAAGACATCCTGATTCCTAATTCAAGCTGCAAACGAACAGTTTAAAGTGACAGATGAGAAATAATCCTGACCGTGACCAAGACCTGGCTATGAAAATTCAGTCAATGCCATGCATAATGTAGCAATCAGTGGTATGCATAATATAGGAAGCAAAAAACTGGAGGGAAAGAAAATCTTCACGATTCCACATACTGGATGGCTGGGTAGTAGGAACCGCTGCACTCCGGTGTCACTACTCGGCACCCAAGATTGTCTAAAGGTCGACAACAATAAGCTCACACAGAGACATGGTGCAGGCGCTATCGAATCAGAGTAAGGGCATATCGTCTCTGTTTTTGCAACAACATATATGTACAGACTATTCATAGCATATGACATGTTATTGGTGAACAACCAATTGAAGTAAAGTAGTTCTGCCAAAAAAAGTAAGATAATTTTGCCAATCTAATTTTTGTAGTCAAATTGTAATAAGAGGATAAAATTCGCCCTAGATACACAAATTTGAACGAACTTGAAAACCTGAAAAAAATCTGCTTGCAGATTAAGGATAAGTCTAAACAATAAAATTGCTCTAATTCTGTTCTTTTCCCTGCTTAGTGATGAAAAATTCAACCAAACTTTGTAAGTACCCTAGCCTAATAAATAGTGAGAACTCAACCAGACAAGCATGTCTGCACCTACAACAACCACGATCAAAACCCTAGAATAATAAAACGCGAACGCAATCTAGGGGGGAGGGGACTCACCGGCTCAGAATCGACTTTGATCGCCGGCGCTATGGCTCTGCTGCCAGACAGGATCTGCTGCAACCGGAGCGGGAAGCTGGCCCCATGGGCCGCCATCGCCGCCGTAGCCATCTCCACAGGGTTGGGGTAGTGGGCGCCGATGAGGGATTCGGTGGCGGCGCCGGAGAGCTGCTGCTGCAGGAGGTCGGCCTCCCTGTCCCGGTGGCAGCGACACACATGGAGGACCTGGGACACCCAGATCTCGTCGACCTGGACCACCGGTGGCCCGGAGCAGCAGATCGTGGAAGTCGCTAGTGGATCCTCGCCCTCTCCGGAGTTGCGCCATGCTGGGCTCATCTTCCTAGGCTCACTGGGCAGCATCAGGTCGGCGAGGAGGTCGCCGTCGCCGACAACTCGGGGAGCTGCCTCTCCTTATCTGCATCTGAGGAGGTCCTCGATCTGCAGCAGCGGAGGCTTGCAGCGGCTACTTCTGCTTGGGCCGTCCCACTGGTTGGGGTTTCGAGCCAAGGAGGGAGGTGGGGTGGAAGGCGGCATGGCGTCCTTGCTCGAGACAGCGGCCGCCATCGCCTAGGGTTTGAAGGGGAATCGAGACGGCGGTGGCGGCATGTGGCTGCTGGCTCGAGAGAGAGAGAGAGAGGAGGAAATTGATAGACTGGGAGGGATTGGGAAATTTGGGACCGGCTCGCGAGGTCGCTCGACCCACTTGCCGCCCGCGCACGTAACTGTTCTGGTTCTGCGCCTGCGGTACACGGACAGTGGCGCACGGTGGTGGTGGTGGTGGGGTTTCCTGCCACCTTTTACCCGGGGCGTATTGTGTTCTGGTTCGCCTGTGGTAATATACTTACCCGAGGCGCATATACTTGCTGATCGCCTGCGCTAATTAGTGCAGGCACATGTCTTTACCGGTTCGCCTGTGGTAAGGCATGTTGCTATAATCATTTCTCTAGTAGTGGGGATTTACAGCTGCGAGGTGAGCGATAAGAGTTTTCTGCTCTGCCAGGGCTATGCCGATTTTCAGGTCCCAACCTGCGAGGTCAGTTCGAGGTTGCTGGCCCTCATCTTGGACATATCATCCATCAACTTCCGATACGCTACGAGGGAAACTTCGCCCTAAGCCACCTTCTCCAACCTGGCATCTCAAGCCATCTTGAGATTGTCGTAGGCGAGCTTCAAGGTCTTCTCAAGCTCAGCTTCTAGGATGTCAACCCTCTTCGCCAGAGCGGTGAAGATGACTGTCTGCTCGGCTTCATGTGCCCTGTAGATAGTTGCATGATAGGAAGTTGATGTTAATCTAAAAGGCTAAATGGATCTAAGAAATATGAAATCACGAGGTAATCAGAAACGGATCTAAGAAAGATGAAAGCACCAGGAATTCTGAAAAGGATATAAGAAAGACGAAATCACCAGGAATCCAGAAACGGATCAGCAGTACGTGAACGGAAATGGAACCTACAAGAGGGCAGCAGACCGCTTCGCCGGTGGAGCCATGGCCGCCTGGAGGAACGATCGCCGGTGGAACCTACTACGTCAAAGGGTTTTTGCTTGAGGGGAGGCGGTGAGGCTGATAGAGGAGGAACTGAAGAGTGCATCTATTTATACACCGGGACGGGGATTGGAACGGAGGAGCCGAATGCACGACGGAGCAATAACTGACCGCCGGAACTAAAGCGACACGTTTCACGTTCAAAATATCGTGACGAACGCATGGCGTGCTACATGGCAGGATTACTGCGGTGAGTGGAAGAGCGGTTGTTTCCAGACTTGGGCCATGATGGCACTTTTTGGGCCCTCTCGTGTCAGGCACTTTTTATTGGGCCTTATAGCACTTCGTAGCCCATAATTATCCTAGTTAGTTGCAGCCCAAAATAAGAAGGAAGAAATGTTGAAACTTCGACGAACACATAAAAGTCGAAATTTTGATTATTTTGACACGTTTCAACATCTTCCACACTGTAAAACACTACACATCATCCAGAATGCGTCGTCAAGTTCGTCGTCATCGGAGTCCTGCATGAGGCTCTCCTAGAATGCTTCGTCCATCTCCTCATCCGACGATGATACGACGATGGTGGAGGGGCCAGCATCCCTCTGGGATGTACAAGCGCATCTTCGCATCCCTCTGAGCGTCGAGTCGCAACTGCGCCTGTACCAGATCTGGGTGATCACGGCGGAACCTTGCCGTCGTGGCCTCGTCATCCCGGCGAATGCACAGCTGCACGATCGTGCGACGGTTCTCCTGCTCCTCCTTGCGGGTCACAATCCTCCGATCCGGGGCAAGGAATTCAGCAACTTCCCTGCTCTCGACATCCCGGAAGTTTGAGCTCGGCGCGCGGCGCCGAACCACCACACCGCCACGTCGAACGCGCGGCGAGTCGGGCGTGTCGAAGGCCCATCCACCACCGCACGCCGTTGTGTGTGATTACCGCGGACCATTGCCGGACGGCCGCAACTGCACACCTCGGAAGCCGGTGCTGCTTATCACGCGCGGCGCCATCGGGCGAATCAGCGCCAAGAGTGAGGGGGGAGGGCGGGGCGCTGTGGCGGCGTGCAGTAATCAGCGCCGAGATTGAGGGGGCAGGTCGGGGAGGCCGTGGCGGCGGCGTAGAAGGTAGGCTGTGTGGTCGATGCTCGGTCGTATTTATGTGATAGCGACGAGGTCGAGAAGTTCAGTGACTGTTGGCTTGCCAGGCTTTTGTTGAGAACCTGTAGGGGAAACACACTTACGTTACGAAAAATTTATGTATATATCGGTAGGTCCGGATCAAAAAGGAGTATCATCGGAATAGGGTTTCTAGGTGATAGATATATTTAATATATGGATAGAATTTATATTGAGGATATTGGATGCCCCGGAGTAATAGATAGTTTCTATTACTATCGGAATCTATTCCAGAGTTGTTATGAGAGAGAAATTAAGGATTCATACTTTACAGAGCACGTGCAGGGGTGTGAGAAGTCCTAGGATGTCGGAAACATATTTTTTGACATTGTTAGATAATATTGATGATTTTATTTATAGGCATAGGGTTCTGAAGGTGTTTCACAGGAATTTCCATATAGGGTGTAGTACCGGGAGGAAGGAGATTCCCCTCATGGCCGGACCCTACTTTTGGGGGTTGCCAGGTGGGCCCTAGTGTGTTCACAAGTTGGTATTCATCGTCTCGGCATTTTAATTGAATTATATGGAGAGGAAAAAAATAAAAAGGAGAAAAAGTAAAAGGGAAGGAGTGGGAGGTGGAGTTGGCCTCTACCTCACCAATCAGAGTTGGGATAGGAGTGTGGTGCAGACACCTTCTTGATGGTACGCTTAACCCCTCCTACCCCAACTAGGACTCCTCTCCCTCTTGGCAAGACTGCCCTCTCCTGCCAATATATAAAGGACCTCAAGGCTAAAGGAAAAACACAAAATTGGCTCTGAAGCCTCTCTCTATCTCTCCCCCTCCCTCTCTCTCTTTCTCTAGAAAGAGGGTCTAATTAGAACATCTAATTAGAGCCCCTCTAATTAATTAGAGATTTCTCTAATCAGGGTTCTGAGGTGTCCTCTCCAAATTAGATCTAACTTATAATTATTCTCTCTATATATCATGTGTTGAGAACTCCACCTTCGTATACACCTGTGGCGTCTAGTCATGGACGACGAAGAGCTGCAAAATTGTCCCCGAAGTATGTATGCATACTATGAGAGGTGTATCATGCGACCTCCACTATGCTGGATTAAGGTGTTGGATACGGGGAGTCAGCAACATCCACACCCACAGACTTGTGCGTGAGGATCTTCAACAGGCTTCATCGAGATTGTCACCAACACCTCTTGCGCATCTACGGTGATTTATACACGGTCTCAAAACCTAGATCTACGAATTATTATTCACTTGTATCTGCATAGTTAGATCTTGGAGGTTGCGAAGTATGCATGGCGAAAAAACTAAATTCCCGTTGCTCAACCCAACGGTGGAATCAGAGAAATCTATGCCTAGGTACAAGATTTGATCTAGAGAACCGGTGAATGAGGGCATTGCATTAGTTTGTGCAAGTACGTTGAAAAGTTCTCCAACGTTTAGATTACTGATGATTGCTTCCAATAAGCTTTGTTGTTTTGTTTTCTACTTCATATAAAAAAAAATTAAAAACTTCTGGCAATCCTAGGACGTTCAAGTTACCCCTAACATATCTAGTCTAGTCCGAAAAAGTGATTTGGTAGCTTTGGGTCTCTTTATAGTTGGCTTCGTAAACACCATTAAGGAAGGGGCATGTGGATTGGATCCAGATGGGAGTAATGGTTATGAATAAGTATAGATTGAGGCTCAAGGCATTTTCGTAGTGTCTCTGTTTCAATAACCCCGCAATGTCAATCTAGCGACATGAATAATCGTGAGTTATGGAAGCATAGGTTACTTGACGGTTCGTTCCATAGATCGTACATCCACACTAAAAGTTGAAAACAAACGTTAGGGACGTCTAACTCTATTTTACATGAAACGTGATTTCGTATAGTCTCGGATTATCGAATTTTGAGATGCTTCACCAAACACCATTTTGTAGCTAGCAAACCATTCTAAACCCAATCATGGCGATTATGGGAAGGAGAAGGATTTCACCTGTCGTGAACCTCGACATGGCACCACTAATATGGGATCAGTTTGGAGATGAAGGAAAACTATACTAGATCACTTGTCTTACTCGTGCATGTTTCATCTGTTTTCTTTATGTCATTTGGTTGCACATTATACGTGATTATTAGACTTATTCCTCATTAAAATATCAAGGTAGATTGTGCTCTTCCAATTGTAGCACAGGCAAACCAATTGGGGTTAACGTTCATAACTTTTATCCAAGGGTCAACGTGTTCTTATGGTTAGGAGGCAGGCATCAAGCTGATCCAATGATGACTTGTATCCAAGAGTCAGCATAACATCACTTGATGCAGCGGGATCAGTTGGTTGACTTGACTTTCAGGCGTCATAGTCATGAGATCGGAGCACACACACGAAAAGGTGAAGCAGAAGTTAGAGTGGTAGTGATTGTTAATTTGGCCTTCCCGTTGAGCTTGTAATCTTGAGATGTATCCATCCTTGGTTATTACTTGAGCGTGGATTCTGTAATACACTAGGTTCTGATCACGAGGAATATCAGATTTAGTGGGAGCAATAGTTAATTATTTAACAATGCTTGAAAAATAATTATGAATATGTCTAATTGAATTATGAATTGTTGTAGATCAACGGCTCGTAATGCACTTACTATTAACCTTGGTCCACTACTTGAGAAGAAACCACTTGTAGCCAATGGAAGTAACTATGCAGATTCGGTTTGTTCCCTGAGAATTGTTCTCAGGGGTATCAAGAAAGAGTATGTCCTCGAGGCTCCTCCTTAGGAGGACCTCGATGACAACGCTTCTGATGCTGAAAAGGATGCTCACAACCATGAAGAGTGATGATGCAATAGTTGTTCAATGTCTCATGTTGACAAGGATGCCAACTACATTGGTACAATGTTATTTGTTTACGTGAACCATCTAGTTCGGCAGAGTTACTGGACCATGACATATCAGCCTCTTCAACTCCTTTGTTCCCTATTCGCCATATGGTCATAGTCTAGACCCAAAGACACGCCACACACGGACTATAGAGAAATATGATGCATGCAACCTAAAAAGCATATTCAATGATCCGCGGGCAACTAATACCCCCACCTTCAACCCAAAGGACCCAGTCAGCCTCTACAAAAAGTGGGCGCACTATCGCGCACAAAGTGGAAAAAAATACTTAGAAGCAGAATGTTGTGCGGGGCCTTCACGTGGCCTAGGGATTTGGTGATCATGCGGCTAACTACTCGAGCATCAGAATTGTTGTATCACAGTATGCCAAAGTGATGCCAAGAAGATTTTGTCATCTTATAAGACACCGGATTAGCATTACCGACGGCTTGGGGGAGAAGGAATTATAGGTCCTACTCCCTTGACTCCATCCTTCTCTAGCTACTACACGGAAGCCACTCCCTTCGCCTCCTCCTACTTTGCATACTTCTTCTTAATCGGAAGAATTAAGAAGAGTTTCGAGAGTTTCGAGAGTTTCGAGAGTTTCGCTGCCCTGGCGGCTCCGTCTTGTCTCGGGAAAATTAGGGTGTTCGTTTTCGGGGAAGACGGAGTCGTCAGCAAAAAGACCTCGGGGAGGAGGTGTTGTGGGCCCATTTGGGGGCCCCACACGCGGCCAGGGAATCTGGCCACGTGGGATACCCCCTTTTGGGCCTCCTGGCCCTCCTCCTTTGTGTATTGTGCCCATGGCCTTTCTCCCGAAGAAAAACTGACAGGGTTTCTTTCCTTTCGCAATTTGGATACTTGTAGCTCCTGAAACATCAAAAACATGAAAACAGGTGTTTTCTGACACCCAGAAATTAAATACCAAAAATAGGGACTTTGTAGGAAAGTCCCATAAAATCATCTAAAACATGCAAAACAATGACATAACATTGATAAAACATCCCAATAATGCCTATATGGAGGGTATAAATGATGATATAAAATGCACGTATCAACTCCCCGAAGCTTAAACCTTTGCTCGTCCTCGAGTAAATAAGGACATAGATCATTACATGCATCAATGGACTTATGGTTGATAAATAAATACGGGCATTGTATCATCATCGTGTTCAGTTATAATGCAAGATGAATGAATAGAACTCATACACATAAGGATAACATATTCGAAGCTCTAGCAAACAACCCATACTTTTGAAAGCAAATAACCATTGTATGTTGGACAATCGAATTATACTCTTTAATTTGGAGAAAGATAAATGAGTAGAGGTAAAACATGATCAAGTCTCATTTCGTTTCCAAACTATTCAGCTTAAATTACTAATTGTAATGTGGAATCCATTGGGCTAAGACTCTCATTTCCCCTTTATCATTAGCATCTTAATTTATGAATGTTGAAGTAATGTGGTTGACAAGGTGTTGGTTGAATGTCTCATGCCCTATGAGTGTGAAAACCTACTCCATGATTACTCAACTTAAGATTCCTAATAAGCTTTGTGCAATCATAATAAGTATTAATGACATCATAGAGAATTGCAAAGAGGTACCTCTTGCCCCATGACATAGAAACCAGCCCATGTCACAATAACAAGATGAACAAACGGAGTAGACTCATCATCCTTTTTTATTTCATTCACTATATGCATAGCTTCTTATTTTATTATAGGATGTGTTTGTAGAGTCCACTCTAGCTGTAAGTAAATTTCCACCATGATCAAGCATGGCTTGGGTTAGCGGCCCAATGCAATTTCTCTAGTCATATATACTTACTCATCAAAACTTACTATTCCTCTATTTCATTTCGGCATGGCAGGAGTCCAAAAACAAAAGCACATGACATCAACTAAATATAAAATTTCTTTGTGCAATGTTGAAAGCTTTTCACGTGATGCACGTGTTAGCCAACTCCCAACCAAAATCCTTGTCAAGCACAAAACTTTTAGCTCCCATTAATGGGTCATGTTTGTTAAGTGCAATAGAAATAAATGTGTGCATTCAAAAGTTCGTGAGAGTCTTATCCCAAATTCAGCCCATGCCAATTAATAACATAAGCATCTTAATTTAGAGCATAAATGAAACTATAACATGGTAAACATGCTCGGAATAGCCATTAAGCTAATAGATAGATAGTGGATTTATGTCATATTGAGATAATTCTACAATTGTCCAACACACTCAAGTTAATTAATTTCAAGGCAAGATGTGATTGAAACCTCTAAATATGCCATGCTAATTTGCATGAGTCTTACCCATAAATCCCAAAACAAGGGAATCATGGATGACACCATACTTTATTATTCATTGATAAACCATAAGACGGGGATGCATGATAATGCTCAATAAGCTCACTCAAGCCTAAACGAAAACGATACTAGATAATAAAAGCAAGACACAACAAAACTAGATAGACATGATAAAGCTGATAAAAGACGGGGGATAGGTGAAACTCCCCCAAGCTTAGATGGTTGCGGTAATTTCTTCATTCTCCCTTCTTCTCGTACTCAGCCCACCACTCTTTCTTCTTCTTGTCGTAATCTTCCTTCCACTCTTCCTGCTTCCATGGAAAAGGCCTTCCAGTATGGAAGGACATGGGTCGATCATTGTACCTGAGAGTGGCAGCTTCTGCAATCTTCTGAAACGTTCTTCATACTCACAGTTCTGGTTCTCCATGTCCACATCAGAGCTTGGTACCTATCCATCTCTGATATGACACGCAGATACCTAGTCCCCAGGTCCTTGATCCTCTCCTCGTACTCCTCTATCTTCTTCTCCAGCTCCAGATTCATGAAGTGGTGGGCATCAAGGCTGTGTTCAACAATAGAGTTATACCTGAAAACTATTTGTTCTAGAGCCTCCAGCCTCTCCTCCAGCGTGCCTTTGGTCTTGGGAGCCTTCACCTCCTCCATGAGCAACACACCATCCTTCAAGGTCAGGGTTTTCATGGGGGTCATCACGGAGTTGAGGTAATGGTTCACAATTCCTCCTTGGGTGGATCTTCCCCGCCTAGGTTGGATCCGGAGCTTGAGATGGCTAAACCCTGGCAGACAGAAACAGCAGAAACAAAGATCGCGCGAGAACTCTTGGTGCGGGATTAGATCGACAAAAAGGGGTATATATTGACGGGTTTTAGGGTAAGACGAAGTGTCGGAGTCGAAAACGAGACGGAACGGGACTCCGAGGTGGAAAAGGGGTAACTCCACGCGGCCAAGGAATCTAGCCGCGCGTGGGGTCCTCTTTTCCCCCTCGAGGTCCAATTCCTTCCAATTTTCTTGTCCCACACGTTAATTTCCATAAAAAAAATGAGTTTCGTAAGTTTTCACGCAATTCCGAGACACTTCCAAACACAATAATTGTAAATTATTGAATTTGGGTTTCTGAAACTGCAGGATCCCTTACAATTACCTCCTCCGGTGTCATTAACTTTATCTCCTCGATGGTTCCTATGAAGCTCTTTCCTGCAATATAATGTTTTAGGCGTTGTCCATTGACCACATGAGGTTTACCCTTCAGATCACCGTGAAGACGGATGGCCCTGAACGGTCTACCTCCTGTACTACCAATGGACCCTGCCATTTTGAAGCTAATTTCCCTGCAGAAAACTTAAAACGAGAGTTGTACAATAGGACTTGATCACCTACTTTAAATTCCTTTCTTTTAATTTTCTTGTCATGCCAAATTTTAACTTTCTCTTTAAACAATTTTGCACTTTCATATGCTTCATTCCTCCATTCATCTAATAGATTTAGGTCAAGCAATCTCTTCTCCCCGCTGTTTTTAAATCAAAATTTAATTTCTTAATAGCCATCTAGCTTTATGTTCTAATTCAACGGGTAGATGACATGCTTTTCCATAAACCATTTTATAAGGAGACATACCCATAGGATTTTTATAAGCAGTTCTATAAGCCCACAATGCATCATTAATTTTAAGTGGCCAATCAGATCTAGCTCTGTTTACTGTTTTCTCTAAAATAAGTTTAATTTCCCTATTACTTAATTCAACTTGTCCACTAGTTTGAGGATGATAGGGTGATGCAATTCTATGATTAACATTATATTTTGCCAATGTTTTTCTAAGAACACCATGCATAAAATGAGATCCACCATCAGTAATTAAAAATCTAGGAACACCAAATCTAGGGAAAATAATTTCTTTAAGCATTTGCATGGTTGTGGCATGGTCTGCACTCTTAGTAGGAATTGCTTCTACCCATTTTGTAACATAATCAACAGCAACCAAAATGTGAGTATGTTTTGTACTAGATGCAAGAAATGGTCCCATAAAGTCAAAACCCCACACATCAAATGGTTCAAGTGGTATGTATAGTTCATAGGAATTTCATTCCTTCTACCTATGTTTCCTACTCTTTGACATTTATCACAAGTTTTAATATATTCAGCACAATCCTTGAATAGAGTAGGCCAATAAAAACCAATAAAAACTTTGCTGCAGTACGATCTCCTTCATGATGTCCTCCATAGGGACTGTCATGACAATCTCTTATAATAGCCTGCTGTTCATGCTCAGGTACACAACGTCTAATAATGCCATCAACACTTTTCTTATACAAGAATGGATCATCCCAAAAATAATGTCTAAGGTCATAAATGAATTTCTTTCTTTGCTGGTAAGTAAATTGTGGTGGCATAACTTTCCCAACAATAAAATTTGCATAATTAGAAAACCAAGGAGATGCAACTTTAGCACTAGAAACACTAACAAGGGCAAGTTGTTCATTATCAAAACTAACATTAATAGGAATAGGATCATCAGGTATATTTTCCATTCTAGAAAGATGATCAGCTACGGGATTATCTTCTCCTTTCCTATCTACTATGTGTAAATCAAATTCTTGCAACAAAAGTACCCATCTTATTAGCCTAGGCTTAGCATCTTTCTTATTCATCAAATATTTAATAGCAGAATGATCAGAGTGCACAGTGACTTTTGAATCAATTGTGTAAGATCTAAATTTATCACATGCAAATATTACCGCTAAAAATTCTTTTTCAGTTGTAGCATAATTTCTTTGAGCACCATCTAGTGTTTTACTAGCATAGTAAATAACATTCAATTTCTTATCAACCCTTTGGCCTAAAACAGCTCCAACTGCATAATCACTAGCATCACACATAATTTCAAAGGGCAAGTTCCAATCAGGAGGTTGAATAATAGGTGCAGTTATTAAGGCTTTCTTTAAAACATTAAAGGATTCTATGCAATCATCATTAAAAGAAAATGGAACATCCTTTTGCAAAAGATTGGTTAGAGGCTTTGATATTTTAGAGAAATCTTTAATGAACCTACGATAAAAACCTGCATGACCGAGAAAACTTCTTATACCTTTGATGTCTCTTGGATATGGTAATTTCTCAATAGCTTTTTTTGTTGGGTCAACTTCTATTCCTCTTCCAGAAATACGATGCCCAAGAACAATTCCCTCTGTTACCATAGAGTGACACTTCTCCCAATTAAGAACAAGGTGTTGGTCTTCACAACGCTGCAAAACTTTGTTAAGGTTGAACAAGCAATTATCGAAAGAAGTACCATACACCGAAAAATCATCCATAAAGACTTCCACTATGTTTTCAATATAATCAGAAAATATAGCATTCATGCATCTCTGAAAAGTAGCAGGCACATTACATAAACCAAAAGGCATTCTCCTATAAGCAAATGTACCATATGGGCAAGTAAAAGTTGTCTTTTCCTGATCATCACTATGAACTGGAATTTGAGAGAAGCCTGAATACCCATCTAAATAACAAAAGTGAGAATGTTTAGATAATCTCTCTAGCATTTGATCAATAAAGGGCAATGGATAATGGTCCTTACGAGTTGCTTTATTTAATTTTCTATAATCAATGCACATTCTATAACCAACAACAGTACGTTGAGCAACAAGTTCATCTTTATTAGGAACCACAGTAATTCCACCTTTCTTAGGAACACAATGAACAAGACTAACCCATTTACTATCAGCTATAGGATAAATAATACCAGCCTCTATGAGTCGAATTACCTCCTTTCTTACCACTTCCTTCATTTTTGGATGTAGACGGCGTTGGAAATCAACAACAGGTTTAGCATCTTCTTCCAAATTAATTTTATGCATACATAGAGCTGGACTTATGCCCTTAAGATCATCAAGAGAATAACCAATAGCCTTACGGTGAGCTTTAAGCACATCAAGTAATTTCTCTTCTTCCTCAGCTGAAAGGTTAGCACTAATAATAATAGGATATATATTTTTCTTATCCAAGTATGCATATTTTAGATTTTCAGGCAAAGGCTTTAATTCAAAACTAGGATCTCCTTTAGGAGGTGGGAGTACTCCTAGATTATCAGGTGGTATATGCAATTGTAATTGTGGAGGTTGTTGCCATATTTGTTCTAAAGCTTCTTTTTCTGCATCATTAAATGGCTCTTCCTGATTAAGCATATAATGTTCCACCACGTCTGATGAAGCTACAGCTATATGAGCAAGAGTTTCAATTATATCTTTAGATTTTGGTTCTTTCTTAGCGGGTTTATCAGCAAATTTAGAAAAATTAAATTAAAGTTTCTCTCCAGCACATTCAATAAACACCCTTTCTCTAGGCAAATCAATTTCAGCACCAACAGTATGTAAGAAAGGTGTACCAAATATAATAGGACAGAAAGAATCTTGTGGACAACCAAGCACAATAAAATCAGTACAAGGATTCTTACGAAGGAGGTCCTTAAGCCTCCCCCAAGCTTGAGTAATACTCTCTCCAAGGTGTGGCCAAAAATTAAATATAAAGCAACGGTTCTCATAAGCCTCTTTAGGAGTAAAATATTTAAGAAAGAAAACCTTCATAAAAGTATCCCAATTATGTGTAATTTCTTCATCCAGGGACATATACCATTTTCGAGCATCACCAGTTAAGGACTGGTACAATAATTTGCATTTTACCTCCTCCTCAGAAATAGCCTTGAGCCTAATTAGCCCACATATATCCTCAATAGCCCGTATGTGATCACTTGCAGGCTTTGTTCCATCCCCTGCAAAATACTCATTCCTAACAGCTTTAACAAATTCAAGGGGAATAATATAACCATCATCATGAGGTGCTTTTTCAACAACTTTAGGTTTAATAGCATAAGCACTCTCATACAAAGCAAGTTTCCGCGAAGCATCTCTCATAAAAGCCATAATAATAACAGGATGCAACAGCAAGTAAAATTCAGCTTTCAAGTTTCCTTACCAAACTTCTTACCAATAGCGCTACGCTCCCCGGCAACGGCGCCAGAAAAGTGTCTTGATGGCTCCCAAGTGCAGGAGATCAATTGTAGTACTTTTCGAATTAGAAAGTTTGTCGGACCACGAGGAGCAGAAGGAACTGGTAAGTAGAATAGCAAAGGAATAATAAAAGCAACATGTGTTTTTGTGTTTTAATTGTGTAGTGCAAGTAAAGTAAAATGCGGAAAGTAAATTGCAGCAAGTAGTAGGTCTCAATGAGAGACAAAGCCCAATCCTCTAATGCGCAAGAGGACAAGCTCAAGTGTGTGTTTGTGTCTTATATGTGGAAAACGTTCCTGAGGGCTGCACGGATTTAGCTGGCATAGTGATTCATTGCATAACATGTTTGTATATCTTGTCTAGTTTTAATCTTCTTCGGACGGAGCCACAAATAGGAATAGCTAAATAAATAAACTATCACCCCTTATGATGGATCACGTGGCCAATTAAATGATAGCACGAGAATTATTAAGACATGATGTCCCACCATAGCCTTATGCTCTAAGGTCCCCGATACAAGTACCCTCATAATGAAATTCAACGACTCTGTCTCAAGTTCCTGTCACCTAAAGACATCATCACGTCACTACACTACGATGTTCTCCTATGAGCCCATGTAGGTGAAGTGTTGTACAGTCGACGTTCGTACAACACCATCATAGAATCACATAAAAGATAAATACTAGACCAAATAACAACTCATCTTATGTAACAAATCATTGCCAATTCATCCTATGCCCTCAGGAACATGTGGGAACTACTCACAACGTGCAAACATGATCATGTATGGTGACATATGTGGTACAACACAATCTGAAACAATGGATCCACCACCAAATAATGACAAGTACTCAATCCCAAACGTGCAACTGAGTACAATAACACGTATCTAGGATGTAGTAATGATCAAACTATGAGGGGAACGGAGTGGATCACGGTGATGGTGATGGTGGAGATGCAGGTGCTGGTGAGGATGGTGATGGAGATGCCTCCTCCCATGCCAAGGAGGAGATGGGGATGAAGATGGGGATGATTTCCCCCTTCTCCGGAGCTCCGGAGCAGCAGGATCTGTCTCCCCCGCGGAGAGTTTCGAGAGTTTCGCCGCCCTGGCGGCTCCGTCTCATCTCGGGAAAATTAGGGTGTTCGTTTTCGGGGAAGACGGAGTCGTCAGCAAAAAGACCTCGGGGAGGAGGTGTTGTGGGCCCATTTGGGGGCCCCACACGCGGCCAGCGAATCTGGCCGCGTGGGCTACCCCCTTTTGGGCCTCCTGGCCCTCCTCCTTTGTGTCTTGTGCCCACGACCTTTCTCCCGAAGAAAAACTGACAGAGTTTCTTTCCTTTCGCAATTTGGATACCTGTAGCTCCTGAAACATCAAAAACATGAAAACAGGTGTTTTCTAACACCCAGAAATTAAATACCAAAAATAGGCAATTTGTAGGAAAGTCCCATAAAATCATCTAAAACATGCAAAATAATGACATAACATTGATAAAACATCCCAATAATGCATATATGGAGGGTATAAATGATGATATAAAATGCACGTATCACCGCCGTAGTTTGCATGCATGGACTCGATCTGCACCGTTCCTTACGATCAAACGATCGAAAATGACGCGGTGCATGGACTGGGTGTTTTGTCTGAATGTAACTGCATGCAACAACGAACACTGTCTAGTGGGGCCCCGTTCACCAGCCCGGTGCATGCACGCCTCGTTTTTTCAGAGTAAACAACGTGGCAGAAGAAGAAAAGAGTAAACATCGCGTCGCATTTGCAGCCCTGCACGCCTCGTTTCAGAAACACGAGTCGCGTCGCATTTGAAGCGACGCAGCCCTCCACGCCTCGTTTTCAGAAGATACACATCAATGCATGCAGCGAGGCAAGATTTGGCGTGAGACTTTGGATTTCTTTTCTTCACCTCTTTAATACACGCATGCAACGTCGCATCACTTTGACTGCCTAATGCACACGCTCGTATCACTAGCGGTCCTACGCCTATGCCTGTTCTACACCGCTTTGACCATGCATCGACTGTTCTACACTGCATCCAACGTTTTCACGCAGTTTGCTTCATTTACCCCAATTAATTCATGTCTCATCTTGTCTTTAAATAGCCCGTTTCACTCTTCCTCCATCTTCTCATCCCTCTCCAGTCCCTTTGCCTTCTCTCCCTTCAAGCACCGAACACCATGTCTTCCTACTCTCTCCCTTCAAGCCTCGAGTCTGTCTCCGACGAGGACAACCAACCCAAGGCTCGGCCTTGGTACGAGGCCGATTGGACGCCGGAGGAGACGGGCCTCGTGCCCATCGAATCTCCCAAACGGGAGCGATCACCGTCGTCCCCGTTCATCCACCACCCCGACCACGTCCGCGTCGAGCGTGCCGAGAACCTCTCCCCCAAGACGAAGAACCGCCGCCTCAAGAAACTGGAGCGGCTGGAGAAGAAGGAGCTCGAGGCGGAGGAGAAGAAGGAGGAGAAAGCTCTCTGCGCCCGCATCAAGAGGGCCCGTGAGAGCGACGAGGAGAGGATGCGGGAGGAGAACCGCCATGCCCGGATCAAGGATGAGATCGAGACTAGGGCGGCGGAGTGGAAGAAGTAGGTCAACCCCCGGCGGTTGGCCGGATGGCGGGAAGGGCGCCCGCATGCATTCCGCGGGCGGTTAGGGTTTAGGGCTAGGGCCCCTTTTTTTGTTTAATAGATGTAATGTCCGACGGCCCCACTAAATATATTTAAAGTGGGGCCAATGATTATCCATATATATATGTCCACTGTTTAATTATGTTTGCCAATGAAGTTATGTTTAATTATATTTGCCCAAATGAACTCAATGTTTAAATTATATTTGTCCGAATGTTAGTCCGAATGTTTAAATTATATTTGTCCGAATGTTTAAATTATATTTGTCCCAATGTTTAAATTATATTTGTCCAAATGTTTAAATTATATTTGTCCACTCTTTGTCCATGCTAGTATACATTGGACCTCATTTAACATTGGGCATGTCTAACTTTTAGATGGGGCTGCCCTTTTATCCTGAACTGAACCTGAACTGAACTGAACACTGAACCTGTACATACGAACACTGGAAACTGAACTGAACTGAAAACTGAACATACGAACTGAAACAAACCAAATCAGGACTGGATTCCTGACGCATTTATTCCAAGTCTTAGCCATACACAAATTGACCATGTCAAGCTAACTACAACACTAACTATATTATTTTTGACTAATGATCTGCAAATACACAACTCCAAGAACAATTGCACATAAATAAAAAATTGCATCTAGCATATTGCTCTGCTTCTTTAGATCGACAAGCGTCTCCAGCTGTTTGGCCATCTTCTTCAACTCGTCCTTCTGCACCTCATTGTGCACCATAGCAGATCCCAATTGCTCCACCGCCGGTAGCAAGTTGGGCACCTTTTTTTGTCCTCCTTTTGAATCCTCTTTATGTAATCCTCAAGCCACTCGAAATGGTCACATGGAAGAAGATCCTGCAAATACGGAAACCCCAAATCGGATGAAAACCCAAATCGGCTGAAAATTGAGAAAAAAAAAGGAAATTGACAGGGGGGAACACAGATTCTTTGCTCTCGCATTTCATATATTCGCGCCCGCGGTTGCCGTTCTTGGCGCTCGCGGTGACCCGCCACTGCAGGACGCCGTCCGTGAGCAGGCAGGGCATTTTCCCAGCGGAACTGGCCCGAAACGCGGCCATTTAGAGTGGGAATCGGAAGCAGAGGTCGACGACATGCCACCGGAGAAGAAGGGGACACACTGCTGGAGAAGAAGCGGAGCTCGGCTGATTTTCCTGCTCACCGCCGCGAGCTCCACCGCGAGCTCCGCCGCTTTTAAACCGCCGACCGCAAGCAACGGTCAACGGTTGGGGCCCACAAACTGCACCAACGGTCAATAATTGGGCCCACAAGCCGCGTCAACGCTCAATAGATAGGGCCCACAGCACGCGCCAACGGTTCTATGATGGGTCCCACAGGTTAGCATCCTAACGGGGACAGAAAGTTACGGTGGGAGAAGCGAAACGAGTCCTTGCGCACAGACTAGGGGCAAAACTGAAGTCGATTCGGCGCTAGGGGTAAAACTGAGGTCGTGGTACCAACTGAGGACACTCTGTTAAATAACCCATAATTAAAATGTTACTTCTCTATTAATTTTTCATTGAATCTTAAGCATATACTACTCGTCTTAACTTGTATCTGTATTAGAAATTTAGAACCCATTTATTAATTTTAGTATATGATGATAGATAAATACCTTCTATCGAAGGAATCCATCTTGCTCGTCATTTGACCCAATAGGCTTACCAGATGAAACAGACGCATGCTATTGTGTTTGAAAATATGATAGTGTGACTGTGTAAAGCACCTTATTTATGTGTAAGCCGCAAGTTTCTAGTTGAATAAAAGAAATTAAACTGAGCGATCTGCTCTTTTACAGAAACTAACACATATTTTGGTCCTAATCCCTCGTTTGTAAAAATATTTAAATGGAAAGTGTCGATCAGAACTTTTTGAAAGCACAATTAGTTGTTACTGGGGATAATTTTAGGAGCAATAATAGCCCTGATCTGGTAAAAAAAATCCTAAGCAGTAATAGTAATTTAGGAGTAATAACCATGATCTGGTCCACACATCCCTATTAAACATTACTGAATAAGCTTGCTATTGAAAAGAAGTGCATTTCTCAGCCCGCTGATATCATCTTCAAAACTGTGCTCTTCTTACAGGCTTGGCTACCGCTGCTGAGGCCCCTGGATAGGGAGGGAGCTAGATGGTTGATTGCCAAGCTCAAGGAGTTGGATGCCACCTGCAGGCCTTTGGCTCCTCGAGCTTGATGTTTTAGTTGTGTTTTCGCTCCTGTCGTTGTTTTTTCTGTTGCTTAGTTTGTCGGCCAAGCTGTAAGGCCCAGCTTGTGTATGAATCGCTTGTGAATTGTGAGGCTTTGTTAAGTCAAATTCGGGTAATAAATTATCTTTTATCTAAAAAAAATATTACTCCCTCCGATCCATATTAATAGGTGCTGAAGTGGATGTATTTAGACATGTTTTATTGCTAGATACATCCACTTCAGCACCTATTAATATGGATCGGAGGGAGTACTGAATTTTAGGCAGTACAAAGAGAAAAGTTATTCACCTAAACCGTACATATAGAAATAGATGGTGTGTATGTTCCCGAGGCTTTCTCTAAAGGTTCAGGTACGTACAGGCTACTTTAAGCTAATGGTCGACTTAAGTCTACTTTCTCTTTCCTAATAATCTAATATTTCTGTTTCAACAGGAGATTCGCATGGTAGTAAAGCTATTGCGTTTTATCAAAGAGATATTCTCCTGTGCATGCTTTGATCAATAATGCATCTCTCGTTCCAAAGTGAAACTCTACCATATTGGATAGAAGCATGTACATGATATCTATAATTTTCATAGAAATATATCCATTCAATCATTGTTCAGAATCGCATTGCATCACAGTAGACAAACTATACACTTGTAACGGAAAGCAATGCACTACAGACACACTCAAATACAGTGCTAAAATGACAGAGAAGCACAATGGTCTTTAATAGATTTACACAAAATGATCAATTATACCAAGTTTACACAAAATAACTTCAAACAATTGTTACAGCAGCACAATGGTATTTTGTTTACTTTGTTTCTACTATGAGCAGCATGCGAGTACCAAACAAATTAGGTGTTGGGAAAACTGAAAGCTGCGGATGGTTCCTTTGTTCTGCCTCAAGGTGGTTAAAGCCGTTCTCCAAGGCGATCTCTCAAGTCACCACAGATTAAACTGAACATTTGCAACAAGTGTAACATCTGTTTCTTCACAAGGAATTGCGAAAGGATGCACCGTAAAAAAAAGAACTAAAGTTACACAAAAATTGGAAAACAGGGAGTTAGATGCTTTGTCAAAATATATAAACTTCAGTATAATTCAGTGTGAAATTACGCCACATTACTCGCTCATCAATAAGAATTCAGAACACACACCATTTGTTTTCATAAGGATGCACCGTAAAAAAAAGAACTAAAGTTACACAAAAATTGGAAAACAGGGAGTTAGATGCTTTGTCAAAATATATAAACTTCAGTATAATTCAGTGTGAAATTACGCCACATTACTCGCTCATCAATAAGAATTCAGAACACACACCATTTGTTTTCATAATGCCACTGATTTCGTCAAAAATGAAGAAATATGAAGAGCAAAATATGGTCATAACACATGGATCAAGGAAGAAGAAAGCATAGCATGTATGTCAAGCTTAAAGGATTAAACCACGTCTAACTGTCCAGTGTTACAGCTAGCAAGGAAAAGGCATCATTACCAGATCAAATTAACACGAGCCCACAAAATTTTATCTTGCTATGGAGCATAAACAAGATGCTATAGTGTAATTTAGCCGCATCAGCAACCAATTTAAATACAGTTATCGAAAAACACCAACAAATTTATCAACACAAGTTCGAGGATAAAAGAAGCAGTAGACATTGAGCTAAAATACCACTAAAACAAAATGGAGGGCATGCTATAATGTTGAAACTAGAGGTAGCGAAAGTTGTCCAGCATTCCGAAATATATATTCTAGTACAGAAGCATTCTCAAATTAATCCTACAAACAGTGAAGGAAAATAGAAAATGCTCTTCCTCTAAAAATATCGAAATTTATCTCAGAAGAAGTTGAAAACGGAGAATGCAAAGAAGGAAAGCAGAGAAAGACAACAATCGCCAAGTAAATTTAACTTCCACTCAAATGACGCATCAGAAATTAAGATAGAAAAAGGCATCGAGGAAGAAGGGGAGCTCCAACTTATTCACCCATGCCCCTCTCTGTCCAATCTCTGGAAAATGCTCAAAACAGCTCAATGGAAAATAAAAAGTTATCTTACACTAAAAAATATTGTGCTTTAGCTCAAAAGAAGTTCAAAACAGAGAATTGAAAGAAGAAAAAAACAGATAAGAGCAACAACGTTAGGCTAATACTTCCACTCTAATAATTGCTTCAGAAATTAACCAAAAAAAAGCCTGGAGAAAAAAGCGGAGCTCCAGCCTTTTTTCCCCAGGCTCCTCTCTGTTAAATTTCTGGAAAATGCCCAGCACAGCTCTTTTGAACATGTTGATATCTCTACCCTGAAATCTCTAAGCAACCTACTCTGCCTTTCCCTCTCTGCCTGCCGAAAGCTCTTTTGAACAAGGTGATGTCTCTCTTACTCTGCCTGCTTGCCTGCCTTCTTATAGGACCCATTGTGCCTTCCGATTGGTGGAGATTCTGTGCGGTGGATTGCTGAGTTGGAGCCACTTTGAACCATTGGATTTTCGATGCAGATGATCAATGGTGCGCATAGGAAGTGAAGAAGCACACCAGGAAGCTTTTATGTCCTCGCGTGATGGTGGAGTGTGGACAGGATGGGTTTGAAGGGAGGACAGAGGTAGGGTCCTTTTCTTTCCCTGCAGTGATCGTGGAGTATTCATTGGTCTCAAAGAGTTATGTCCTTGTAGTGAACTCCTAGTTGTCATGCTCATAGTGTACGGTGGGTAGGAGGTCCGGAACAGTTATGTCCTTGTAGTGAACTCCTAGTTGTCATCCTCATTATGTTTGATTAAACCCACAACTGAACTCCTAGTTACCCACCCTTAAGAGGGCTCCTCCGTGAGAGAGTTGTAGGAGGTATCTATGGGATTCCTTTGTAACTACGCCGTTACACTTACACCCACCTTCAACCCCTTTTTCTGTCCGTTGCAGTGATGGTTGAGTGTGGATTTGTCTCAAAGAATTATCTTGAGTGTGGGTAGGAGGTTAGTTCGTTGTTGTTATTGTCATCGTGACCAGTTTTTTGAGTTCTATTACATTGATGTGCAGGGGATGGTGTGCTTTGGTTTCGGTGGCGCCAGTCCGTTAAAATACCATACGGAATTGATGATGCATGGGAGCATTTATACTGCATCGCTTGTTATCCCTGACTCTGTCATCTTGTTTCAAGATCTGTGCACCTGGAAAATATTAGTTTTCTTGGATGGTACTTAAATCTATTTAGGTGTGTATAGTTCTTATGTATGGTTAGAAATGTTGTATTTAGTGGTACTTTCTTCAGTTTGTTAACAATATAATTTTTATGATGAAATGTTAGCAACTTCTACAGCTCATGCCGACAATTTTAGCCAGGGGTACTTGATTTAAATGCCATCGGCGGTCCAAGTCCAACAAGCACAATCAAACTCTTCCTTGCCTTGGAAGGATGCTTTCGTCTAATCTTAACTCCTTAGAACAGCACTATACCAAGGAAGCAAAAATAGATGAGGTTTATTCTTGACTCGTACAAATAATTTTTTCTCAGTACAACACCATAACAGGAAATAATTTTTTTCTAGCCATCAGGATTATTCTGCCACTGCTTTCTAGAGTTACATCTCCGCACCAGACCAACATTTTAGGAACAAGTTGAACATAGGTATAAGTAGCTTTCTTACCATAGAAACCCAGAGACAACCTTTCAGTTTAAATGAGCATAGATCAATCCAAATTGTAGACCAAATAAAATGACATTATTATTCATAATCCGAAGGAGAACATGATTTTGATGCTATGCTCCCAAACTACAAGCAGAGCGGCGAACAAAGAACAAATGGAAACTAAAAAGTAAACACTTGGCAAAAAAAATCAAAGATAACTGAGGGAACATACCTAATAATGAAAGAGCTACACTAACCAGGGCAGTCATCAGATATTATAAGAACCATAAATTTAGCATCTTGAAATCAATCACGGCAAATTGGAGGGCCAATCTCAACAAAACCATAACTCAATTTCGTTCTGTGTCAATTGTTCGTTTTTTTGTCGCTCGTGGGCATCTCCACCTGCGCTGCTCCTTCGCCTCTCATCAAACTTGGTGACCTTCAGTGGCTGCAAAATAGCAAGAAGGATCAACTTGCTAAGGAAAAAACTGGAATATATGATAACAAGTACAAAACTAAGGGAGAATGAATTGGAGAACGTAAGATTCAGATACTTGCTAGCCAAATCATCAGTGGTAAAGTGGCTGAGCTCAGTTCGGTATTGATTATAAGCTAAAATGTTTAGCGATTTAGTGAATACTAACATTGGAGGGGATATCATGAAAAAAGCAAGTATACTCAGAGTTATCAAGGGAAATTATGCAATTCTTAGTGCCTCAACAATTTGTCAAAACAAAATGTGCAAGCCATAGGTCCAGTTCTCGTCTGATGCACTGTTTCTGTGATCCTAGCCTTCTCCTGCAGCCGGAACAAAAGCTCTGATAAAATAGTCCTCGGGTGATCAATCACTTCTATAACAACATTGTAGATGTAATTCTTTGTACTGTCAAGGATTCTTCAACCATGCGCAAGAAGCTGAGAATGCAGTCAACGATTCCATGAGAGGAAAATAACGAAAAAAATATACAAAAACAAAAAGAAATCAAACAAGACGTTTCTTAACCGAACTTTACAACTTTTGCTTATCATTGTCGAAGAGCGCTACCACGTAACTTATGTCGCCTTTATTATCATCGTTAATAAATCACCACTTTAGTACGCAGGTGAAGATCATTGCTGATTAACCCAACAAAAGGTTCATAAGACATTATTGCAGTGATCATACCTAAATCATTGGTGGTACCTGATGGCACATAAGCAATAGGATTTGATTTTGTGCATTTTTAGAAGACGCAGGGGTTTTTGATTTGTAGGATTTTCTGCCCTACAATGGGCAGAAAGAGGCCAGTTTTTTTCCATTTTTCTTGATCACAACTTCCAGCAAATAGTAAGTCTCATCACACTTATGGACATAATTCTTACATCGGCGACTCATATATCTGAAAAAAATAGATGTTTACATGGCATCATGCTTAAGAAAAGCATGCTGCTAAAGATGATTGGGATACTACAAGAAAAAATGAATCATTGAGAACATCTAGAGTGCACATTCAAATACCAAACAATATTAACCTACCTTTTCCAGAAAGGGAGCTTGCAGCCTGCATCATCCTTAACTGCAATGCAGCGAAAGAAATGCAAAGCAATAGTGAATGTAATGACATCATTTATTTGAAATCCTAGCTCTGCTTTTGTCCATGAGAGGCGTGCGGGGAAGGGAAAGCTTGCTTCCTGGAAATCAATCCAGCAGTTTTTCTTTCCTCGCCCACGCAACGAGCACAACAAGCTAGATCAACAGCACAACAAGACAAAAATCCATCCACTAACCCCGAGCTCGCCACCAGGCAGTCATGGATAGCGCGAGAGGACGAGCGGACTCTATGTGGACACGCTCAGTATGCTCACAAACCAGGCCCAGTCTGAAGAGTGATATCCTGGAACATAGCCTTCTACATTGAAGGATTCTGAATAACGCTCTTATCACTGCAAGAGAGTGTAATAACATATGTCAGAGCGGAGGGAATCATACATACATGGGAATAAATCACTTATTCATGCCAAGTCTTTGAACAGTGATTGTTAACTATATTGCACCTTTTTGCTTGTACCTAATAATAAGACTTGTAAGCTAGCTAGTACATGACGTGTTTAATTGTAGTAAATACTCAAAATGATAACATGAAATCCATTTTTAAGACAATGATTTCCACCTTTGCGTGTATCCATCGGGCGACTGCGTTGTTAAAGGTAATGCCTTGCCAAAAAATTTCAAAAGGTTGGCATATGCAGAGCAAGATATTTGATGGTTAAGACGACTTTATGCACCTAATTGGTATTACCAATTTTGCAATATACAGATCAAAATTCAGTTCGCTTTGGCTGTCAGAACTCATTAGCTGAAGAATAGTCCAACTAATTATAGGGTCATGCAGCCTGAGACTATAAAACCCATGTTCTACCTACGACATAGAGAGTTTTTAAATGGAACAAGCCAACACTACACAAAGCTAACCAGGCTAGCTATTCTTGACAAAATTATTTCCATGTCCATATAAGAACACAACAAGTTGTAAACTAATTTTGATATTTTAAAATGCTTTATTTTAGGTTATGTTTCCTCGCCCACGCCCACTGGAACAACCAACTTTTAAATGGATAGCCATAAAATTACCCATCACTGATAAGCACTACCCATCAGTAATGGGCCCTAAAACTACAGAGAAAACTACTCTAGAACACATAAACAGAACATGCAAGGCATTCATCCATGCGAAAGGTATAATGCACTGAAGTGATAAATCATTATGTGGTCAAATGCTGGTTTAACCTCTACGGTTGCTATCTCCAAGCGGCGGCAATATTGTTGAAACTCTGTTCAGGACATTCTACAACAATACAATAAAAGATGCCAATTTTTTTTTGTTACAACTTGTGCATGGTGCCATGGTTTAAGTATGGCTGAATGGAAATAAACATTTTTTATAAGACCAACAAACTTAAGGAATAACGTACAAATTTATAAAAGGTAACCTGGGAGTTGAAATTGCAATACCGAAATCCCTTTGTTGAAATGTACTATAGCAGCCAAACTGATTTTAATGGTATATGTTATATGTCACACACCTAGAGTTTGAGTGGCTCTGAGTCGGAAGAAAACTTGCGGTATAGAAAACACTTAGATCATCTACGGAGCAAGCTTCAACCAGAGGTGATTCAATAGGTATTTTCCCTGTGAAAGGACACCAACCATCCACTCTTGGCCTCTTCCGCGAGAGCCTGCTAGAGCAGAGCAGAACATGAGCTTAGTTGTTTGCACAAGACATGAGAGAGGGAGTGCAAAGCTGCGGACGAACGTACCTTGGTGAAGCCGACAGAATAAGTAAATTTGTGATGCAAACAGCCAATTTGTTTTTACTCTAACATATCAGTTACAAATAAAAACTGAAACATAAAAGAGTAATCAGTCTGACATATGGGAATAGGTCATAGACATGCTACCGAATTATAATTAGTTCACATCAAGCATGCTAAATAATTCGCTAATATGGCCGACGGTATATGCCCCACGGATCCAACTTTCAAATCGTAAAATCATGGCGTCGATAAAGTACATAAATAAGAACTAATGTGTGACTCAGTAATCAGTTCTTAAGTTATGCTCCGGTGAACATTAATAAATTAGACGTGAATTGCTATTAACATCATTGTCGACAAAAATGTGTTTTGCTTTGCCTGTAGCGTTGTAAAATGATTGCTCATGGTTTTGACCTCCAATTCCATATCTGCACATGGGATAGCACTCATACATCAAATAATCTAAAAAAGGAAGAAAAATCACATCAAAAGAAGGCATGTTGAGAAATTGTTAGCCAGTAAATATCATGCCAAAAGTGAAACTGAGAATCACAACAACAACACATATAGATGCTCACCGTCTTTCTGTGAAACTTTGTCGCGCCATCCCATTATCGACTCCTCGTTGATTTAGCCTGTACTTCAGAAAAAAGGGGGGGGGGGGGGGGGGGGAGAAGTCCCAGTGAAGGTGTGATGTCTAATTATGACTAATGAAAGGACAACCAAAAAAATGAAATAGGAAATATGAGTAGATAGGATCATCATATCATAGTTTCATCAATAAAAGAATTTCCTACATGAGATATATAACCAACAAACACGATAATTGTCCAGTTTAAACTTTTTTCAAT
This sequence comes from Alopecurus myosuroides, assembly GCA_028641055.1. NCBI lineage: Eukaryota > Viridiplantae > Streptophyta > Magnoliopsida > Poales > Poaceae > Alopecurus > Alopecurus myosuroides. Next base: position 707,483,453 of record CM054057.1, on the reverse strand, counting down.
CAGCATGAGAAAATGACATAATCCCAGTTTAATCATGAACCCCGAGCTAAATATAAGAGTTCACACAATGTTATTCCCTTTTTTTCTGAAATAGGCTCATCTGACTAAAAAAGAATAGCAAGTGCAAAAATGAGGGAACAAACCTCCGTTGGTCCACAGCTCCATATAGAGTTACGATTTTATTTACAATGCCAAACACCTCCTTATATGTACTTCAAACGTATGCACAAGCATATTTTTATATAGCACGCAAATCATATTTTAGCAAGGTTTCTACTGCATTTATATTTCAGGGGAATATAAGTTGTAAATGGAGTAATCGACCGGCTCTCAAGCATTTTGTTGTTTGGATACTTCTCCACGGCCATTATGTTGAGCAAACATTATTGAAACCAGGAACTTAATAAGCTCACCAGGAAAAAGATCATCAGATTTAAGAATTTTAGAAGCAAGTCAGCACACCAAATGCAAAGGACCAAGGCTGCTTGGTTAAATATTAGCCTTAGTTGTTAACTAACCGAAACAAACCAGACAGTATTGACCATTCTGACACCCGCATACCACTCACATATGGTTAAAAAGAAATTATAATTCATGGCCTACAATCAAGATAATACAATTAACAAAATATTGTGTTAATGGTGACGAATGCAGGTTACGAGGAAGAACATGCTACCTCGATTGAAGTAGATTTTCTTTTTGACGATTTTCTCATACTTCTGTGTCTTGCTTCCAGCTTTCAAACCCTGCCATGGAAGACTGACAACAACAACAACACGCGTTAGTCAAATTGTGATAACCAAATAGACAAATGCATGGAAGGTTAGAGTAGTTTGCAAGGAATTGAGTTTTAGGTATAGCTATCGAATGAAAGAGTACACATCCAACAATCAAGTAAATTTACCAATTTCAAGATGTGTGTTTACGCTGGTATATCTGGCTATTCCGGTCAAGTTTGTTCTCTCTGTGATTAAATAGGCAACAATCATATGTTTTATCTGGAAGTGATGTATAACACTACTAATGCATTGAACTGGGAAGATAGAGATGGAAGCAGAGGCCCATGCCTGATTGGCGGCGATCTGTCGGTAGATCTAGGGACCTTCTCCGATTTTGCCATTGAGTGCCCCACCCTTGGCATCCAGACTGGTCATGGCCACGACGTTCCTGGCGATAAACCATGGGCAGAGTGGCGGGTACGACCTGGACAGAGGAAGACGACGATAATGAGATAAAGGCGACATCCCTTACCGTAGCATTTGACAAGTACAACATCATTCACCTACATGACCAGCAGCTTAATCCTAGCAAATTACGATGGGGCTCGCGGAATTGTATCATGGATGGCCACGGTGGGCTGGACTCCACGCGCGAGCATTTCGCCGAGCACGCGCGGGCGCCCGCGGACCCGTCCCTGCCGCAGACGCCCTTGAGGATAATGTTGTAGGAGACGGTGTTGGGGAGGACGCCAAGCTTGGCGGCCCGCGGGAGCACGGATCGGGCGGCAGCCACGCGGCCGTTGCAGACGAGGCAGTGGAGCAGCGCGTGGAAGGTGGTGTTGGAGTGGGATCAGAAGGCCGGCACGGCGCGAAAGAAGACGAGCAGGGAGGCGTCCGGGCGGGAGGCGGCGCCCAGGCGGCCGATGAGCGCCGCAAAGACGAAGGCGCGAAGCGGGCGCGGAGCGCGGAGAGGAGCGGGAGAAGGAGCGGGAAGGCGCGCGCGGTCCAGGCGGTAGAGGATGCAGGAGGCGAAGGGGTGGTCGTGGAGGCGGCGGCGCCGACAGGAGCGCGGCGGCCGCGGCCATCGGGGACGAGAGCGACTTGAGGTGGTGCAGGAACAGGTGCGGCTCCAGCGGGTGGGCACGAACCCACCCCCTCCGCACAAGGAGCCCTATTAGAGACGACGTCGACAAGAAGAGGAGGCGAGGCTAGAGGGAGAGGAGGCGGCGCACTCGTGGTGGAAGAAAGCTTGGGAGAGGGCGGCAACGGCGGGTCGCCTGCGCTCGTGGTGCTCCTCTCTCTCTCGCGGGTCAATCGCTGGATAACCCAGCCGCCCAACAACGACCAACGAGCCAAAACAACCCACAACCAGACAAAAAGATGACCCAGCCACTCGTTTCGCCCACCTTGCGTGCCAATCCAGAACTGCAAACCAACGAGTGCGACAAAACAAAATGCCAGTACCATCCCAGCCCGCCACGTGGATAGGCTCAGAAGGCTGGCATGTCAGCCCGGGCATAGTTTGGTTCGAAACCGGCCAAACCGTAGGACCGCACCGCACCAGACCACATGAGCAGTTCATCCCGGGTTTACTGGTTTGAAACCGTGATTTGCTTTTCTATTGGCGGGTTAAGATGGGCTGTAACCATGTAAACCAGCAAAACCGCTATCACCTAGCACGCGACTCCCGCCACTGTCTCACGTACGCGGTTTTTTTTTTCTTCAGATTTCCCACGTACGCGTTCAGTGACAAATTTGCTGCAGGCACTTTACTAGTTCGCCGCTAACGTGAAGTTGGTGGCCGTGGTCGACGATGCATGCATGATGGGGGTTCTCTGTCGGATACTCCGGGACAGATGCTTGAGGTGCTCACCGGCGCCGCCAATGCGCATGGTCGAGGACGCGTCCTTGGGCACACGCGTCGTGGCCCATGGCTGTGAACCCTTCATCATGGAGGAGCATGCCCATGGCTGCGTCGTGGCAGCTCTGAAGCCTGAATGAGGCGCGGACGCGGCACATGGCAACCGAGCCATGGAGGAAAATGCTGACCAGGGCGTGCACAACGACATGGATGTCCGAACACGGGACCACGGCGGCCGGAGGTCAGCTGGCCCAATGCGGCCGGACGCAACGCCACGGCGAGCTCGAGCAGCTGCTTCGTTGTGGATCGGTGACTCGATGAGGCACGGGTGGAGCAGCGGAGCACGCGGGCGAGAGGAGTGGTGACGCCGATCGACGAGTTGCGCACAGGAAGAGAGCGCCTCCGCGACCTCCCGAGGCCGAGCATGGCGTCAAGGGGCTGTACAGGGAGCTGGCCAAGCGTAACACCATGAGTGGCGCCGGCGGTAGCGGGAGGAAGGCGACGACGACGACGCCGTGCGTGTTCCCGGACCGGCGCTGGAGCTGTTCGAGGGCGTCCATGTCAGGTTCTACGAGACTACAACTACCTCTACCAGAACTGCACGGCGTGGATCGACCGATCGAGACAGCAGCGACTACATCAGTGGGCGATGGCCTGCATGTGTAAAGTCTAGGCGACTTGTGCATGTGAATGCATCCGGAACTTGTACACAGCCAAGCGCGCACGGACATGCTAGAGACATCGGTTTCAAACCGTATACACCGTCGAACCAGGCCGCACCAACCCGTGGAAGCACCTCATGTCTAATGGTCTAAACAAACCAAACCAATTAAAACCGGTAACGACGGTCTGGTTTGAGGAACCAGCCGAAACCGTCTTAAACCAGGAATGCCCAGGCTGACTGGCATGTCCATCGGACTTCTTGGTTTAGATGGGAGCATTTATACTGCATCGCTTGTTATCCCTGACTCTGTCATCTTGTTTCAAGATCTGTAGATGAGGGGATCAGCGAGTTCCACCCGCACCTGGAAAATATTAGTTTTCTTGGATGGTACTTAAATCTATTTATGTGTGTATATAGTTCTTATGTATGGTTAGAAGTGTTGTATTTAGTGGTACTATCTTCAGTTTGTTAACAATATAATCTTTATGATGAAATGTTAGCAACTTCTTCTTCTTTCTATAGACTGGGAAAAAATAGTGAGATACAACGTTTTTTTTTCTTGGGTACACAATTGCGCATCTGATTTTTATAGAAGTTAGAGGTTTGAGTACAAGAAAGTGACACTCCGTTGCGCATAACACTGTCACTAACTCCAAGGACAGCCCCCCCCCCCCCCCCACCACACACACACACACACAACAACCAAACACACGTAAAGTCCTATCCTAATCAGAAATCAGAGCCACGTCTCAATCGATGCTAGTGCCTCTAAGGAAGAGCAACTCCACTTGACATCCCTCATCGACGCACCCTAAGGAGAAGGTGGCGGGACTTGTTCCGCCCCGAGGAAGGCCCCGACTTGAACACCGCCATCAAGGGAGTGCATATATAGCACCTGCAACTCCACCTTGGATAACGGCTAGCACCCGAGGTATACAAACAAAGGACCGCCACACCTTGTCTCGAAATGCAGTACTCTCACCAGAGGTACGACGTCGAGGACACTGCCATCACGCCGGTCCACTCTGAACTAGGCTTTCGCCTGGAGGCAACTACCAGACCAGGGCGAGGACGAGGAATATGTCGGCACACGTCGATGACACCTCCAGGAAGGGAACGACACCCACAGAAGCCGTTGTCCGGCACCGGCCGAAGCCGTTGCCACCGAGACAAAAGTCCATGTTGATCACACCGCCTCCGTCGAAGCCTTCATCATCGCGGTAGTATTGTCGTGGTTCACCTGTGACCTGCACACCGGAAAGAGCACTCCTTCTAGCCGCAGCCCCGCCTTTCGTCCACCATCCGCGCGGTCGAAGACCCACCGCATCACCTATGTCATTCCTGACAGCAATGCTACAGCCGGAAGCCTCGAGTCCAGATCCAGGCCACGCCGCCAGAAGATGAACGACAGGCGCATTGGATCCACTGCGAGCTCCCTCGCCTCAAGGACTCTAGCGCAGGGGCGTCGGCGCCGCCGCCGTGCAACCAACTTCACACCAAGGCCCTGGAAGACATGTGCCACCACCGGGGACCTCACGCTAGAAGAAGCAACGTCGCCCCATGTCCCTCGGCACACGCCGTCGTCTCCGTATCACCTCCCGGCCACATACCTCCTCTCCACCTCGTCATGTCATTGTTGCCTCCACTCTGAGCACCGCCCACCAAGGGCTCACCTTTCTCCCACCTCCGACTAGGCCGACCACCCGCAGCTCCCACGTTCAGGGCCTCCGGTCTAACCCGGCCCACAAACCCAGATCGTCCCAAGGAGGTCCCAGATCTAGCCCACAAAGCCATCTTCAAGGTCGCTAGCGCCGGCACCACCACGGTATATCTAGTTGTCTCCGGGAAGTGCCACCGTCGATCTCGGCGCCGCCAGCGAGCCTCCATGGCCTCAAGAAATCGCGCGGATGTAGGTAGAACGCGTCGCCGCCTTTGTCGCGTCGCTTCGAGGCCCGCGCCGCCGTCTCCATGACCGCCATGCTCCGAGCTCCGGAATCCCGCCTGGCCACCAAACCTATTCCTCTACATCCCCACTCCCGCCGTGCGCCGCCGCTCCTTCCATGCGCCGCACAAGGGGAGCCCTTCTCCACGCGAAGTCCGGTCTTCACGGGTGCCTCCTCCACGCCGCATTTGACGGCCAGGGGGGCCGCCACCACCGCAATGGCCGGCGGCGGCAGCGGCAGGGCGAGCTCGGTCGCTGGCTAGGATTTAGGCCCCTCGGGGTAGCCCGCGCATGCGACCCGGGAGGAGGAGTTCACCTCCAAAAATTCTTCAGGGCACGGGGTGGGTGTCTTCTCTAAAACTTCCGCCTCCCTCGCTTGTTCTCCTGCCCATGAACCACGATCAACGCTAGATCTTCACTGTTCTCTCTCCAGCCTCGGATACCTGATAGCCGGATCGCATCCTCATGCTAGAGAATACACGTTCGTAAATCTGTTTTCACCATGGTTCTCACACTATTCCACGTATATGGTGAATTAACTTTGGGATGAAATTTCTGCTAAGAGGGAGAGAACGTGTGAGTCCTATTGATTTAAGGTGGAGTGTTTGCATTTGTGCATTCATGCAGTAATTCTACATATCTTTTCTTCTATTGTTCAAAGCGAGTGAACTTTTGTCCATATACAGAGCTCAGGCGTAGCTTGCCGAGGAGGGTTGACTTCACCTTTGTTATGTTTAGTTTTTAAAAATTAGCCATACTATTGGTTCGAGCCCTAACACTAGAGGTTTACTTCCTGATTTCTTATCTTATCTCAACACAACTGAAATCAACTTTGAGTTTAAGCTGGAGTTAAAATTTCAATTTCTAATTCAAACTCATTTAAAAATCATTCTCCACAAACTCTTATAAAAATTCAAATGTAAGATCTAAACACGACAAGGAGTTTCTCGCCGATTCCTTTGGTGAAAACACTTCTTTATGCATGACCTATGCTGTAGTAGCACTGGTTGGGAATTGGTTTGAACAAGATCTATCGTGCAGCCAAAACAGCGACACTAGAACTTTTGGGCCTTGTGGCCCAAAACTTCCGGTATCCGGATATATCCATCCTAGATCTAGAATTTCCAAATATGTTTCTCTTTTATGCTTACCTTTAGTTGTTTTGTCTTCTTGGATGCAAGTTCTTATCTGTTCTATCACTCTATTATATATTCACTTTCAGGTGGTTCGATTCTGACCCGAAGAAGCGTGATCAACATGGTCGCTCCGTCTCTAACTGTCACACTCCAGTTTTTGGACACTTGTAATATAGTATGGGAGGAAAACTTGTGAGCCAAACAAAATTGTGTAATGTGTATTTTTGAACAAACATATGAATGTGACCATGAGTATCTATTCAAATGCAAGCAACATTTTCTTTTAAATTAAATATTAATTTTTCTCTGTTGATCACTAGTTGTTTCTGTGATGTTTTCCATATGATCACTTGAGTAATTTTGTCCCAAGTGTTGGATCAAGGTTATTTTCAACTTAGCAATATTGTTTGGCTTTGTTTCAATCAACAAAACAAAATGGCAATTGAAAATATGGATGTTTTCTTTTAGTTTTTCTATTAAGGTTTATCCCTGAAAAACTAGCCAAGTATCATTTTTTAGCACTTATTTTCAATAGGTTAGAGTATCCAATTTTATGTTTTCTTGTCATATAATTGTTCTCTGATATGTGGACTACAAATCTATAAGATTGGTTTGATTTTTGGAGTTTTAAAACAAACAATTGCATTCTTACTTTTGTGGAAAGAAATTAAGACAGAAAAACAAACAATTGGGAAAACACAGAAAAACAGAAAGGTGACCGTTTTACACCATGTTTTCAAAACCTTCCGCAATTCAAAAAATGTTTGAAAAGGTGTTTCTATAAGTTTAAATCATGTTTAACATTGTACAACTTAGAATTCCAAATTTTTACTTCATTTTCTAACTTAATCTTGAGTGAACATTTTGATGATTTGATCTGTTTCCACACTTAGCAATTTTGTTAAGTCACTTTTTCTGAATTTTCTGATCTTTTATTTTTACAGAAAAGGGAGTGGATGATTTTGTTTGTTTTCGTCCAAATGGGGAGATCATATCTTGACAAACATGATTACCTATGTTTGTACTTGGGTTTGGTACCTTGGATGCCACTTGTGGTCGATCAGAGAGTGAGAGAGAGGAGTGGAAAGAGCGGGGACAGGTGGAGAGAAAAGAGGAGGGGGCAGCAGCCCGACACAGAATGCACGCCGCTCCGCATGCACTTTGGCCTTAACGCACGTGACCACATCACCTCCTAGCCGCCCACTTACAGTGCTGCACCACCATAGTTCCTTAGCCGCCCGTTGCACTGCGTGTGCACGCCCGGAGACGCCGCTCCGTGCCGCCCGTGACATGCCCGAGAACAAACCGCGCCCACGACCCCCTGCCCACACCTATAAGGCACACCCCACGCCATAGGATGCTTGATGACTATGTTTTCCTGGTCATGAAAATTGTTTATGTCAGTATCAATGAATATCATATTGTTGGAAGGGAACAATATGGCTGAGTATACCCTAGTAGTTGATATGCTAAGAGATTCCACTAAGACGTACATGTCCTTAGAATCATATCACATCACTGTTTCATTACAATGCATCCTTTGACCATGTGGTTATCGAGGTAATATATTATGGAGGTTTTACTTCGGTACTATCAAGAGTCACACCATAAACTAGGTGAATATAAAGGTAGCTACTAATAATTCTTAAGGAGTATGTTACCTTGATGTTCTGTGATGAGAATTACTTTTCCATAAAATAAGAGATACAAACAAGGGCTCACTATGTATTCTTCATATACATAAGTTCTACCGACAATGCATGATGATGACACATCATATGGCATGTCATAATACATTAACAAGAAAATATAAATTTACCGGTTCACGAAACAAGACAAAGGTATAGTGGAAACAGAGGTTGTTCCACGACAATACCGGTGTCCATAGTCTCGGGTATGTCCGGGATCGTCAGTAATGGGAGAATTGTATAATGAATAACAGTTTCAATAGTTTATTCTTTAGTATCCCTGTGTGGGAGTCAATATGGGTGTCCATGGCTCCGCTATTAATTACTAAAAAGAAAGAGTTTATAGTTTCATGTCCATACACTCACTACCAAATTCCGCGCGATCCGAAACGTTTTGAGCGGCAAGTTTTGATAACATCGCGCGGTTTCCGTCGCGGATGACTGAAAAGTGGAATTTGCTCTCGAAGGACACGGTCCATCTCGACGTTTCTTATATGTTCCGTCGCGGATTTTTGTTCCCGGCCGAATAGGCCCAGTTGGAAGCGAGTTTCGTTCCACAAGAACGTCGCAGATTAGTCGAATATATCCAACGAGATACAACCAATGAGAAAATAAACATAATAGTTGAAAATAAACATAGACTACATATTAATAGAAACCACACAATACAGCCAACAAGATTGTCGATCTAAACAGGACATCAGAAGCACGTGGGCAGCAATAGGGGGCTAAAAGAGCATCAGTAGGGGCCGACAACTCCTCCGATGGCACTGGATCCTCCCTTGCCTAGCACTACTAGAGGTTGGCACTGGATCCTCCCTTGCCTAGCACTACTAGGGAAAACCTCTTACCGCAGGAAAATTGTTGTTCGCCTGCGACATACACGCCGGTGGTATTAGCGTACCGTTTCGCCAGCACTAAATACCCCAGGCGCATACAGCATGTGCGCCAGCATTAAACACCCTAGGCGCATACAGCTTGTGCTCCAGCTGTAAGACTTTTAGGTTTAAGAAAAACACATGGGCTGCTCCGCATGCGCACATCCATTCATTTATTATTACCATTGGTCTCTAGACATTTTACATCCTATTACATATATGTAATACAAATCTAACAACGAGCTCGCCTCGCTCCAGCGCTGCTCCGCGTGCTCGCTGCTTGGCCGGCCTGCTCGCCGAATTGCTGCCAACCTTCTCGCTACTCCGCGCCTCCGGCAATCCTCATGCGTGCTCAGACTCTTGATGCACTGTAGAGTATGTAAGAAAACAAGTCACAAAATACTAAATAAAAACATGCAAGATTTAGTATGTATGCAATAAAAACATATCTACATGTGTCATCGGCTATATCGGGCTGCAAACTTCCACGACTAAATATTAAGTATATTTTTTACAATTCAAATGCAGAGTTTCAAATTGTTACTATTTTCATACAAAAATGTGTTGCATATAAACCCGCCTAATTGTATAGACAGCATGTATGGTTGATTCTATTCCAAGAAAAGTTATAAATATTCAATTGTATATCAAAGAGAAAATAAATGAAATAATCTTCAAAACATCGATCTCCATCGACCAACTAAGCATTTTGTGTAGTTGAGAGAGCTTCACAAAACAGCAACGGAGTAGTGCAGACATATGAACCGGTAACATTTTACTTACTGATGGAATACCGGGTCTGCAACTCGATTTGAACTAAATAGCTTGATCAAACATATACAACAGTATTTGGAGTTCCGCTTTGCCAGCAGTATTCAAACAAATATAAGTAAGAAAATGCTTTGCATTCCTGGAAACTATAAGGGCAGCCCCTTCAGATAGTATAAATCCTTAGAGTTTGGATAAAAAATCAGTAGATGATCAAATGGAATAATATGTATGGATTCTATAAAAAAAAGTATATAGATATCCGATCAACATATTATAGAATGACCCACATATGAGCATTTTCAGTTTACATTAATTGTTATAACTGAGAAGTACTTATTTTCTATAAACAGAAAAAGAAAAGGAAGGGTATGCACTATATATAGGTTCTTTTACCTCGGATTTTGGCATGAGATGGAATGTTAAAGAAGCTCCCAAACACACTGGAATTAATTGAACTCCTTAGGTAAGAAGTGCGATGAAGGAATGATTCCAATGGGCAGCGCTGACTCTCGTCTTCAAATAAATTAGCCATGCGGCATGGCCGATACTGTGGAAGACATCCTGATTCCTAATTCAAGCTGCAAACGAACAGTTTAAAGTGACAGATGAGATAATCCTGACCGTGACCAAGACCTGGCTATGAAAATTCAGTCAATGCCATGCATAATGTAGCAATCAGTGGTATGCATAATATAGGAAGCAAAAAACTGGAGGGAAAGAAAATCTTCACGATTCCACATACTGGATGGCTGGGTAGTAGGAACCGCTGCACTCCGGTGTCACTACTCGGCACCCAAGATTGTCTAAAGGTCGACAACAATAAGCTCACACAGAGACATGGTGCAGGCGCTATCGAATCAGAGTAAGGGCATATCGTCTCTGTTTTTGCAACAACATATGTATATGTACAGACTATTCATAGCATATGACATGTTATTGGTGAACAACCAATTGAAGTAAAGTAGTTCTGCCAAAAAAAGTAAGATAATTTTGCCAATCTAATTTTTGTAGTCAAATTGTAATAAGAGGATAAAATTCGCCCTAGATACACAAATTTGAACGAACTTGAAAACCTGAAAAAAATCTGCTTGCAGATTAAGGATAAGTCTAAACAATAAAATTGCTCTAATTCTGTTCTTTTCCCTGCTTAGTGATGAAAAATTCAACCAAACTTTGTAAGTACCCTAGCCTAATAAATAGTGAGAACTCAACCAGACAAGCATGTCTGCACCTACAACAACCACGATCAAAACCCTAGAATAATAAAACGCGAACGCAATCTAGGGGGGAGGGGACTCACCGGCTCAGAATCGACTTTGATCGCCGGCGCTATGGCTCTGCTGCCAGACAGGATCTGCTGCAACCGGAGCGGGAAGCTGGCCCCATGGGCCGCCATCGCCGCCGTAGCCATCTCCACAGGGTTGGGGTAGTGGGCGCCGATGAGGGATTCGGTGGCGGCGCCGGAGAGCTGCTGCTGCAGGAGGTCGGCCTCCCTGTCCCGGTGGCAGCGACACACATGGAGGACCTGGGACACCCAGATCTCGTCGACCTGGACCACCGGTGGCCCGGAGCAGCAGATCGTGGAAGTCGCTAGTGGATCCTCGCCCTCTCCGGAGTTGCGCCATGCTGGGCTCATCTTCCTAGGCTCACTGGGCAGCATCAGGTCGGCGAGGAGGTCGCCGTCGCCGACAACTCGGGGAGCTGCCTCTCCTTATCTGCATCTGAGGAGGTCCTCGATCTGCAGCAGCGGAGGCTTGCAGCGGCTACTTCTGCTTGGGCCGTCCCACTGGTTGGGGTTTCGAGCCAAGGAGGGAGGTGGGGTGGAAGGCGGCATGGCGTCCTTGCTCGAGACAGCGGCCGCCATCGCCTAGGGTTTGAAGGGGAATCGAGACGGCGGTGGCGGCATGTGGCTGCTGGCTCGAGAGAGAGAGAGAGAGGAGGAAATTGATAGACTGGGAGGGGATTGGGAAATTTGGGACCGGCTCGCGAGGTCGCTCGACCCACTTGCCGCCCGCGCACGTAACTGTTCTGGTTCTGCGCCTGCGGTACACGGGACAGTGGCGCACGGTGGTGGTGGTGGTGGGGTTTCCTGCCACCTTTTACCCGGGGCGTATTGTGTTCTGGTTCGCCTGTGGTAATATACTTACCCGAGGCGCATATACTTGCTGATCGCCTGCGCTAATTAGTGCAGGCACATGTCTTTACCGGTTCGCCTGTGGTAAGGCATGTTGCTATAATCATTTCTCTAGTAGTGGGGATTTACAGCTGCGAGGTGAGCGATAAGAGTTTTCTGCTCTGCCAGGGCTATGCCGATTTTCAGGTCCCAACCTGCGAGGTCAGTTCGAGGTTGCTGGCCCTCATCTTGGACATATCATCCATCAACTTCCGATACGCTACGAGGGAAACTTCGCCCTAAGCCACCTTCTCCAACCTGGCATCTCAAGCCATCTTGAGATTGTCGTAGGCGAGCTTCAAGGTCTTCTCAAGCTCAGCTTCTAGGATGTCAACCCTCTTCGCCAGAGCGGTGAAGATGACTGTCTGCTCGGCTTCATGTGCCCTGTAGATAGTTGCATGATAGGAAGTTGATGTTAATCTAAAAGGCTAAATGGATCTAAGAAATATGAAATCACGAGGTAATCAGAAACGGATCTAAGAAAGATGAAAGCACCAGGAATTCTGAAAAGGATATAAGAAAGACGAAATCACCAGGAATCCAGAAACGGATCAGCAGTACGTGAACGGAAATGGAACCTACAAGAGGGCAGCAGACCGCTTCGCCGGTGGAGCCATGGCCGCCTGGAGGAATGATCGCCGGTGGAACCTACTACGTCAAAGGGTTTTTGCTTGAGGGGAGGCGGTGAGGCTGATAGAGGAGGAACTGAAGAGTGCATCTATTTATACACCGGGACGGGGATTGGAACGGAGGAGCCGAATGCACGACGGAGCAATAACTGACCGCCGGAACTAAAGCGACACGTTTCACGTTCAAAATATCGTGACGAACGCATGGCGTGCTACATGGCAGGATTACTGCGGTGAGTGGAAGAGCGGTTGTTTCCAGACTTGGGCCATGATGGCACTTTTTGGGCCCTCTCGTGTCAGGCACTTTTTATTGGGCCTTATAGCACTTCGTAGCCCATAATTATCCTAGTTAGTTGCAGCCCAAAATAAGAAGGAAGAAATGTTGAAACTTCGACGAACACATAAAAAGTCGAAATTTTGATTATTTTGACACGTTTCAACATCTTCCACACTGTAAAACACTACACATCATCCCAGAATGCGTCGTCAAGTTCGTCGTCATCGGAGTCCTGCATGAGGCTCTCCTAGAATGCTTCGTCCATCTCCTCATCCGACGATGATACGACGATGGTGGAGGGGCCAGCATCCCTCTGGGATGTACAAGCTCGCATCTTCGCATCCCTCTGAGCGTCGAGTCGCAACTGCGCCTGTACCAGATCTGGGTGATCACGGCGGAACCTTGCCGTCGTGGCCTCGTCATCCCGGCGAATGCACAGCTGCACGATCGTGCGACGGTTCTCCTGCTCCTCCTTGCGGGTCACAATCCTCCGATCCGGGGCAAGGAATTCAGCAACTTCCCTGCTCTCGACATCCCGGAAGTTGAGCTCGGCGCGCGGGCGGCCGAACCACCACACCGCCACGTCGAACGCGCGGGCGGCGAGCTCGGGCGTGTCGAAGGTGCCCATCCACCACCGCACGCCGTTGTGTGTGATTACCGCGGACCATTGTCGGGACGGCCGCAACTGCACACCTCGGAAGCCGGTGCTGCTTATCACGCGCGGCGCCATCGGGCGAATCAGCGCCAAGAGTGAGGGGGGAGGGCGGGGCGCTGTGGCGGCGTGCAGTAATCAGCGCCGAGATTGAGGGGGCAGGTCGGGGAGGCCGTGGCGGCGGCGTAGAAGGTAGGCTGTGTGGTCCATGCTCGGTCGTATTTATGTGATAGCGACGAGGTCGAGAAGTTCAGTGATTGTTGGCTTGCCAGGCTTTTGTTGAGAACCTGTAGGGGAAACACACTTACGTTACGAAAAATTTATGTATATATCGGTGGTCCGGATAAAAAAGGAGTATCATCGGAATAGGGTTTCTAGGTGATAGATATATTTAATATATGGATAGAATTTATATTGAGGATATTGGATGCCCCGGAGTAATAGATATAGTTTCTATTACTATCGGAATCTATTCCAGAGTTGTTATGAGAGAGAAATTAAGGATTCATACTTTACAGAGCACGTGCAGGGGGTGTGAGAAGTCCTAGGATGTCGGAAACATATTTTTGACATTGTTAGATAATATTGATGATTTTATTTATAGGGGGCATAGGGTTCTGAAGGTGTTTCACAGGAATTTCCATATAGGGTGTTGAGTACCGGGAGGAAGGAGATTCCCCCTCATGGCCGGACCCTACTTTTGGGGGTTGCCAGGTGGGCCCTAGTGTGTTCACAAGTTGGTATTCATCGTCTCGGCATTTTTATTGAATTATATGGAGAGGAAAAAAATAAAAAGGAGAAAAAGTAAAAGGGAAGGAGTGGGAGGTGGAGTTGGCCTCTACCTCACCAATCAGAGTTGGGATAGGAGTGTGGTGCAGACACCTTCTTGATGGTACGCTTAACCCCTCCTACCCCAACTAGGACTCCTCTCCCTCTTGGCAAGACTCCCCTCTCCTGCCAATATATAAAGGACCTCAAGGCTAAAGGAAAAAACACAAAATTGGCTCTGAAGCCTCTCTCTATCTCTCCCCCTCCCTCTCTCTCTTTCTCTAGTAGAATTAGAGGGTCTAATTAGAACATCTAATTAGAGCCCCTCTAATTAATTAGAGATTTCTCTAATCAGGGTTCTGAGGTGTCCTCTCCAAATTAGATCTAACTTATAATTATTCTCTCTATATATCATGTGTTGAGAACTCCACCTTCGTATACACCTGTGGCGTCTAGTCATGGACGACGAAGAGCTGCAAAATTGTCCCCGAAGTATGTATGCATACTATGAGAGGTGTATCATGCGACCTTCACTATGCTGGATTAAGGTGTTGGATACGGGGAGTCAGCAACATCCACACCCACAGACTTGTGCGTGAGGATCTTCAACAGGCTTCATCGAGATTGTCACCAACACCTCTTGCGCATCTACGGTGATTTATACACGGTCTCAAAACCTAGATCTACGAATTATTATTCACTTGTATCTGCATAGTTAGATCTTGGCGGTTGCGAAGTATGCATGGTGAAAAAACTAAATTCCCGTTGCTCAACCCAACGGTGGAATCAGAGAAATCTATGCCTAGGTACAAGATTTGATCTAGAGAACCGGTGAATGAGGGCATTGCATTAGTTTGTGCAAGTACGTTGAAAAGTTCTCCAACGTTTAGATTACTGATGATTGCTTCCAATAAGCTTTGTTGTTTTGTTTTCTACTTCATATAAAAAAATTTAAAAACTTCTGGCAATCCTAGGACGTTCAAGTTACCCCTAACATATCTAGTCTAGTCCGAAAAAGTGATTTGGTAGCTTTGGGTCTCTTTATAGTTGGCTTCGTAAACAGCATTAAGGAAGGGGCATGTGGATTGGATCCAGATGGGAGTAATGGTTATGAATAAGTATAGATTGAGGCTCAAGGCATTTTCGTAGTGTCTCTGTTTCAATAACCCCGCAATGTCAATCTAGCGACATGAATAATCGTGAGTTATGGAAGCATAGGTTACTTGACGGTTCGTTCCATAGATCGTACATCCACACTAAAAGTTGAAAACAAACGTTAGGGACGTCTAACTCTATTTTACATGAAACGTGATTTCGTATAGTCTCGGATTATCGAATTTTGAGATGCTTCACCAAACACCATTTTGTAGCTAGCAAACCATTCTAAACCCAATCATGGCGATTATGGGAAGGAGAAGGATTTCACCTGTCGTGAACCTCGACATGGCACCACTAATATGGGATCAGTTGGAGATGAAGGAAAACTATACTAGATCACTTGTCTTACTCGTGCATGTTTCATCTGTTTTCTTTATGTCATTTGGTTGCACATTATACGTGATTATTAGACTTATTCCTCATTAAAATATCAAGGTAGATTGTGCTCTTCCAATTGTAGCACAGGCAAACCAATTGGGGTTAACGTTCATAACTTTTATCCAAGGGTCAACGTGTTCTTATGGTTAGGAGGCAGGCATCAAGCTGATCCATTATGATGACTTGTATCCAAGAGTCAGCATAACATCACTTGATGCAGCGGGATCAGTTGGTTGACTTGACTTTCAGGCGTCATAGTCATGAGATCGGAGCACACACACGAAAAGGTGAAGCAGAAGTTAGAGTGGTAGTGATTGTTAATTTGGCCTTCCCGTTGAGCTTGTAATATTGAGATGTATCCATCCTTGGTTATTACTTGAGCGTGGATTCTGTAATACACTAGGTTCTGATCACGAGGAATATCAGATTTAGTGGGAGCATATAGTTAATTATTTTAACAATGCTTGAAAAATAATTATGAATATGTCTAATTGAATTATGAAATTGTTGTAGATCAACGGCTCGTAATGCACTTACTATTAACCTTGGTCCACTACTTGAGAAGAAACCACTTGTAGCCAATGGAAGTAACTATGCAGATTCGGTCTGTTCCCTGAGAATTGTTCTCAGGGGTATCAAGAAAGAGTATGTCCTCGAGGCTCCTCCTTAGGAGGACCTCGATGACAACGCTTCTGATGCTGAAAAGGATGCTCACACCATGAAGAGTGATGATGCAATAGTTGTTCAATGTCTCATGTTGACAAGGATGCCAACTACATTGGTACAATGTTATTTGTTTACGTGAACCATCTAGTTCGGCAGAGTTACTGGACCATGACATATCAGCCTCTTCAACTCCTTTGTTCCCTATTCGCCATATGGGTCATAGTCTAGACCCAAAAGACACGCCACACACTCGGACTATAGAGAAATATGATGCATGCAACCTAAAAAGCATATTCAATGATCCGCGGGCAACTAATACCCCCACCTTCAACCCAAAGGACCCAGTCAGCCTCTACAAAAAGTGGGCGCACTATCGCGCACAAAGTGGAAAAAAAATACTTAGAAGCAGAATGTTGTGCGGGGCCTTCACGTGGCCTAGGGATTTGGTGATCATGCGGCTAACTACTCGAGCATCAGAATTGTTGTATCACAGTATGCCAAAGTGATGCCAAGAAGATTTTGTCATCTTATAAGACACCGGATTAGCATTACCGACGGCTTGGGGGAGAAGGAATTATAGGTCCTACTCCCTTGACTCCATCCTTCTCTAGCTACTACACGGAAGCCACTCCCTTCGCCTCCTCCTACTTTGCATACTTCTTCTTAATCGGAAGAGCCGAAAGATTTGCTGACCTCCGCCACCTTCGGGGTATTTCCCATAACACTTCTCTGAGAGCTTGGGAGCAGAGGCTGAGAAGGTAGGGCATGACTTCAATGGAGGCAACATTTATTCCATGTGACAATGACACATCATGGACACATCTATAGTTTGTGCTTAAAATGCAAGCATGTCGCCGACCATCTTAAGCATGGGTGAAGATCGTGTGTCTCTCACTTGTCCATGCATTTGGCCATGTTGCCCTTTGATGCGGATTCATACTCGTGGGATGCCCGATCTTCATGAATTGAGTGATGCGAAACAACAAACATGAAGAACACATAATTGCACTACATCACCCTTATCATTTGGATATAGGGCAAGGATATGGATGTCAACTTCTCTCTTCATTTAATCCTTGCTTGGGATGGCTAGCGTAGCAACAACCGCGGGCTCAGCCATGACGGTCGGGAGGGAGCACCGGAATCCACCCCTAAGACGACTAAGGATGAAGAGAACGGAGAAAAATCGGACATTTACAAGTTTCCCTTCTGAGGTCCCATTGTGTGCTTCTTCTTACGGGGTTTTGGGTATAGACACCAACACAACAAAGGGACTAACATCTTTATCTAGTGTATAGAGCAACAAAGTTCCGAGTGTTTAATTGGTTTAATCAAAATCAAGTTCATCCGTCACGTCACAATAGTAGGTCATATGGATCAACTTGAGGCTTAAACATAATACATTAATGATCATCTATGACTAAAAAATAACTTAACCACCTGAAGAAGGCTAAGACATGCAAGGTTCAAAAGAGCATTCACTATCTAGTCTAATGAGGAGAGATCACTATCTAGTTACTACTATGGACCCGTGATAAAATGATGAACTACTCAAGCATCATCATGGAGGCATCAATAGTGGTGTAGATGCCTTAACTTATAATTTACCCCTCCAGAGGGTGTCAAAATTGGACTACATGACCCTTGAATTAGGGTTTCCGCGACGGTGGTGGCTTGACAGTTGTGTTTAGGTAATATTTATCCAACTTCAGCACCCACAATGAATATGTCTCAACACTCAAATGTATAAGATTTCTCCTCCTCTTGACAACCTGTTGTAACACTGCATGTAGCTTATCCCCTTGCAGGAACATCACAAATTCTTCCTGTCAATTCTCATGAGAGCATGATCATGATCCCGATTGGATCAACCATAACTTCAGAATATGGGTTAATGGACTTAATTCCAAGGAAAAATAACTTATTTTTTACTTTCATGGAATTAATATACATAAATATCATTTACAACTAGTGGGGAGCGGGGACTACGGCTGTAGCGTGAGGGAGGGTCAATTGAATACCAGGGTTTGCAGAAGGAACAACATGATGTTGCTAGTGGAAAGGGGGTACATGTGTGGCGAGGACAGAAAAAGCAACAATGGGGGTGGCATGACGCAGTTGTCAATGGTGGTTATGGGGCTAGGTAGAGCTAGTAATTTAGTGATACTGGTGTCATGAGGAAGAATAAGAGAATTTGGATTTTCTTTTTCTTTTCTATTTTCCCTTTTTAGTAACAAAGAGATTGGTGATTTTTTATTTACATTTTCCTAGGGTTAAACCACACAAATATAAAACATAACAATTATTTTACAAGGACTACAAGGGGCCAAAGCCAGCCTGAACTATATTAATATGAATGTCCATAGCAAGATTACATCTACCAGTTGTTGCAGAGTGGGAGGAGCCAAAAGTAAAAAAGAAATTAAATCAAGAATTCAAGGGGAAAATAGATTACACCAAGACCGCAGAAACTCATTAGTTACAAGGTTACAACAGTCCGATATCTTCAATGCATTTCTTAGCCATAGTCCTAGACGGAATGTCCAGGCCATCAAAGATGATCTAGTTCTGGCGCTTCTAGATATGCCATGTTAACAACTACGATATGGAAGTCGTGAATAGGGTCAAGTTACTCTTATAAAAGTTGATATGGAGACCAGTGGCCTCCGAGAAAGAGTTGAAAATGTTTCCTAGGGTAGCTACATGGTACACGCCTGTCTGGAGGATGATAAGCGTGTTGTTAGCGTAGTGGAGAGCTAGACATGGGAGAGCCTCGTCTAGAGGGTGAGGGAGCAGACCGTTGCATAAGGCTTGGATGATGAGCTGGTGCAGGAGATGAGCCACCGAGTTGAAGATAAAAGAGGAGAGAGGCATTGGTACAAACGGGGGCTTTGGTCCCGGTTTTTCAGGGCCATTCATCCCGGTTGTGCAACCGGGATGGGGCAGCCGGGACAAATGCCCCACCCCCATTGGTCCCGGTTGTGCTAGGACCCGGGATGCAAGGGGTTAACCACGTTGCAGGATGCGCAGGAATCTGGCGCGGCAGCACTTTCGCCATTTTCTCTACCGCGGCAGAGTTTTTTTCTTATATTTATTGTTTTCCTTTTTATTTTATGTTTTGCGATCAATTCGATTGTCTGATAACCTTGTCACCATACACTGATAAGGAGCCTCGGTGGCCCCTACCCGGACCTCTCGGATCCCAGGAGAAGAGAGGATCCTTGTGGCCCTTCCCCAGACCTCCCGGATCCCACGAGAAGAGAGGAGCCTCGGTGGCCCCTTACAGGACCTCCCGGATCCCACGAGAAGAGAGGAGCCTTGGTGGACCCTCCCCAGACCTCCCGGATCCCACGAATGAATACGTAATACATATATATAGCAAAAGAAGGAACGCTTATATTACAGAATCAAAGTATATCGAGCATATTACATGACCGATGGAATGAATTACAAAATCAAGTTCATTCCCAAGCGCTATAGTACTCTGCATCTAAGAAGCCCACAATTTCCTCCTGAATTGCTCGTATGCGGTCCCTTGGTAGAAGACCATCCCGGAGCTGTTCGATCTAATATAAAGAAGAGTGGTCCATATATATTAATGAAACTAAGTAACTAAAATAGATGGTAATAAGAAAATTTGATGACTGACTTACATGAAGTTTGTTGAAATCTCTGCCCTTGGGACAGGTTGTCTGACGAATGAACTCGCAGACGTATTATCCACACAAGTGATTCCCGTCTCCCTGTTGCAAGCACTTTACGAGAACATGGTTTCAATCAAAATAATAATCAACCAGCCATGATAATGGTATCGAAACTAGAATCAAGGAGATGCGCGGATCTAGATAGTAGTACTTACTTGCACAATTTCAAATGTAAGCTCTGATTTCCATTCACCCCTGGCCTTATTTGTGAACCTCTTCCAAGCGTTGTCCTGGAAAGAAAAAGAAAAAAAAGTTAATAATTACTTCATATCCGAAAAGGAAACAAAGTAGTCGATATAGTGCCATATATAAAGATTGAAATTACCGCTGGATCATTTCCTGCATGTCCGCCCAGAGCTCTAGGGGTTTACGTTTTGGGTCCATTACCAGTACTTTTCCTTTGTCAACTTGGAAGATTAGCAGAATATACTGGAAGTTGCGCATACATAACTCATCAATTATACACTGAACATCGAGTAAGGAAAACAGAATGTGTAGAACACAGTAACACTCACCCGAAGTTGTAAGGAAATAGTATTTCTCTTCTGTGTTCTTGAAATCTTATTGCCTTTAGAAGGCTATCTTATGTATCCTTGGGAGATAGCTCAAGAGTCTTATGATTAACAAAATATGGGCCAGTGAACCCAATATAATAGATTTGTGCTGTTTTGCATTCGAGAATCTTCATTCTGCAATTATAATATAATGAGTGTACTATATATATGAATGCAATGAACAAGGTGAGCTATCTAGAGACTTAATTAGAGAAATAACTACTTACAGACAATAGGCACTAACGATAGATTTGTCGAGGGCCTTCTGCTGGAATAACTGAAACAATTCGTCAAATTGAATAGTCTATCTCCATACCCGTAGTGCTAGTCTCTAACTCCGACCACCATCTAGTCCTGAGATTTGTGAGCGGTTTCCACATACCAATTATGCACTCTTCGCATTTTGGTTGTTGGATTCTTTACCTCCTCGGGTTTGACGAGAGCATTCCCATGCCTGTATTTGTACGCACATTCAGAAGCGGGGAAGTACTCTACTATTTGCATATACTCAGCAATGGACAAACCCGCAGCAGCTGCCCCTGGTCCGTACAGTTCTATAAACTCCGGATCAATTTGCTTGTCAGCATTAGTGCTCGTCCCCACGTGGGTATTGGGAATCACTTTGAGCGGGGACATGGATTGTTTTTTCTGCTCTCCGAGCTGGGCAACTGATTTCCCGCTTTTCGCGCTTGCGCTACTAATCTTTGTCGACCGTACCATTTCCTGGTGTGACTTCAGAATAGAGCGGTCATAGTCATATGACAAACTCGGCTCGGGTTGTTGAAGAGTCTTCACCAATTTCCACGCTCGTTCTACATCTTCTTCGGTGTCGGGGAAATCTGCCTTTTTCTGCTCCTTCGGCTTCGATTTTCACGCATGTATTCGTCCCTTGCGATTTTCTGGGTTTGCACAGGAGTATAGTCGTAAGGTAACTTGGGTAACTCCTTTGGTACCTTCGGGAGGGGTGACTGCTGACGTTTGGGTGATCCTTTACGACTCCGCAGAAACTTAGTGGGCGGAGAAGCCTGACGTGGCGGCGTAGACGACCGCGCTGGAGACGACATGCACGGTGTAGGCGACCGCGCTGGAGACGGCATGCACGCCCGGAGACGACCGTGCTGGAGACTGTTGCGCTGGAGAATGGTGAGGAGTCGATGGCCTTGCCGTTTGATTTGGAAGCACAATATGTTCCTTTAGCCATAGAACGGTCAACTTCTTGGCTTCTACGAGTTCAGTCACCTCTCCATCTTCACTATAAGGGAATTCAAACTTCACCCGCTCGAATCCGTTGACAACTTCATCGACCCCATCAACAGCGTAGCCCCGTGGAACCGAAAGACTATGGTGAGTTGGTTCGTGGCCAATTGGTAAGACATAGCCGACCGCCACCTTGATGGTTATATTGACGACCTTCACGTGGAGCTCACAAGTTGTCATCTCCGTGATATCATCCATCGGGTGCATCATCGATGGCGCATCATCACGCCTCCAGTTTGCCTCACTCGGTGCTTCAGCTGCCTCCGTGTCATTTTTCCGATGATGGCTTCTATCAGGATTTTTTTTGCTCTCGTCAAACCTAATACTCCACGGAACACCGCCTATTGTGGTTCGTGTACGCCCTATGTGTTCCGGATTCTTGAGGGCGCGTGTGAGCTCGTCGTTCTCTCTGTCTGGCACGAACCTTCCCTCTTTAGCATCCTTCATTGTGTTTCTAAGATCTTCTATGGGTAGAGGATTCTCTTTATGCCTTAGATTATAGATTGCTTTTCCTTCGGCGTCCAACTTTCCCCCATGCTCGTAGAACCAAGACCTTGTCCGCTCGACCCACATGAATGGCTCGGGAGTAATCCCCTTCTCAAGCAGGTCGTTCTCCCATTTCTCCTACTTGGGCAGGGAATCCTTGTAGCCAGCTTGCCCCATAAGATGGTGATATACCTTTTTGGCGGTGTTTTTCTGATTTGTTTTTGACCTTATCTTCGCATTATTTGACAGCTTGTAGTTCACAAAATCTGCCCATAAGGGTTTTATTTTCTCATACCCTTGAGTGAAATCCGGAGTCTTGCCCTTCTTGATAAAGTCAAGGTGCAATCTTTTCTTCTAGTTGCTGAATTGCTGGGCCATCTTTTTCAGAGTCCACGCCTTGACATTTTTCACTAACTCAAGTTTCTTTTTATTACCATCGGCTTCACCATCTACCTCCTTATTCTCATCTGCCTCATTCTCGTCCACCTGCAGCGTCGGTAAGGTGAAATTACACATGATCTTTTTGAAAAGATTATCTTTGACTAAGTTGCTGACAAATGAAATTCCTTGTCTCTGCGGATCTTTTGGCTCATTCCACTCTTGAACAGTGATCGGGATGTGATCCCTAACTAGCACTCCACATTGCTTTGTAATTTTTTTTGGCAACATCAACGGGAATCTCGGGTGCGCCGTCTGGTACGATCGTTTCGATCCTATATCTTTCTATATCTTTCAACTTCTTTGTGCGCATTGTTTAGTCTTTTTTCCTGTTGATATGCTTGAACTGGATGGATAAAAAATAAAGAGTGTTAATACATGTATATACACAACATATGGTTCATTAATTAACATATCTATATGCACCTCAGAGCCAGTGTTTGTAATTTGTACGGCTCCACCGGAGCCGTCGGCTTCTCCCTTACCGGAGCCGTCCGCTTCTCCCCCATCGGAGCCATCGGCTTCTCCCTCATTAGAGCCGTCGGCTTCTCCCTCAACAGAGATTTCTCTTCGGGTGAGCTCCGGATCTCCCTCACCGGAGTTGTTCATCCACTGGCTCACATCGGCCTCTCCCTCGGGCCCACGGATTAAACCCTCGAGCAAGTTTTCCGCATCTTCGTCTCTTGGATCCATACTTTTCTGCAAATATGCAAAATTCCCTAAGTCAAAATTTGATGCTACACTAAGTATAATTCCCTAAGTCAAAATTTGATTCTATACAAAATTCCCTAAGTCAAACATGGTCCCGGTTCCGGTTCCCTAAGGCATAGCATTTGTCATTTTGCAACAATTGCATATAATCTAATAAAAATATAGCTAATAGCATCCATTTGATCAAAATTTGCTTATAGATAATAGCTAATGGTACTTATAGCTAAACAAGTTAGAAAAAAGAGTAACTATATGTTCAATTATAAAAGCAACATTGATGAAATATTTAAACGTATCAATACACACAAAGAGTTACATAGCTCGGGTTCATTTTATTTAACCCACTTATACATATTTATTAAACATCTCTCAAACTAATTAACTCCGACCTGGTCCTAAGCCGCGGGGTGCTGAGTCGCGGGTGCTACGCATCCATAGATAAGGAACCCTCACAGGGTCATAGCTCACGTGGTAAGGAACCCTCCAAATAATCGACCAACCGCTGCTATACTCCCTATCGAGCAAGTACATGTAGCGACGGACGTGCTCGTCCTCCTCCCTGATACGCCGATGTATCACCTCCTCAGGGGGAGCCTCTCTCCGCACCGACCGTGGGCACGCGATCGCCACCAAACAATATCTGGATCGACCACGTCACCCGGATTTCTCACCAAGCCGCGTGTCCCGGTAGTAAGGACCTCCCAGTGCCAGCCCGACGGGGCCCAGTCCCGGACATCGCCCGTCGGGTCCAATAGAGACATAAAATAAAAACAGTCCCGGACTAAGTAAATATTCCTAATTAAGTAAAAATACACTAAGTAACTACTAATTATAAACATTCACTAAGTAAATTTCTAAACTAAAATTTCTATATTATAAAATTCATCTAATGGTACTAAAATTCTAACACTAAAATTTCTAATATTTCTAACACTAACACGTACTAAAATTACTAAGTCAAATTTTCTACATTAAAATTTTCTAACTTGGTGTAAAAATACCTTAGTGTTTCTAACTTAGTGTAAAAAATTTCTAAGTAAAAATACCTTAGTGTTTCTAACTTAGTGTAAATTTTTTCTAACTTAGTGTAAACATTTTCTAAGTAAAATACCTAAATTTTCTAATAGTAAGTAAAAAAATTCTAACACTAAGTAAAAAAATTCTAACACTAAGTAAAATACCTAAATTTTCTAACACTAAGTAAAAAATTTCTAACACTAAGAAAAAAATTCTAACAGTAAGTAAAATACCTAAATTTTCTAACACTAAGTAAATATTTTCTAACACTAAGTAAAAAATTTCTAATGTTTCTAAATTTTCTAACACTAAGTAAAATACCTAATGAATTTTGTACACTAATCGTATACAAATTGTAACATTGCATTTCTAATGTTTCGAACACTAACACTAAAATTCTATACAAATTTTCAACAGTAATGTTTCTATACAAATTTTCTACACTAAAATTCTATACAAATTTCTAATATTTCGAACACTAACACTAAAATTCTAACACTAAGTTTAATTTTCTACACTAATGCACCTAATGAAAACAATAAAAAAAGTAAAAACAAAAGGAGTAAAACAAATAAACGAAAATCTCTCTGTTTATTTCTTACAGAGAGAGAGAGAGAGGGCTCCTCCGGCGACTCGAACGGCGCGGGCGAAGCGACAACTCCTCCACGGGCGCAGCGATTACGGCAATGGCGCGGCGACTACGGTGATGGCGCGGGTGCAGCGCTCGTCCATGGGCGCGGGCGTGGCTAATAGCTCCTCCACCGGCGCTAGCTCCTCCACGGGCGCTCCTCCACGGCAAGAACGGCAATGACGCGGGTGACAGAGAAGCAACATGGCGGAGTCGTCCTTTTCCTTCCGCGCGAGATTGATTTTGGGGAAGGAGACGTCGCCGTTATATAGGACCGGGCATCCGTCCCGGTTGGTAGCAACACCCGGGATGAAAGGCTAATCCGTCCCGGTTGTTGCTACCAACCGGGATGGATGCAACTCCCTTTTTTTCACAGTGGGCGGATGGGGGCACGTGGAGCGCGCGCGTTGGGGGGCATCCGTCCTGGTTGTTTGCAAGAACCGGGATTAATGCCCTATTTTTTTAAAAAAATTAAAGTTGGAAATTTGTTCCTACATTCTGATTTTCCAAAACTCCTATAAATATTAAATAACAATCATAAAATTATAAACTAAGTGAATATATTAATTTCCAACATATTTCGTGAAGTTGAAAATTTTGAATTATTTGCATTTGAATTAATTAATTTAAGAAATGAAGATAATATCAAATAATTCAATAAATTCTGAAAATTGCAAGTTATATATAAAAAATATCAGAAAGATAAATTCAACCTCACTTATGATGTTTTAAAACTCATATGGGCGACTGATAATGTGGACTTTTCTCCTTAATATTTTCCATTATTTCTTTTATGTTTTCTATTGTTGTCCATTATTTCCTTTTTTTCTCTTGTTTCCTTTATGGTTTCTATTGTTTTCCTTTATGTTTTCTATTTCTTTATTTTGTTTTCTCTTGAATCCTTTTTGTTTTCTCTTGTTTTATTTTGTTTTCTGTTGTTTCCTTTATGTTTTTATTGTTTTCTTTTATGTTTTCTATTGTTTTTTTTGTTTTCTCTTGTTACCTTTTTTGTTTTATCTTCTTTTATTTTGTTTTCTATTATTTCCTTTATGTTTTCTATTGTTTTCCTTTATGTTTTCTATTGTTTTCTCTTGTTACCTTTTTTGTTTTCGCTTGTTTTATTTTGTTTCCGTTATGTTTTCTATTGTTTTCCTTTATGTTTTCTATTGTTTTCCTTTATGTTTTCTATTGTTTTATTTTGTTTTCTCTTGTTTCCTTTTTGTTTTCTCTTGTTTTATTTGGTTTTCTATTGTTTCCTTCATGTTTTCTATTGTTTTCCTTTATGTTTTCTATTGTTTTCCTTTTTGTTTTCAATTGTTTCCTTTATGTTTTCCATTGTTTTATTTTGTTTTCCATTATATCCTTTATGTTTCAAATAATAACTCAACACATTTCAAATACAGAACAAGGTACATTAAATTTATAATAAGTGCACATCAGACCAGTTGATCCATACATATACATAGTATCACCGCATACAAGGCAGACAGATATATACGCAGGATCAAACCTATTGTCAAAATTTCAAGGGGGGATGTAGAGCAAAACAATTGGTATCGCCATAATACTCCCCGACCGTGGCTCTTGACTGCATATATGCATATCAAAAGAACATTCAGATGTATGATGGCGAATCCGGATGATTTGTATTCGGTCGACGAACTGAACTATGTATCAAACCTTTTGTCAAACCTTCGTGGGAGGATGTAGAAAAAAAAATCGGTATCGCCATCATACTCCCCGACCGTGGCTCTTCAGTGCATATATGCATATCAAAAGAACGGTCGGACGTATGATAGAGAATCCGGATGATTTGTATTCGGTCGATGAACTGAATGATGTATCAAACCTTCAATGGGGGATGTAGAACAAAACAATCGGTATCGCCAGCATACAGCCCCACCATGGCTACTGAGTGCATATATGCATACCAAATGCACGGTAGGACGTATGCTGGCGAATCCGGATGATTTGTATTTGGTCGATAAACTGACTGATGTATGAAGGTGGGCTATATATAGGGTCCTCTGGCTCACAAAGTGTTGTGCTAGGGTTTCGATCCAAGGGTTAAGGAGCACCCCTGATCCAACGGCTCACAACCGCTCAAAAGAAACACACCGTACCCCTGATTGAACGGCTCACAACAACTCGAAAGAAACACACCCCTGATCCAATGACTCACAAGCGCTTGAAAGAAACACACGATCTGTGTGATTATTTCTGATTGGTCCCAACGAAACGCTAACCATTTAGTCCCGGTTGGTAAAACAGGCCTGGACTAAAGGGACGATCCGTTTCCCAACGAAACCCGAACCATTTCGTCCCGGTTGGTAAAAAAGGCCGGGACTAAAGGGACTGTTTCTTCTCAGTATATATATGTATGCATTGCCACCATTGACATAAGCACATATAAACTCACTACTCTCTCATGGCTTCTACCGTACCCACTCTAACCTTCCTCCAGGCGGAGGCACTTTCCGCCTCGAACTACCCATGCCCGCCCGGCTATAGCGTTCCCGCCGGTTGGATGCTGAGCGCCGGAGGAGTGTCGGTCCCTCCTGTTCCTCAAGTTGTGGTGCGTCGGGTGGCCATCACAAACCACTACTACCACGAGCTCATGTCGGAGCAGCGGAGGAATCCTAGTTGGAATCCCGACTACCGCCCTACTTGGGACGCCTTCTTCATTAATCGGCGTGAGAGTGCGCTCGCCATGTAAGAGGAGAACGGCCCGCCTCCTTCGAACTTCAACGAGGCCGGTCGTCAGCTGTGGTGGGGCCGCGGACGGACTCTTTAGAGCGTCATGAACTACATCACGGCCGGCGATAACCCTCGCCTGCGCTACCCTCACGCCCAGTCCTGGCGTCGTGATCCTCCGAGGGAGTCCAGTGCACCGTCCGACGCTAGATGACGACGACGGCGGCGACTATGACGACTACGAGTCAGAGTACTATAAGGCTTGGCAGGAGTATGACTAGCAGATCAGATCCAATCTTGCTATTATGTACTACCTTGCTTATCTAGATCTATGCTCTCCGTTTAGGTTTAGATCCACTCTTGCCATTATGTACTGCCTTTGTTTATCTACCCAAGATGCATGTTTGTGTGCAATATGGGCTCATTATAAAAAACTATGCCATGTGTTTTGACATAACACACGTCGTTTCTACGGAAACCCTAGAATGTTAGGAGGAGATAGCAAGTTTTTGTGAACACTTTTTCAACAGAACCGTCGTATTCCAAGTTTATTATTTTTGGTGGATACTAGGACATATGTAATGACACCACGCGAAGGTCTCGCGTTATTTAGGGTTTTTTTTTGAATTTTCTAGAATTTTCCCAACCCATTTTACGAGAAAGTCAAGACGGAGGGCATGACCGCTCGTACCTAGGGGTTGTATATTCAGCAACTCACTGTGAATCTCTATTGAAATAGGTAGATTAATACCTAAAAATGATTTTTTCCCAAAATTCATGAGCAAATTACGAGGCACCTGTAGTTCAAATTTGTCACGTTTCCACCTGAATCGGCGGAAACTTGTGATTTTCAAAAGAGGTGCATGGAAATCTTTTATTAGACAACAATTTTTTTATTTGTGCATATCGCACGACCTAGCATGTTTAAAAAATTAATACCCCAAGTTTTGCAACATGTCTGTGGTAGGTCCTTCACAAAAAAACCCATTTCTGACACTCCGAAAATGGAAAATGGTTTTTTTTATTCAGGTAAAAAACTTCCTTCGTCAACATTGTCCATGCTTCCAAGATGCATGTTTGTGTGCAATATGGGCTCATTATAACAAACTATGCCATGTGTTTGGCCATAACACCCGTCGTTTCAACCGAAACCCTAGAATGTTAGGAGGAGATAACAAGTTTTTGTGAACACTTTTTCAACATAACCGTCGTATTCGAAGTTTATTATTTTTGGTGGATACTAGGACATATGTAATGACACCACGCGAAGGTCTCGTAGTATTTTGGGTTTTTTTGAATTTTCTGGAATTTTCTCAGCCTGTTTTACGAGAAAGTCAAGACGGAGGGCATGACCGTTCGTACCTAGGGGTTGTATATTCAGCAACTCACTGTGGATCTCTATTGAAATAGGTAGTTTAGTACCTAAAAAAGATTTTTTCCAAAATTCATGAGCAAATTACGAGGCACCTATAGTTCAAATTTGTCCCGTTTCCAACTAAATCGGTAGAAACTTGTGATTTTAAAAAGTGGTGCATGGAAATCTTTCATTCGAGAAAAAATGTTTATTTGGGCATATAACATGTCCTAGCATGTTTAAAAAATTAATCCCCCAAGTTTTGCAACATGTCTGTGGTAGGTCCTTCACAAAAAAAAACCTTTTTTGACACTCCGAAAATGGAAAATGGTTTTTTATTCAGGTAAAAAAAATTCCTTCCTCAACATTGTCCAAGCTTCCAGGATGCATGTTTGTGTGCAATATGGGCTCATTATAACAAACTATGCCATGTGTTTGGCCATAACACCCATCGTTTCAACCGAAACCCTAGAATGTTAGGAGGAGATAGCAAGTTTTTGTGAACCATTTTTCAATAGAACCATCGTTTTCCAAGTTTATTATTTTTGGTGGATACTAGGACATATTTAATGACCCCACGCGAAGGTCTCGTGTTATTTAGGGTTTTTTTTTGAATTTTCTGGAATTTTCTCAGCCCGTTTTACGAGAAAGTCAAGATGGAGGGCATGACCGTTCGTACCTAGGGGTTGTATATTCAGCAATTCACTGGGGATCTCTATTGAAATAGGTAGTTGAGTACCTAAAAATTATTTTTTCCAAAATTCATGAGCAAATTACGAGGCACCTGTAGTTCAAATTTGTCCGGTTTCCAGCTGAATTCGCAGAAATTTGTGATTTTCAAAAGAGGTGCATGGAAATCTTTTATTAGACAACAAATTTTGTATTTGTGCATATCACATGTCCTAGCATGTTTAAAAAATTAAGCCCTCAAGTTTTGCAACATGTCTGTGGTAGGTCCTTTACAAAAAAAAACCATTTCTGACACTCCGAAAATGGAAAATTGTTTTTTTATTTAGGTAAAAAAAACTTCCTTCGTCAACATTGTTCGTGCTTCCAAGATGCATGTTTGTTTGCAATATGGGCTCATTATAACAAACTATGCCATGTGTTTGTCCATAAGACCCATCGTTTCAACCGAAACCCTAGAATGTTAGGAGGAGATATCAAGTTTTTGTGAACACTTTTTCAACAGAACCGTCGTATTCCAAGTTTATTATTTTTGGTGGATACTAGGACATATGTTATGACATATGTAATGATACAGAACTATGCCATGTATTCCACATTTATTATTACACATCACCAACAACATCCCTATCTAGTCTTCTGAATTTTCTTCATGTAGAGATGGTCCGTGAACCCTATGTCCCTCGCTTATGATCGCTCCGGACGTAACCATGGAGCATCTTCATTATTTAACGGGATGGTTGGGTCAGCTTTCACTGTGAAGGGTGGACTTTTAACAAACTTATTATAATCTTCTGACATGTTTGTCTTGTCCTCGATTCCCACGATGTTTCTTTTCCCTAAAAGAACTATGTGACGCTTCGACTCATCGCATGATGTATTTGTTTGCTTATTTTTTATTTTTTCGGTCTGGAGGACATGTCCTTCACATAGAAGACCTGAGCCACATCATTGGCTAGGATGAATGGTTCATTGTAACCAATATTGTTGAGATCCACTGTTGTCATTCCGTAAAGCGGGTCTACCTTTACCCCTTCTCCATTCAGGTTGACCCATTTGCACTCGAACAAAGGGACCTTAAAAGAAGGTCCATAGTCAAGTTCCCATATCTCCTCTATGTAACCATAGTATGTGTCATTTTTTCTGTTCTCGTTTGTTGTATCAGAGCGGGCACCACTGTTTTGGTTGGTGCTCTTCTTATCTTGGGCGATCGTGTAAAATGTATTCCCATTTATCTCGTACCCTTGAAAACTCCCAATAGTCGAAGATGGTGACCCGGCCAACATGTACAGCTGATCTTCAACAGTGGTGTCACTTATAAGATGTGTTTGCAACCAACTTCCAAAAGTCTCCACGTGTTTGAGTTTAATCCATGAGTCATCCGTCCCCGGGTTTGTGGAGCGTACAATATTTTAGTGTTCCTCGAGATACGGAGCCACGAAGGTGGAATTTTGTAGAACTGTGTAGTGTGCTTCAGTGAAAGAATGCCCGTCCCTGGGTATCATTGTTTTTCTTTCCCAGCGTTCCTTTTCCCCTCAGTCTCCCCTCATGCCGCGGTTCAGGAACACCAATCGTCTTAATGTCAGGAATAAAGCCAACACAAAACCCAATGACCTCCTCTGTTCCATAGCCCTTCGAGATGCTTCCTTCTGGCCTAACACGGTTATGAACATATTTCTTCAAGACTCCCATGAACCTCTCAAAGGGGAACATATTGTGTAGAAATATCGGACCGATAATACTCGAACATTTTCCAGTAGAAGCCCCCTCAATGCAATCGGAAGCAACTGCGTCATAATCACGTGGCAGTCATGAGACTTCAGGTTTTGGAATTTTTTCTCTGCCATATTTATTATCCCCTTTATATCCGACGAGAAGCCACATGGCACCTTGATACCGTAAAGGACTTCAAAAAATATTGCGTTCTCTGCTTTGGTAAGAGCGTAGCTGCTTAAGTAATGGCGCCATGTATCCGTGTGCTTGTTGCTTGGATCTTTCATACGTTGCTGATCCTCCCATGCTTCTGGCGTATCTTTTGACTTCCCATACACGCCCAGGTAGCATAGCAGGTTGACGCAGAGATTCTTTATCACGTGCATCACATCGATTGAAGAGCGGACCTCTAGAACTTTCTAATAGGGTAGCTCCCAAAATATAGATTTCTTCTTCCACATGGGTGCGCGCTTATCAGGGACGTTCGGAACAGGTTGGCTGCCATCACCCTTCCCAAAGATTACTTTTAGGTCCTTGACCATATCGAATACATAATTACCACTACGGAGGTCAAGCTTCTTCCAGGTATCTGCCTCACCTCTGAAATGCTTCCCTCCTTTCTTTCTTATGGGATGCTTGCTCGGAAGAAATCTACGATGCCCCAGGTATACAACCATCTTACATTAATCCAAATAAACACTGCCAGCCTTACCTAAATAGTGTGTGCATGCATTGTATCCCTTGTTTGTATGTCCGGAAATGTTACTAAGAGCATGCCAATCATTGATGGTTATGAAAAGCAACGCCCGTAGGTCAAATGGCTTTTGTTCGTTCTCACCCCACACACGTACACCTGGTTTCCCCACAATTGTAAGAGTTCTTCCACTAATGGCCTTAGATACACATCAATGTCGTTGCCAGGTTGCCTCGGGCCTTGGATGAGAACTGGCATCATAATGAACTTGCGCTTCATGCATAACCAAGGAGGAAGGTTGTAGCTACATAGAGTCACGGGTTAGGTGCTATGACTGGAGCTCTGCTCCCCAAAAGGATTAAAGCCATCTGTACTTAGACCGAACCATAAGTTTCTTGCCTCTCCTATAAAGTCTGGGAAACTCTCTCGATCTTTCTCCACTGCGATCCATCGGCGGGGTGTCTCAACTTTCCGTCTTTCTTATGGTCTTCTTTGTGCCATCGCAACAACCTAGCATGCTCTTTGTTTACAAACAGACGTTTCAACCGTGGTATTATAGGAGCACACCACATCACCTTTGCAGGAACCCTCTTATAGGGGGCTCGCCGTCAACATCACCAGGGTCATCTGGTCTGATCTTATACCGCAGTGCAGTGCATACCAGACATTTATCTAAATTGTCGTACTTCTCACCGCAATAAAGGATGCAGTCATTAATGCATGCAAGTATCTTCTGCACATCTAATCCTAGAGGGCAGAGATCTTTCTTTGCTTCATACGTACTCTCAGGCAATTCATTATCCTTTGTAAGCTTCGGCTTCATTAGTTGAAGTAAACTCTCAAATGCCTTGTCAGTCAAGGGCAGAGATCTTTCTTTGCTTCGTACGTACTCTCAGGCAATTCATTATCATTTGTAAGCTTCGGCTTCATTAGTTGAAGTAAACTCTCAAATGACTTGTCAGTCAGACCCTTTTGTGCCTTTCATTTCAGCAACTTTAGTGTGGTACCGAGCTTTGTGCTGCCTTCTTCGCAATTTGGGTACAACAACTTTTTGTGATCCTGTAACACGTTGTCCAGCTTCAACCTCTCCAATTCACCTTCACAGTCTTCCCTTGCATCAGCAATAACTCGGCCAAGATCATCATCGGGCTCTTCTGATGCCCGTTCTTGATCACCTCCTTCTTCTGCATTGTCTTCCATTGCAGTATCACCGTATTCAGGGAACAAAGGATCATAATCTTCTTCTTCTTCTTCATTGTCTTCCATCACAACCACTCTTTCTCCATGCTTGGTCCAGCAATTATAGCTGGGTATGAAACCTCTCCGAAGTAGGTGTCCGTGAAGGACTCTCGAGGAAGAGTGCTCCCTGACGTTCCGACAATCAACACATGGGCAACACATAAAGCCATTATCTTTGTTCGCCTGAGCTACATCAAGAAATGCATTCAGGCCTGCCATATACTCGGAAGTGCGTCGGTCACCGTACATCCATCGCTGCCGTCCATCCATCTGCATCGTATAATTAAGTTTATCAAAAAACATTACAATAACATCTTCAATAGAGAAATGACCACAATACATTGACAATATAACTTTTTTATGTATCAATTACAGATGAAAAGATAAGTTTGCTAACCTCGGTCGAAGATACCAGTTTTGGTGAGCTTATGTGTGGCTCGGGTATTTCGTCGAACACCTCGTGTGCATAGTAAAAGAACACACGCTAGCACCCACCTCTCTCACTCCTCCAAGCAAAAAAACAGACGGAAGGGGGGCTGGGAGGCAGTATATGTAGGGGAAGGGGGCCATTCGTCCCGGTTTGTGGCATGAACCGGGACCAATGCCCTTGCGCATGCCACGTGGCGTGTGGTGAGGCATTGGTCCCGGTTCATGCCACAAACCGGGAAAAATGCCGGCAAACAAACCGGGACCAATGCCCTTAGGCGAATTCTGCTACCCCGGGCGCACAAACCGGGACCAATGCATAGCATTTGTCCCGGTTTTTAATGCAACCGGGACTAATGCCTTTTCTAGCTAAGAATGAAAGGTGTGGTTTCCACTAGTGAGGGCCCCCCTGGAGGAGGCCACGACGACCCCAAATCCAATTACAAAGCATGTGGTTGAGCAGGACGGCTGTCTGAATGGAGGAGTTAGTGGTCATAATGCAGTCGCACCATACACGAAGGAAGCCCTTGGCTTGGAGGATCGAATCTCAAATTTCCCAACTTATCGAATCGAAGGCCTTCCGAAAGTGAAGTTTAAAAACCATGGCAGGATCCGCGCTCTTGTGATAATCCTGAATAATGTCGGTTGTGTAGATAAAGTTTTTGGCGATGGAACGAGCAGAGATGAGCCACATATGGTCATGATGGACAAGGTAAGGCATGAAGTGTTACAGGAAAAGTGTAAGGCACTTGGTCGCAATTTCATGCAGGTACCTGAAGAGTGACATGGAAAAAATTATTATGAGCATGGACGTCAGGTTTTTTGGGAAGCAAGAGAATATAGGATTTGTTGATAGGGCATAAGTCAACCTGCTGGTGAAGGAAGTTAAAAAGGAAGGAGAGAAGGCACTCCTTGGCCAGGTCCCAGTTATTCTTCTTGAAAAACATAGGGATAAACACATCAGTTCCGCGGCTAGAGTCACCCCTAATGGAGAGAACAGTAGCACGAATCTCATCAAGCGGAAAGGTTTGACTAGGGATACGGCATGGGAGGAGAGGAGAGAGGTGGAGGAGACAACATAGCTAATGTGGAAGGAAAATACATTCAACACATCAGTGCTTAGTATGCTATGTTAGAAACTAGTAAGAAAAAAAAACTTTGTCATTGCGGGAAAAAAGTTGGGGAGCCATCACGAGTGGAGACCATTTTGATTTGGTTCTTTTGCAGGCAGGAGGAAACTAGTGTTCTTATCACCGAGGGAGCAGTGGAAGATTTTTTCCCGCTAACGCCAATCTGCGGCGTTAGCAGCAACAAGGTGGCAATGCATGTTTCTAGCAAGACCCCGCAGGTGAGACCCAAGATGAAGGATGTTTCGACATTCCTCGAGGTCATCAATAAGGCCAATGATAGGGTGGAAGTTGAATTCAAGAACATAGGGTTCTTAGAGGAGTTGGCACACCCTTTGGCCGCGACCCTAATCCTCTTAAGATGTAACTAGAGACGGGATAGGGCGGATCTATGCATGTGTGAGTTAGGAACACTGTGTAGTGCAAACCGGATCAGAGAAGCTAGAGCCAAGAGTTGTTTAGGCGATAAACATAACTCCTGGGCTCTTTTGGAGAGGCATCGAAATGGATCGGAACATGGTCAGAGAATGGGCGTGGACCAAAGGATAGGGTGGAGTCCGACAGGGCAAACCTCCAACTATAATTGATAAATACCATATCAATTCTAACCAAAATGGGTGATGATTGCATGCAGGACAACGTGTAGCGCTCGCCGAGAAGCACTAACTAGATCAGGCCAAGTGAGTGGATGCAGTCGTTGAACATGGAGGCTTTAGTTGCATTAAAATTATCGTTTGAGCGACCATCGAGGGATATGGTAAGGTTGAAATCGCCCATCATGGCAATAGGCCAAGAAAGATTTGATAATTTAGTGGACACAGAATCAAGAAAATCTTGCTTGGAGTTGTGACCGCAAAGGCCATAGACATTGACGATCGTGAGAGAGAGAGGTTATATACACGGAAAGAAAAGATCGTCGTGATCGAAACGTCGTTAATGTAGTGGGAAACAAGGTAGAGGACTATGTCGTCCAAGGAAGTAATGATCCCACCAGAGGCACCGCAAGTAGGTTTAAAAAAAACGAGCGCAAGGATGGAGGAAAAAAGGAGAAGGCTTTTAATGAAGAGACGTCAGAACGTTTAGACTACTGAACACAAAGAACCGACGGAGGTGAAGCAACTATAGCGCTTTTAACCTCTTCTCACTTAATCCAATCACCAAAATTGCAGATATTCCATGAGGAGAAGAAAAGTATAATTGATACTCAAAGGATTAAGCGGCGGCAAGCATAAGTTTGAGCCCAAATAGATGAGCACAGAGGCTCTAATAAATTTAAGGTCCAAATGGTTCAAGAAAGAAATACTCCTCAGGTCCACAATAACTATCGACAGCTATGCAGAGCTTTGTGCTAGCGATGTACACATTCCGCGACATTCAAAGTGGACTAGAGGTAGTAACAGGGAGAGAGACCAAAGAGACAGTGGGGCATAATAGGACACATTGGGCGTATGGAGAGCCATAGGCCCATATGAGTGTCCGATCAAAGATGATATCATGTCTAAGGCGGTGAAGGACGATTAGCGGACTGCGGCCTTTGCTTGACGGCCTAGAGGGCCCATCTCATTGACATTGGATCATGGAGCCGGTGTGGACTCTGGAGTTACGGTGGAGAGGAGAGCGTCCGGGTGGATGCCGCACCCGTCGGTAAGGTCCTGAAGGTCTTCTAGGGGAAAGGATCAAGTGGGTCAAGAGTCACTACAATGAGATCAAAAACCGATAAGGAACCCCGAGCATGGGTATCAAATTTACCCAAAGTTTTAAATAGACGGCTATAGACGTTCGAGAGGCTTGGGGCTACGGCTATAGCCTTCATAACCAAAATGGATAATAGCCGCTAATAACCCGTCTAAATGGATATAGCCCGGATTTAACCCCTTAGCCCGTCTATTTCCCATCGAGGGTATCAAAAAATTTGGTCCAAGATTTGTCAACTCGGTCAATTTAGGAGCATGTGACTATGTTATTACACTAGTAGAAAACAGGACATTGAGCCAAGCATAATGGAACCGGATGTGATACAAACCGGTCCTAAAGGCCTTGGGGGCCATTTGCTGCATGAAGGGGGCCCAGGGGACAAACCCGTTAGAACCGGTTTGTATCACCAACCGGTTCTAAAGGTTTTCTCATCTTTTGCAGCAACTGCCGGTCCCGCTGTCAGAACCTTTAGAACCGGTTTGTAACACAAACCGGTCCTAAAGCCCTCCCCTAAACCCTACATACCACCCCGAGCTCAGCTCCATTTTTTCCAGCTCGATCTCAACTCCATTTTTGCTCTCTCCTTCGTCTTGTGAGGTCTAATCCATCCCCATTTTTCTCCACCATTTGTCAAGATTGTTGGTACCCATCGGTTCGACGGTTAGCATCAACATTCCCTCTTCCGGCATTGCAAGTTTTGCTCGTTTTCTTGCTCATTTCATTTTTGTTGTGCTAGCTAGGTGTTTGATGAAATGCCTAAGCTAGAATTTGTTATTCATTTTGTTATGTATACAAATTGATGCAATTTGAGCTCAAAATTAATTATGATTTGTGGTTTTTTTAGTGTCGCGCGACTTGTCCCCTTCCTCACTGCCGTCGATCGCCCCATCACCGACACAAGCTTGGTGAGCCTATTGTTTTTATTTACCAAAACAAATTTTGATTTGTATGATTTACGTATTTACTTGTATATAATTTTCTTATTGTGTAAGATTTTTTTTATATACATAGCGCCATGGTTTTGATATCCGTCCCCGTTGGCCCTCGTCCAGTCTATGATTCGGATGTGGTATATTATCTTTTTTCACTACATATTTTCATTTCCTGATTATACGACAATTACTTACGCCGACCAACTTGACATAGATATTTTTATCTAGGAGGTAGTGGAACCGGAAATGCCAATCGACCCTATTGTTGAGAAGTTATACTTAGTTGAACAAGAAAATGTTGGCTTGAAAGAAAGATTGAAAAAACTGAAGAAAGGTTGGAAAAAACTGAAAGAGAGAAGATGACCTTGGAAAAGGTTCTTGCCGGTGTCGTCGATGGTCACAAGAGCGAGATGGACGCAATGCGGCTGAAGATTAGAAAGATTAGGAAATATGCAATTAGTAAAGAGGCTTGGTATCATTATGCCGTCGGGTCAATTGTTACCTTTGTTGCGATTTTGATCGCATTTGTTGTTGTTTTTAAATGCATTAATTAGAGAGAGTTTTATGGATGGTTTCAGTGTGTATTTTTATGAGAACTATATGTATGGTCACTATACGCTAGTTTGGTATTAACGTGTGATGAACTTTTGTATTAATTAATTAATTTAGTCATGATGATTTAGCATAATGGTTGTTGATAAATTTATATAATGCAGATGAACCGGCAATGGATGTACAGTGATCGACGTCGTCCCGAATTCCTTAATGGCATGCATAGTTTTCTCAATGTGGCTGAGAAAAACAGGCAGAATGGATTTATTTTTTGTCCATGTAAAAAATGCCAGAAAGAGGAATTTCCCTAGCTCAAGAACCATACACACCCACCTGTTGCAAGAAGGATTCATGCCCAGTTATTTTTGTTGGACCAAGCACGGAGAAAGAGGGTTGTAATGGAAGACAATGAAGAAGAAGAGGATAATGATAATTATCCTATGTTCGGTGAACACGGTGATACTGAAATGGGGGAAGACGAGCCTGAACTTGAGGACATTGTTGATGAGTCTGATGATGATCTTCGTCAGGTCATTCGTGAAGAACAGATAAACTACGCAAGTGAAAACGAGAGGTTGAAGTTGGAGCGCATGTTAGAAGACCACAAAAAATTGTTGTACCCAAATTGCGAAGATGGCCAGAAAAAACTGGGCACCACCCTGGAATTGCTGCAATGGAAGGCAAAGAATGGATTATCTGACAAGGGATTTGAAAAGCTGCTGAAAATAATGAAGAAGATGCTTCCAAGAGATAACGTGCTGCCCTGCAGTACATACGAAGCAAAAGAAGGTTGTGCCCTCTAGGATTGGAAGTGCATAAGATACATGCATGCATCAATGACTGCATCCTCTACCGCGGCCAGCACGAGAATTTAAATGCCTGCCCGATATGCGGTGCATTTCGGTATAAGATCAGGCGAGATGACCCTGGTGATGTTGCGGGCGACGATCGGCCCAGGAAGAGGGTTCCTGCCAAGGTGATGTGGCATGCTCCTATAATACCACGGTTGAAACGTTTGTTCCGAAACAAAGAGCATGCCAAGTTGCTGCGATGGCACAAAGAAGACCGTAAGGAAGACGATATGCTAAGACACCCCGCTGATGGGTCGCAGTGGAGAAACATCGACGATAAGTACGAGGACTTTGCACGTGACGCAAGAAACTTAAGGTTTGGTCTGAGTACAGATGGCCTGAATCCGTTTGGGGAGCAGAGTAGCAGTCATAGCACCTGGCTCGTGACTCTATGTATCTATAACCTTCCTCCTTGGTTATGCATGAAGCGTAAGTTCATTATGATGCCAGTGCTTATCCCAGGCCCGCCGCAACCCGCCAACAACATTGATGTGTACATGAGGCCACTGGTTGATGAACTTTAGAGTTGTGGGTTGACGAAGGTGTACGTGTGTGGGACGAGTACAAACAAGAGGAATTTGACCTACGAGGGTTGCTGTTTGTAACCATCAATGATTGGCCCGCTCTTAGTAACATCTCAGGACAGTCAAACAAGGGATACAGCGCATGCACACACTGTTTAGGCGAGACTGAAAGTATACATATAGGCAAGAATGTGTACCCGGAGCATCGTCGATTTCTTCCAGACAGGCATCCCGTAAGAAAGAAAGGAAAGCATTTCAAAGGCGAGGCAGATACACGGAGGAAGCCAGCCCTCCCTAAAGGTACTGATATATATGACATGGTCAAAGATATAATTGGAAATGACGCCGACAACCACGTAGCCATGTGGAAGAAGAAATCTATATTCTGGGAACTACCCTATTGGAAATTCCTAGAGGTTCGCTCTGCGATCGACGTGATGCACGTGACGAAAAATATTTGCGTGAACCTGCTAAACTTATTGGGCGTGCATGGGAAGAAGTCGGGAGATACACCGAAAGCACGGTTGCACCACCAACGTATGCACGAACGAGACGACCTGATGAATCCAGAGAATTTCAAAGGTCCTGCCAGCTACGCTCTTACCAAGGAAGAGAAGGAGATCTTTTTCCAAGTCCTGAGTAGTATCAAGGTCCCGTCTGGCTACTCGTCGAACATAAAAGGAATACTAAACCTGGAAGAGAAAAAGTTCCAAAACCTTAAATCTCATGACTGCCACGTGATCATGACCCAGTTACTTCCGATTGCATTGAGGGGGCTTCTGCCAGAAAACGTGCGAGTACCCATTGTGAAGCTATGTGCATTCCTCAATGCAATTTCTCAGAAGGCAATCGATCCAGCAACTCTACCAAGTTTACAGAAGGACGTGGTCCAATGTCTTGCTTCGAGTTGGTGTTCCCACCAACCTTCTTCAATATTATGACGCACCTCATAGTTTCACCTAGTCCAAGAGATTTCCGTTCTCGGTCCTGTATTCTTACACAATATGTTCTCCTTTGAGAGGTTCATGGGAGTCTTGAAGAATTATGTTAAAAACCGTGCTAGGCCGGAAGGAAGCATGGTCAAGGGCTATGGAACAGAGGAGGTCATTGAGTTTTGTGTTGAGTATATTCCTGACCTGAACCTGATCGGTGTTCCTCAGTCGCGCCATAAGGGGAGACTGCGTGGAAAAGGCACGCTAGGAAAGAAATCAACAACATGTATGGACGAGCAATCTTTCACTCAAGCACACTACACAGTTCTAGTTAATTCCAGCTTGGCGGCTCCATATATCCAGGAACACACGGATATTTTACGCTCGGAATACCCGGAGCAACCTGAAGATTTCATTGCAAAAGAACACGCGAAGACTTTCGGTGGTTGGTTGCAAAGACGTCTCATTAATGACAACATTGTTGAAGATGAGCTATACTTGTTGGCCAAGCAACCATCTTCGACTGTATTGACCTTTAAAGGGTACGAGATAAATGGTAACATATTTTACACGGCAGACCAAGATAAAAAGAGCACCAACCAAAACAGTGGCGTCCGGTTTGATGCAAAAGACGACAACGGGCAAAGGGTCACATACTATGGTTACATAGAGCAGATATGGGAACTTGACTACGGACCTTCCTTTAAGGTCCCTTTGTTCTGGTGCAGATGGTTCAACCTGTCAGGCGTGAAGGTAGACCCGAAGTACGGAATGACAACAGCGGATC
The DNA here is from genome assembly GCA_028641055.1 of Alopecurus myosuroides. Lineage (NCBI taxonomy): Eukaryota > Viridiplantae > Streptophyta > Magnoliopsida > Poales > Poaceae > Alopecurus > Alopecurus myosuroides. The sequence goes on along the minus strand of CM054057.1, from coordinate 707,442,091 downwards.
AGAAGAATCTTGGGTACGGCAATGATCAATTCGTCCTGGCCAATGATGTGGCTCAGGTTTTCTATGTGAAGGACATGTCTAGCAGACCGAGAAAAACAAAAGATAAGGAAACGAATACATCGGACGATGAGCCAAGGCGCCACATAGTTCTTTCAGGGAAAAGAAACATCGTGGGAGTCGAGGACAAGACAAACATGTCAGACGATTACAATAAATTTGATGAAATTCCTCCCTTCAAAGTCAAAGATGATCCAAGCATTCAGTTAAATGATGAAGATGTTCCATGGTTACGGCGCAATCAGAAGAAAGGCAAGAGGAAAAATAGAAACGGATCGTCCCTTTAGTACCGGTTGGGGACACCAAGGGACTAAATGGGTTAGGGTTTCGTTTGGACCAATCAGATAGAATCACACGGATCGTGTGTTTCTTTCAACCGCTTGTGAGTCGTTGGATCCGGGGTGTGTTTCTTTCCAGCTGTTGTGAGCCGTTCGATCAGGGCTACGGTGTGTTTCTTTCGAGCTGTTGTGAGCCGTTGGATGAGGTGTTTCTTAACCGTTGGATCAAAACCCTAGCTCAACACTTTGTGAGCCAGAGGACCCTATATAGCCCAGCTTCATACACCGGTCAGTTCATCTCTCCCAAATACAAAACATCCGGATTCGCCAGCATACGTCCTGCCGTGCATTTGGTATGCATATATGCACTCAGTAGCCACGGCAGGGTTGTATACTGGCGATACCGATTGTTTTGTTCTACACCCCCTTTAAGGTTTGATACATCATATATTCAGTTCATCGAGCAAATACAAAACATCCGGATTCGCCGTCATACGTCCAGCCGTGCATTTGGTATGCATATATGCACCCAGTAGCTAGCCACGGTTGGGCTGTATGACGGCGATACCGTCTGTTTTGTTCTACACCCCCTTTAAGATTTGATACATCATATATTCAGTTCATCGAGCAAATACAAAACATCCGGATTCGCCGTCATACGTCCAGCCGTGCATTTGGTATGCATATACGCACCCAGTAGCTAGCCACGGTTGGGCTGTATGACGGCGATACCGTCTGTTTTGTTCTACACCCCCCTTTAAGGTTTTTGATACATCATATATTCAGTTCATCGAGCAAATACAAAACATCCGGATTCGCTATCATACGTCCAGCCGTGCATTTGGTATGCATATTGCACCCAGTAGCCACGGGTGGGCTGTTTGATGGCGATACCGATTGTTGTTTTAGGGTGGAGCGTGGCGCGGGAGTTGACGCGTGGCGCGGGAGTTGACGTGTGGCGCGGGAGTTCACGCGTGGCGCGGGAGTTGTGACGCGTGGCCAGGAGGGCGCGGTATAAACTGTCGCGCCTCGAGCGCGTCTTCTCCTCTCCACGCGCCCACTCCTCTCCACGCACCGTCGCGCTTCCACCATGCCTCCGAGGAGAAACAGCACCACCGGCTTCCGCGGCGTCCGAGCACGGCAGAACGGAATGTTCAGCGCAGATATCCGCTGGGGGGACGACCGCATCCCCCTTGGCTCCTTTGCGACGGCGGCGGAGGCCGCCCGCGCCTGGGACGCGGCGGCCTGGCGCCTCAACCGCCTGCGGTCGCTGATGAACTTCAACGACTGCCACACCGTCTGGGAAGCGGAGGCCAGGGCGCCAAAGCCGCAGATCGTCACTGCCGCCGACCACCTCCACCTCCGCCACCGCGCGTTTCAGGGCCTAGTCGACGCCATGGAAGACCGCGTCGTCCGCGAGTATTACCGGAACAACCCGGGGGAGGAGAGCGCCGACGAGGAGCTCTGGAATACCCGCGCGGCTGAGCGGGCGGAGCGCCGCCTCGAACGCCACCTCGCGTTAGATGCCGCTCGGGAGGCGAGGACGAATGCGCTGCAAGAGCTTCGTCGGGCCGACCACGCCGACGAAGTCTGGGCCTCCGACGATCCGAGGTGGGGGCCTATCTCGGACATACCATCATGCACCTCCGACGACGACGAGGAGGTCACCGACGAGTTCGACAACGACGATGACCCGGAGGAGGTCAGCGACGAGTTCCCCGACGACGACGACGAGGAGTAGTGTTCGTCTGTTTTCTCCTTTTTAATAAAAGAATTTGTATTCCGGCGACACTGCGGCGCGCTAGCGCGTCTGTTTTCTGTTTTTAATAAAAGTAACCTTCTGTTTTCCATGTTTTATAAATCAATGTAAATCCATGTTTTCCACGATATATATGCTCGATGTATCACTTGCACTCTCACTTCTCGTTGCCTTACTCAGTACCCACCCTAACTTACCACAGGCGCATAAACTCCAAAATGCGCCTGGGGTAACTTTACCGCAGGCGCACAACGGACAAATGCGCCTGGGATAAGAGCAGTACCGCAGGCGCATATGGTGTAGTGTGCGCCTGCGGTAAGTGATCAGATTTTTCCCATTCTCCACCACATTTTAGAAATCAACTACCAAGTTATAGGATGTATTCCCATTTTAGACATCACAATCATGAATAGAACACAATCATATCACATTCATAACATAGAGTCTTACGATCACACATAACACAACATAAGTCTCATAATACAAGCTATGCTTGAAGAGAGCTACATACTAAGATATCCATTACATACTAAGATATCCATTATACATGCATATATCGAAAGCATACATCTATGGCTCCGTCGAGTAGATGCGGAACAACTCGTAGGAGACGTATGCATCTATGGCTGCATAGTTGATGTTGGTCCGGTCCAGTGGGGTCTTCGCCCAATACCTATGATTCTTGGAGGGGAAACCAGACTTCATGGTTTCGTAGCCCTCGTGGATGAAGTCAGTTGCCATCGGAGCCATCCCGGTCTTGGGCCCGGCAACTCATCGAAATGGATAAGGTCCTGAAGATCAATGTAGTGATCTTCAGGTATCACAATACCCAAGCGCATCAACTTCTGACGGTCTTGAGTGATGTCAACGCTGCAGAAGTCATACCCCTTGTTGACAAAAAAATCAACAAGTGCCGGAGAATGCTTTGAACTACTGCAACAACAAAAAATTGATACATGTTAGATATGTTGCAACACATTTATTCTTCAGATGCAACAAACAAATCGAAAATGCAAGGTTGTACGTGTGCGTTACCTTGACCATTGGAAGACCAAAACGGCCTGTTTGAACGCAATCTGGATGACGGCAACATCCTCTTGATCCGCCGTATACTCTAGATCAAGCCCGAAGAACCGGTGTTCATCGGGAGAGGAGAAATAGAGATCGGTCAAACGCCCAAGAGCACCGGGGAGCCTCTCGCAATTGTTGGTGTAGCACACGTCGAGACTCTTGCCGCATGGTGTGGCCACATCATATCTCTTCCAAACTTCAGCCATGGTGCTTGGTGGAGGAAGATCAAGAGAGGAAGAAGAGAAGACAGAGGAAGAAGAGAACACAGAGAAGAAACAGAGAGACTCGCGGTCGGGCCGGTGCGAACTGTACAATAAAACCGCCGCGCGCGGGAGGCGAGCAGTTTGTATAGAGACCCTTTAGCACCGGTTGTTAACACAAACCGGTGCTAAAGGTCTGTACAGGGCGCGCAGTCTGAATGTGGCCCCAAGTACAGACCTTTAGCACCGGTTTGTGTTAACAACCGGTGCTAAAGACCCTTTCGCACCGGTTGTTAACACAAACCGGTGCTAAAGGTCTGTAGTGGTGCGATATCTCCAGGACTTGTGAAATTTTTTCGCTCATTCTTCTTTCGCGCGTCTTCTCTCCTTCGCACGTACGGCGAAGCCCTGCTCCGGCCGCGCCTCCGTCTGCCTCGCCTCCGTCCTCCTTGTCGCCGTCCGCCCCGACGTCGCGCGCTGCCCTCTGCCTCCGTCGCCGTCGCCGCCGCTGCCCTCTGCCTCCGTCGCCGTCGATCCCCCGCGGCCCCGCCTCCGTCGCGCCGTCGCCGTCTGCCTCCGTCGCCCCGCCTCCGCCTCCTCGGCCCCGCCTCCGTCCCGCCTCCACCTCCGCCGCCCCGCCTCCGCCCCGTCGATCGCCTCTCGCCCCTCGCCGTCGCCCCGTCGCCCTCTGTACGCGTAGGTAAGATTTATTTTTGTTTTTGCAATTTTGTTTAGTGTTAGAATTTTTAGAGTTAGTGCTAGAATTTTTAGAGTTAGTGTTAGTGTTAGAAATTTTTAGAGTTAGTGTTAGATTTTTTTTAGAGTTAGTGTTAGTGTTAGAAATTTTTAGAGTTAGTGTTAGATTTTTTTAGAGTTAGTGTTAGTGTTAGAAATTTTTAGAGTTAGTGTTAGATTTTTTTTAGTGCTTTAATTTGTTTTTACAATTTTGTTTAGTGTTAGAATTTTTGTGTTAGAATTTTGTGTTAGAAGTTAGTGTGTTAGAAAATTTCACTAAGTTAGTGTTAGAAAATTTCAGAAAGTTAGAATAATTTCACTAAGTTAAGAAATTTCACTAAGTTACCATTTTGTTCCTGTTTAACTTTCATGTTATTTCTGTCATATTTCTCAATTTACTATTTTTTACTAAGTTAGAAACACTAAGGTATTTTTACTTAATTATGGAATATTTACTTAGTCCGGGCATGTTTTTAGTTCATGTCTATGTTGGACCCGCCGGGCGATGTCCGGGACTGGGCCCCGCCAGGCTGGCACTGGGAGCTCCTTAGTACCGGGGCACGCGGCTTGGTGAGAAATCCGGGTGACGTGGTCGACCCGGATATTCTTTGGTGGCCATCGCGTGGGCCACGCTCGGTGCGGAGAGAGCCGGCCCCTGAGGAGGTGGTACAACAGCGTATCAGGGAGGAGGACGAGCACGTCCGTCGCTACATGTACTTGCTCGATAGGCAGTATAGCAGCAGTTGGTCGATTATTCGGAGGGTTCCTTACCACGTGAGCTATGACCCTATGAGGGTTCCTTATCTATGGATGCGTAGCACCCGTGACTCAGCACCCCGCGGCTTAGGACCCGGTCGGAGTTAATTGTTTTGAGAGATGTCACGAGACTATGTATAAGTGATATTATTCGATCGTGATGTATTAGGGTTAAAAAAATTAACCCGAGCTATGTAACTCTTGGTGTGTCCAGAACTATTATTTCATTAATATGTCCAGAACTATTATTTTATTACTGTCCGATGAAATAATTTCGCCAAGTGCCCGATGAAAATTTCGCTAAGTGTTCTTCATTTTATAAATTTTACTAGCAGGTGTTGAGCTATGGATCCCCAAGAACCTGCACATGATCCGCACGCCGATAAGCTCGCGGGAATGGGTGAGGCGGAGAAGGAAAGATACATGTGCGAGATGATTTTTAATAATGCAACGGCCATATATCGTGATGACGACGGTGGACAGGCGTTTAGCAATCAATTTTTGAACGACTCCGGTGACGGAGCTCAGAATATAGAAGATGTAGTAGATGATGACGACGACAACGTAGAGGATGAAGAAGTGCCCTCCAGAACAAACTCTGCCAATGTATATCTCAAGTCACTGTTCACACAACAATTAATTTGTATTGCACTTACTAACGAATCATTATTTTCCCGTTTAGGCGCCCTCCGGAACAGCTAGTACTGAGACAAAGTCGAAACGAGGCCCGGCCGCAAGGTTGAAAGATACCGCAAGGTTCCCGATCGATACAGTTGCTGCTGATGGCAAACCACTGCAGCCCCCAGAAACTTATCGCAAATTCGTAAATCGTGCGGAGTTGTTGTAAGAGACCTGGTCCCGATCAACTTAATAGAATGGAATAAGCCGAAGACCGGGGCCAACGTTGGAGCTAGTTATGTCGATGAAAGATTGAAAAAAATTCTTTGCGAAACGCTATGGCTAAATTTCAGCGTAGCGAGCGATAAGAAGAAGAAAGTCGAGCAGTGGGCTTTGAAGAAGATGGCCACACAATTCCAGAGGTGGAAGAAAGAACTGTGGAAGAAATATAAGGACGAAGATCCAGTTTTCACTGGGAACCTAGTGAAGATAAGAGACGCTTGGGATGATTTTAAGGCGTACAAGAAATCGGGTGTCTTTGCATCCCGATCGGCCACAAATTCGGAGAATGCGAAGAAGAAGAAATATCACCATATTTTGGGGTCAGGTGGCTACATGACTGCCCTGCCTAGGTGGCGAAGCTATGAAGCTGCGCTTGTGAAAAGAGGTACCATTCCACAGACACATGACTGGCCCGATAGGTCCAAGTTCTGGTTGTTCGCGCATGGGGCAACGTTGGACGCTGAGACTGGGATGATTGTTGCGGAGGGACCATGGTCGGAAAAAATAACAAAGGTCGTAGCAGAACTAGAGAAGGCAATAGAAGCTGTTCGAAAAGGAACTTTTGTTCCCGATAGAGAGAACGACGAGCTGACGAGGGCACTCGGGAACCCCGAAAAGTGGGGACGAACACGAGGCTTTGGAGCCAGTACCCCGTGGAGCCAAGGGTTTGCAGCGGACATTGGCGCTTACAGAAGCCGTGATAGAAGCAAGAAAAGGGCGATGGAACGGATATCGACATTAGAAGAAAAGGTGGATTTTCTCTTGAAGAAAGGGGGACACCCTATACCTGACACTGAAGAGGAGGTAGAACATCGTCCTGCACCTAATCAGCTTCAAATAGAAGACGATCATGTAGCAGATGTCGTCCCATCTCAGCATAGAAGCAGCGTGGGTTCCACGCACCTGCAGCTAGAAGACGGTCGTGCAGTCGAACCGTCGGCGCCTCACTACCCCGTGGATGATATCACGGAGAAGACAAACTGTGAGATACATATGCCAATGGGGAACATATCCTTCAGGGTGGCGTCAGGCTATGCTTTACCGAATCAACCTGGAGCAACCTACCATGGTGGTCAGATTCCAGCATCCCATGCTCGTGTCGGGTTGTCAACAATTACGCCGGGATGCCATTCAATTGAGCTCCATATTCCTGGAGGTGAAGGCGAGAAGACACTGGGAGAAATGGAGCTTGGTATCATCTTGTGGAATAAGAAACACATCGTGTTTCCTAACTCGGCGCCAAGGCCACCGACTCCTCCAGGTACAAATGCACCATACCTCCATCAATTACTGAATGTTGCACCACATGTAAGCTTATTTTTAATAGTTTTTTCACTTTCGTACAGAGAATGCACGACCTCCAAGTCCACCCCCCAACGAACCTCCAAGTCCACCCCACAACGAAGATTGGGAGCCCGAGGCCGAGGGTCCATCGCCCGTGCACTCCCGTGAGCCGACGGATGCGCCCACTACGGGTACGGCAAAGCGGAAGCTGCAGTTCAGAAGAAACGGGACTCCTCCCAAGAAGAGACCAAGGAAATCCAAGAAAGTCGAGACTCCCCCGCAGTTACCAGGCCTGATGACTCAGGAGGAACTAACCAATGCCGTGAAAGCCAAAACCAGCGCATGGTTCGCACGGTTTCCCCTGAAGCCCCTCCAGACGTCTGGAAGGAAACTCTGAAGGACATCCCAAAGTGGAAAATTGAGCGCACCATCTACAACTTATATTATCCTGCACCGCCGCCACCGCCGCCCCTTTCAGACTATGAACGGTACATTGAAAAGAAGCACACCGCACAGATGAAGCAGGCGGAGCAGACGAAATGCGGGAAACAAGTTCCCTAGCTCAAACAACAAGAAGCACGGTCAATTGCCCCGCTCAAGGTGTTATCTGACAAGGCTTCAGTGTCCGGTCCACGCATGGGCGACGTGGGTTACGCTATTGCTGATGTGGTATATACATACAAGCCCGGGCACCCTCTGGTCGAAAATCCTACTGCTCTAACAACCCAACTACGGAGTTTACATGATTGGTACTTGGAGGCCGCAAGGCAGAAGAGAGACTGTATCATGGCTCAAGTTCAGGATCAACACTACTTCGGAGATTACGGTGTCGAGCTTGGGTTCGATGATTTCTTCCAGATGTATAATCAACGTGCCCTCGACAAGTCTATCCTCAGCTGCTACTGTTTGTAAGTGATTTATTTGGGTAATTTAATTATTTAATTAAGCTCGCGTTCATTGATCGTATAATTATCACTCACGACATTCTTTTTGTACGCTACTATGCAGAATGAAGATTCGTGAATGCAGGCTGGCAGGAATCTGGGACTTTGGGTTCATTGACCCGTATTCGTATCATCAAAACACAATAGAAAGGTTCAACAAGGATACACCGGATGATTTTCTAAGGTTTTTGAAGCGACAAAGTACCAAAAAAGAAATACTTTGGCCCTACAGATTCAAGTGAGTGTTACTGTCTTGTAGACATTCCATTTTGCTTACCTGATGTTAAGTGTAATTGATGAGTATGCATGACTGCGTGTGTACACTTGCGCAGTTCCTACTTCATATTGTTCATCATTAGAATCGATAAAGGACAAGTTGAAGTCTGGGACTCGTTAAGCTGGGGCGCTGACACATGGAAGAGCGCGCGTCAGATGCTTCAAAAGTATATATATCGGCCTCTTTCGTTCATCGGCCTCTTTTTCGTTCATTTCCTGATATCAAGTAAGTAATAATTAACTCTTCTATTCATTTTTCTTTTGTCGCCCAGGGTTTGGCAAATGTTCATCAAGGAAGAACCCGGTACATGGGCAGACAAGCTCCACTTTCAGATTAACAAAATAAGTAGTACTACGTACCCTGATTTCAATACCATTACCATTCTTTTGATTATTATTAATTTGACTGAATTATGTTTCTCGTATATAGAAAGTCCCGCAACAACCACAGGGAACTGATTATTGTGGATACTACGTTTGCGAGTTCATTCCCAGGACGATCAATGAGAAATCCCGTACTTCCAGAAATCTAGAGGTACGTAACCGGATCTTCACAACTTTATTTATGTTGCCATTAATTATGTTTAGTTTTGTTCATAACTTAATTGTTTTCATCTACTTCTTTTAAAGATGGCATGAAAGCGGGCGCAGCTCAAACCAATCGACCGTTGCAAGGCTATTGCAGAGGAATTGGCAGGATTTCTTCTCACGCAAGTCATAGCAGAAGACGGAAAATTTTTCCATCCTATGAACCAATAGCCAGCTCCCTTCTCTATGCAAGTATACAGCTATTGAAAACGAACTTCAGATTATGTAATTCTCGGTCGATTACTTCGTGTTACATGTATATATATATGTACTTTTATTTGGTGCATCAACATTTAACCGCAAACACGGAATCGGAAACACTTAACCGCAAACATGGAATCGGTGTTTCCGGATACGTATTTCCGATTACGTGTTTTCCGATTCCGTGTTCGTAAAAAACGAAACACGGACACACGGAAACGGAAAGACTAAACGGAAACACGTAAACGGAAACCCTGAAAATACGGAACACGCCCTAAACCCTAAACCCTAAATACGGAATTGGAAACCCTAAAAAGAAAAGGAAAAAAAAGAGGAAAAAAAAGCTTTAGGACCGGTTGGTGTTACCAACCGGTTCTAAAGGTCCTCTGCCTGCGCGCGCTCTTCGGCGCCCACGTGGAGGCCTTTAAAACCGGTTGGTGACAGACCGGTTCTAAAGGGTGGGGCCTTTAGTCCCGGATACGTAGCACCGGATTTGTATCCGAGTCCAAAGGCGCTTACAAACAGGTGCTACTGCCCTGTTCTCCACCAGTGTTACTCCTACATCTTAAACCAGGTCCAAAATTTGTCAACCAGGCTGAACTTTGTCATGAATAGCTGCTATTTAAACACTTGATTATTCATACATCTTATCTGACTATGTAATTATGTTATGAATATGTGAATAATGCTACATATATGATTATATGTTGTCGAAATATTAATATTTTTTCGATATTTTAGCAAAACAGCTATATGGTTATAGCCCGACTATTAGCCGGCTATAGGTTTTCGTAGTTTCTGAAATCGTCGGGCGAAATGCAATAGCCCTCTATTTTAAACTATGGATTTACCTTGTCCGTCGATGTGGGAGTCCTTGCGCAGCATGGAGAGAAGCACGTGTGGCTCGAAGAGAACGACATGCGTGCTCCATCACGGGAAAACCTCATCATCACCTTAGTTCCCGTGATGGAGCTCGCTTCTGCTGCAGCTCGCTTCCAGCAGATCTCGAAGAGAAGCATGTCAATTTTTGTGCAGGTGTGGGCAAATCTCGCTAAGGAACCTGACAAGCCGATTCTGCTGCAGCTCGCTTCCGGACTCAAAGACATCTTCCGATCGTTGCTACCAGCCGCTCCCCCTCCACCTTAGTTCCCGTAGCATGTTCTTTCCGGTTTGTTGCTAGGGAGACCGGCCCCCTACTTTCTTCTCATTGGCGAAGCTGTATGCCTCCAGCATGTATTAAGTCTCACCCAGTTGGATCCTGAACTAATTGCTTTATTAATTTAAAGTAGGGCAGATGATGCCTTTTATCTAAAAAAAACCTCATCATCAAGGAGCGAGGGCACATAGTCCATGTCATAGATACAACAGTGGTCCGGTGACACAGCCAAGGCATCTCGGTTGCCAAAGCTGAGCCCCAACCAGCCAACAATTTTGACACGGGCTTTTCCAAGGGACACAAAAGAGGAGTCAGAGCCAACAGACACCGAGCTTCCTAGCTAGACCTGGGAAAGGATTTCCACCGTGAGTACCGTGGGGACGCAGTTCACCCATAGTGGTAATAGAGTGTATGCCACCCACAGAGGAAGTGGTCAAGTTGATGGCCATCAGCCACTCGTAACTGGTGGACGTCACTGTCGCACCCGGACTTCTAGAGGATACTCGCAGTTCCGTTGAACCGTAGTTGATTGGATTACGGGGCTTACCGGCACCCGCATCTCTTACGAGTAGGCCAACACACGTATGTGTGACAACCAACCCCTACCGTTCATCGTCTACGTAAACCATCCCATAGAAATCAGGATACTACCATTGACGTACTTCATACCATACACATGGTACGTCAACGACGTTTAATAGAATGATAGCACAACATATCTCTAAGACACAAATAAATAGAAATAAGTTGCAAATAGCTCTCACTAGAGCAGAGATAACAAATACAATCATCCAGAGGACACATGTCCCAACATATCATCATTACATCTCAGCGGAAGCATTCAAAGGGTCTGAGTACAGACAAATCCAAATAGGCTTAAGAAGCCGGAAACGAAAAGACGGAGCCCATCCACGAAGTCTCGGATCCTTCCCGGGTCCGCTATCTACTCGTCAGCAGTCTCGTCATACTCCACATAGAAGCCACCACGGGGATCCTCGTAAGCGTAGTCTGCGGAAACCACAGCCCCAAAGGGGTCAGTACATAAACGTACTGGCAAGCAAGACTCACAATTCACCAAAGTGTAACCCGTCAACACCAAGCACAGATGCTTTGGGTTCAACGGAAGAAAGGGTGATACAAAAGATGCGGCAGCGGGCTGCGCTAAACAACTACGGAACATGCTACAACCTCCGGCTAACAGAAAGGGGATAAGATAGCGTATCGTAACCAACTATAACTAACCTCAAACAAACCCATCCTGGATCTCGCCCCTTATCCAAAGAAGCAATCCGAGGATAACTCACACAATTGGATTAGTGATGGTTCAAGTTATTGCGTCAATAAGACTATTACTAGTCAAGTTATCATTAGTTAGGTGTAAGTTGTTCTGAGTACTTGTTAGCCAGTACTTTCACCAGGTAATCCATAACCGCGGAAAACACGGCTTCTCGAGAAGATTTAACCCTGCAGGGATGCACCAATTTGGCCGTACACGTAAGGATAACCCGCCAGATGGAATGCCTCCCACCAAGCGGGGCACTCAACACAACTCAACTCTTCTTCGCATCAAGCCCAAAGAACCACATGTTGTGCGTGCGCGGCTAATCGAGCCCCACGAAGAAAAGGGGACCCTCATAGCACTCTAAGACCACGCCGCCCTAAATGCCGACTACAAAAGTTCCACCCTGGCGCCAAGGGTTCGCACCTGCACATGCATGCATCAAATGGAAAGCCCAAACTAAGTGTGGCGATTTGGACGAGATGCGAATCGAATCAAATTGAGGGAGGCGCCCATACACGCTTCCCACATGCGGTTAGTGCGCTCATCATGGATCAGTAGACAAGACCCTTTTCCTAATTAGGGTCGATACTAGCAGGCCTCAAAACCACGCCGGGCCTCCTGCCGGTGCCTTATCATCAAATTATTATTACCTCAAACATTAACAGGTTGATTGTTTAACATCGAGCCCCAGAACATAAAGATATAGTAACAGAAAGTAACGGGTAACATACTCGAGCAAAAACAACCCTAAGCATGTTAGTAAGACACATGCAACAAGCAAAAAGGTTATAGGTGTGGAGGTGAGGCTATATCAGGGTTAAAGGATAACATGTGATAGGATCGAACACAAGCAACGATCAATAGGGCTAGCAGAATAGACAACGGAAAGTATCGGTATCCAATGTTGAAAGGAACACAATGGTTCATGTGAGTGAATACTTGCCTGCAAACTCAGCAGCCTGGCACTGAGCTAGATCCTTAGAAGGGGTGTCGTAAGTATCGTCGGTCTCAACGTCGTCGTGTATCCGAGAAGAAGCAAACAAACAACGCAGAGAAACAAACAATCAATAACATGGCATAATGCACAAACATGGGATGATGCATGACCATTTAATTGATGCACCAAAATAAACTAGTTGACATGGTAACATAACATAATTAAATGGACCCACATGCAATTTGGGATTGCATATGGAAAGCCCATGAATTAAGGTTGTAATAATTGTTTTACAACTAACCAACAGGTGAAGGTGGATTAGCATGATGCATGGATGAGGAAAACAGAAAGAAAACAACAATAGGATAAACTTGAAATAAGGTTTACCAAGTTTAGGATTTTAGTTATTAAGTTATGGAATTTTGGTTACTTAAAGGTGTTACACAAGCATTTGTTGTTTTCACCAATTTTAATTGTTCAAAATAGATAACAAAACTCATATTTGGAAAGGTCACACAATTTTAGGTGGAATACATGTTTCACTTGTTGAAAAAGGATTTAGAATGAATTAATTATGAATTAAACAAGTTTAGACAAGATTTAAATGAATTAAATTCAAGCATGAACTTATTTGAAATTTCATTTGTGCAAAACATTAAATGAAGTTCATATTTGAGAAGTTTATACTGTTATGGTTTGAAAACATATTTTATATGTTCAAAAGGAATTTAATTTGACCAAGTTATTAAATTAGCAATTTTAAATGATTTAAACAAGGTTTAAATTATTTAACCAATTTTAATTATTCAAAACATGAAACAAATTTTATATTTGGAAAGGTGGTTTCATTTAGCATGGAAAACATATTTTATTTGTTGAAAATGGATTTAAAATGAGCAAGTTATTATTTTGGCAATTTTAAATGCATTAATTAAGAAACAGTTGTTTTCAGCAATTTAAATTATTCAAAACAGCAAACAAAGTTGATATTTGCAAAGTATATGAAAAATTGAATGGAAAACATATTTAGTTTGTTGAATTTGGAATTTTTATGCCCAAGTTATGAATTTTGCAAAATTAAGTGAATTAAACAAGAATTCAAATATTTCACCAATTTAAAATATTCAAAACAGTAAAGAAATTGCATTGAAAAGGTTGAAAACATGTAGCAAATGTTTCACTGAACATTTTGAGCTATTAAACATAATTTTTGGGTGATTATTGAATTTATTATGCAATTTTTCCTAAACATTCTTATTCTGCCCTTTTTAGTAAACAGAGGGAAACATGCTCAAAATTAGTTCAATTGTGACCAAATAAAATACCAATGTGTAGAGTTTGTTAAGAAATTTTTAGAGCCCAAGTTTGCTTAAATTGGATGAACCAAACTCAAGTTATGAAATTCCAAAGTTTCCAATTTTTATTGCATTTTCAGTAATTAATTATTTAGTGCAAAAAGTATCACAGAAACATGTTGCAATTTTGTTACTAATAGAAAGGGCACAAGATTTTGAATCCACAGGAATTTGAATCATTCAAATTGGAGCAAAATTCAATTTTATATGGATTTTAGAATTAAAGGGGCAGATCCGGGTTTCTGAAATTCGGGCGGAAAAGAAAAAAAAACAGAAATAAAAAGGGTGTGGCTTTTCTGCCTCTGGGGGGAATCGAACCCAGCACCTGGGGCGTGCGCATAAGGGTTGCTACCAATGCGGTGAGTTGCTGTTGCTTGACAGGTACCGCTCGCGGGGGGGGGTGGGGGGGGTGGGGTGGTTAAGGTGCAGCAGCTGGGTGTTTAACTGAATCTTAAGGTTCAGTTACTGAACCTGGGACGGAGGAGGGCGGCCGCCGGCGGGCTGCTGCGGCTCGCCGTGGTCTGGGCGGTTGCCGTGTGGGTGCGTGGTGCTGCGGGCTCGCGGGTGCAGAGAGGAGGGAAGGAGAGAGGCGACGATGGGGGCGCTCACATCGAGTGGTCGGGCGGACAACGATCGGGGCGGAGCAGTGGCGTTTGGCGACGAAGGGCGGATGGCGGCGGCGCTGTGCTGGGTCCCCGTGGCCGCCGAGGGGTCTAGGAGGGAGAGGGCGCCGGGGGGTTTCCATTCCCGGCCTCGCCCTGGCCGGAGGGTGGCCCTCCCGGCGGCGATCACCGGCGAAAGGAGGGGGTGGTGGTCGGGTGTTCGATTTCAGAGATACAGAGAAGTGCATCAGAGAAGAACATAGCGAGCAGAGAGGGAGAGGAGGAGAGAATGGAGGTGGGGAGAGGGAGAAGGAGGAAGAAAGGTTAGGGTTAGCTCGGGGCCTAGAGTTATAGGGGGGTGGAGGAGTGGCAGCCGTTGCTGTTCTGCTCTGCTACGTGGACAGAACGGATGAAATCCGTACAGAGGTGGAAGAAGGGCATCGAAGGGGTATGGGCCAAGGGGGAGAGATGGGCTGGGCCTGCCCCTCTCTCTCTCTGCTGCTGGGTTTATTTTTTTTGTTCTGTTACTTTTTTTTTGCTGAATTGAACTAGAGAAGAAAAGGCTAGGGTTTTGGCTTAGAAAAATTTAGAAAAATTTTGGTATTGCTTAAATATGTAGCAGCAACAACTTGCCAAGTTTTGTTTTCCAAAAAGTTCAAATTATAATGCTGTTTGTAATTTGATTGAAATTCGAATAATTTGATTATTAAGTGAATATTGAAAACAAGATTTAAATAGTTGAACCCTAGAGTTTAATTGAAACAAAAAGGATTAGAATTTGGTTTGTAATTCTCATAAATTCAACATGGTTGCTGTTTGGAAGAAATTATAATTGAATTTGAAAAGGGTTTGATATTAAATGAATTTTTGATTAGAAATAAATCAACAGTTTTGATATCACACTTTAATGGAAACAATTGACTGTTTTGATTTGAAATATCATTTTGGAAATTGTAACATCACAAGTATGAAACAAAAGGTTTGAAATTTGATTTGAAATTCAAATAGAAAACAAAGGAAAACAAAGGAAAACAGAGGAAAACAAATGGAAAACAAGCAAAACAAATGCAATGAACATGATGTCATGATGCAAAACATAAAATAACAGAGAGCAAACATTCTAATGGCTATTTTTCATACTTGGGATGTTACAGTCACGGAATGGTGTAGGGAAATGCGGAAGAACACTCGCTCGCCAAGGGAACCCTGCACGACATGTAGACGAATCCCAAGTGCAGCTCGAATGTGACGCCTTCGGCTTTGAGCAAAGCGGCTTGGTGTGGACAACTGGAGCGGAGGGCACAACTGTGAGAGCTCGATCGAGAAGGGAAGCAGCAAGGGACACGCCAGAAGGAGATTCGACGGCAGGTGCCGGAGTGCAGGATTCATTTTTTTTTGAAAAGGGTAAAACCTCAGCCTCTGCCTCGAGTGATGCACACATCTTTTATTACTTATTAAGTTTCAGCGTGTCATAAACAGATTACAAAATATGTGCTATGGACATGTAGTCCACGGATAAAGAGGAGAAGACAGCCATCTAGCTACTGCTATGGACCCGTAGTCCAAGGATGAACTACTCACGCATCATACCGGAGGAAGGTTGGTGTAGAGCCCCCGGTGATGAATTCCCTCCCGGAAGGGTGCCGGGGAGAGCTTCAGAATCCTCCCGAACTAGAGTTGACGATGACGGCGGCTGTGGAACTTTTCGTGGATGGGGGCTGGGGTATTTAGGGTTAACCCGATGAGAGGTATATATAGGCGAAAGGGCAACGTCGGTGGGTGGCTAGGGGGGCACACCACCAGGTGGCGCGGTTGGCGGGGACCCACGCCGCCCTATGGTGTGGGGCCCCTGTGGCCCCCATCCGGGTCCCCTCCGGACTTCGTGTACGTGACACACTTCTAAGGTCCTGGATTTTTGTTTCGTCCAATTCCGAGAATATTTCCAGAACAACTTTTCTGAAACCAAAAACAGCAGAAAAAGAAACTGACTCTGTGGCATCTTGTTAATAGGTTAGTCCGAAGAAATCCATAAAAACGATGTAAAGTGTATAGAAAACATGTAGTAATTGGCATGAAAACAACATGGAACATCAGAAATTTTACATACATTTGAGACGTATCAATATGCCCAAGCTTAGTTCTACTCGTCCTCGAGTAGGCAAAATAATAACAAAATAATTTCTTAGGTGACATGCTACCAAATAATTTTGAACATCATAATTGTAAAACCATTTGTAAAGATGAGATCATAGTACTCTAAACACATGCACGATAGACATCATTTTAACAATGAAACTTCGCAACCATGTTGCAACAAGAAAAGTAACACAAACGAAAGATCATGAATAATAATGCACTTGGAAGTTATATGTTTGTTTCAAGCAATAAGAAATCATAGCAAAGTTGTCTTCCGCTTGTCCTTAAAAGTGGAGCAAAACATAAATGTCAGGACACCTTCAAAGTTCAAGTGGATGACTAGAAACAATAGTTTGAGAGCAAGTAATACATAGCACATTAATGCACAAATAGTTCAAGTGGATAACTAGAAAAAAATATTTTGAGAGCAAGTTCAAGTGGATGACAAGAAACAAATAATCTTTGGGACAAATGCACATTAAACTTAGAACGGAAACTACGCTCTTTAACTGTTCATAAAGTTATAATATGAAGACTCAACATAAAAGTAAAAGAAGGCCCTTCGCATAGGGAAGCAGGATTAACTCGTGTGCTAGAGCTTTTTATTTTATAGATAGAGGTATTGAAAACATTTTTTACAGAGGTGTATGCTTATGTCTGCGAATGGTAAACAGACAACACGGTATGGTACAAGCCAACTAGACTTGACAAGAGCGGCTCCCATTGAAGGACGCAACTGAGATCAGTAGATCATACCTCTTCTCTTTGGTTTACATAATTATGTTTTGCCTTATAAATTAGAGGCAAAGGGAGTGAAGAGAGTTCATATAACCACATTTTGGGTCTGTGCACCCCGTGGCCAGCTCTTATAGCATTTGGATAAGTGGATGTGTCACTAGTCCAGGTGTGTAAACTCCAATCAACAAGTGAGATAAAGATTCTCTATCCACGTCCTCGTGAACTAAAATAGGGGTAAAAAACATGTAAAATTTCGAAGGTTTTAAAGGTAGCACGTGAGAAATTTACCTTGGAGTGGCAGTTAAATACCTCATTTGGGAGTTGGATGCACAAGTAGAGCTCATACTCAGTACAGGTGGTGGCTAGCAAATACTGGGAGCGAGAAATTAAGAGAGCATAATTTCCATAACCATGCATAGCGACAAAAAAATTATTGATCAAAGCATACATGGTATTACAAGTCAAAAACTAAATAGTCATGGAGGCTAGAGGTGACTGGTTTATAGTCATAACATGGTGTAAGCATGCGCCTACTCAACCAAATAAAGCATTCAAATGAGAATACCACAATAATATGCTTTGAGATGATAAAAACAACGCATGATTCTTTCAATGCCATATTAAGCACTCTCAGATATTTAGTACAAGTCATTCTACATCAATAATTACTAGGAATAGAATTAAAATAACATCGAACATGACATGATAAAGTCTAGCCACAGTCTAAACAATTTTTTATTTGCACCGTGATAAGCATGAAATATTTTGTTGCTTTTCAGCCCCATCATTTTATTTAAACAAAAACTATCCGTATGATATATCAATGAAACAAGAGAGTAGAAATACTCTAGAATAACTAACAACTCTAAATAAGAGATGATTGAAAAACATGAGCTAAAAAGAGGAGGAGTTGCATCAGCTAGAAGAAAAACGAAGAATACGAGCATGATAATGAGGAGTACGAGTATTCATATGAAAAAGCGGAGCGTGTCTATCTCCCACGCAAGAATGTTGTGTTTTAACTAAGTTTATTGCTGCAAGAAAAATAAAAGAAAATAAAAACAAGCAGACGCTCCAAGTAAAGTGCATATGATGTGACCGAATAAAATTATAGTTTCACCAGCAGTGACCTGATAAGTTGCTGATGAAGAAGGGGATGCCTTGGTCATCCCCAGGCTTAGATGATTGAGTCTTCTTGGAATTTGCGGGGATGAACCACAAGGGCATCCCCAAGCTTAGGCTTTTCACTCTTCTTGATCATATTATATCATCCTCTTCTCTTGACCCTTGAAAACTTCGTTCACACCAAACTCGAAGTAATTCTCATTTGAGGGTTAGTGCATGATCAAAAAATCACATTTTCTGCATGGACACAAGAATTATTATTAATTTTTAAACATTAGCTACAGCCACTAATGTTTTATGGAGAAAATAAATCCACTCAACATAGTAAAAGAGAGAATGCACGTAAAAAGGCAGAATCTGTCAAAACCAGAACAGTCTGTAAAGACAAACTTTTTTGAGGCACTTACGTTGTTCGAATCGAAAAACTTAAAACTAGAAACAGTTTCAGAAATAGCTGAGTATTAAGACCAAAAATGTGCAGGTCATTTTTATCTTTCCGTGATTTTATACGATTTTAACAGTGGGCAGCAAAAATTTGTTTCTGGGCAGATTTCCAAATCTAACTTCAACTTTTCACTAGAGACTTTAGTTGGCACAATAAATACGATAAAATAAAGACACAAAGGAGTTTCTACAGAAGTAAACAACAACTTGAATCAAAGATAACAGAGGAAAACAATGCAAAAATAAAAACATGGGTTATGTCTCAAGAAGTGATATTCTTTAATGCCTTTCAGCTAGGCATAGAAAGAGAGAATCAAGTGTTTCCAAATGAAGAAGCATCCATATCAATAATTTCCTCTAAAATGCAGCAGGTAGCAATTGGTACTTTAGGCCCCCCTGAAGACGATTCAATATGTAAATCACTTTTAGTTTCACTAAAAAAATTATCAATTTTAGGCACATTATGGGGTTTTGGTTTAGGCACCTTGGGGACATAAATGAATTTTCGCTCTTTCCCATTAAAAGCTTTCTCCATCTTAAATTTAAGAGAAGAAAAAGTTGAACTTAAAGTTTCCATAGCCTCCTATAGTTTACTAATCCTGATGTTTTGATTATCATGTGTATTTCTAGCCTCTAAAACCTTTGCTAGTATTATCAAGGAAATTTGGCGAATTTTTCACCCTAGAGTTCAGTGTTTTATGTCTTTCTCCCCAGCGGGGCTATGGTTTCTCCGGAGTGGGGGGGTCCGGATCGTCTGAATGCCACCAAATCCCATGCTATGCCATACCATATGCGTTAGATTGTGGAATATAATTGGTCTTGGATGCCATATTCCTTGATCCTAACATAATACGACCAATCAGTTAGTTCCACTTTGCTACCCCCTTCCGGCTCTCGTAGATGGGGCAGAACGACAGTTCCGTCTTTTTCCCCAGCAGGGCTATGGTTTCTACGGAGGGGCTTCAGATTGTATGAATGCCATTAAATCCCATGGTATGACATACCATGTGTTTTAGAGTGTGTCATGGTCTTGTATACCTGATATTACC
This sequence comes from Alopecurus myosuroides, assembly GCA_028641055.1. Classification (NCBI taxonomy): domain Eukaryota; kingdom Viridiplantae; phylum Streptophyta; class Magnoliopsida; order Poales; family Poaceae; genus Alopecurus; species Alopecurus myosuroides. The sequence goes on along the minus strand of CM054057.1, from coordinate 707,422,218 downwards.
TCTCTCTCTGTGTTAGGGCTTCACCGGCGTCGAATTCTCTCTGGCGGGTTCCAGGACTACTTAGAGCCCGAAACTCCCGGATCTGACGGAGCTGGGGGAATCTTTCCAATAGGTGGGCCCTACCATTGTATTGGGTGTTCCTTCGGCCTAACCTAACACAACCAAGAAATTGTTTCCACTTTGCTACCCCTTTCGGTCTCATGTAGATGGGGCAAAACGACAATTCCGTCTATTTCCCAGCGGGGCTATGGTTTATCCGGAGAGGGGTCTCCGGATCGTCAGAATGCCACCAAATCCCATTACACGCCACACCACGTGTGATAGAGTGTGGCATGGGTCTTGGATGCCCAAGATTAACTCACTCTCTGTGTTAGGGTTTCACCGGTGTCGGATTCTCTCTCGGGGGTTCCGGGACTAATTAATGAGAGCCTGAAACTCCCGGGTGTGACGGAAGTGGGGGAATCTTGCCAAGAGGTGTGCCCTACCATTCTCTTGGGTGTTCCTTGCGCCTAATATAACATAACCAAACAATTATTTCCACTTTTCTACCCCCTTCCGGGTTAGAGTGTCATGGTCTTGGATACCCGAGATTACCTCCCTCTCTGTGTTAGGGTCTCACCGGTGTCGGATTCTCTCTCGCGGGTTCCAAGACTAATTAATGAGAGCCCGAAACTCCCGGGTGTGACGGAACTGGGGGAATCTTGCCAAGAGGTGTGCCCTAACATTATCTTGGGTGTTCCTTGGGCCTAACCTAACACAACCAAACAATTATTTCCACTTTTCTACCCCCTTCCGGCTCACGTAGATGGGGCAGAACGACAGTTCCGTCTTTTTCCCCAGCGGGGCTATGGTTTCTCCGGAGAGGTGGCTCCAGATCGTCTGAATGCCACCAAAACCCATGGTATACCATACCATGTGTGTTAGAGTGTGTCATGGGTCTTGGATGCCAAAGAGTCCCCCGCTCTCTGTGTAAGGGCATCACCGGCGTTGGATTCTCTCTAGCGGGTTCCATGACTACTTAGAGACCGAAACTCCCGGATTTGACGGAACTAGGGGAATCTTGCCAAGAGGTGGACCCTAAAATTTTATTTGGCGTTCCTTGGGACTAACCTAACACAACCAAACATTTGCTTCCACTTTGCTACCCCCTTTCGGCTCACGTAGAGGGCCAAAACGGCAATTCCGCCTTTTTCCCCAATGGGGCTATGGTTTCTCCGGAGGGGGGCTCCGGATCGTCTGGATGCCACCAAATCCCATGGTATACCATACCATGTGTGTTAGAGTGTGTCATGGGTCTTGGATTCCCAAGAGTCCCTCACTCTCTGAGTTAGGGCTTCACCGGCGTCGGATTCTTTCTAGCGGGTTCCAAGATTACTTAGAGCCCGAAACTCCCGGATTTGACGGAACTAGGGAAATCTTGCCAAGAGGTGGACCCTAAAATTTTCTTTGGTGTTTCTTGGTTGTAACCTAACACAAACAAACAGTTGGTTCCACTTTGCTACCCTCTTTCGGCTCACGTAGAGGGGCCAGAACGGCAGTTCCGCCTTTCACCCCAACGGGGCTATGGTTTTTCCGGAGGGGGCTCCGGATCGTATGAATGCCACCAAATACCATGGTATGACATACCATGTGTGTTAGAGTGTGCCATGGTCTTGGATACCTGAGATTACCTCGCTCTCTGTGTTAGGGTTTCACCGATGTCGGATTTTAATCTCGCGGGTTCCAGGACTAATTAATGAGAGCCCGAAACTCCAGGGTATGACGGAACTGGGGGAAGGTGTGCCCTACCATTCTCTTGGGTGTTCCTTGGGCCTAGCCTAATACAACCAACCAGTTATTTCCACTTTGCTACCCCCTTCCGGCTCACGTAGATGGGGCAGAACGACAGTTTCGTCTTTTTCCCCAGCGGAGCTATGGTTTCTCCGGAGAGGTGGCTCCAGATCGTTTGAATGCCACAAAATCCAATTTGCACGCCATACCATGTGTTCTAGAGTGTGGCATGGGTCTTGGATGCCCACTTCCCTCGCTCTCTGTGTTAGGGTTTCACCGGTGTCGTATTCTCTCTCGCGGGTTCCAGGACTAATTAATGAGAGCTCGAAACTCCCGGGTGTGACGGAACTGGGGGTCTTACCAAGAGGCGGGCCCTATAGTTCTCTTGGGTGTTCCTTGGGCCTAACATAACACAACCAAACAGTTAGTTCCACTTTGCTATCCCCTTCCGGCTCACGTAGATGGGGCAGAACGACAGTTCCGGCTTTTTCCCCAGCGGGGCTATGGTTTGTCCGGAGAGGTGGCTCTAGATCGTCTGAATGCCACCAAAACCAATGGTATACCATACCATGTGTGTTAGAGTGTGTCATGGGTATTGGATGCCAAAGAGTCCTCCGCTCTCTGTGTAAGGGCATCACCGGCATCGGATTCTCTCTAGCGGGTTCCATGACTAATTAGAGCCCGAAACTCCCGGATTTTTTGGAACTAGGGGAATCTTGCCAAGAGGTGGACCCTAACATTTTATTTGGTGTTCCTTGTTCCTAACCTAACACAACCAAACAGTTGGTTCCACTTTTCTACCCCCTTATGGCTCACGTAGAGGGGCGAGAACGGCCCGCCTTTTTCCTCAGCGGGACTATGCATGGTTTCTCCGGAGGGGGGCTCCCGATCGTCTGAATGCCAAAAAATCCCATGGTATGACATAACATGTGTGTTAGAGTGTCATGGTCTTGGATACCCGAGATTACCTCGCTCTTTGTGTTAGGATTTCACCGCTGTCGGATTCTCTCTCGCGGGTTCCAGGACTAATTAATGAGAGCCCGAAACTCCCGGGTGTGATGGAACTGGGGGAATCTTGCCAAGAGGTGTGACCTACCATTATCTTTGGTATTCCTTGGGCATAACCTAACACACCAGACAATTATTTCCACTTTTCTACCCCTTCTGTCTCGCGTAGATGGGGCAGAACGACAGTCCCGTCTTTTTCCCCATCGGGGCTATGGTTTCTACGGAGGGGGCTCCGGATCGTCCGAATGCCACAAAATCCCATGGAATACCATAACATGTGTGTTAGAGTGTGTCATGGGTCTAGGATGCCCAAGAGTCCCTCGCTCTCTGTGTTAGGGCTTCACCGGCGTCAGATTCTCTCTAGCGGGTTTCAGGACTACTTAGAGCCCGAAACTCCCGGTTTTGACGGAACTAGGGGATTCTTGCCAAGAGGTGGATCCTAACATACTCTTGGGTGTTTCTTGGGCCTAACCTAACACAACCAAACAGTTAGTTCCACTTTGCTACCCCCTTTCGGCTCACGTAGAGGGCCAGAACGGCAGTTCCGTCTTTTTCCCCAGCGTGGCTAGCTATGCACGGTTTTTCCGGAGGGGGGCTCCGGATCGTATGAATGCCACCAAATCCCATGGTATGAAATACCATGTGTGTTAGAGTGTGTCATGTGTGTTAGGGCTTCACCGGCGTCAGATTCTCTCTGGCGGGTTCCAGGACTTCTTAGAGCCCGACTTCCTTCTCTATGTGTTTCTCTCTCGAATTTACATGCCCTATTGGCCCAAATCTCCCGGAACGGAGAAACGTGAGGGAATCTTGTGAAGAGTTGGGTCATACCATTGTCTTGGTACTTTCTAGTGTCCACCCTAACACATCCAAGCAAGTAGATAGTCATTTATAAAAAAAGGCACGATATAACTAAATAATCAACACAATTCAGATAAGCTTGGTTTTCAAAAAATTGAATCTGCATTTTCTTCTTCAAAAAAATCGGGAAATTATTTTTATACTGTCAGATCAAACGGATAGAGTATTTTGTGCTTAAATTATTATTATTATGTATTAATTGTTTTTCTTTCCATTTCAATTTTTTTCTCTTTTGTGAAATGTTTTGGGCAACTGGCGCCGCCCTTTATTGCGCGGGAGACACAGCGTCAACCCCTTCGGGAAGACGCGCCCTTTAATCGCGCTCACCTCCCCCTCTCTATCTTCTAGTAATATCACTCGCTCTATCTCTCTCACCGCCTTCCTGAGCTTCCCCTCTCTCCGTCGGCGGGTTTTCTTCCGCCGGGACATCGACAGCACCGCGACGACCATCCTCGGCGGGAAACGAAGGCCAGGCCTCCTCTTCCTCCCTGGGCAGACAGGATCTTCATCGACTTTTTTTCAGATCACCGCGTGCGTCGTCCCGTCCTCTTCGATGGCTTTGGCAATGGCGGTAAGATGATATCTAACCCTCTTATCCCTTATATGTATCGTAGATCTGTAGATTGAGCTCGATTTTTCTGCGTAGCACGACATGCATGGTAGATCTACATGTTTTTACCGTTCGTTCTGCGTCTCTGCTTCGTATTTTCTCCCGTAGACGTGGTTTTGTTCTATGGCTTAAGTTTGGGATATCCGGCACGCTTAGTTCATCTATTTCCACCATGATTTCGATAGGTTATGGTTTAATTCTGTACCCGATTTGGGTGCTTCAGTTAGATTAGGCTTAGATTTGGTTTGACGACTTAGATTTGGTTTTTTTGCAAGGTTATTTCAATTTTGGACAATTATTAACACTTTGGCTAATGATTTACCGAGGCCAGGTGCTAGGAGTGACTATACTTGTTGTACTTAGAAATTCTGAGGTCAGATTCATTTTTTCTGTGCATTTTCCATTGTTCCACCTGTTTTTCTTTTGTGTATCCTAATTTATCAACATGCTGGATGTCCTCCTAGTTATATGCCGATGATTAAACTAGGCCATGGTAAAGGCCGAGAGAGTGTCTAAAATACCTTGTAGTGTATACAGTTTGAGTATTTGTATTCGTATATGCTATTTTAGACACTCTCTCGGCCTTTGGTTTGCATGGCAATGATATATGAGGCCCGTATTACATTTGTTTCTATTGTTCCACTTTTCTTTGCCTTGAATGTCCTCCTAGTTATATGCCGATGATTAAACTAGGCCATGGTAAAGGCTAAGAGAGTGTCTACAATACCCTGTAGTGTATACAATTTGAGTATTTGTATTCGTATATGCTATTATAGGCACCCGCTTGGCCTTGGTTTGCATGGCAATGATATCTGAGGCTCATATTACATTTGTTTCTATTGTTCCACATTTCTTTGCCTTGAATGTCCTCCTTGTTATATGCCGATGATTTAAACTAGTCCATGGTAAAGGGAAAGAGAGTGGTTATAATACCTTGTAGTGTATACAATTTGAGTATCTGTATTCGTACATGCTATTATAACTACTCCTTTTCCCTTGGTTTCCATGCCAGTGATATATGAGGCTCGTATTACATTTGTTTCCATTGTTCCACTTTTTCTTTGCCTTGAATGTCCTTGTTATATGCCGATGATTTAAACTAGGCCATGGTAAAGGCTAAGAGAGTGTCTATAATACCATGTAGTGTATACAATTTGAGTATTTGTATTCGTATATGCTGTTATAGGCACTCGACTGGCCTTTGGTTTGCATGGAAATGATATATGAGGCTCGTATTACATTTGTTTCCATTGTTCCACTTTACTTTGCCTTGAATGTCCTCCTTTTTATATGCTGATGATTAAACTTGGCCATGGTAAAGGGACAGATATTGTCTATAATACCTTGTAGTGTATACAATTTGAGTATCTGTATTCGTAAATGCTATTATAGCCACTTCTTTTTCCCTTGGTTTGCATGGCAATGATATCCGAGGCTCGTATTACATTTGATTCCATTGTTCCACTTTACTTTTCCTTGAATGTCCTCCTTGTTATATGCCAATGATTAAACTAGGCCATGGTAAAGGCAAAGAGAGTGTTTACAATACCTTGTAGTGTATACAATTTGAGTATTTGTATTCGTACATGCTATTGTAATTACTTCTTTTTGCCTTGGTTTGCATGGCAATGATATATGAGGCTCGTTTTACATTTGTTTCCATTGTTCCACTTTACTTTGCCTTGAATGTCCTCCTTGTTATATGCCGATGATTAAACTAGGCCATGGTAAAGGCAAACAAAGGGCTTCAATACCGTGTAGTGTATCAATTTGAGTATTTGTATTCGTACATGCTATTGGTGCTCTCTTCTTGCCTTTGCTTGCATGGCAATGATATCTGAGGCTCGTATTACATTTGTTTCTATTGTTCCACATTTCTTTTCCTTGAATTTCCTCCTTGTTATATGCCGATGATTTAAACTAGGCTATGGTAAAGGAAAAGAGAGTGTCTACAATACCTTGAAGTTTATACAATTTGAGTATTTGTATTCGTACATGCTATTGTAGGTACTCCTTTTTCCCTTGGTTTCCATGCCAATGATATATGAGGCTCGTATTACATTTGTTTCCATTGTTCCACTTTTCTTTGCCTTGAATGTCCTCGTTATATGCCGATGATTTCAACTAGGCCATGGTAAAGGCCAAAAGAGTGTCTATAGTACCTTGTAGTGTATACAATTTGAGTATTTGTATTCGTACATGCTATTATAAGCACTCTTTTTCCCTTGGTTATCATGCCATGATAAATGCTAGGAGATCAGATCCAATACGTGGCAGTGATACAAGGCCACGTCTTGTATTACTTCCTGGTATTGGGCCCGTTCTTCTAGCAAGTGTTGGCAATGTGTTTATGAGGCTTGTTTTACACTTTTTTTTTTGCATTGTTCCATATCTGTTTATTCTGACTGCATGTTACAATGAATTCTAACGATGCCCCTTTAGTGCATGATCACCTATGTGTTTATGAGGCTTGTTATCACTATGCACAATTTATGAGCTTATTTGGTCAATGATGATGACTTTGACACATGTATATTTGGCTGATGCCTCACTGTCTCCACCAGATGGCTAGCAAAAGTAAGAACCAGACACAAATAGATGTGCCATGTCTTTGCTTTTGCTGGCCCACCTGGTGTAGCAAAGTTGTGTATGTTTGTTGTGTCTCTATGTTCCCTGAGGCCAATGATTACAGAGCTGTGACTATAGATGTTGTTTTGAATGTGCATGATCCCTTTAAGTCGATGATTAAAATGTGTCACCATATCATTGCAACGAGGGTTCCATACTATCTTGTGCAATGTACAAGCACATTCATTGTGCATTTCTCTTGGTAGTGTAGAATTACTTCTTGGATAAACATGGTTGTGCTTTTATTATGAGTCATTACCAGTTGTTCGTAGTTTGGCCCCAGTTTTACATAAATATCTTCATGAAAGAATTGTTCCTTTTTAGAACCAATCTGCTTATATGCACATTTTGTAATTCATGCTTCTTTTTGCTTGATTAACAGGGTATTCCATGCCCTGTATGCAAGAATAATTGCCCAAATGTTGATCCTTCTGCATCCAAGTTTGGTGTTGCTGTACAAGAGTGTCACCTCAAGTCAGTGGTAAGAAAAAAAATTCTTCCTCTTACACTTGTATTATGTACTGTGTTTTTATTACAATATCTAATTTCCACGTTTCTTTTTATTTCTGATGCACAGTTTGTACCGTGCACTGCTCGGATAGCATTCAACAAGTTAGTAGGCGAGCGTGTGCTGTTTAGTTCCCATGGCAGGAAGTACACCTTTCATGTGTCAAAAGAACAGAGCAAGACCCGTTTTCTTGGGACACAATGGGATCGGTTCATCAAGGAAAAGAACATCTCCGTGGGATGCATACTAGTGTTTTCCATGATACCAAGGCCCACTATCTAGTTTGTTTTTATTGACGACTCCCAAGATGACTCACTTTGCATTTGAAGCGAAGATGACTCAGTTTCAAGCGCAGATGACTCTGTTTGCAGCGTAGATGGCAGTTTTGATGATGAGATGCATGATGAGGACTCTAGCAATTCTGATGATGAGGTCCATGATGAGGATTCTGACAGTTCTGCTGATGAGAGGCATGATGATGCCAACATCGTATATGCCCAAAGAGCCCATCTCGACAATCACGAGAAGAACCGCCTGGCCCGGCTTCTACCGCTTGGACCCTATGTTGGGCTTCCTTTTATGACTCGTTTCACCGTCACAAACTTGTAGCACTATACTATGGTATGTATCCATAAGACGACTTCCTCTTTTTGCAAGTAAATTTCCAAGAACCATGAGAAGGTTTGCTAATATGGTATGTTATCTTTCATGCTTAGAAACTACCGAAGTTGATAGGGGAACACGCTGGCCTGAGGAATCATGGCAGTGTTGGCCCACGACCTAGAGCAGAAGAACATGTCACCACCATTTCTTACAACAAGAAAACCGACGGCCGCATTATCCTCGACAAGCTGGTGTAGACGGTTTTCGTCCAAGGCAATAATTTTCATAATCAGCAACCTGTTTTGATCATTGTGAGGGAGACCGATGACCCTAGGTTGGAGGCGGTCATTGAGATGGGGGTTATATAGAAACGGAGCAAAGGATATGCATTGTTAGTGAAGAGACTAGGCTGCTGCTGAGCTAGGCCTATGAACTTCTTATTTTGTCTGGCTGGATTGTAATTTCGTTTGTTTCCTGGACTTGTTAAAGTTTAGTTTGTTTCGAAAACTTCTAAGGTATATTATCGCTGGTAGATCCCTCGTGCTAAAACCCGAGTAAAGATCAAATCGCTAATACTTAGCTGCTAAAACCTCGAGTTTAGATCAAATCCCTCGTGCAACTCATCACTGCAGAACTCAACAAAAGCCTGGCAAGCCAACGATCACTGAACTTCTCGACCTCGTCGCTATCGCATAAATACGACCGAGCACGGACCACGCAACCTACCTTCTACGCCGCCGCCACAGCCCCCCGCCTTCCCCCTCACTCTCGGCGCTGGTTACTGCACGCCGCCACAGCCCCCCGACCTCCCCTCCTCACTCTCGGCGATGATCCGCCCGATGGTGCCGCGCGTGAGAAGCAGCACCGGCTTCCGAGGTGTGCAGCTGCGGCCGTCCGGGCGCTGGTCCGCGGTGATCACACACAATGGCGTGCGGTGGTGGATGGGCACCTTCGACACGCCCGAGCTCGCCGCCCGCGCGCCGAGCTCAACTTCCGGGACGTCGAGAGCAGGGAAGTTGCCGAGTTCCTTGCCCCGGATCTGAGGATTGTGACCCGCAAGGAGGAGCAGGAGAACCGCCGTGCGTTCGTGCAGCTGGGCATCCGCCCGGACGATGAGGCCACGATGGAGAGGTTCCGCCGTGATCACCTAGATCTGGTACAGGCGCAGTTGCGGCTCGACGCTCACAGGGACGCGAAGATGCGAGCTCGTACGGATGTTGGCCCCTCCACCATCGTCGTCTCATCATCGTATGAGGAGATGGACGAAGCATTGTGGGAGAGCCTTATGCAGGACTCCGATGACGACGAACTTGACGACGCATTCTAGGATGATGTGTAGTGTTTCACAGTGTGGAAGATGTTGAAACGTGTCAAAATAATCGAGATTTCGACGTTTTATGTGTTCGTTGAAGTTTCAACATTTCTTCCTTCTTATTTTGGGCTACAACTGTAGTAGGATAATTCTGAGCTACGAAGTGCTATAAGTCCCAATAAAAAGTGCTTGACAGGAGAGGGCCCAAGAAAGTGTCATCATGGCCCAAGTCTGAAAACAACCGCTCTTCCACTCACCGCAGTAACCCACTAACCCTGGCATGCAGCACGCCACGCGTTCATCACGATATTGTGAACGTGAAACGTGTCGCTTTAGTTCCGGCGGCCAGTTATTGCTCCGTCGTGCATGCGGCTCCTCCGTTCCAATCCCCCTCCCGGTGTATAAATAGATGCACTCTTAAGTTCATCCTCTATCTGCCTCACCGCCTCCCCTCAAGCGAAAACCCTTTTACGTAGTAGGTTCCACCGGCGATCGTTCCTCCAGGCGGCCATGGCTCCACCGGCGAAGCGGTCTGCTGCCCTCTTGTAGGTTCCATTTCCGTTCAAGTACTGCTGATCTGTTTCTGGATTCCTCGTGATTTCGTCTTTCTTAGATCCTTTTCAGAATTTCTAGTGCTTTCATCTTTCTTAGATCCATTTTTCCTTTTAGATTAACATCAACTTCCTATCATGCAACTATCTACAGGGCACATGAAGCCGAGCAGACGGTCATCTTCAGCGCTCTGGCGAGGAGGGTTGACATCCTAGAAGCTGAGCTTGAGAAGGCCTAGAAGCTTGCCTACGACAATATCACCAAGGCACGCGATGCCAGGTTGGAGAAGGTGGCTCAGGGCGAAGCTTCCCTCATAGCGTTTCGCAAGTTGATGGATGATATGACCAAGTTGAGGACCAGCAACCTCGAACTGACAAAGCAGGTTGGGGAACTGAAGATTGGTTTAGTCTTGGCAGAGCAGAAAACTCTGATCACTCTCCTCGCAACTGTGACTCCCCAGGCAAGGGAGGATCCAGTGCCATCGGAGGATCCAGTCCCGAGGGAGGATCCAATGCCATCGGAGGAGCTGTCGGCCCCCTACTGATGCTCTTTATTTAGCCCCCTACTGCTGCCCCCGTGCTTCTGATGTCCTGCTTAGATCGACAATCTCGTTTGTATCGTGTGGTTTCTATTAATATGTAGTCTATGTTTATATTCAACTACTATGTTTATTTTCTTAAGATATATACAATTCGAGTTCACCATATGGAGAAATAGATGACAGAAGTCTCGATGGATCTAAGTGACAGAAGTTAAAAAGGTTACATTAGACTAATGCCGATGCGAAAACATATACCAAACAGATAATTCGATTTCACAATATGGACAAATAAATGACAGAAATGAAAAGAGATATATTCGACTAATCTACGACATTCTCGTGGAACAAAACTCGCCTCCAACTGGGCCTATTGGGCCGGGAAAAAAATCCGCGACGGCACATATAAGAAACGTCGATATGGACTGCGTCTTCGAGAGCAAATTCCACTTTTCAGCCATTCGCGACGGAAACCGCGCGACGTTATCAAAACGTGCCACTCAAACGTTCCGGATTGCGCGGAATTTGGTAGTGATATTGGGATCAAAACGCAAAATTAACCCTAAAAAAATACTGCACATCACTTATTTTCACTTTATCTGGCTCACTCAACAGAATCTCTATATTTTGAAATTCACCCAGATCACCCCAGAATGAGTTACCCGGACAAAACCGGCTCCATAGTACACAACATCACTGACCACTTCCATTTCCTAAACAATTTTTTATATAATCAAATACTATACATGAGATATATCTTATTATAATGAACCACTAAAATATAACGACCAAATAAAATATATTAAATACTTAAAATATGACACAGACTGCATAATATAACGAAATAATATACCTATGCTAATGTAAACAATATTATCATTTAGCCTAACAAAATCTCGTGATTAGGGTTTACCCTTCACACGTGTGATGCCCTCTGCTACTGCCCGTCTTCAATCTTCCACCACCAACACCATTGCTGCAGCACCACACCACCACTATCCACCATTGCTCCACCTCCACACACCCCAAACATCTCCACAACAAACTATCCCATCAGCAGATCTGGGATACCCTCACCCTCCTCTCTTCTTTTCCTATTTTCTGGAAATTTCTAGCTATTTTTTCGGGCAGGATTGAAGCTTTGTGTGAAGAAGTAGGAAGAACAAGCAAGATCATGGAAAGGAACCAGCCGGCAACGAGTGAGAAGAAAGAGAGCCAGAATACAAGAAGGGCGTTGCGTCGGGCACTTATCTAGGAGGTTTCGGCCCGGGCGCTCCGAAAGCCTCTTTCGGCGCGGGCCACGCCAAAACGTGTGGGCCCAGGCGCTGCCCAAAGCTGCAGATGCTTTCTCGTCTGCCGAGCATGGGGCGAGGACCTTTTGGCAAATCCAGTGCCGAAACCTGGCTCTTTCGGCACGGCCGGCGCCGACAACATCCTATTTATCAAAATACGTACCAATGCATGCTATTACCGAAATACATTTTTTTAAAAAAATATTTTAATTTTTTTTGAATCGAAGGCGGCCTTTGAAAATCAAGTTTAAAAACCAGGGCAGGATCAGCGCGCTTGTGATAAGCCTTAATAATGTCGGTTGTGTAGATAAAGTTTTGGCGATGGAATGAGAGGAGATGAACCATGTATGGTCTTGATGGACAAGGTGAGGCATGAAGTGTTTAAGGAAAACTGTGAGGAACTTGGTCACAATTTCATGCCGGTGTCTTGAAGAGTGATATGGAAAAAATTATTATGAGCATGGACGTCAGATTTCTTGGGAAGCAATACTATATAGGATTTGTAGATAGGGCATAAGTCAACCTGCCGGTGAAGGAAGTTACAAAGGAAGGAGAGAAGGAAGTCCTTCGCCAGGTCCCAATTATTTTTCTTGAAAAACATAGAGATAAACACATCTGTTCGGCGGCTAGAGTTATCCCTAATGGAGAGTACAGTAGCACGAATCTCGTCGAGCAGAAAGGTTTGACTAGGGATACGGCATGTGAGAAGAGGAGAGAGTTGGAGGAGACAACATAGCCAGGGCCGGTCCATACATTTACGGGGCCCGGGGGCAAAACCACAACTCGGGGCCCTTGCACGCACATATAAGCACAAAATATGTTATATTTTAAAAGTGAAATATGAAACCGTACATGATAATAGATTATCTCTACACTTTAAAATTGAAAACTAAAACTTTTTTTTATCAAGTCAATCCATGGATGAACATAGGAGTATTTACGAAATTTTTGAGCCATGAGAGCGGAAAAATTAAAGGTGTTTAAAGCCGAACAGAGGAATGGAAGGACTTGCACCATCTCTCTAACGACTGGTCGATGGAGAATGAGCGAAACGTTGAGGATGGAAGGAGATCTGATTAGGGTGATTCGATTACATCGTTGATCTATATTAGTGACTGCATGTGACCTCGGAATCAAGGAGGAGCCACCTTGTTACCAGAAAAGGCTATTGAGAATTTTTGGGAGAATAGTCAAGAAATGAAGTGTCGACCATTTTTGTTCCTGCCTCGTGAGAATAGAGTGTGTAGCTTTGGTGGGTTCGACTTGGTCCGTTAGACTTGAGCCTCCTAATATTTTAGTACATTCTTTTAGATTTTATACATAAATAGAACTAAGACAAGATTTACACTAATAATACTACAGAAGTAGTACATAGGATGGGGCCCCTGCCTTCCGGGGGCCCGGGGCGGGCGCCCCGCTTGCCCACCCATATGGGCCGGCCCTGAACATAGCTAATGTCGAAGGAAAATACGTTGGCTATGTTAGAAACTGGTAAGAAAAATATCTTTGTTATCATGGGAGAAAAATGGGGGAGCCATCAGGAGTGGAGACCATTTTGATTTGGTTCTTTTGCGGGCAGTAAGAAACTAGTGTTTTCATCACCGAGGGAGTAGTAGAAGATTTTGTTCCCACTAACACCAATCTGCGGCGTTAGCATCAACAAGGTGGCAAAGCTTGTTTCTGGCAACCCGCAGGTGAGACTCAAGATGAAGAATGTTTTGTCGTTTCTTGAGGCGATCAATAAGGAGAATTATAGGACGGAAGTTGAATTCAAGAACATAGGGAATCTTGGAAGAGTTGGCACACCCTTTGGCCGCGGCCCTAATCCGTTTAAGATGCAAGCAGAGACAGGATAGGGCGGATTTATGCATGTGTAAGTTAGGAACACTATGCCAATTAGTGCAAACTGGATCAGAGAAGCTAGGGAACGAGAGCCAAGAGTTGTTTAGGCGATGAACATAACTCCTGGGCTCTTTTGACGAGGCATCGAAATGGATCAGAACCTGATCAGAGAATGGGCGTCGACCAAGAGAGGGTGGAGTTCGACAGGGCAAAGCTCCAACTCAAATTGATAAAGACCATGTCAATTCGAACCAAGATGGGTGATGATTGTATGCTGGACGATGTGTAGTGCTCGCCGAGAAGCGTTAAATCGATCAGGCCAAGCGAGTGGATGCAGTCATTGAACATGGAGGCTTTCGTAGCATTGAAATTATCATTTGAGCGATCATCGGGGGATTGGTTAAGGTTGAAATCTCCCATCATGGCAATAGGCCAAGAAAGATTTGCTAATTCAGTGGACAGAGAATCGAGGAAAACGTGCTTGGAGTTGTGACCGCAAGGACCATAGATGTTGACGATCGCGCGAGAGAGATAGAGGTTATACAAACGGAAAGAAAATATCGCCGTGATCGAGAAGTCGTTAATGTAGTGTTAAACAAGGTCGAGGACTATGCCGTCCAAGGCTGTAATGATCTCGCCAGAGGCACCGCAAGCAGGTTTAAAAAACAAACGAGCGCAAGGATGGAGGCAGAAAGGAGGAGGATTTGAGTGAAGAGACATCAGAAGGTTTAGACCACTGAATACAAAGAACCTACGAAGGTGAAGCAACTATAGTGCTTTTAACCTCTTCGCACTTAACGTAATCACAAAAATTGCGGAGATTCCACGAGGAGAAGGAAAGTATAATTAACACTGAAAGGATTAAGCGGTGGCAAGCATAGGTTTGCGCCCAAATAGATGAGCACAGAGGCTCTAATAAATGGGAGCCTCTTCCCCGGACTCTGCATCAAAATGATGCAAACAGACATATTTTATTAAAGAGTAAAAAATATCGAAGAACGTATCCAAATACAATTCACGGATCACTCAAGGTGGCCACAAAGATAAGCCACTCAAAAATAAGAAGTGCAAGATTATGCATCAATCCGTCTCGCATTAAGCCACCCACCCTGGCTGTAGATAGCCCGAACGACCGCCAACAGCTGGGCACATCCTGAATCCATAAGTCCTTGCTGGTCGGCAAGGAGGCGGAAGGACCATCGCTATCATGTCTAAGTCGGCGAGGGACGATTAGCGGACTGCGGCCTTTGCTTGAGGCCTTGAGGGCCCATCTCATTGACATTGGGTCATGGAGCCGGTGTGGACGCTGGAGTTACGCTAAAGAGGAGAGCAACGGGGTGGATGCCGCACCGTCGGCAAGGTCCTCAAGGTCTTCCAGGGAGAGAGGATCAAGTGGGTAAAGAGTCACAACAATGAGATCAACAACCAATAAGGAACCCCGAGCAGGGGGTGTCAGATTTACCTTGTCCGTCGTTGTGGGGGGCCTTGCGCAGCATGGAGAGAATTGCGGGTGGCTCGAAGAGAACCACATGCGCGCTTCATCACGAAAAACCTCATCATCAAGGAGCGAGGGAAGGTAGTCCATGTCAGAGATAAAACAGTCTGGCGACACGGCCACGGCATCTAGGTTACCAAAGCCGAGCCCCAACGAGCCAACAGTTTTGACACGGGCTTTTCGAAGGCACACAACAGAGGAGTCAGAGCCAAGAGACAGCGAGCTTCCTGGCTAGACTTGGGAAAGGATTTCCACCGTGAGTACTGCGGGGACGCAGTTCAACCGTAGTGGTAATAGAGTGTATGCCACCCATACAGGCAGCAGTCAGGTTGATGGCCATCAGCCACTCGCAACTAGTGGACGTCACGACATGGCGTAGGGGAATGCGGAAGAAAGCCCGCTCGCCAAGGGTACCCTTCACGACTTGTAAACGAAGCCCAAGTGCAGCTTGAATGTGACGCCTTCAGCTTTGAGTGGAGTGGCTCAGTGTGGTCCACTGAAGCGGAGGGCACAACTGTGAGAGCTCGTTTGAGAAGGGAAGCAACAGGGGACATGCCAGAAGGAGATTCGACGGTAGGTGCCCGAGTGCCGGATTCATGGCCGGCGTTGAAAAATCCCGGCGGGGGAAACCATAGCAGACAGGAAGGGTCGGGGTTGTGTGAGGACGGACGAAACGAGCGGGCGATTTTTTCAAGTTTCTTTACTTCGGAAGCGTTTCTTCAATTGTTCAACCAGTTTTTGATGACCCACAAGTATAGGGATGGCAACAGTCTTCGAGGGAAGTAAAACCCAAATTATTGATTCGACACAAGGGGAGCCAAATAATATTTATGAGACTTAACAACCGAGTTGTCAATTCAGCTGCACCTGAAAGTAGACTTACTCGCAAAAGTTTATCAGTGGTAGCAATTTTATAGCAGAAGTAGTAGTAAAATAACAGCAAGAGTAAAATAGTAATCGTGAAAACAACAGGATTAAAGTACCGTCGGCATAGGGAACGGATGAACGGGCGTTGCATGGATAAGATAGTTCATGTAATAATCTAAACATGGGAATTGCAGATAACAATAATAAAGCATCCAACTTCTAGGCAAACCGTAAGAATGTGTTCCATTATAGTCATACGTGCTCGCAATGAGAAACTTGCACAACATCTTTTGTCCTACAAGTCCATTTGCAGCTGGGACTCAAGGGAAACTACTGGTAATTAAGGTGCTCCTTTTAATAAAGCACCGGAGCAAAGCATTAAAATTCCGTGAACACACGTGATCCTCACATCATGACTATCACCTCCGATTGTCCCAATTTTTGTCGTTTTGGGGCCTCGGGTTCTAGACAATGACACGTGTAAACAACTTGGAGATATGATCAAGAAACATAATTATACTCATGAAATAATAACATGTTCAGATCTGTGATCATGACACTCGGGCACAAAGGTACAAGCATTAAGCATAACAAGTTGCAACAACGGTAGCAAACACTAACAGTGGATACTAGGCACTATGCCATAACAATCTAGCATTATTACATGATTGATCTCATCCAATCCCTTCCATCCCTCTCAGTCGACAACGGTGTTTACTCACACATGGATGCGGGAATCATGGATGGTTGATGGAGAAGACGTGGCGGTGACGATGGCGATGATCTCCTTCGAATCCCTCTCCCGACAAGGTGCCAGAAAGGAATCTCTGATCCCCGAATTGAGTTTCGAGGTGGCGCGTCACTCTATTGTGTTTCCGTGGAATATAACGAACCCCTTGATGTTTTAGGCTTACAGGGGATATGTAGTCAAAAGGAGCACGAGGGGTCGCCTGTGGGCCCCACACCACGAGGTGACACGGCCTAGGGGACGCGCCCAGGCGTGGTGTGCCCCCCTCCTACCCCCTCCCTCCGGGTCTCCTTTTGGCTTCGGGGGTCTTCAGGTGTTTTAAAGTCTTTGGGATCTTTTTTGGGCATCTTCCACAAAGTTGATTTTTCTGCACAAAAAAAAGACACCAAGGTAATTCTGCTGAGAACAACGTTAGTCCGTGTTAGTTGTATCCAAAGCTCATAAGTTTAGAGGCAAACAACAGTAAAAGTGTTCAGAAAAGAAGATACGTTTTGGATGTATCAACTCTCCCAAGCTTAGCTTATTGCTTGTCCTCAAGCAATTTAGTGACAACTGAGTGCGATAAAAGAACTTTTACGAACACATTTGTTCATATGCTGTTGATATACTCACTATATGATCAAGTTCTTAGGTAATTCATAATAAGATGTATGCAAGATAAAGGTCACGTAATAGTTATGCCAACCATGTGGAGATACCAACAATCTAATAATGAACAACATGAAATATATCAATCTGCAGAATTGCAATGCTCATAATATGGTATGATAAAGTGTACTCGCTTTCCCTTAATAATGGAGCAAAATATGGATGCTAGGGCACCTCTGAAGTTCAAATGAAGACAAGAATTAAAGATATAAAAGATACAAGCATCAAAGTAATACTACAATCAACCGTGTTGTGGGACAAGCACATTACACTAAGAATGACAGCCATGCTCTCAAGAAGGTGTATAAAATGAGAAGGTGAACACTCAGCATAAAAGTAAAAGAAAGTCCCTTCGCATAGGGAAGCATGGATTAACTCATGTGCTAGAGCTTTTTATTTTATTAAATAGAGGTATTGAAAACATTTTTTTAGAGAGGTGTATTCTTATGTCAACGAATGGTAAACATACAATATAGTACGTCACAAGCCAACTAGACTTCACAAGAGTGGCTTCCATAGAAGGACACATCTGGGTAGAAGGTCATCCATCTTTCTCTTTTTTTTACACAATTATGCTTTGACTGATAAATCAGGGAAAATAGTGAAGAGAATTTATAGTAACCAATTTTGGGGCTGCGCACCCCGCTGCCAGCTCTTCTATCATTTGGATAAGCAAATGAAGCCACTAGTCCAGGTGTGCAAAGTCCAATCAACAAGTGAGATAAAGATTCTTTATTTACGTCCTTATGAGCTAAAACTGGGGCACAAAACAGGAATAATTTTTGAAGGTTTTAAAGGTAGCACATAAGAAATTTACTTGGAGTGGCGGTTAAATGCCACTTATAGGTATGTATGGTGGAAACATTTGGAAAACTTTGGTTTTTCGTAATTGGATGCACGAGTAGATATCATACTCGGTACAAGTGAAGGCTAGCAATAGACGGGGAGTGACAATCAAGAGAGTAACAACTGTCATAATCATGCTTGCGACAAAACAAAATTAACTGGGGCATAAAGGTGATGCAAATACTCTGAGGCACAATAAATCATCGAGGCTTAATTGAATTTTTGTTTTCAGTCATATGCATGCATGAGCTTGTGCCAAGTCGATTCAAGCGAAACAATCAGAGGGAGATACCACAATGTCATACCCTTCTATGAATAAAACAATGCAAGCAAACATTTATACGTTATGCTATCTAATATTAATAAGTTGGAACTAAACATGAGAGAGCACGAACTACTAAGCATTAATTAAATAACATAAACCTTACACAAACAAACTAAGCATGTTCACATGGATGACTATATGTACAAAAATGAAAACAAATAGAGTTAATACCAGCCTCTCACCACAACTTGAATTGTCTTAAATCGTCACTATTGCTCTTCACTCATATGGATTTAAGAATATAAAATGATAACCAAACTCCAATGGAGACATGGCAGACTGATGAACTCTGCAATAAACTTTGCAAATCCAAAGAAGAACATTAAATATTTTTGGGCTTTTGAATATTAAAACAAGAACAGAAATAAACAAGCAAAATATATTTGGATTTTTGAATATTAAACCGAAAAAAGAAGGTAAAGAGAATCAACAAAAGAAACTAAAGAAGAAAATAAAGAGAAACAAAAGAAATATTTTTGGTCTTTTTGTGTTTTGGAGAGCAAGAACAAAACAATAAAAACAAGAAGAAGCAAAAGAAATGAAAACAAACGAAAGAAACGAAAACATGGTACATGTATTCATTTGTATTCATATAGCAATGTGTAATGGAAATTCCATTTGTATTCATATAGCAATGTATTGGAAACTGCATAAGATAGCAACATGTACGTGTATATATATCCATGTGTATTCATATAACAATATAATGTGTATTGGAAATTCCATTTATAATTTGTTCCCATTTGAATCCTATATGTGCATTGGAAAGAATAAATTTGTTGCATTGAAACGATATACTTATAGCATTGAAAAAAATATACTTGTTGCACGAGCTGCTCGTCCTCCGAATCCCAAACAGTAGGAGACCGGGCCACTAGGTGACGCTGCTCATAGCCGAAGATACTGATAATACGGTACAACTTGTTGGCAATGTACCCATCGATGACCGCATAATCAATGTTTACCTGGTAAAGTGGGATCTTCTCCAAAAATTGTAACCCTAACTGGGGAAATCTTTCTTCATGATACTGTATTTCTCGGTGATCAATGCGGCTGCCATATCAGCCATCGAAGTCCTTTCATACTTAATGTAGAACAGGTCCTGGAGATCAATATGGCACTGACATGTTATCTCAATACCTCAGGTGTTCCTCATCTTCAACTTGTCGTTTCTTATATCAACGCTAGTAAAACGTATGTCGCTGTTGACAAAGAAAATCTGGGAGTTCTGGACAATTTTTGTCACTAGTGCAACAAAAAAAATGGAAAAAATGTTAAACAAATAATCTTAATACCGCTGAAGCAAGTTATATTGTTTCAAATACAACAACAAATGGAACAAAATAATCTTAATAACATGCATCAAGTATATTGTTTCAAATAATGCAACAACAAATGGATCAAATGTTAATTTCTTTGCCGTGTGCTAGCACACGGCAAAGACATGACAGGTGGGCCCATCAGCCCTCCCCATTGTGCCATTCGTGCCAATCTTTCCCGTGTGCTTGCGCCTACCAAGCACACAATGCTAGATTCTAGTGGCTGGCTCCACGTGTCCTCTTTGCCGTGTGCAAGCACACGACAAAGAGTGAAAAATTACTTTGTCGTGTGCTTGCACACGGCAAAGAGGTCATTTTTTTTCTGAAACATTTCAGTTCAAAATGAAAGAACAAATGCAGTATAGTATTTCATCAACTGTTATCATCACAGCAACACACATATCATCCAAAATGCATAAAACACAAAATATCATTCATAACACCACAATATCATCCATAACATCATTATTTACAACTAGTTCATTGTTACATCGATGTAGCATGACAATGAGATCATCCGGGAAGTCCTCATGCCATCGATGTATGCTCCGAGCTCCAATCCATCTAGAACACGAGAGAAAGAAACATAGACATGGGAATTGAAACATTTGAATGCAAAATGACAGATTATTGACGTAGATGTGAAAAATTGCACACCCACTAAGCTCGCGCTAACTTGGTGGCAGTGAAGCAAAAAATTTGGCCAACCTGACGAGTAGCATGTTGACAAAATGATCTAAGTCTAAGTGAGACATTAGAGTAACAGATGCAAAATGCAAGAGGAATCGTAATAGAATAGACAGAGTAGCGCGAAATGAAATAAAATTACTATAGATCTTACCCAGCGCCCTCTGGCCGAACCAACGGCCGAGACGCAGGGGGCTCGTCAAATGGGAGAAACACCAGACCCCGCAGGTACACCCTGCTGGTGACCTCCTGCTCTCCATTCTCCTCCTCCTCCTCGGTGCCATCAGCTGGCGGGAGATCGTCCTCCGGCTGTTCCCTCTCCGACTCCTCCATCTCCGGCTCCTCCACCCTGACCTCCTTCCATCGGCCACTCTCCCCCTCCTTCCTCGGCCTCCTCCTCGCCGGATGCCTACCGTCGGTCCTAGTCGAGGTACCACCGGTTCTGGAACCTCCGCATCTTCCCTCGTGTGCCCTGCGTTACTGCTCCAGCCGGAGGGACTCCTGGTACACCGCGTCGATCTCCCTCGTCGCAGACGTCCGGCCTCTCCCTCTCCACGAGCCCTTCCTCGTCGCCATTCTTCCGCTCCTGGACGACTCGGGTTCTCCCTAGGGGGTCTTGCTGCTGGCTGTAACACCTGGGGTGTTACCCTAAGTAGAAAGTGTTTGTTTTCTTTTTGCTTTGCATGCATCATATTGCATTGCCCCATGTTTGCATCACAACTGAACAATTCAAAACAATTTAAACCTTCACACATGTCTAAAAATTTCAATTGAAAGTTGCAACTCAAATTGTTTTCAATAAATTGAAGTTGAACTTATTTAAATTGCATGCTAAATAAAAATTTCCCTTTTGTTAAAACCCTAATGGCCAATTAAATCTCAAATCAATTCCTTCTTATTTGACATGATCAAATTGTGGTTTAAACATTAAAATTCTTGTCAACTACTAAATTCAATAATGTTTGCAAAATTGCTTGAGCTTATTAAATAGAATTTGTTTATTTCCAAAATTCCCAAACCAAACCTTATTTGAAATTCAACTAACCACTTAAAATCAAACTAATATTTTAAATTTTGAAATCAATAACTAACCTTGCTTTTAATTACTGTTTTACAAATAATAAACAATGTTCATCAAATAAAATTTAAAACCCCAAGCCATTCTTTCTCTCTTTCCTATTCTTTTCTTACCAGCAAAAAAAAAAGAAGGAAAAAAAATAGGAAAGGGAGAGGTGAGCAGAGGCAGCCAGCCCATCTATTCTTCCCCCCCCCAAGCCCACCTTTGGGCCCGATACCCCCTTGATCGCTTGTCGTCTTCCTCCCTGTGAGGTCACCTCTGTACGACAGCAGCAGCACCGTCGATCATCTCCCTCCCCTCCTCGATTGCTTGCCGTACCAAGCTCCCTCTCCATAAAACTGGCCTCCATCCCTCTGCCCTAGCCTAGCCCCTAACCCTAGACCTCTAGCCCTAGCGCCGCCAGCTCTCCTCTCTTCCCTCCCCCGATTCCTTCTGTTCTGAACTCTGAAACTACACTCCACCGCCGCCGTCAGACCTCGCCGCCCGCCGTCGCCCTGGCCACCTCCGGGGCCAACCGTGGCCGGGAATGGAACCCCGGGGGCCTGGCCTCCCGCCTCGTCGCCTCCACCGGGCCGGAGAGGCCCTCGGAGCCCCCTCCCGCGCCGTCGACGGCGCCACCGAACGCCACCGTCCTCGTCGTCTGCAACTGCTGTACGGCGTCGAGCACCCGGTGAGCCCTCTGCTCCTCCTCCCCTGCTTCCCTGGCGCACACGATCACGAGGCCCGCACCATCAACCCACCTGCGCCTCGCTGCCGCACCATCCCCACGTCCACGCCGCAACGTTGCGCTGACTCCGATCGCCGCAGTTGCAGGTAACTGAAACTGTCGAGTTTCAGTTAACAGTCATTGTGATTCCTTTTCCTCCGCCAGAAACGAATACAACCACAACGAGCAGAGCAGCCCAGTGGCAAGGGCGCTGCGCGCGCTTCCGCGAGGGCAGCGGATCGAACCCCGCGCGGCGCAAGCCTTTTTCCTTTTATTTCCGCGCTGACCACTGGGTCCCACACCGTCAGTGCCTCTACATGCCACCTACGTTTCCCCGTGCCTCGTCAGCTGCCATGTGGCGCAGGCCCCACCCGTCAGCTGCGGTGGCTGGATCTGGCCACGGTGAGAAAAGTCCCAGATCCATATCTGGATCTGAAATTTGCACCGAGGCCCCTGTCCTTACCGTTTTTACACCGGAGCCCCTCTCTACTGTTTTTTCCTCACAACCACATCCCTGTCTTTTGCAAAATAAACCCTAAACTTCAAATGCTCATAATTTTCAAACCACAAACCCAAATGACATAAACTTTGTATGTATCCCAATCAAAATTTCATGAACTTTTCAAATATGTATTTTTTTTACTGTTTTGAACATTCAAAATTTCAAAACTTCAGATTCAAACAACTCTTATGAATTGATTAAATTCATAACAAATTCAATCTTATTTCAAATTGGCCCATATAAAATATGTTTTCCAACCAAATTTCATGCTCTTTCCAAATATAACATTTGTTTTCTGTTTTGAATAATTTAAATTGCTGAAAACAACTGTTTCTTATTTAATGCAATTTAAATTGCCAAATCATAACTAATTCATTTTAATTCCAAATCCAACAAATAAAATATGTTTGCATACCAGAAAAATGCACTTAATCTGTTCATGCCATCCATGTTCATGTTTGCACCCTGCATGTTGCATTTGTAGTAGTGTTATGTATGTTCACCAATTAAATAAATATGGAATGTGTTGGGGTATTAAATTCAAATCATACCCTATTCCATTTAATATTGGATAGATCACCTCTACCTTGTGTAAACTGTTAATCAACATTTAATATTGATGGTTAGCTAAACAACTTGAACCAATTCCTATTTCTCCGGACTCCGGTTCCGATTAAATTGCTTAAGTTGTTTTCCCCGTTGCATCTTGCCATGTCATGCATATAAAATAGGATCATGCTGAATCTTTTGCCGTAGTAGTAATTGTTGCATCCGGTGTTTGTTCGAGGTTCGTTGCTTCTTCGCGGATAGGACGTTGAGATGATGTGAGCAACGACAAGTTCTGTGGATGTACCTCTACTTGCTGGATTCCAGGCAAGTATACTCACTTGCTGCCAAATGGCTGCCTTTCATCACTTGTTACCGTTCTTTCCATTGTTCTTATTCTAGCCTGTTGATTCGATGCTTGTGTCTCGATCCTATCATCTGTTTACCTTGCAGCCATGATATAGCCTTCCTTCCACTTCCTATTAACTGTTGTTTGTTTACCCTGTTGGCCCTCGTGTCGTAGTTGCATGCTTAGTGTTGTTTGCGCTCAAGTCTTGTTGTCCGTCTTATCACCTGTTTAGTTGATAGTTGGGTTTCAATTCAATCAACATGTTAATGTTTTGGGTAATAATAATTTGATGTTAAGGCACCGGTAGGAGGCCCGGGTTAGGGTTTTGAGGCCTGCTAGTGTCGAACTTAATTAGGAAAAGAGTCTTGTCTACTGATCCATGATGAGCGTGCTCACCGCATCCGGGAGGTAGTATGGGACCCCCCTCGACTTAGATCTGATCTGCAGCTTGTCCGAAGAGCCACACGTAGTTCGGGTGTTCCATTTGCTCCTTGCATAATGGGTTGATCCCCCATGGTTACTGATGATGATGATGATGATGATGATGATGCATATAGGGCGAGGCCTGTAGTGCCGGGGTGTTGTGTCCTGCGGGAGGTTTGCACACCCGCGCTGAGTATTCGGCTGCGTGGCTGGGACCTTATAGCTCCGTGGCTCCTAGGATGGGTTGTAGAGACGGTTTGGGTCGTGTCAAGCCAACCTGAGTTTTAGTTGGTGGCTTGAGTGTGTACGGGTACTGGAGCACCCCCTGCAGGGATAAATCTTCTCGAGAAGCCGTGTTGTCCGCGGTTATGTGACGACTTGGTCAAAGTGCTGGCTAACAAGTATTCAGACAACTTACACCTAATGATAATAACTTGACTAGTAATATAGATTATTTCCACCATAAGAATGAATGTCACCTTAATCAACCGTGTGAGTTATCCTTGGGTTGCTTCCTTAGTAGGGGTGACATTGGATGGGTATTGTTTGGTGAGTAGTTGTAGTTGGTTCCGGTACGCTATCTTATCTTCTTCTGTTAGCCGGAAGTTGTAGTGTGTTTCTGTAGTTGGTTAGTGCAGCCCGCTGCCGCCTCTTTGCAATAAACCCCTCCTTCCCGTTGTACCCAAAGTATTTGTATCTTGTGATGACTGGCTACGCCGGTATCTTGTGAGTATGGTTTATCCACTTGCTAGTACTTAACCGTACTGACCCACGAATCTTTTCGTGGCTGCATATTCAACATTGCAGTCAACAGGTTTGAAGTCTGACGACGTTATCTTGGGAATCCCTCCGGCTTGGCCTGGGCAGGGATTGGACGCTCTCGGTTATCTTCAGGACTCTTAGTCCAATTTGTATCTTGTCTGTAGCCGGACGCTAGGTTGTTTCTTCCGCTGTTATTTGGATCTTTGTATTGTATCAGTTGTATCCTTGACTCGTTTGAGTCCTCTTGTATATATCTTTTCTGTTGTTGTGGATTATTCGTGAACTGTTGTAATGTTATCACAAGTGGCAACCTGGAATCGGTTATTATGTGGATTTTGGCGGGAATGCTGAAATCTGCATAGTGCCCGATCCCGGGGCGTCACAAATGGTATCAGAGCCTTGGTTCCGACTCCCGAGATTGTTTCGATACGAATGGTTATCGAAGCAACGGTGTCCGCAAAGCCTGTAGGATAACCTAGCTAACGGTCGTTGTTTCTAGAATGTCAAAAACTATTTCTGCTAAACTATTTTGGAAAACACCTCAATAGGATTCTTGTTTTCTCCTTATCACTATTCTATTCCCTCCCATCTTATTTGTTTTGGAGTCTTCCCCCCTTGTCTATCTTTCAAAGTGTTAGGATCCTACGTGGTTGGACGTTTTCTGAGCCTTTAACCTATTAGGTTCGATCATCGGAAGATTCCTGGTGGAAAAAACATCGTCGTCACTCCGAGCAAGAATCCCTTGTTAGTGGTGTCGAGGAGATCAGCTGGAAGCGTGAAGAATCGATAGTCGAACTTCTTTCCCCTCCCGGGTTAGCAGGTGGATTGCGAGGGCGCAATCCCTTGTTAGTGGTGTCGTCTGTAACACCTGGGGTGTTACTAAGTAGAAGTGTTTGTTTTCTTTTTGCTTTGCATGCATCATATTGCATTGCCCATGTTTGCATCACAACTGAACAATTCAAAACAATTTAAACCTTCACATGTCTAAAAATTTCAATTGAAAGTTGCAACTCAAATTGTTTTCAATAAATTGAAGTTGAACTTATTTAAATTGCATGCTAAATAAAAATTTCCCTTTTGTTAAAACCCTAATGGCCAATTAAATCTCAAATCAATTCCTTCTTATTTGACATGATCAAATTGTGGTTTAAACATTAAAATTCTTGTCAACTACTAAATTCAATAATGTTTGCAAAATTGCTTGAGCTTATTAAATAGAATTTGTTTATTTCCAAAATTCCCAAACCAAACCTTATTTGAAATTCAACTAACCACTTAAAATCAAACTAATATTTTAAATTTTGAAATCAATAACTAACCTTGCTTTTAATTACTGTTTTGCAAATAATAAACAATGTTCATCAAATAAAATTTAAAACCCCAAGCCATTCTTTCTCTCTTTCCTATTCTTTTCTTACCAGCAAAAAAAAAAGGAAAAAAAAATAGGAAAGGGAGAGGTGAGCAGAGGCAGCCAGCCCATCTATTCTCCCCCCCCAAGCCCACCTTTGGGCCCGATACCCCCTTCATCGCTTGTCGTCTTCCTCCCTGTGAGGTCACCTCTGTACGACAGCAGCAGCACCGTCGATCATCTTCCTCCCCTCCTCGATTGCTTGCCGTACCAAGCTCCCTCTCCATAAAACTGGCCTCCATCCCTCTGCCCTAGCCTAGCCCCTAACCCTAGACCTCTAGCCCTAGCGCCGCCAGCTCTCCTCTCTTCCCTCCCCCGATTCCTTCTGTTCTGAACTTTGAAACTACACTCCACCGCCGCTGTCAGACCTCGCCACCCGCCGTCGCCCTGGCCACCTCCGGGGCCAACCGTGGCCGGGAATGGAACCCCGGGGGCCCGGCCTCCCGCCTCGTCGCCTCCACGGGCCGGAGAGGCCCTCGGAGCCCCCTCCCGCGCCGTCGACAGCGCCACCGAACGCCACCGTCCTCGTCGTCTGCAACTGCTGTACGGCGTCGAGCACCCCGGTGAGCCCTCTGCTCCGCCTCCCCTCTGCTTCCCTGGCGCACACGATCACGAGGCCCGCACCATCAACCCACCTGCACCTCGCTACCCGCACCATCCCCATGTCCATGCCGCAACGTTGCGCTGACTCCGATCGCCGCAGTTGCAGGTAACTGAAACTGTCGAGTTTCAGTTAACAGTCGCTGCGATTCCTTTTCCTCCGTCAGAAACGAATACAACCACAACGAGCAGAGCAGCCAAGTGGCAAGGGTGCTGCGCGCGCTTCCGCGAGGGCAGCGGATCGAACCCCGCGCGGCGCAAGCCTTTTTCCTTTTATTTCCGCGCTGACCACTGGGTCCCACCCGTCAGTGCCTCTACATGCCACCTACGTTTCCCCGTGCCTCGTCAGCTGCCATGTGGCGCAGGCCCCACCCGTCAGCTGCGGTGGCTGGATCTGGCCACGGTGAGAAAAGTCCCAGATCCATATCTGGATTTGAAATTTGCACCGAGGCCCCTGTCCTTACCCTTTTTACACCGGAGCCCCTCTCTACTGTTTTTTCCTCACAACCACATCCCTGTCTTTTGCAAAATAAACACTAAACTTCAAATGCTCATAATTTTCAAACCACAAACCCAAATGACACAAACTTTGTATGTATCCCAATCAAAATTTCATGAACTTTTCAAATATGTATTTTTTTTACTGTTTTGAACATTCCAAATAATTTCAAAACTTCAGATTCAAACAACTCTTATGAATTTGATTAAATTCATAACAAATTCAATCTTATTTCAAATTGGCCCATATAAAATATGTTTTCCAACCAAAATTTCATGCTCTTTCCAAATATAACATTTGTTTTCTGTTTTGAATAATTAAATTGCTGAAAAACAAACTGTTTCTTATTTAATGCAATTTAAATTGCCAAATTCATAACTAATTCATTTTAATTCCAAATCCAACAAATAAATATGTTTGCATACCAGAAAAATGCACTTAATCTGTTCATGCCATCCATGTTCATGTTTGCACCCTGCATGTTGCATTTGTAGTAGTGTTATGTATGTTCACCAATTAAATAAAATGGAATGTGTTGGGGTATTAAATTCAAATCATACCCTATTCCATTTAATATTGGATAGATCACCTCTACCTTGTGTAAACCTGTTAATCAACATTTAATATTGATGGTTTAGCTAAACAACTTGAACCAATTCCTATTTCTCCGGACTCCGGTTCCGATTAAATTGCTTAAGTTGTTTTCCCCGTTGCATCTTGCCATGTCATGCATATAAAATAGGATCATGCTGAATCTTTTGCCGTAGTAGTAATTGTTGCATCCGGTGTTTGTTCGAGGTTCGTTGCTTCTTCGCGGATAGGACGTTGAGATGATGTGAGCAACGACAAGTTCTGTGGATGTACCTCTACTTGCTGGATTCCAGGCAAGTATACTCACTTGCTGCCAAATGGCTGCCTTTCATCACTTGTTACCGATTATTTCCATTGTTCTTATTCTAGCCTGTTGATTCGATGCTTGTGTCTCGATCCTATCATCTGTTTACCTTGCAGCCATGATATAGCCTTCCTTCCACTTCCTATTAACTGTTGTTTGTTTACCCTGTTGGCCCTCGTGTCGTAGTTGCATGCTTAGTGTTGTTTGCGCTCAAGTCTTGTTGTCCGTCTTATCACCTGTTTAGTTGATAGTTGGGTTTCAATTCAATCAACATGTTAATGTTTTGGGTAATAATAATTGATGTTAAGGCACCGGTAGGAGGCCCGGGTTAGGGTTTTTGAGGCCTGCTAGTGTCGAACTTAATTAGGAAAAGAGTCTTGTCTACTGATCCATGATGAGCGTGCTCACCGCATCCGGGAGGTAGTATGGGACCCCCTCGACTTAGATCTGATCTGCAGCTTGTCCGAAGAGCCACACGTAGTTCGGGTGTTCCATTTGCTCCTTGCATAATGGGTTGATCCCCCATGGTTACTGATGATGATGATGATGATGATGATGCATATAGGGCGAGGCTGTAGTGCCGGGGTGTTGTGTCCTGCGGGAGGTTTGCACACCCGCGCTGAGTATTCGGCTGCGTGGCTGGGACCTTTATAGCTCCGTGGCTCCAAGGATGGGTTGTAGAGACGGTTTGGGTCATGTCAAGCAACCTGAGTTTTAGTTGGTGGCTTGAGTGTGTACGGGTACTGGAGCACCCCTGCAGGGAATAAATCTTCTCGAGAAGCGTGTTGTCCGCGGTTATGTGACGACTTGGTCAAAGTGCTGGCTAACAAGTACTCAGACAACTTACACCTAATGATAATAACTTGACTAGTAATATAGATTATTTCCACCATAAGAATGAATGTCACCTTAATCAACCGTGTGAGTTATCCTTGGGTTGCTTCCTTAGTAGGGGGTGACATTGGATGGGTATTGTTTGGTGAGTAGTTGTAGTTGGTTCGGTACGCTATCTTATCTTCTTTTGTTAGCCGGAAGTTGTAGTGTGTTTCTGTAGTTGGTTAGTGCAGCCCGCTGCCGCCTCTTTGCAATAAACCCCTCCTTCCCGTTGTACCCAAAGTATTTGTATCTTGTGATGACTGGCTACGCCGGTATCTTGTGAGTATGGTTTATCCACTTGCCAGTACTTAACCGTACTGACCCACGAATCTTTTTCGTGGCTGCATATTCAACATTGCAGTCAACAGGTTTGAAGTCTGACGACGTTATCTTGGGAATCCCTCGGCTTGGCCTGGGCAGGGATTGGACGCTCTCGGTTATCTTCAGGACTCTTAGTCCAATTTGTATCTTGTCTGTAGCCGGACGCTAGGTTGTTTCTTCCGCTGTTATTTGGATCTTTGTATTGTATCAGTTGTATCCTTGACTCGTTTGAGTCCTTTGTATATATCTTTTTGTTGTTGTGGAATATTCGTGAACTGTTGTAATGTTATCACAAGTGGCAACCTGGAATCGGTTATTATGTGGATTTTGGCGGGAATGCTGAAATCTGCATAGTGCCCGATCCGGGGGTCACAAATGGTATCAGAGCCTTGGTTCCGACTCCCGAGATTGTTTCGATACGAATGGTTATCGAAGCAACGGGTCCGCAAAGCCTGTAGGATAACCTAGCTAACGGTCGTTGTTTCTAGAATGTCAAAAAACTATTTCTGCTAAACTATTTTGGAAAACACCTCAATAGGATTCTTGTTTTCTCCTTATCACTATTCTATTCCCTCCCATCTTATTTGTTTTGGAGTCTTCCCCCCTTGTCTATCTTTCAAAGTGTTAGGATCCTACGTGGTTGGCGTTTTCTGAGCCTTTAACCTATTAGGTTCGATCATCGGAAGATTCCTGGTGGAAAAAACATCGTCGTCACTCCGAGCAAGAATCCCTTGTTAGTGGTGTCGAGGAGATCAGTGGAAGCATGAAGAATCGATAGTCGAACTTCTTTCCCCTCCCAGGTTAGCAGGTGGATTGCGAGGGCGCAATCCCTTGTTAGTGGTGTCGTCTGTAACACCTGGGGTGTTACCCTAAGTAGAAAGTGTTTGTTTTCTTTTTGCTTTGCATGCATCATATTGCATTGCCCCATGTTTGCATCACAACTGAACAATTCAAAACAATTTAAACCTTCACACATGTCTAAAAATTTCAATTGAAAGTTGCAACTCAAATTGTTTTCAATAAATTGAAGTTGAACTTATTTAAATTGCATGCTAAATAAAAATTTCCCTTTTTTAAAACCCTAATGGCCAATTAAATCTCAAATCAATTCCTTCTTATTTGACATGATCAAATTGTGGTTTTAAACATTAAAATTCTTGTCAACTACTAAATTCAATAATGTTTGCAAAATTGCTTGAGCTTATTAAATAGAATTTGTTTATTTCCAAAATTCCCAAACCAAACCTTATTTGAAATTCAACTAACCACTTAAATCAAACTAATATTTTAAATTTTGAAATCAATAACTAACCTTGCTTTTAATTACTGTTTTGCAAATAATAAAACAATGTTCATCAAATAAAATTTAAAACCCCAAGCCATTCTTTCTCTTTCCTATTCTTTTCTTACCAGCAAAAAAAAAGGAAAAAAAATAGGAAAGGGAGAGGTGAGCAGAGGCAGCCAGCCCATCTATTCTCCCCCCAAGCCCACCTTTGGGCCCGATACCCCCTTCATCGCTTGTCGTCTTCCTCCCTGTGAGGTCACCTCTGTACGACAGCAGCAGCACCGTCGATCATCTTCCTCCCCTCCTCGATTGCTTGCCGTACCAAGCTCCCTCTCCATAAAACTGGCCTCCATCCCTCTGCCCTAGCCTAGCCCCTAACCCTAGACTCTAGCCCTAGCGCCGCCAGCTCTCCTCTCTTCCCTCCCCCGATTCCTTCTGTTCTGAACTTTGAAACTACACTCCACGCCGCTGTCAGACCTCGCCACCCGCCGTCGCCCTGGCCACCTCCGGGGCCAACCGTCGCCGGGAATGGAACCCCGGGGGCCCGGCCTCCGCCTCGTCGCCTCCACGGGCCGGAGAGGCCCTCGGAGCCCCCTCCCGCGCCGTCGACAGCGCCACCGAACGCCACCGTCCTCGTCGTCTGCAACTGCTGTACGGCGTCGAGCACCCGGTGAGCCCTCTGCTCCGCCTCCCCTTGCTTCCCTGGCGCACACGATCACGAGGCCCGCACCATCAACCCACCTGCACCTCGCTGCCCGCACCATCCCCATGTCCATGCCGCAACGTTGCGCTGACTCCGATCGCCGCAGTTGCAGGTAACTGAAACTGTCGAGTTTCAGTTAACAGTCGCTGCGATTCCTTTTCCTCCGTCAGAAACGAATACAACCACAACGAGCAGAGCAGCCAAGTGGCAAGGGTGCTGCGGCGCTTCCGCGAGGGCAGCGGATCGAACCCCGCGCGGCGCAAGCCTTTTTCCTTTTATTTCCGCGCTGACCACTGGGTCCCACCCGTCAGTGCCTCTAACATGCCACCTACGTTTCCCGTGCCTCGTCAGCTGCCATGTGGCGCAGGCCCCACCCGTCAGCTGCGGTGGCTGGATCTGGCCACGGTGAGAAAAGTCCCAGATCCATATCTGGATTTGAAATTTGCACCGAGGCCCCTGTCCTTACCCTTTTTACACCGGAGCCCCTCTCTACTGTTTTTTCCTCACAACCACATCCCTGTCTTTTGCAAAATAAACCCTAAACTTCAAATGCTCATAATTTTCAAACCACAAACCCAAATGACACAAACTTTGTATGTATCCCAATCAAAATTTCATGAACTTTTCAAATATGTATTTTGTTTACTGTTTTGAACATTCCAAATAATTTCAAAACTTCAGATTCAAACAACTCTTATGAATTTGATTAAATTCGTAACAAATTCAATCTTATTTCAAATTGGACCATATAAAATATGTTCTCCAACCAAAATTTCATGCTCTTTCCAAATATAACATTTTTTTCTGTTTTGAATAATTTAAATTGCTGAAAACAACTGTTTCTTATTTAATGCAATTTAAATTGCCAAATTCATAACTAATTCATTTTAATTCCAAATCCAACAAATAAAATATGTTTTCATACCAGAAAAAATGCACTTAATCTGTTCATGCCATCCATGTTCATGTTTGCACCCTGCATGTTGCATTTGTAGTAGTGTTATGTATGTTCACCTATTAAATAAATATGGAATGTGTTGGGGTATTAAATTCAAATCATACCCTATTCCATTTAATATTGGATAGATCACCTCTACCTTGTGTAAACCTGTTAATCAACATTTAATATTGATGGTTAGCTAAACAACTTGAACCAATTCCTATTTCTCCGGACTCCGATTCCGATTAAATTGCTTAAGTTGTTTTCCCCGTTGCATCTTGCCATGTCATGCATATAAAATAGGATCATGCTGAATCTTTTGCCGTAGTAGTAATTGTTGCATCCGGTGTTTGTTCGAGGTTCGTTGCTTCTTCGCGGATAGGACGTTGAGATGATGTGAGCAACGACAAGTTCTGTGGATGTACCTCTACTTGCTGGATTCCAGGCAAGTATACTCACTTGATGCCAAAGCTGCCTTTGATCACTTGTTACCGATTCTTTCCATTGTTCTTATTCTAGCCTGTTGATTCGATGCTTGTGTCTCGATCCTATCATCTGTTTACCTTGCAGCCATGATATAGCCTTCCTTCCACTTCCTATTAACTGTTGTTTGTTTACCCTGTTGGCCCTCGTGTCATAGTTGCATGCTTAGTGTTGTTTGCGCTCAAGTCTTGTTGTCTGTCTTATCACCTGTTTAGTTGATAGTTGGGTTTCAATTCAATCAACATGTTAATGTTTTGGGTAATAATAATTTGATGTTAAGGCACCGGCAGGAGCCCGGGTTAGGGTTTTCAGCCTGCTAGTGTCGAACTTAATTAGGAAAAGAGTCTTGTCTACTGATCCATGATGAGGTGCTCACCGCATCGGGAGGGATAGTTATGGGACCCCCTCGACTTAGATCTGATCTGCAGCTTGTCCGAAGAGCCACACGTAGTTCGGGTGTTCTATTTGCTCCTTGCATAATGGGTTGATCCCCATGGTTACTGATGATGATGATGATGATGCATATAGGGCGAGGCTGTAGTGCCGGGGTGTTGTATCCTGCGGGAGTTTTGCACACCCGCGCTGAGTATTCGGCTGCGTGGCTGGGACCTTATAGCTCCGTGGCTCCTAGGATGGTTGTAGAGACGGTTTGGGTCGTGTCAAGCCACCTGAGTTTTAGTTGGTGGCTTGAGTGTGTACGGGTACTGGAGCACCCCTGCAGGGATAAATCTTCTCGAGAAGCCGTGTTGTCCGCGGTTATGTGACGACTTGGTGAAAGTGCTGGCTAACAAGTACTCAGACACTTACACCTAATGATAATAACTTGACTAGTAATATAGATTACTTCCACCATAAGAATGAATGTCACCTTAATCAACCGTGTGAGTTATCCTTGGGGTTGCTTCCTTAGTAGGGGGTGACATTGGATGGGTATTGTTTGGTGAGTAGTTGTAGTTGGTTCGGTACGCTATCTTATCTTCTTTCTGTTAGCCCGAAGTTGTAGTGTGTTTCTGTAGTTGGTTAGTGCAGCCCGCTGCCGCCTCTTTGCAATAAACCCTCCTTCCCGTTGTACCCAAAGTATTTGTATCTTGTGATGACTGGCTACGCGGTATCTTGTGAGTATGGTTTATCCACTTGCCAGTACTTAACCGTACTGACCACGAATCTTTTTCGTGGCTGCATATTCAACATTGCAGTCAACAGGTTTGAAGTCTGACGACGTTAGCTTGGGAATCCCTCCGGCTTGGCCTGGGCAGGGATTGGACGCTCTCGGTTATCTTCAGGACTCTTAGTCCAATTTGTATCTTGTCCGTAGCGGAGCTAGGTTGTTTCTTCCGCTGTTATTTGGATCTTTGTATTGTATCAGTTGTATCCTTGACTCGTTTGAGTCCTCTTGTATATATCTTTTCTCTTGTTGTGGATTATTCGTGAACTGTTGTAATGTTATCACAAGTGGCAACCTGGAATCGGTTATTATGTGGATTTTGGCGGGAATGCTGAAATCTGCATAGTGCCCGATCCCGGGGCGTCACACTGGCTCCGGGTCCTACCATGTTGTTGTGGCCTGCAAGCAATGACAAACACAAACCAATTAATAATAAATAGAAATCATGTGGAGAAAATAATAAATAAAGGAAAAGCATGTGGAGCAAACAGAAATAAATGAAAAGCATAGAAATAAAATAAACTAAGTAAATTTAATATAAAGCATACATATACTGGTCTGTGTCGGGATATATGGATCTGGAGCACTAGTACCGATCAACGGGATCATCGACCTCATCATGACTATCACGCTTGATTGTGTCATGTTAGGCCCAAGGAACACCCAAGACAATGGTAGGGCACATCTCTTGGCAAGATTTCCCCTGTTCCGTCAGATCCAGGGGTTTTGAGGTGTGAGCAGTCCTGGAACTGGAAGAGAGAATCCGACGCCGGTGAAGCCCTAAGACAAAGAGTGATGGGATATTATGAATTCAATACACATGCCACACTCTAGAACACATGGTAGTCATACCATGGGACTTGGTGGCATTGAGACGCTCCGGAGCCCACTCCAGTGAAACCCTAGCCCGCTATAGAAAAAGACGGAACTGCCGTTCTGGCTCCTCTACGTGAGCCGTAAGGGGGTAGATAAGTGGAACTAGTTGCTTGGTTGTGTCATATTAGGACCATTAACACCCAATACAATGTTAGGGCCCACCTCTTGGAAAGATTCCCCTGTTCTGTCAGATCCGGTAGTTTCAGGGTGTGAGCATTCCTGGAACATGTAAGAGAATGTAACTCCGGTGAAGCCCTAACACAAAGAGTGATGGGATCTTTGGCATCCAATACGCATGCCACACTCTAGGACACATGGTATGGAATACCATGGGACTTGGTAGCACTCAGACGCTTCAGAGCCCCACTCTAGAGAAACCCTAGCCCGTTGTTGAAAAAGAGGGAAACTGTCGTTTGGCCCCTCTACGTGAGAAGGAAGGGGGTAGCAAAGTGGAACTAGTTGCTTGGTTGTGTCATGTTAGGCCCAAGGAACACCCAAGACAATGGGACGGCCCATCTCTTGGCAAGATTCCCCCATTCCATCAGATCCGATAGTTCTGGGGTGTGAGCAGTCCTGACCCGGAAGAGAATCCGACGCCGGTGAAGCCCTAACACAAACAGTGATGGGATCTTTGGCACCCAAGACACATGCCACATTCGACCACAAATGTGATGTAATACCATGGACTTGCTGGCATTCAGACGCTCTGGAGCCCCTCTCCGGAGAAACCCAAGCCCCGGTGTTGAAAAAGACGGAACTGTCGTTCTGGCCCCGCTACATGAGCCGGAAGGGGTTAGAAAAGTGGAACTAGTTTCTTGGTATGTAATGTTAGGCCCAAGAACCCACTACAATGATAGGGCCCATATCTTTGCAATATTCCCCCTGTTCCGTTAGATACAGGAATTTTGGGGTGTGAGCAGTCCTGGAACCCGGAAGAGAGAACCCGACGCCGATGAAGCCCTAACACAAAGAGTGTTGGGTTGTTTGTAATACAATACACATTCCACACTCTAACACATGTTATGGTATACCATGGGACTTGGTGGCATTCAGACGCTCCGGAGCCCTCTCCGGAGAAACCCTAGCCCCGGTGTTACAAAAAGAGGGAACTGCCGTTTTGGCCCTCTACATGAGCCGGAAGGGGGTAACAAGTGCAACTAGTTTCTATGTTGTGTAATATTAGGCCCAAGGAACATCCAAGACAATGGTAGGGCCCACCTCTTGGCAATATTCCCTCGTTCCGTTAGATCCTGGGGTTTCGGGGTGTGAGCAGTCCTAGAACCCATAAGAGAGAATCCGTTGCGATGAAAGCCCTAACACAAATAATGATGGAATCTTTGGCATCCAAGACCCATGGGACTTGATGGCATTCAGACGCTCGGAGCCCCTCTCCGGAGAAAATCCTAGCCCCGCTGTAGAAAAAGACGGAATTGTCGTTCTGGCCCCTCTACGTGAGCGGAGAGGGTAGAAAAGTGGAACTAGTTACTTGTTGTGTCATTTTAGGCCCAAGGAACCCCCAATACAATGGTAGGGCCCACCACTTGGTAAGATTCTCCTATTCCGTCAGATTAGGGAGTTTCGGGGTGTGAGCAGTCGTGGAAGCCGGAAAAGAGAATCTGACGCCGGTGAAGCCCTAACACAAAGAGTGATGGTTATATTTGGAATACAAGACACATGCCACACTATAGAACAGATGGTATGGAAAACCCTTGGTTTTTTCTCGGATTCAGACGTTCTGGAGCCCCTCTCCGGAGAAACTCTAGCCCCAGTGTAGAAAAGACAGAACCATCGTTCTGGCCCCTCTACGTGAGTCGGAAGGGGGGTAGAAAAGTGGAACTAGTGCTTTTTTGTGTCATGTTAGACCCAAGGAAGACCAAGACAATGTTAGGGCTCACCTCTTGGCATTATTCCCCGTTCCGTCAGATCCGGGAGTTTCGGGGTGTGAGAAATCCTCGAACCCGGAAGAGAGAATCCGACACCGGTGAAGCCCTAACACAAAGACTGATGGGATATTTGGCATACAATACCCATGACACTCTAGCGCACATGGTACGGAATACCATGGGACTTGGTGGCATTCAGACGCTCTGGATCCACTCCAGTGAAACCCTAGCCCCGCTATAGAAACAGATGGAACTGTCCTTTTGGCCCCTCTACGTGAGCCGGAACGGGATAGAAAAGTGGAACTAGTTCCTTGGTTGTGTCATGTTAGGACCAAGGAACACCCAAGACAATGGTAGGTGATGACCCACAAGTAGAGGGGGTGTATCGCAGTACTTTCGATAATAGTGCCGAACCCAACTTGGAGTAGAAGTTGTTCACAAGTAGGTTGGATAGATAATTCAATGTATAATACTAGTAAACGGGTTTTTGGTTGTTTTGGATATAGCAGATAAATAAATTGCGAGTAAATAAATAGCAATAATAATATTTCAGACTGGCCAATCCTTTTGAGAGCAAAGGACAAGACGGTTGTGTTTACTTTTGACTACCAACGTTGTCGAGGACACATGGGAATTTCGCAAGTGCTTTCGCTTCGTTACGGTTGATTAATATCCATTGGTTTGTGAAGTGTTGTGTGGTGTGAAATATGATAATGCACCGCCACCAACTAGGACAATACATACTTGTGATTATACTCTCGTAAGCATCCGCAAATACAATAAAGAATTAAGATAAATCTAACCACAACCTTAAAACTCGGGATTCTACGCTCCCTCGTGAATTGGTTTCCTGACGGGGGTTTAGGTTTCTGTCACCCCGGCAACCCCACAATTAGTAGCCAAATACACAATGCATCCTCCTAGGCCATAAAAGTGTGAATTATCATGTAGTCGACGTCACATGACACCACTAAAAATAGCACCACATCTTAAATACCGAACCACGATATATTACTTCAACATAACTTCACTATTAATATCATGGCTTCTCCCATGTCCTCAAGAACTAAAAGAACTACTCACAAGACATAATTGGATAATATTACGAGGGTGATATAATGGATAATAACAATCTGGTCATAAAGTGCTAACACCGATAAATTTCACAAGCA
Organism: Alopecurus myosuroides; assembly: GCA_028641055.1. Taxonomy (NCBI): domain Eukaryota; kingdom Viridiplantae; phylum Streptophyta; class Magnoliopsida; order Poales; family Poaceae; genus Alopecurus; species Alopecurus myosuroides. The sequence continues at coordinate 707,384,290 of CM054057.1, read as the reverse complement.
TCAACTAACAAGTAATCCACACCGGGGGAGAGATCTAATGTAAAACAACGATAGAGGCCCTAATTGTTACAATGGGATGATGGTCGATGATGAGGGTGATGATGATGATGATGATTATGATGACGATCTTGACGATGCTCGAGTGATAACACTGACGATGGTGGTGATTTCCCCTCTCAAGAGAGGAATTTCCCCGGGCAGATTTCTCCCTACCAGAGAGCTTTTCTCTCGCGCGTGTTTTCCACCCGAGGCGTCGTCGGCGGAATAATTCTTCGATGATGGTCTAGGTATTAGGATTGCCTGGGGTCAAGTACGGGAAAGATGTCGACCAGAGGTGGGCCAGGGTGGCCACACCACCTGGCGGCGCGGCCAAGGGGGGAGACGTGACACCTCATGGTGTGGGCCCCTGATGGCCCCCTCTGGCTCCTCTTCTAGCTGGACTCCTCCTCTGAACTTGTAAGATATCTCCGGTGTCCCCCCTCTTCTCCTAATCTTAAGAAATATGGTATCTCGACGGTGCTTTTTCCATCAGATTTCTTGTCCCGGTGTTTATTCTCCAAAAAATATGAAACATGCAAAATAAGATAAAATAACACAAGTAATGCATCATAACATGAAATATATCGATGAATAATAGAAAATAAAAATATAAAATAGTGATGCAAAATGGACGTATTAGTAGGTCCCATCTCTCTGAAAGCTTCCCCCCGTTTCGTCACATCCGGGAGTTTCGGGGTGTGAGAAGTCCTGGAACCCCGAAGAGAGAATCCAACGCCGGTGAAGCCCTAACACAAAGAGTGATGCGATCTTTGCATCCAAGACACATACCTTACTCTAGCACACATGTTATGCCATACCATGGGACTTGGTGGCATTCAGACGCTTCGGAGCCCCTCTCCGGAGAAACCCTAGCCCTGTTGTAGAAAAAGACGAAACTGCAATTTTGGCCCCTCTACGTGAGCCGGAAGGGGGTAGCAAAGTGGAACTAGTTGCTTGGTTGTGTAATGTTAGTCCCAATTAACACCCAATACAATGGTAGGGCCCATCTCTTGGCCAGATTCCCCCCGTTCCGTCAGATCCGGGAGTTTCAGGGTGTCAGCAGTCCTGGAACTCGGAAGAGAGAATCCGACGCCGGTGAAGCCCTAACACAAAGAGTGATGGTATATTTTGCATACAAGACCCATGACACACTATAACACACATGGTATGGCAAACACTTGGTTTTGGTGGGATTCAGACGCTCCAGAGCCCCTCTCCGGTGAAACCCTTGCCCCGCTGTAGAAAAAGACAAAACTATCGTTCTGGCCCCTCTACGTGAGCTAGTAGGGGGTAGAAAAGTGGAACTACTTTCTTGGATGTGTCATGTTAGGGCCAAGGAGAACCGAAGACAATGGTACGGCCCATCTCTTGGCAAGATTCCCCCCGTTCTGTCAGATCCGGGAATTTTGTGGTGTGAGTAGTCCTGGAACCCGGAAGAGAGAATCCAACGCTGGTGAAGCCCTAACATAATGAGTGATGGTATCTTTGGCATCAAAGACACATGACACACTCTAGAACACATGGTATGGAATACCATGGGACTTGCTAGCATTCAGATGCTCCAAGCCCCTCTCCGGAGAAACCCTAACCCTGGTGTAGAAAATGATGGAACTGCCATTCTAGCCTCTCTACGTGAGACGGAAGGGGGTAGCAAAGTGGAACTAGTTTCTTGGTTGTTTCATTTTAGTACAAATGAACACCCAAGAAAATGGTAGGTCCAACCTCTTAGCAAGATTCCCCCTGTTCCGTCAGATACGGAGAGTTTTGGGGTGTGAGCAGTCGTATAACCCGGAAGACAAAACCCAACGCCGGTGAAACCCTAACACAAAGAGTAATGGTATCTTTGGCATCTAAGACACATTCCACACTCTAGAACACGTGGTATGCCATACCATGGGACTTGGTGGCATTCAGACACTCCGGAGCCCCACTCCGAGAAACCCTAGCCTCGTTGTAGAAAAAGACGGAACCGCCATTCTGGCCCCTCTACGTTAGCCGGAAGAGGGTAGAAAAGTGGAACTCGTTTCTTGGTTGTGTAATGTTAGGAACAGGGAACTCTCAAGAAAATGGTATGCCATATCTTATAAAGAGTCCCCCCCGTTCCGTCAGATCCGGGAGTTTTGGGGTGTGAGCAGTCCTGGAACTTAGAAGAGAATCCGACACCGGTGAAGCCCTAACACAAAGAGTGATGTGATCTTTGGCATAAAAGACACATTACACACTCTAGAACACATGGTTTGTCATACCATGGGACTTTCTAGCATTCAGACGCTCCGGAGCCCCTCTCCGGAGAAACCCTAGCCTCGATGTAGAAAAAGACGGAACTGTCGTTCTGGCCCCTCTACGTGAGCCGGAAGGGGGTAGAAAAGTGGAACTAGTTTCTTGGTTGTGTCATGTTAGGGTCAAGGAACACCCAATACAATGGTAGGGACCACCTCTTGGCAAGATTCCCCCGTTCCGTCAGATACGGTAGTTTTCGGGTGTGAGCAGTCCTGGAACCCGGAAGAGAGAATATGACGCCGGTGAAGCCCTAATACAAAGATTTATGGGTTGTTTGGCATCAAAAACACATTCCACACTATAGAACACATGGTATGGAATACCATGGGACGTGCTGGAATTCAGACGCTCCGGAGCCCCTCGAGAGTTATACGTTTGTTTCAAGCATAGAGATAACATAGCAAAGTGATATTTCGCTTGTCCTTAAGAGGGGGGAAAACATAAATGTCAGGACACCTTCAAAGTTTAAGAGGAAGACTAGAACAAATAACAACACATCATGAATCAATTAATAATGTTTCTCGGACAAATGAACATTAAACTAAAAATGGCAACCATGATCTCTCAATTGTGCATGAAGTTAGAAAATGGGGACTCAACATAAAAGTAAAAGAAAGGCCCTTCGCCGAGGGAATCAGAGACCCCTCATGTGCTAGAGATTTTATTTTATTAAACAGAGGTATAAAGTGTTTGACACTCCTCCCAACCTTTTTTACACAAACCATGGCTAACAGAATCCTCGGGTGCCTGCCAACAATCACATAGCATGGAGGCGTGTCTATTTTTAGAGTGGTGTGTATGATTATGTCAACGAATGGTAAACAGAAAATACAATACGTCACAAGAAAACTATAATTCACAACATAGACTCCCATTGAAGGACGCAACTGGGTAGAACATCATCCATGTTTCTCTTTTGTTTACACAATTATGCTTTGACTGATAAATAAGGGACAAAAATAGTGAAGAGAAATTTGTTTTTATTAATTTGGGGCTAGGGCACCATGCTGCCAGCTCTTCTATCAATTGGATAAGAGGATGAAGCCACTAGTCCAGGGTGTGAAATCCAATCAACAAGTGAGATAAAGATTCTCTATTTATGTCCTCATGAGCTAAAGCAGGAGCACAAAAGAGGAGTAATTTTGCAAGTTTTAAAGGTAACACATGAGCAATTTACTTTGGAGTGGCAGTTAAATACCACATGTACGTAGGTATGGTGGACACATTTGGCATACTTTGGGTTTTGGGAGTTGGATGCACGAGTAGAGCTCATACTCAGTACAGGTGGAAGCTAGCAAAATACTCGGAGCGACAAATCAAGAGAGCAATAATGGCCATAATCATACATAGTGACAAAAACATCATTAATAAAAGTATAAGTGGTACTACAAGTTCAAAAACTAAATGATCATAGAGGCTATAAGTGACTGGTTCGTAGTGATAAACATGGCGTGAGCATGTGCCAAGTCAACCAAATAAAACATTCAAAGGAGAACACCACAACTTTATGCTTCAAAATGACAAGAACAACCTATGATTGTTTCAAAGTAACATTAAAAACTCTTAGCTATCTGAGATAATTCATGATATATAATAACTACTAGGATTTAGAATTAAAATAACATCTAGCATGACATGAAAAAGTCTAGCCATAGTCTATACAAGCTTCTAATTGCATCGTTATAATTTCTACCACATGCAACAATTTCTTTTTCCCAACAAGCACCATACAAAATATGTTTTAACAAAAACTCTCTAAATGATACAGCAAGAAATGATGAGATTACTCACATAACTCTACTAAAACTAACATCTCTATATAAGAGATTCTTGAAAACAAAACAGGAGCCAAAAGGAATTCTGCAGCAACTAGAAGAAAAACTAAGAATATGAGCATAACGAGTATTCAAATGAAAAAGGGAGCGCGTCTCTCCCAAAAAAGGATGCTAGGTTCCAATGATGTTTATTGCAGCGAGGAAAAAAATAAAATGAAATAAAACAGAACGAAAAATAACTAACGCTCCAAGTAAACTTCATATGATGTGACCGGATAAAAATATAGTTTCACTAGAAGTGACCTAATAATTTGTTGATGAAGAAGGGGATGCCTTAGGCATCCCCAAGCTTAGACGCTTGAGTATTCTTATAATTTTGAACCACGGTTTCATCCCCAAGCTTTGACCTTGCACTCTTTTTATCACATTATATCACCCTCTTCTCTTGACCCTTGAAAACTTCCTTCACACCACACTCAAAAAGTAATTCGCATTAGAGGATTAGTGCAACAATCAAAAATTCATGGGTTCTGCATGGGAACAAGTGCTATTGATACTTTTAAACATTATCTACAGCCACTGATGTTTCTTTAAGCAAAGAAATCCACTTGACATAGTAAAGGAGCAAATGTAAGAAAAATGGTAGAATCTGCCAAAACCAGATCAGTTTGTAATGACGAATTTTTTCGGGGCACTTAAGTTGCTCAAATCGAAAGATGTAAAGAACAAAAAAGTCTCGGAATTTTTTGAGGAATAAGCACAAAAATTTTCTTCTCAATTTGATCTTTCTGGAATTTATACCTTTTTTTTACGGTGGATAGGAAAAATCTGTTTTCTGCACAGAAATCCAAAACCAACTCCAACTTTCGCTAGAAACTTTATTTGGAACCACTAATAAATGAAAATAAAGATACAAAGGAGTTGCTACAGAAGTATACAGCCCCTTGACACAAAGAAAACGAGAAAAACAAAGAAAAAATAAAACCATGGGTTATCTCCCAAGAAGTGCTTTTCTTTAACGCCTTTTAGCTAGGCGGAGAAAGCAAGAACATGGTCGCATAAGAAATATGAATTAAGAAAAATAGAGCTTCAAGACGCAAGCGTAAAACAAATTTAATTCTAACCCACTTCCTATGCATAGGAATCTTGTAAAGAAATAAATTAAAGGAACTCAAACTAGAAATCATGGGAACGTAGAACAAGAGAAATTTCAAAACTTTCAACAAAAGGAGAGGTGTTTTAGTAACATGAAAATTCCTACAACCATATTTTCCTCGCTCATAATAATTTTCAGTAGCATCATGAACAAACTCAACAACATAATTATCACATAAAGCATGTTTGTCATGGTCTAAAAGCACATAATTCATATCAAGCTAAAAAACAGTGGGATCAAAATAAAATAATAAAGACATCTTCTTTCCCACTTTTAGCAATATTAAAACAAGATGATTGATCACTCATAAAAGGTATGGGACAGATTTATAGCAATGATATTTCAGTAGCATTGTAATTGTAACATCAACTAACATAGGACCATCATCTAGAGCATTATCATATAAATTGTCTAAACAAACTTCCTCATTATCATGCATATCAATAGTTGGAATAAATAGCGGATTATCATAAGATTTATCAAAGTAGCATGGATTATCATAAATAACAGTAGAAATATCCTTCTCACAAGTTTCATCATAATAGTATCAAGGTCACAAGTATAAAGTATCAAGTTCATCAAAAAGGAATATTTCAAAAGAATCAATAAGATCACAACTATGAGTTAAACAGTTACTCTCATTGTGGGTAGACATGGGTACCTCCATTCTTCCTCCTATTGATCATCACTCTCCTCCTCTTTTTCCTCCAATGAGCTTCTAGATTCAACAATTTCTTCTTCCATAGTGTCCTAGAAGGCATTAGCCTCCTCCTTTGGGGGGCAGCATCTATTAATGAAGGGAATATGCCCGAGAGGCAATAATAAAGTGGTTATTATCTTATTCCTTGTTTATGATAAATATTTATTTCTCATTCTAGAATTGTATTAACCGTAAACGTTGATACGTGTGTGCTTTATAAAGAAACAATGGTTCCTAGTAAAGCCTCTCTTTTAACTAGCTCGTTGATTAACAGATGATCAAGGTTTCCTGATCATGAACATTGGATGTTGTCAATAACGGGGTCATTTCATTAGAAGAATGATGTGATGAACATAGACCCAAATTAAGTATAACAATACGATCAAGTCATTTAGTTTATATTGTTATATCCTGCATAAGAAGTAACTTATTCCTTAGACCATGAGATCATGTCAATCACTGATACCGGAAGGGTACTTTGATGTCATGAAAGGTCACATCGTAACATGTGACTATAAGGTGCCGCTGGGTTTTCGGAAAGTATTAGTTGATGCTCATGGATCAAGAGTGGGATTTGTCCATCCAAATGACGAAAAGATATACTCTGGGCCCTCTCGGTGATATCACATCGACACCGGTTGCAAGCATGTGACTAGGTTCCAAGTATGTCATATCACGGAACGAGTAAAGAGTACTTGTTGGTAAGGAGATCGAACAAGGTATGGTTGATACCGATGATTGGATCTCGTACAAGTAAAATATCGCGAGACAAAGGGAATTAGTCGCGACGTTGATGGTTCACACGATCACGAGATTCATCGTTGAATTTAGGAGTCATCATGGATCTCCAGATCCCGCTGTTGATTATTGATCGGAGAGGAGTCTCGATCATGTCTATGTTATTCGCGAACTATAGGGTGACACACATAAGGTTCGATGACGCATTTGAGAGGATACGGAATATCGAAGAATGTTTTGGACATCACCGAAATTGGTTCGGGGAAAATTGAAATAGTTCAAGGTTTTTTTTCGAATGGGTTTTTAATGGAATTAACAAATGATTCGAGGTACTATATGCAAATTCTTGTTAATAGAATTATCAAAAGCTTAAATAAAGAAATAAAAATGTTTTATATATTTATTAAAGAAAAACCTTTGGATTTTCTATGTGTGAAATTATGGGAGCATGAGTGGGTGTGAGTGGAGTGTACACTCACACAATGAGGGAAGAGGTGGGGGAACCACCATGGGCTGGCCGCACCCACCCTTGTGCTGCCTACCCCTCCCCTATAAAAGGAGGGTGAGATCTCTCCCTCCTCCACACACTTGCCCACCTCCCTTTCTCTCCACCCGCTGCTCCATTCCATGGTCTCCGGCTTGACGAAGCCCTGACCGCGGGATTCTTCACCACAACCACGCCGTCGTGATGCTGGAGTTCCGATGGATCCTCTTCTTCCGCTGCTCCGTTGGATCGAGGGAACGAAGCTCATCATCATGTCGTACGTGTGACCGATCACGGAGGCACCCCGGATTGCGGTGCACATCTTCTCGGTCTCGGGATCGGTGTGAGTACGACTACGCCAACAACGAGATTTGATCTCATAACGCTTTGTGTCTTAGAGGTTATCTTCTCCTTAAGACTCTCTCTTTTCCCGTTACCTTTCATCTCCTAGATTAGATCTTGGCCCTCCGGGTTTATCGCGCGCAGGAATTTTTTTGTTTTCTATGCAACTAACCCTTGAGTGGTATTAGAGCTGGATCTATGCGTAGATGATTTGTACAGGTAGAACACATAGGTGTATGTGAGTGTTGATGATCATGTTATTGCCTCCTTGATTATTTTATGATCTGAGTGGCATAGTAGAATGAAGCTTCCCTAGACAAACTTTACATTTACTTTGTACACGAGACCTGTCTCACTTGTGGCTGAGGGGGTTCCGTTTCTCCTACTATAGTTGAAATATAATCTATGAAGGGTTGTTAAATATATGTTTATCAACGTTGTGGTTGATGTTCGTAGGTATGAACGGTTCTATCCTCGAAAGCCCTAAGACACAAAAAATATGCAAAAATAAATTAGAGATGTCTAAAGAGTTTTTGCAGGGCATACCATTATGGAGAGGAGCGCTGTCGAAACACCGAAACACCAAAACAGAGACCAGAAGTTCCAGATTGGAGGGGGAAAACTCCGGCGGGGCGCCGCCGGTGTGATCTCCTACCCCTCCAACGTCATCTCCATCGACATCTCCATGAAGAGGGAGTAGTCCACCCCAGGGCTATGGGTTTGTGGAAGTAGCACTTGTATCTCTCTCTCTATGTGCTTCACTAATTAGATCCGTATGAGCTGCCTCACATGATTACGGGCACCGTTGTAATTCCTATGTGGTGGATCTTTTCTATGAGTTATTGAATCTAAGATTGCAATTGTTTCTCTTGAGTTATTTGAGTAGATGTATCTTATGTACCCCGTTCTTATTTGCTAGCTTTGATCAATCTAGTTCTTGAGAGCGTGTGTGGGGTGATGGGTGCATTAGTTGGAGTAACGGGGGGTGGCTTGTGCTGTGAAAGTGACAGAAGTTCAGCGATCCACTTAGGTTTTGCTAAACCTTTCTTAGTTACCTCACTAGGGATAAAAATGAGTACCTTGTTACCGGGGATTTGAAGTGACACTAATCAATCTCCATGACTAGATCTAGCAAGTTCTTACTTCAACTTCATGTCACATTGCTTAAAGCTATACTCTGGTTTTTCCTTAATTATCGAGGTGTTATGATTTATTTCGCATCTTGGTGGAGTATAAGAGGGATCAATATGACCGTAGAGATCTCTATGCTAGGACGTGATGCCCATATGAAAGTACTCAATGTTAAACATGTTATTGTAATCTCACATGTAATTCTTTATGTCCACCGTCTACCACTTTATTTGAGAGAATGCAAGTGTGAAACCATGAACCCCGGTCCTATTTTAAATATAAGAAAACACTCTAGTTACTTTTCTGCAATTTACTTTACTTGCACTTTACTTTACTTGCATCTCCAATTCGAATTTACATTATCTCCATCACCACTTGCATCACAAAAATACAAAAACAATCCATTGCATATTTATTTCTCATTTGCATTTAGTAGTAGATTTAATTATTGCACATTTACTTTCAGTTTTGCATTGCAATTTAGAAGTCTCACACCTTGTGCTTGACAACCACTTGGTGAGGTTGAGGGCACAAAACTCTCTATTTGTTTGCAGGATCCCGGAGGAAGCTTGGAAGATAACTGCTGAAATACTGGCTCCCCAAGAGTTCGATATAAACCCTCGAGTCACCCTCGTGGGGAAGAAGGCTTGCCACTAGCTACACACTCTGCACTTGGAGTCTCAACCTAGCCATCAACCTAACGACTTCTTTCTCCAGCTCTTCCATCCTAGCTTCTAGACTGCCTTCTCCTTTAGCCCCCGAACATCTTATTTATGCACCACACCATCCTTGAGTGCCAACTCCTTGGGATGCATCTTCAACTCGTTCATGTACAGGTTGATATCGTGCGTCTAGATTTGAAGGTGTAACCTGGCAGAAAGATCGAACAAAAACACGACGAGAAACGATATATGGACCTCGAGAGGTCGGGGGGTTATATAGCAAAACATACTATTGAAAGGAAGGTCCAAGTAAAAAACGAGTCAGAGAGGGGCTCCGGGGCGCCCACACTATAGGGTAGCGCTGCCAGGGGTGGGCCCGCGCCACCAGATGGTGTGGTGCCCTCGGGCACCATCTCCTACCCTTCTTCGGCTCGATATTTTTTATATTTTCCATATATGAATAATTTATAACTTGGAAAGCGATACGTGAACTTTTTCTTAACAGAACTGTTACCTATTCAAAAACAGAATCTGCAGATTATGGAATATTCCCTCTAATAAACTTCTCTGAAGTTATTATTTGAATAATATCAACATATTCATCATAAGAAACCCCGTAAATATAATGTTTGAGTCTTTGCCCATTCAGCACTTGTTTAGTGTTATCTTTGATGGAAGCAATTTTGATTGCACCCGAACGATACACTTCTTCAATAACATAAGGTCCTTCCCATCTCGAGAGTAATTTTCTTACAAAAAATCTAAGACGAGACCTATACAATAGAACTTTCTCAACAACATGAAACTATCTTTTAAGAATTCTCCTATCATGCCATTGTTCAACTTCCTCTTTAAAGAGTCTAGAATTTTCATAAGCTTCACATCATTCATCTAGAGAACTCAAATCAAGCATTCTTTCTTTACCAGCAAGTTTAAATCTCTATTAAGTTCTTTCACTGCCCAATAAGCTATGTGTTCTAATTCTAAAGGCAAGTGACAAGATTTTCCATAAACCATTTTGTAAAGAGACATACCCCCAGGATTTTATAAGCAGTTCTATAAGGTCATAAAGCATTATTCAACTTATCACACCAAATTTTCCTAGATTTATTAACTATCTTTTGCAAAATATATTTAATTTCTCTATTTGATAATTCTACTTGCCCACTTGTTTGAGGATGATAAGCTAAGGAAATTCTATGATTAACATCATATTTAGCAACGGTTTTTCTAAAACCACGATGAATAAAGTGAGAACCTCCATCAGTCATAAGATATCTAGGCACACAATACCTAGGGAAAATAACATCTTAAGCATTTTTCAAGAGGTCTCACCATCAATACTTTTTTTAGGTATAGCTTCTACCCATTTAGCAACATAATTAACAACAACGAATATGAGTGTAACCATTTCAAGGAGGAAACAGACCCATAAAATCAAATCCCCAACAATCAAAATGTTCAATAACAAGAGAATAACTCATAGGAATTTCATTACGTCTAGAAATATTACCAACTCTTTTACATTCATCACAAGATAAAACAAATTTACGTGCATCTTTAAAGAGAGTAGGCCAATAGAAACCTGATTGTAGAACCTTCTGTGTGGTTTTATCTCTAGCGTGATGTCCTTCATAAGCACTACCATGGCAGTTTCTCAATATTTCACGTTGTTCATGATCTGGAACACATCTTCACATAATACTATCTACTCCCTCTTTATATAAGGGTGGGTCATCCCAAAATAATGCCTCAAATCATAAAATAATTTTCTTCTTTGTTGAGCTGTAAATGTTGGAGGCAATACTTGGAAACAATAAATTTAGCATAATGTGCATTCCATGGACTATCCTGGGAATTCACTTTTATTGCAGATAACGGTTCATTTGGAAAACTATCGTTAACATGAATAGGGTCATAAGTAATGTTTTCGAATCTAGACAGGTTATCGGCAACAGGATTTTCATCACCCTTCCTATCCCAATATGCAAATCAAACTCTTGTAAAAGCAACACCCATCTAATAAGCCTAGGCTTAGCATCTTTGTTTTCCATAAGGTATCTAATAGCAGCATGATCAGTATGAATAGTAACTTTTGAATCAACAATATAAGGTCTAAACTTATCACATGCAAAAACTATAGCTAAGAACTCTTTTTCAGTAGTAGCATAATTATTTTAAGCAGCATCAAGAGTCTTACTAGCATAATGAATAACATTTAACTTCTTATCTACTCGATGTCCAAGAACAACACCTACACCATAATCACTAGCATCACACATAATTTCAAAAGGTAAATTACAATCAGGTGGTCGGACAATAGGAGCATTAGTTAAAGTCTCCTTTAAAGTTTCAAAATCTTCCTTACAATCATCATCAAAAACAAAAGGTACGTATTTTTGAAGATTAGTAAGAGGCTTTGATATTTTAGATAAATCTTTAATAATCCTCCTATAAAAACAAGCATGACCAAGAACACTACGAATACCTTTAACATCCCTGGGACGGGACATTTTCTCTATTGCTACCACTTTAGCTCTGTCAACTTCAATACCTCTTTCAGAAATTTTATGTCCAAGAACAATTCCTTCATTCACCATAAAGTAGCATTTCTCCCAATTAAGAACAAGATTAGTTTCCTCACATCTACAAAACTTTATCAAGGTTGTGCAAGCAGTTATCAAAAGAAGTTCCATAGACGGAGAAATCATCCATGAATACTTCCACAATTTCTTCACAAAAACCATGAAAAATAGCATACATGCATCTTTAAAACGTAGCGGGAGCATTACACAAACCAAAAGTCATACATCTATAAGCATAAGTACCATACAGACAAGTAAGGTTGTTTTCTCTTGATCTTGCTTCCTAACAGCAATTTGAGATAACCCAGAATAACCATCAAGAAAGCAAAAATGAGTTTTCTTAGACAACCTCTCTAGCATTTGAGCAATAATGATCTTTCTTAGTAACCTTGTTAACTTTCCTAAAATCAATGCACATTCTATAACCAACTACTATTATTTGAGGAATAAGCTCATTATTTTTATAAGGCACAACAGTCATTCCTCCCATCTTAGGGACACAATGCACAGGGCTCACCCATCTACTATCAGCACTAGGAAAATAATACCAGCATAAAGGAGTTTTAATACCTCATTTCTTACCACTTCCTTCATCTTAGGAATTAAATGGCGTTGATGTTCAACTACTTGCTTGGTTCAATATTAATAACATGTTGACATATAGAGCGGAAATCCCTTTCAAATCATCAAGAGTATATCCAATAGCTCCACGGTGTTTCATCAATATTCCCAATAATATTTCTTATTCTTCACCTGAAGTTTAGAGCTAATAATAACATGATATATTTTCTTATCATCAATAAGCATATTTAAGATCATCACACAAAGGTTTTAAATCAAAAATAGGATCCTCCTTGCGTGTTAATGTGGTACCCAAGTCCTCCACAGGTAAATTATGTTTCAGTATGACCAGTTGACGAAGAAGAATTAGTCAATCTCATTTCTCTCTTCCATAAAGACCTCACTTTCGTGGCCCTCTGTATATTGCTGCAAAGCATTGTTAGGAGCTAGAGAAATAGAGGCAAGTTGTTCAATTCTAAAATTTTCATTAGGCAATTCAGATTCATAAGGAGCTCTAGCAAATTTGGAGAATTAAACTCAAAGTTTCCATCAAATTTAGTTAATATTTTCTCCTTCTTACGATCTATAATAGCACCACAAGGGTTCAAGAAAGGTCTACCAAAAATAATAAGACAAGTTTTACTAGCAGCCATACCCAGCACAAGAAATCAGTAGGATATTTAGTTTACTACATAAAAATTCCACATCTCGAACAATACCAATCAGAAAGATAGTTCTCTATTAGCAAGCTGAATAACCACGTCAATATCCTCAAGCTCACAAGAACCAATTTCATGCATAATTTTTTTATAAGCTCATAAGGAATACCACTAGAACTTGCACCAATGTCACACAAACCATAATAGCAATGATCACCAATCTTAACATAAAGCACATGAACACTAGTTTTCTTAGGTCTATTTGGACGTGAGACAATATTAGAAGCATCCTCATAAAAGAAATATGTTCATCCTCTACATTTCCACAAACAAGGTCTTTCACTATTGCTACTCCAGGTTCAATAGCTATATGTTCATTAGGTTCAATAGATTTATTTATACTTGTTAACCACACTAGCTACAGTAGAGTGCTCTTTTACCTTAGCAGGGGAAGGCATTTTCTCAATATAAGGATCAGGCACAACAGGATTAACAATTTGCTTCTATATTTCTAACATGAACAATATCTTTATAAGGTTTATGGTACTTGCTCAATTCCTTTTTAGGGATATCAAGATAGGAACCAAAGGCTTTAAGACAATTTGCAAAGATTTGAGAATCAAGACCACAAACAGCACTAAAATTATAGAAATCATTATTCCCATAAAAGCTTTAATGTATTCATAATTGTAATTTATACCTGATTTTCTACCTTTGTTATTCTCCCATCGTTCAGTGTTTTCTTGAATACGATTAAGAAGATCCCATTGAGCCTCTTCCTTCATACGTGTGAATGATCCTGAACAAGAAGCATCCCATAAATCCTTATCATGATAAGAAAGTCTTGCATAAAAATTATTAATAAAAATATTTCTCGGGAGCTCATGAACGGGATATTTTAGCATTAATAACTTCATTCTCCCCCAGGCTTGGGCAATACTCTCTCCATCGTGAGGCCAGAAATTATATATTTGTTTCCGGTCTTTATGAATCTCACTGGGAGGATATAATTTAGAATAAAAGAGAGGTACAATTCTTCCCATCTAGTAGATTCATCATTCTTCAGTAATTTAAACCATTCAGCAGCTCTACCTTTCAGGGATAAAGAGAATAATTTCCTTTTAACTTCATCCATTGTAATACCTGCACACCTGAATAACTCGCATAATTCATGTATAAAGAGAAAATGATCACCGGGATGGACAGTTCCATCTCCATAATAGCAGTTATCCATAACACGTCCAACAATTTTCATAGGTATTTGATAAGGATCTAATTCAGCAGATAATGGGTCACCTACTACCATAGCAGTAATGGTGGAAGTACCCTTAAACAGAGAACCAAAATAATTCTCCATAATGAAATAAAACAGCGGACAGAAATAAAAACATCACTCACAGTAAAAGTTTCTCTTACCAATTCCACTTACCAATAGAGCTTCACTCCCTAGCAACGGCACAGAAAATAAACTTGATGACGCACAATTATAGGGGGTGTATCGTAGTACTTTGATAATAAGAGTGTCGAACCCAACGAGGAGCACAAGGTGTTTACAAGTAGGTTGGATAGAGGATTCACTGTAAACATTAGCAAACGGGGTTTTGGTGGTTTTTGATATAGCAGATAAATAAAGTGCGAGTAAATTAAAGAAAATACATATAATTGCAGCAAGTGTCCCAATACTTTTGAGATCTAAGGACAAACCGGTTGGTCTACTTATGATTACCAAACTTTCCTTATAACACATGGGAATTTCGTCAAGTGCATTCGTTTCATACGATTGATATTTATTGTTTCGATAAGTGTAGTGTGGGTGAACCTATGTTAATGCACCGCCCAACTAGGAGTAATACATACTTGTGATTATACCCCTCGTAAGCATCCTCAAATATAAGAAAGTAATTAAGATAAATCTAACCACAGCCTTAAACCGGGATCCTACACTCCCTCCTGCATTGGTTTCCAAATGGGGGTTTACATTTCTGTCACTCCGGCAACCGTGCAATTAGGAGCAAAATACACAATGCATCCTCCTAGGCCCATACAGGTGAAGTATAATGTAGTCGACGTTCACATGACACCACTAGAAGAATAGCACCCTAACTTAAATACCAAACCACTAGATATTACTTCAACATAATTCCACTACTAACATCATGACTTCTCCCATGTCCTCAAGAACTAAACGAACTACTCGCAAGACATCATATGGATCATAATCAGAGTTGATATAATGATGAATAACAATTTGGTCATAAATTGTACACACCGTTAAATCTCACAAGCATCAACCACTAACAAGTAATACACACCGGGAGAGAGATCTAGTGGAAAAACAACGACAAAGACCACTAATTGTTACAGCGGGATGAAGGTGGACATTGAGGATGATGGTGCTAGTGGTGAGGATGATGACGATGATGATCTTGATGAAGCCCGAAGTGATGACGATGTCGATGGCGATGATTTCCCCTCTCCGGGGAGGAACTTCCCCGACAGATTTCTCCCTGCCGGAGAGCTTTTCTCTCTGTTGTTTTCCGCCCCGAGGCGGTGGAGGAATATTTCTTCGATGATATTTTTGGGCTTAGGGTTCCCTGGGGTCAAGTATGTGAAAATGGGTGACCAGAGGTGGACCAGGTTTGCCAAACCACCTGGCGGCGCTACCGGGGGTGGGCACCACTCCATGTGTGGCCCCCCTGGGGTCCCCCCTCTGGCTCTCCTCGTATCTAGCTCCTTCTTCAGGACTTCTAAGACATCCCCGATGCCCCCCTTCTTCTTCTGATCTTCTGAAATAGGGTATGCCGACGGTGTTTTTTCTATCAGATTTCTGGTCCCGGTGTTTATTCTCTAAAAATTATGAAACATGCAAAATAAGATGAAATAGCATAAGTAATGCATCATAACATGAAATATATCGATGAATACCACAAAATAACAATATAAAATAGTGATGCAAAATGGATGTATTAGGCCTGCTCCCTGTATATGGTACATTGTACATGCTATTTTGTTGTACTGTGTTTCTAAAGGTGGGCGACTCATCCAACGTACGAGGTTATGCAAAAAACCTCCTATGGTACACCGCATTGTTGCTAGACAAGGTGAAACCTGTTGATGTGACCAATCTCCTGCTTGAAGTGATAAGGGAAAGCTCGGTTTGCCGTAAAAGGTCACTTGTGTATGCTCCTTCCATCCAAGCCTTCGTTGACTATGTCACCAAATGAACCTATAAGGATGGCGCTTTCTTCAGGACACGTGGCATGCACAAACCATCCATAGATAAGCCTCTGAAAGGGTGCACAAAATTCATCAGGAACAGAATCACAAGAGACCTATGAGTACATTGACATTTAAGGGTCCCTCATTTGCGAAAACAGAAGGATGGACCAACAGATTAGGAGGGCGCTCAGGGCGGTCAGTAGATTGAAGGCACAAGCTTACGCCGATAGGTGTATGCTGACTGACAACAACATGATGCTAAAAAAATATCTCGTTCCATTTAGGTTTACCCGATCCTTCCGAGAAAAGTGTTGAAACAGAAGGAGACGAATGGTGTAGATAAGGAAGTAGTGGCGCTTGACAGGAAAGAAAGTTCGCAGGAGCCCCGACTCTGGTGACGACGACCATGGTGACGGCGACTCTGGCGATGACGACTCTGGTGACGACCTCCATCTAGATGATGGACCGCCTACATCATCTAAAATGGCATGGCTTGGATATCATATTTATGTACTGTTTCTTTCGTATGCTTTCTCAGAGACTCTTATATGTATCCGCGACTATATACAGCATGCTACCCTGCTCTAAACTCCACTCTTATGAGTACGATTATGTCGATTGGATTACCCATTATTGATTCGGTCATGAAAAGAAGGCTGCGGAACACTAGGCTCCAGAAGAGTTGTTCGAAATACATATTAATTCACAAATTATAAATATGTTCCCATAAAAGTTTTTCCTAATAATAGGCATCATTCATCATTCTTTACTATGACTTCGAATGTACGGCTGCACAGGTAGAAATTAATCTTTGGCTCTTGGCGTGGTGGACGATGAAGTCGAAGGAGGCTCGTGGATGTTGTTGTAATCTTTCTCAAAGACTACACCATCAACACCGATGATACTTATTTTCTAAGGCATAACTACATGTCTATTATTATTCTTTGAGTCCCTAATGTAGAAGACTTGCTGAAAAGTGGTTCATTGACTATGTCGTCAAAATAACCTATAAGGATGGCAGTTTCCCGTAAAAGGTAACTCATGTATGATCCTTCCACCCAAGCCTTCGTTGACTATGTCACCAAAATAACCTATAAGGATGACGCTTTCTTCATGACACATGGAATGCACAAACCAGCCATAGATAAGTCACTGAAAGGGTGCACAAAATCCATCAGGAACAGAAGCACAAGTGATTGTGAGTTCATTGACATTTAAGGGTCCCTCATTTGAGAAAACAGAAGGATGGACCAACAGATTAGGAGGGCGCTCAGGGCGGTCAGGAGATTGAACGAACAAGCTTACGCTGACAGGTGTATGCTGTCTGACAACAACATGATGCTAAAAAATATCTGGCTCCATTTAGGTTTTCCCGATCCTTCCGAGAAAAGTGTCGAACCACAGAAGGAGACGGATGGTGTAGATAAGGAAGCAGTGGCGCCTGACAGGAAAGAAGAAGTTTGCAGTGGCCCCGACTCTGGTGACGACGACCATGGTGACAGAGACTCTGGTGACGACCCTCCATCTAGATGATCGATTGCCTACATCATCTAAATGGCATGGCTTGGATATCATATTTACGTACTGTTTTCTTTCGTATGCTTTCTCGGAGACTCTAAACTCCACTCTTATGAGTACGATTATGTCGATTGGATTACGCATTATTGATTCGGTCATGAAAAGAAGGCTGCAGAACACTAGACTCCAGAAGCGTTGTCCGAAATACATATTAATTCACAAATTATAACTATTTGTATATAAAAGTTTTTTCTTAAAAATAGGCATCATTCATCATTCTTTATTATGACTTCGAATGTACGGCTGTGCGGGTAGAAATTAATCTTCGGCTCTTGGGGTGGTGGACGAGGAAGGCGAAGGAGGCTCATGGATGTTTTTGTAATCTTCCTCAAAGACTACACCATCAACACCGATGATACTTATTTTTTAGGGCATAAGTACATGTCTATTCTTATTCTTTGAGTCCCCAATGTAGAAGGCTTGCTGAACTAGATTAGCCATAATGAAAGGTTCCTCTGTGGGAGTAGCACTTGTGAGGTTCACAGTCACATGTCTATTGTCGTCTAGATTCATCTCACCTTTAGGTACCCAACGACAACAAAATAATTGGACACAAAAGGAACATAGTCCAGCTCCCAGATCTCTTCTATGAATCCATAGAATATCTGTTTGTCATCGTCATCGTAGAATGCGTGTAAGCTAACACCGCTGTTTTGCATCACTGTCATTCCATCTATTGCTCTCGTAGCATAGGTGTACACATCAATTTTGTATCCTTGATACCTGCTGACCTGCAATGTTGGGTCGGTGGCTAAACGAGAAAGCTTCATATCGTATGTCAATACATCACGTAGTTCGTTAAGTCACCAGGTGTTTCATGAGAATTGTGTAGTCTGGTGATGGATTTTTTTTTCGGATGCTGTTCACCAGAGCAGCTTTGTATTTTTCAATGTAGGGAGTGACACACTTGGAATGATGAAGCACATGCAAATGTGGCTGCTTCATCTCTGTCGTTGTTGGAGTGTGCGTGCTTTTTCCGACCGTTCCAGAGCCCTTAAGTTTCCCTTGATGGATAGACCGAGGCACGCCTACGGGGTCCAGACGCTTCATGTAATCAAGGCAGAACTCAACGACCTCTGCGGTTGCATAGCCCTCGACGATGCTTCCCTATTAACGAGGCTTGAATCGAGGAGCTTTGCATATGGGGAACTCACACAACTTGCTATAAGACTCTCCACGGTACAAGATACAATCATTCCTACAACCATGTATTCTCTCAACTTCCATTCCGAAAGGGCACATGATCCTCTTAGCTTTGTATGTGCTTTGTGGCATGTTGTTTCCTTCCGGAAGTATCTTATATAAAAATGTCAGCTAGGCAGTTACACTTTGGTCTGACCACATGTGCTTCTCCTTCATCTGCAACATCTGGAGCACAGTTTCCAACTTTGTGTAGTCCGGTTTACAATTTGGGTACATTGGTAACTCTGACTCTGTTTTCGTGCACAGAAATTTGCTGTACTACTTCTGGCCCTTGAAATCGTCTTCAAACTGCTCAAATTCCTCCAACATCTGGGCCAACTTGTCTTCTTCTTTGGGGAGATCGTCTTGATCTTCTGATTCCTGCGTGCATGAAATATCTGTCGTTGGTGAAGTATCGGGCCCATCTTCCTCTATAGGGATCTCCTCATCATCGGGCCCCTCTACATCTTGCACAATATTTTCTTGTTCGCCGTGATGACTCCAACATTCGTACCCATCCTTAAATCCCCTCATGATCATATGTTTCTTGATCTCCTTACTACATGTATAACTTTTCAAGTTTTTGCAGTCCGAACACTGGCAATGCATCTGTCTCTCTTTCCTTCGCGACATAACATCTTTAGCTGCTCTTATAAGACCTGCCTCACCTTCCATGTAGACTTTGGATGCACGATTCTGGTGGTACATCCACCGTCTGTCCATCTGTCAAATAATTAGTACTACTTAGTTAATATAATCGTACGAAACCACATACACATTGGTATCGCATACATACAATTTGTAGGGGAAAAAACTCATTGGTTAGACCCTCGGGTAATATCTCGGACCTCCCAGGATTTTTAAGTTTTCCGACCGTTAGAGCCTACATGAAACCGCGTCTACCCCGCTCCCGCCCCACCCCACACTCAGAACATTACCCGAGCTTACTCTCATTTCGATAGATCGATTAGTCCCTCTCCTCCGGCGCCTTTCATCTCCAACATGACGCACCAGATCCGTTGCAAGCCTGCCGAAACTCGTCGATTCCAAAGGCATGACGTTCTGGCACACAAACGACAGTGGCGAGCCCGCAAACACTGTCGACAGCTCATCGTCAGATGAGGTCTATATACATCATATTATTCCAAGTGAGGAAACTGTACAATGAGAATTCTTATGCTTTTTACCGCTTCCTTTCGGTTTGCGAGGTTTTCTAGGAATCGGCCTATGAATGTGATATTCCGGGTGGATGTGCGGAGTATCAACACTGCTTAGAAGCAAAATTGCTTATTCTGTAAGATTTAGACATAACAATAGACTGGAACAGAAAGACCGAAGAGTAGCTAGAGCTTTCTCAAGAGGCAACACGAAAGATGGAGGAAGCAATGAAGAAGGCTGTAGAGAAGGAAGAGCTAGCAGAGATGGCCACGCGGAAGACGGAGGAAGCCATGAGGAAGTTGGAAATAAAAGCAGAATTAGCACAACAGTCAACCCTGAAGATGGAGAAAGCAATAAAGATGGCCGAAAGAAAAGAAGAATTCGCACACAACTTAACCCGGAAGATGGAGAAAGCAATGAAGAAGGCCGAAATAAAAGCAGAACTAGCACACGGGTCAGCCCGAAGATGGAGGAAGCAATGAAGAAAATCGAGGATAAAAAGATGGAAATGAAACTGTATTTGGCCGATATCCTCCATGAACACAATATCAATGAGGATGCATATAATGAAGATGAAAAGGATAAAAAGATACGCTCTCGGAAAGGAAATGTGTCTGCAGTATGCGGTCAGTGAGGTTATTATACTCATTGAAGCTATAATTGCAATGTTTGGGTTTCTAAGCGGCTCGAGGTAGTCTGCTCTTGTCGACGAATTAACAATTTCAGGAGGCCCTCTGGACAGCATTACAAATTTTTGTTCGAGTTAATTAACTACTCCCTCCGTTCGAAAATATTTGACTTCCATTTGGCCAAATATAGATATATCTATGCAGTAAAATATGTCTAGATACATCTATAGTTAGACAATAGAAGTCACGTATTTTGGAACGGGTATATATTATTTTCAATTAATCGATAATATACTTTCCTCCATAGAGCTTAAGCAAGATTCTGGCTAGTCACCGGGGATCCCCACCTATTACACTCTTATCAACTCAGCCGAGCTGACGCCGGCACCGGCGTCGGCCGCAATATTTCTGCACGCGACAGGCAGTGACGCCTCTTATCTACGACGCTGCCGGTCGGCGTCAACCCGGCAGGCTCCACAAACGAAAAAAAACAATGCACCTGTGAGATAACAGAAGCTCGAAATAACTGCGGAGAGACCGAGCTCCCAAGTTTGCAGGACAAGATATGGCAACTGGGGTGTATCTTCTCCCTAGAAGAAAAGCACGCCATCCCCTGCCTACAATGTAATAGGACTCAAAAAAATGGTCAGGATGACAATAACAACAACGAACTGACCTCCTACCCACACTCAAGATAATTCATTGAGACCAATCCACACTCAACGATCGCTGCAAGGGACAGAAAAAGGGATCGAAGTGGGTGCAACGGCTTAGTTACAAAGGAATCCCATGGATACCTCCTGCAACTCTCTCACGGAGGAGCCCATCTTTAAGGGTGGGGTAAATATGAGTTCACTGCAAGGACATAACTCTTTGAGACCAATCAATACTCCACGATCACTACAAGGGAAAGAAAAGGACCCTACCTCTGTCCTCCCTTCAAACCCATCCTGTCCACACTCCACCATCACGCGAGGACATAAAGGCTTCCTGGTGTGCTTCTTCACTTCCTATGCGCACCATTGATCATCTGCATCGAAAATCCAATGGTTCAAAGTGGCTCCAACTCAGCAATCCACCGCACAGAATCTCCACCAATCGGAAGGCACAATGGGTCCTATAAGAAGGCAGGCAAGCAGGCAGAGTAAGGAGACATCACCTTGTTCAAAAGAGCTTTCGGCAGGCAGAGAGGGAAAGGCAGAGTAGGTTGCTTAGAGATTTCAGGGTAGAGATATAATGTTCAACAGAGCTGTGCTCGGCATTTTCCAGAAATTTAACAGAGAGGAGCCTGGGGAAAAAAGGCTGGAGCTCCGCTTTTTTCTCCAGGCTTTTTTTTGGTTAATTTCTGAAGCAATTATTAGAGTGGAAGTTATATTAGCCTAAAGTTGTTGCTCTTCTTTTAATTCTCTGTTTTGAACTTCTTTTGAGCTAAAGCACAATATTTTTTAGTGGAAGATCACTTTTTCTTTTCATTGAGCTGTGCCGAGCATTTTCCAGAGATTGGACAGAGAGGGGCATGGTGTGAATAAGGTGATCTCCCCTTCTTCCTCCATGCCTTTTTCTGTCTTAATTTCTGATGCGTCATTTGAGTGGAAGTTAAATTTACTTGGCAATTGTTGTCTTTGTCTGCTTTCATTCTTTGCATCATCTGTTTTCAACTTCTTTTGAGATAAAGTTTGATATTTGTACAGGAAGATCATTCTCTATTTTCCTTGACTGTTCGTAGCATTATTTTAGAATGCTTCTGTACTAGAATATTTCGGAATCCTGGACAACTTCCGCTATCTAATTTCAACATTATAGCATGCCCTAGAATTTGTTTTTAGTTGTATTTTAGCTCAATGTCTACTGCTACTTTTATCCTCGAACCTGTCTAGATAAATTTGTTGATGTTTTTCGATAAATGTATCTAAAATTGGTTGCTGATGCAGTTAACAAACACTATAGCATCTTGTTTATGCTCCGCAGCAAGATAAAATTTTGTGGGCTGTGTAATTTGATCTAGTAATGATGCCTTTTTCCTTGCTAGCTGTAACACTGGACAGTTAGACGTGGTTTAATCCTTTAAGCTTGACATACATGCTATGCTTTCTTCTTCCTTGATCCATGTGTTATGACCATATTTTGCTCTTCATATTTCTTCATTTTTTATGAAATCAGTGTCATTATGAAAACAATTGGTGTGTGTTCTGAATTCTTATTGATGAGCGAGTAATGTGGTGTACTTTCACACTGAATTAGTACTGAAGTTTATATATTTTGACAAAGCATCTAACTCCCTGTTTTCCAATATTGTGTAACTTTAGTTCTTTTTTACGGTGCATCCTTAAGGCAATTCCTTGGTGAAGAAACAGATGTTACACTTGTTGCAAATGTTCAGTTGATCTGTGGTGACTTGAGAGAGAACGCCTTGGAGAACGGCTTTAACCACGTTGATGCAGAACAAAGGAACCGTCCGCAGCTTTCAGTTTTCCCAACATTTGTTTGATACTCACATGCTGCTCATAGTAGAAACAAAGTAAACAAAATACCATTGTTCTGATGTAACAATTAGAGAGGGGCATGGGGTGAATAAGGTGGAGCTCCCCTTCTTCCTCGATGCCTTTTTCTATCTTAATTTCTGATGCGTCATTTGAGTGGAAGTTAAATTACTTGGCGATTGTTGTCTTTCTCTGCTTTCCTTCTTTGCATTCTCCGTTTTCAACTTCTTCTGAGATAAATTTCGATATTTTTAGAGGAAGATCATTTTCTATTTTCCTTCACTGTTCGTAGGATTAATTTGAGAATGCTTCTGTACTAGAATATATATTTCGGAATGCTGGACAACTTTCGCTACCTCTAGTTTCAGCATTATAGCATGCCCTCGATTTTGTTTTAGTGGTATTTTAGCTCAATGTCTACTGCTTCTTTTATCCTCGAACTTGTGTTGATAAATTTATTGGTATTTTTCCATAAATGTATTTAAATGGGGACATATGGTACCCCCAATTAAATATGGGCCGTTTATTTTGTTGATCCAATGGCTTGTATTAATTATACTAGTGTCTAACATCTGAGTAGTCTAAATCATACTAGTCGATAAAACGGATAAATAGAACTGCATGCAGAGTTTAAATTTGGAAATGCTTACAACCAAATCCAATATCCTATTATAAATGGAAGGCACGTAAAATGCATACCATATAGCAGCGTGCCATGCACGAAACCTGTCGAGGTTGCTACTTCCGACCATACATGAGCTCGGTCGAATTCGTCAAATCTTGGCTAATTCATGACTTATTGAACTCCATTAAGGTTGGCGTTGTGCTGCCCGGCCGCCCGGCCGCCAGCCACCATGCGTAAATGAGTTTTATCAAAATTGTTCCAAATCCTTGCGGACTCGGACTCGCTGGTTTGCATGGCGGGCGGCCGGCTGCCATACGTACATGATCGTCGTTGAGATCGTTCTAAAGCTTGGCCGTCCTACTGCCCGCCGGCCGGCGGCCGGCATGCGTATCCGGACTTGTCATGACTAGCTAGATAAATACAGACTGCAATATTTAGAGAACGTCGCACGGTATCAAAAGTCAGAATTTGGTTACCAATAATTTAGGCTAAATTAATGGGACATTTTTAAGGCGAATTATTTTATCCTTTTAAATCAACGGCTGGATTTTAATTCATACTACTCACCTCTCATGGGTAGTAAAAGGTAACTAAAACTGGCCATTTAAATTGGTTGCTGATGCGGCTAAATTATACTATAGCATATGTTGCTGCTTTTCGATAAATTGTATTTGGTTGCTGTTGTAGCTTACTTACCCTATAGCCTGATTTTTTAGGTTCTGTAGAAAGGTAAACTTTTGTGGGCTCCTGTGAACTTGATCTAGTAATGATGCATTGTTCCTTGCTAGCTACTGGGTTATTTTCTACTTGTTGTGAAAATTCATTGAAATGACATAAAGAATACTCCCTATTTTCCAATATTTGTGTACCTTTAGCTGTTATGCAACGCACCCTCGAGCATTACCTTGTCATGAAAAAGATGTACACTTGTCACAAATGCAGATTTTGATCTCAGGTAACCTGATAGAACGCCTTCGAGACCAAAGCAACCATCCCCGCTATTAAAATCACTGCTACTGCAAGCAAGGCCCCAGCACGGTCATAGCTGCTGCAAGCAAGGTCCAAGAGTTGCACGACGACGATCACTGCCTCCGTTAGTGCGCCTTCAGTTTTCCACCACCCAATTTGTTTATCGCTCGAATGCTGCTCGTGGACTTACCATTGTGAAGCTGTAATAATTATTTGAAGCCATTTTGTGTAACTTGGTGTAATGCATTCAAATCTATTTTAGGTGCATTGTGCTTCTCTGGCAATTGTATTTAAGTGTAGATTTTGTGCATTGCTTCCTGTTACAAGTGTATACTTTGTCTACGGTGATGCAATGCAATCCTGGGCAAGTCGAAAGTCTTTTTTCTATACCAATATTTTACATGTTTCTGCTGTTTTGGATTGAGTGTTGTTTCAGGTTTCACCAATTTTTGGGATGCTTTAGGAAATTGGATTGGAAAAAGGGACACATGATAGCTCACGAGCTAATCTGCATTGTCAATGCAAAATTAACCGGGCAGAACTTATGTCTACAATGCCCCTAGTTTTGAAGAACATGCAAAGCTTGCATGTCATTTCATTAAGAAGAGAAGGCATAGTGCATGTTCACAAGAACACACACTACTACACTACTGAACAGAGCAGCCAGCACCCCGAACGGGTCTGCTACACAGGACAGGACTACTCCTCCCTAATTTCTGCTACACTACCGGCCAGCTTCCAAATAAGAAAGTCCTCCTTAACACGCCTGATGATCATGGCATCATTAGCCGCAATGCCCCGGAAGTGATGATCATTGCGCTCTAACCATAGCCTTCTGCACCCGAGGATGACGAGAGTTGCTAAATCCATCTTGCGAGAGGACGGGCTGCATCTTCCTAAGCTCAGCCACCAGTGGATCAGAGAGGACAGGTGGGATGGAGTGAACTCCGAGAAACCCAAATCAGCAAAAACCTGTGCCCAAATTGATCTGGAGGTTGGGCATTGCACAAGCAGGTGATCAATCGACTCCGGGAGTTGATCGCAGAGGAGACAAGCAGCCGGACCAGGGAGCCCCTTGCAACTGAGACGATCGCCTGTCCAGCAGCGATTCCGAAAAGCAAGCCACATGAATATCTTGTCCTTGAGAGGTGCTTTGCAGGACCACAGGAGCTTAGCGTACGCAGCATCTTCCAAACCCCAGTGGAAGGCAACGTAAGCCGAGTGCGCCGAATAGCCTCCATGAGGAGTGAGCCTCCAACGGAAGGTATCAGGCTCGAGGGGGCGCAGCAAGAAACCGTCCACGGCCTGCCAGAGCTGGATGAACTGCACGATAGCTGGAGCCGAAAGGACACCCGAGATGGTGCCAATCCAGGCATTGTTCTCGAGCACGGCCGCAACCGTCATATTCCGAGCACTCGCAGGCCTGAGGTACTGCAGCAGGTCGGGTGCCAAATCCTGGGCGCTGCGCCCATCAAGCCAACGATCGGACCAGAACCGAGTGAGCGTCCCGTTTCCGAGGACAAGGCAGTAGCGGTTTGGAACATTGCTTCCGCCTCGGGGGAGAGGGCGATGTCCATCCCGCTCCAGGAACGTAGAGGACCCACATGTTCAAGCCACCTCCAACGGATCCGCAAGGCATCATTAAGGGGACGCAGGTTAAGAATCCCCAAGCCGCCTAGGTCTTTAGGTTTGCAGACAAGATCCCAAGCCACTTTGCAACGACCGTTTTGCATATCCTCCGCCCCTTTCCAGAAGAAACAGCGGCAGATCTTATTGATACGCTTGATGACCCAAGGAGGGAGGTCCATCGAGAGCATGTGGTAGATGGACATTGTCATAAGGACCGATGTGATCAGAACCAGGCGGCCACCATCCGTCAGCATGGCCACTCTCCAGGTAGCGAGCTTATTTGCGAGAGCATCCAGGAGAGGTTTCCAGTCACTTCTTCTGAGCGCCTTTGGTGAGAGGGGAAGGCTCAAGTATTTGGAAGGGAAACCAGCCAGGCAGCAGGGGAAGGACGGCAGGATCGTGGCAAGATTGATCTCATCACAACGAACTGGGATGACGTCGCTCTTAGGAAGGTTGGTATGAAGACCGGAGGCCTCCCCAAAGCAAGCTAGCAGCTGCCGGACCGCCACCAACTTGCAGCCGAGAGGTTTGACGAAAACGGCAACGTCGTCTGCGTAAACTGACAGCCGGTGGTGCACACCCCACGGGTTCAGAGACTGAAAAATGCCCTCCGCTTCTGCTTTGTGAAAGATGGACGACAAAACATCAATGAAGAGGATGAAGAGCTGCGGAGAGATAGAGTCACCCTGGCGTAGACCCCTTGCATGAAAATTTTGAGTTCCGGGAAGCCATTAATCAAGACGCATGTGCTGGCAGTAGACAGGCAAGTGGCGATCCAAAAACAGAATCTTTGCCCGAAGCCACGGCGACACAAAACCTCAAACAGGACGGGCCAGGAGACAGCATCAAAAGCACGAGCGATGTCAAGTTTTAGAAAGAGTAGGTACCCCGGCGACGATGGAAGGTTTTGAGGGCCTGATTGACAAACATGAAATTGTCCTGGATAGTCCGTCCTTTGATAAATGCGCTTTGGTTCGCCGCAATAAGGTCGGATAATTTTGGGGCAATGCACAAGGAAAGCATTTTCGAGAAAATCTTGGCAAAACTGTGGAGTAAGCTGATGGGCCTGAAATCGGCAATATCTGTTGCTCCCTCTTTCTTTGGCAGTAAAGTAACATAGGCTGAATTCAGCGCCCGGAAACTGCGACAGTCCAATGTCGTGAGGTGATGAAACGCAGCAAGGATATCCGCTTTGATAATGTGCCAGCACGCCTGATAGAAACATATAGAAAAACCGTCTGGGCCAGGTGCTTTGTCCGGAGGGAGCACCTTAATGGCCCCCTAAATTTCAGCCTCCGAGAAGTCCAGATCAAGCGCCGTCAGGTCCACATAAGGGAAATCGAGGGCCTGCAAGTTGAGTGCATGATCTCTGCCCGTGCAGCCCCTAAAACGTTCTCAAAGAACTTTGCGCTCAGCTCGTTCATGCTCTCCTAAGAGACTGCCTCAAGTTCACCGTCCCTAAGCTTGAAGATGTGAGACCTCCGCCGCCTATTGCTCGCACAAATGTGAAAGTACGAAGTATTTGCATCACCCTCACGCATCCACAGCACCCGGGATCGTTGGAGTGCAATGGTACGCTGTAGCGAGGAGAGCCCAAGAATCTTCCGCTTAAGCTCTTTCCGCAGCCATTCCTCCTCGAACGAGAGCACCCGCAAGTCTTGCGCCGCCTCGAGCCGTAGGACAATTTCTTGGCAAGGAGTAGTTGACGTTTGACATTGCCAACCCTCCTATGGCTCCAAGCAGAGAGAGCCTTCGCGGTGTTCTGCAGCTTGCAGGCGATGAGAGCAGTGGGTTGCCATCCGAAGTGGGCAATGCAATCCTGGGCAAGTCGAAAGTCTTTTTTCTATGCCAATATTGTACATGTTTCTGCTGTTTTGGATTGAGTGTTGTTTCAGGTTTCACCAATTTTTGGGATGCTTTAGGAAATTGGATTGGAAAAAGGGACACATGATAGCTCACGAGCTAATCTGCATTCTCAATGCAAAATTAACCGGGGAGAACTTATGTCTACAATGCCCCTAGTTGATGTATTTCATATTTGCCCGTTTTCCTCTTCACGTTAGAAGGATAAGAAATCATGTAATCAGGATCAAAATGCTCAGATATTTTAATTCTTATATTTGCACTTTGGAACAAGGGATGCGTTATGGATCAACATATTCACAGGACAATATCTGTTGAAAGTATAAAGTAGACTAGATGAACCTGCGTGCTTGGCTGCGCCGGCTACATATCATTTGAGTTTGCTGTGATAAGCATGGTGGTTTTGCATGTGGGTTCCGCCATGTTGTAACATACTGTTTTTTAGCAATTTGCTTAAGTCTTGCATGTAAATTGGAAGTGCTAAGGATTCTCTAGGCCAGTAGTTTTTTTTTTTTTTTGAAATGGAAACCCAGCCTCTGCATCGGATAGATGCACACGACTATTTATTAAGCAGCATAGTCTCAGTCATTACAAAGAGCAATAAAGTAAAACGTTCAACGATCCAATACGGTAGCCACTATGACAAGCCACCAAAGACACCAACATGACTAATCTGGATTCCATCGAATCCTCCTATCATGCAACCATCCATCCTGGCTGAAAATAACCCGCACGACCGCCAGGAGCCGTGTACATCCTGCAACCAAACGTCCACGCTGATCGTCTGGTAGGAGGAGAGCCCACTGCTGGATCCAGAATGTAGCCCGGTGAACCACCCAACCACCAAATTGTTAAAAATAATATCATTGCGGCAATTCCAAATTGCCCAAATAAAACCACATACACCAATGCTAGCTTTTGTAGATTTGTCTATCCCATTAAGCCAAGGTCCAAACAAATTATTAATATCCAGTGGTGGTGTTATACTAAAAGTAAAATGGACTAATCTCCAAATTCTCTTAGCTAGATTACAATTAACAAATAGATGTTCAACCGTCTCATCAGCACCACAAAACACACACTTTGTACAGCCAACCCATCGTTTTTTAACCAAATTATCCTTTGTAAGAATCTCATTCCGGAAAACAAACCACATAAAGATTTTTATTTTCAAAGGCACCTTTAGCTTCCAAAGATACGTATGCAAAAATCTCGTATTGCCATTCATTAGCTCCTCATAAAAGGATTTAACTGAAAAACAACCCGACGATGTCAACTTCCAAGAAAAAGAATCTTGGTCATCTGATAAGGAGACTGCCATTAGTCTCTCCACCAGATGTAACTAGTTAACCCAATTATCTCCAATCAAGGAGCGTCTAAATGTAATATTGAGATTTTCCTGCCCCAGAACATTACTAACTAGCACATGCTTATTACGCACAATATTATATAGAGCCGGATACTGCATAGACAATGGTATTCCTGCCAGCCACGGGTCTTCCCAAAATCTAATGCTCTTCCCATCTCCTATGTTGCAAGCAATATTCCTAAAGAACTCTTGCTTAACACTCATAATACCTTTCCAAAAAGGTGAATCAGTGGGTTTAGCCTCCACCTGTGTGAGGGGTTTTCCCATAATGTACTTATTATGCAGCAATTCGTGCCAGATGCCCTCCTCTGTTAAAAGTTTAAAAAGCCATTTGCTTAATAAACATTTATTTTTGATTTCTAGGCCAGTAGTTGCAGGATGACCACACATCACTCTAGGTTTTGGCTCGAGGCCCCATTATCTTACCAACCCGGACTAGAGGGGGGCGGGACAACCGTTCGCGTCGCCTCGAATCCTTTTAGTCCCGGGTCGTAACACGGCCCGGGACTAAATTTCGTCTGGCAGCCGTTCGCCTTGCCAGAGAGCATTTAGTCCTGGGTCGTAATATGGCCCGGGACTAAATGCCCAAACCGTTTTCCTCCCCCGTTTCGGAAGTTCTTCCACCGTCAGGGAGGCTTACAAACAGAGAAACTCCTAGCTACAGTACCGCGGCCCTCTCTTCTTCCTCTCCTCTCTCATCTCCCCATTTTTCACCATGGGAATTGAGTTGTTGGATGTGACCACACATGGTAGGCTTCTCGAAGTCGCCTACAGGAACGAGAGCTTTTGGATTCCAGATCTTCTTAACCTCTTGAAGCAATGGCTTCGTGAGGATGGCGGGGATTTTCTTGGCCTTGATCTCGAGTACACGTCTGATCAAGAAGATGTGGCCTTCATCCAAATTTCTCACAAGAGGTGTGTCCTTGTATTCCAATGGGCAAGGTAATAAACACAAACTTTCTCCCATCGATCTTCTCCTCTCTTTTTTGCCATTTTTCTTCTCGGTCTTATTTTGATTCTATATATAGGATCAGAAATTGCATATGATAGCAACATGTACGTGTATTCATTTGTATTCATATAGCAATGTGTAATGGAAATTCCATTTGTATTCATATAGCAATGTATTGGAAACTGCATAAGATAGCAACATGTACGTGTATATATATCCATGTGTATTCATATAACAATATAATGTGTATTGGAAATTCCATTTATAATTTGTTCCCATTTGAATCCTATATGTGCATTGGAAAGAATAAATTTGTTGCATTGAAACGATATACTTATAGCATTGAAAAAAATATACTTGTTGCACGAGCTGCTCGTCCTCCGAATCCCAAACAGTAGGAGACCGGGCCACTAGGTGACGCTGCTCATAGCCGAAGATACTGATAATACGGTACAACTTGTTGGCAATGTACCCATCGATGACCGCATAATCAATGTTTACCTGGTAAAGTGGGATCTTCTCCAAAAATTGTAACCCTAACTGGGGAAATCTTTCTTCATGATACTGTATTTCTCGGCGATCAATGCGGCTGCCATATCAGCCATCGAAGTCCTTTCATACTTAATGTAGAACAGGTCCTGGAGATCAATATGGCACTGACATGTTATCTCAATACCTCAGGTGTTCCTCATCTTCAACTTGTCGTTTCTTATATCAACGCTAGTAAAACGTATGTCGCTGTTGACAAAGAAAATCTGGGAGTTCTGGACAATTTTTGTCACTAGTGCAACAAAAAAAATGGAAAAAATGTTAAACAAATAATCTTAATACCGCTGAAGCAAGTTATATTGTTTCAAATACAACAACAAATGGAACAAAATAATCTTAATAACATGCATCAAGTATATTGTTTCAAATAATGCAACAACAAATGGATCAAATGTTAATTTCTTTGCCGTGTGCTAGCACACGGCAAAGACATGACAGGTGGGCCCCATCAGCCCTCCCATTGTGCCATTCGTGCCAATCTTTCCCGTGTGCTTGCGCCTACCAAGCACACAATGCTAGATTCTAGTGGCTGGCTCCACGTGTCCTCTTTGCCGTGTGCAAGCACACGACAAAGAGTGAAAAATTACTTTGTCGTGTGCTTGCACACGGCAAAGAGGTCATTTTTTTTCTGAAACATTTCAGTTCAAAATGAAAGAACAAATGCAGTATAGTATTTCATCAACTGTTATCATCACAGCAACACACATATCATCCAAAATGCATAAAACACAACAAATATCATTCATAACACCACAAATATCATCCATAACATCATTATTTACAACTAGTTCATTGTTACATCGATGTAGCATGACAATGAGATCATCCGGGAAGTCCTCATGCCATCGATGTATGCTCCGAGCTCCAATCCATCTAGAACACGAGAGAAAGAAACATAGACATGGGAATTGAAACATTTGAATGCAAAATGACAGATTATTGACGTAGATGTGAAAAATTGCACACCCACTAAGCTCGCGCTAACTTGGTGGCAGTGAAGCAAAAATTTGGCCAACCTGACGAGTAGCATGTTGACAAAATGATCTAAGTCTAAGTGAGACATTAGAGTAACAGATGCAAAATGCAAGAGGAATCGTAATAGAATAGACAGAGTAGCGCGAAATGAAATAAAATTACTATAGATCTTACCCAGCGCCCTCTGGCCGAACCAACGGCCGAGACGCAGGGGGCACGTCAAATGGAGAAACACCAGACCCCGCAGGTACACCCTGCTGGTGACCTCCTGCTCTCCATTCTCCTCCTCGTCCTCGGTGCCATCAGCTGGCGGGAGATCGTCCTCCGGCTGTTCCCTCTCCGACTCCTCCATCTCCGGCTCCTCCCACCCAGACCTCCTTCCATCGGCCACTCTCCCCCTCCTTCCTCGGCCTCCTCCTCGCCGGATGCCTACCGTCGGTCCTAGTCGAGGTACCACCGGTTCTGGAACCTCCGCATCTTCCCTCGTGTGCCCTGCGTTACTGCTCCAGCCGGAGGGACTCCTGGTACACCGCGTCGATCTCCCTCGTCGCAGACGTCCGGCCTCTCCCTCTCCACGAGCCCTTCCTCGTGGCCCTTCTTCCGCCCCTGGACGACTCGGGTTCTCCCTAGGGGGTCTTGCTGCTGGCTGTAACACCTGGGGTGTTACCCTAAGTAGAAAGTGTTTGTTTTCTTTTTGCTTTGCATGCATCATATTGCATTGCCCCATGTTTGCATCACAACTGAACAATTCAAAACAATTTAAACCTTCACACATGTCTAAAAATTTCAATTGAAAGTTGCAACTCAAATTGTTTTCAATAAATTGAAGTTGAACTTATTTAAATTGCATGCTAAATAAAAATTTCCCTTTTGTTAAAACCCTAATGGCCAATTAAATCTCAAATCAATTCCTTCTTATTTGACATGATCAAATTGTGGTTTAAACATTAAAATTCTTGTCAACTACTAAATTCAATAATGTTTGCAAAATTGCTTGAGCTTATTAAATAGAATTTGTTTATTTCCAAAATTCCCAAACCAAACCTTATTTGAAATTCAACTAACCACTTAAAATCAAACTAATATTTTAAATTTTGAAATCAATAACTAACCTTGCTTTTAATTACTGTTTTACAAATAATAAACAATGTTCATCAAATAAAATTTAAAACCCCAAGCCATTCTTTCTCTCTTTCCTATTCTTTTCTTACCAGCAAAAAAAAAGAAGGAAAAAAATAGGAAAGGGAGAGGTGAGCAGAGGCAGCCAGCCCATCTATTCTTCCCCCCCCCCAAGCCCACCTTTGGGCCCGATACCCCCTTCATCGCTTGTCGTCTTCCTCCCTGTGAGGTCACCTCTGTACGACAGCAGCAGCACCGTCGATCATCTCCCTCCCCTCCTCGATTGCTTGCCGTACCAAGCTCCCTCTCCATAAAACTGCCCTCCATCCCTCTGCCCTAGCCTAGCCCCTAACCCTAGACCTCTAGCCCTAGCGCCGCCAGCTCTCCTCTCTTCCCCCCGATTCCTTCTGTTCTGAACTCTGAAACTACACTCCACCGCCGCCGTCAGACCTCGCCGCCCGCCGTCGCCCTGGCCACCTCCGGGGACAACCGTGGCCGGGAATGGAACCCCGGGGGCCCGGCCTCCCGCCTCGTCGCCTCCACCGGGCCGGAGAGGCCCTCGGAGCCCCCTCCCGCGCCGTCGACGGCGCCACCGAACGCCACCGTCCTCGTCGTCTGCAACTGCTGTACGGCGTCGAGCACCCCGGTGAGCCCTCTGCTCCTCCTCCCCTCTGCTTCCCTGGCGCACACGATCACGAGGCCCGCACCATCAACCCACCTGCGCCTCGCTGCCCGCACCATCCCCACGTCCACGCCGCAACGTTGCGCTGACTCCGATCGCCGCAGTTGCAGGTAACTGAAACTGTCGAGTTTCAGTTAACAGTCGTTGTGATTCCTTTTCCTCCGTCAGAAACGAATACAACCACAACGAGCAGAGCAGCCCAGTGGCAAGGGCGCTGCGCGCGCTTCCGCGAGGGCAGCGGATCGAACCCCGCGCGGCGCAAGCCTTTTTCCTTTTATTTCCGCGCTGACCACTGGGTCCCACCCGTCAGTGCCTCTACATGCCACCTACGTTTCCCCGTGCCTCGTCAGCTGCCATGTGGCGCAGGCCCCACCCGTCAGCTGCGGTGGCTGGATCTGGCCACGGTGAGAAAAGTCCCAGATCCATATCTGGATCTGAAATTTGCACCGAGGCCCCTGTCCTTACCGTTTTTACACCGGAGCCCCTCTCTACTGTTTTTTCCTCACAACCACATCCCTGTCTTTTGCAAAATAAACCCTAAACTTCAATGCTCATAATTTTCAAACCACAAACCCAAATGACATAATTGTATGTATCCCAATCAAAATTTCATGAACTTTTCAAATATGTATTTTTTTACTGTTTTGAACATTCCAAATAATTTCAAAACTTCAGATTCAAACAACTCTTATGAATTTGATTAAATTCATAACAAATTCAATCTTATTTCAAATTGGCCCATATAAAATATGTTTTCCAACCAAAATTTCATGCTCTTTCCAAATATAACATTTGTTTTCTGTTTTGAATAATTTAAATTGCTGAAACAACTGTTTCTTATTTAATGCAATTTAAATTGCCAAATTCATAACTAATTCATTTTAATTCCAAATCCAACAAATAAAATATGTTTGCATACCAGAAAAATGCACTTAATCTGTTCATGCCATCCATGTTCATGTTTGCACCCTGCATGTTGCATTTGTAGTAGTGTTATGTATGTTCACCAATTAAATAAATATGGAATGTGTTGGGGTATTAAATTCAAATCATACCCTATTCCATTTAATATTGGATAGATCACCTCTACCTTGTGTAAACCTGTTAATCAACATTTAATATTGATGGTTAGCTAAACAACTTGAACCAATTCCTATTTCTCCGGACTCCGGTTCCGATTAAATTGCTTAAGTTGTTTTCCCCGTTGCATCTTGCCATGTCATGCATATAAAATAGGATCATGCTGAATCTTTTGCCGTAGTAGTAATTGTTGCATCCGGTGTTTGTTCGAGGTTCGTTGCTTCTTCGCGGATAGGACGTTGAGATGATGTGAGCAACGACAAGTTCTGTGGATGTACCTCTACTTGCTGGATTCCAGGCAAGTATACTCACTTGCTGCCAAATGGCTGCCTTTCATCACTTGTTACCGATTCTTTCCATTGTTCTTATTCTAGCCTGTTGATTCGATGCTTGTGTCTCGATCCTATCATCTGTTTACCTTGCAGCCATGATATAGCCTTCCTTCCACTTCCTATTAACTGTTGTTTGTTTACCCTGTTGGCCTCGTGTCGTAGTTGCATGCTTAGTCAAGTTT